>CM033320.1:7076199-7682709 GCA_019359835.1 Pharus latifolius
ATAGATTCAAGTAAAGCAATCTATACACTGGCAATAGAACAAGAAAGTATAAATTTGCAATAGATGCAAGTATAAGAAAAAGGAAGAGCACAAAATTAGTTGGCATCAAAATACATGGCAACATGATATTTCACATACTAGCTACATGACAACATTTTTTTGATTAAAGGCAGTAGGCAAGAAGCTTATTGCTAATATATAAATAGGCGAAATAATATAAGGTTACAGAGTACAAAAAGAAAATTAAAATTACAATAAATCAATCCAACGAAAAATTTGTAATCTAATCCTCTCTGGAGCTCTTTCAGCCACAAGTTTCATATCATCACTGAACGCCCTCCTCCAAGTCAAAGAATTTGAAACCAAGTTCTGAAAAATCTTCTTATTCCTAAAGTTCCAAATATTCCATAGGGCAACAATAATAATCTCCAAGTAGAAGTCCTTAAAGGGAGAACTCACATTCCTATTGTTCCAAATGATCTCCAGCATGGAATAGCTCAAAGACCAATTCAAACCAATCGAAACCAAGCATTGCTTTGCAAAACAACACCCAAAACAAATATGAGGTTGAGTTTCCATACACCCATCAGAGCATAATTCACAAACCAAAGAAGGAATAACCATATTCTTTTTGGCTAACCTCTCTCTTGTATTCAAACGCCCCCAAAGGAAAATCCAAAAGATGACTTTGGATTTAATCAAACAACGATTCTTCCAACCACCTTTGAAAATAGGATAAATAGAGTAAACCCCCATCAAACTTTTATACACCTTACTAGTTTGGAAAGACAGAGAACTACTAGTAAGCATGTACCAACAATCATCCCTACTATTGTCTCCCAAATAATCATGTTGTAGAGAAAGCAATTGCTGAAATTGTAGATGAGCCATCTCAGACAGGGGAAAATGAAAAAAAAATCATTACCCATCTCTAAATTTCAGAATTTCTTAACATTAAAACTACTTGAGGAGAATGAGTACAACTAAGCCCATCTGTGAGATAAAATATCTGAATTCCAAAGGTCATTCCAGAAATCACAAGTATCTCCTTTCCTAATTGAGCAAATGGAGAGTCCTTTAAAAATAACTAACAGAAGCAAAATGTCTTTCCACTAGAAGGATCCAACCAATTGAGAATCCAACGGTAAACTTTGATTATAATAAACATGCCAAAGGAGTTGAACCCAAGGAACTGAATTCTTATTGAAAAATTTAAACAAGAATTTCAGCAGAAGTGCCAAATTCTGAGATCTCAAATTAATGATTCTGAGCCCACCATTATCCTTAGGTCTACAAACTTTATCCCAAACAATCAAGCAATGACCTCAAAGACAACTAGATTGTCCTCTCCAAAGAAATGCTCTCCTAATCTTGTCAATTCTACTAATGATAGTAGAAGGAATTTTCAGAGTCTACATCAAAAACATTGGCAAAGAAGAAAGCACCGAATTGATGAGTGTTAACCTTCCCCCTAAAGAAAGGAAAGAGAATTGCCAACCAGACAATCTCTTTTCAATTCACTCAATTAATATCTCAAAATTCTCCACCCTTAGCTTAACAATATCAAGAGGAAGACCCAGATAAGTGAAAGGGAAAGAGCCAATTGGACATCCAAGAATACCAGCAAGGTTCATAGCTAAATCTTCAGAACAGTTGATCAGAATTAAGAAAGATTTCAAAAAATTAACTCTTAAACCAGTCGAGCTAGCAAAGGAATTGAGAAGGGTTTTCAGGAGAAAAATTTCCTTTGCATCTGCTTTGACAATAATAAGAATATCATCAGGATATTGGATTATGGGGAAGTCTTCATTTCCCACCACTGAAACCGGAAGACTAAGAAGTCCCAAATTTTTTTCCCGGTTCAAAACAGATTGCAAAAGATCTACAACTAGAACAAACAACAAAGGAGATAAAGGATCTCCTTGTCGAACACCTCTTCTATAGATAATTTGCTTTCCTGGGAAATCATTCAACCAAATTTTTGATGATCCAGATTTTAGAATAAGTTGAATCCAATTCAACCAATTACCACCAAAGCCCTTAGCCTTTAACACTTCCAAAATAACTTCATGTTCAATTAGATCAAAGGCTTTTTCAAAGTCAAGTTTCAATAACACCAATTTTCCTTGAGAAGACCTACAAATATGAATATATTCATAAGCCCAAGCAGCACAATCCTAAATTGTTTTAGATTTAATGAAACCATACTGATTACGATGCACAATTGAAGAGATCACCGTTTGAAGACGATTAGCAAGGAGTTTGGTGATAATCTTCAACGAACTATTCAGCAGAGAAATAGGCCTAAAATCAAAGACTTTTTCTGCAACCTGTTTCTTCGGGATTAAAGTAACAAAGGAAGCATTAATTCTGTCAAGTTCGATAGAACCATCATAGAAACATTGAAGAAGTTCATAAAAATCATGTCTTATGATAAGCCAACAAGAATAGAAAAAATTTCCATTGAAGCCATCCTGACCAGGGCTTTTATTGTTTGGCATGCTAAGAACAACAGAGTCAATCTCCTGAGAAGACAAGGTCAATTCAAGACAAGAAAGCACCTCATGAAAAGGAGTAACCACATCATTAAGATTAAACAACATTCTAGAATACTCAGAAGAACCAAGTCTATTCTTGAGAGAGTCCCAAAGATGATTCGCAATTTTAGAATGAGAAAGAAGATCCTTGTTGCTATCATCTTTCAAAGAAACAATATAATTCACCCTAAAGTTATTAGAGGTCATAGAATGAAAGAATTTAGTGTTCTCATCCCCCGGTTTCACCTATCTCAGACGACCTCTTTGTTTCCAATAATCATTTCTGATTCTAAGACAATCTCTAAGATGATTCTTTAAAATAATTCTAAAGTTAAATTCTTTCCTGAATAAATCCCTCTGTTCTTCCAAGCCATCAAGCAGCGTAAGAGTACAATTACAATAATCCACCTGAAATTGGGAAAACTTGAATTTCTTGCTCCACTGTTTCAAGACCCTACGCAATAGCTTAAACTTAGTATTAATTCTTCTGGTCACATTATTATCAATTAGACCAGAATTCCAAGAACCCTCCACCATGTCCATGAAACCATGAGAAGAGGCCTAGAAATTTTCAAATCTGAACAACTTTGATGCAGGAAGAAGAGAAGAAATAAGAATGATACACGTCATATGATCAGAAATAGTCGTAGTAGAAGATTTAACAATAGTATTGGGAAAAGCGTTAAGCCATCCTTCATTCGCAAAAAACCAATCCAATTTTTCTAAAACTGGTTGCACTTGCATATTAGACCAAGTATACTTATTTCCTTTCGTCAGTAGTTCCTCAAGAAGATGGTGATTAATAGCTGTTGCATCTAGGCCTTCATGCCTAACCCTAATTTTGATGATTAATGAAAACAAAGTGTTCTGGACTAATTGTGCTTCTGAGATTGTTGATACAGAGTTTGTTCGGGAAGAAATACAAGATGGTCAAGATGAACCCGACTTGAAGTGAAGCACAAGATGCAGAAGAGCAAAGATAAGACGCAAAACGTGAAGCTGCAAAAGACCTAGGTATTATGAGTTTTTATTTTTTACCGATCTTGGCGTTTGGAGATGATCGGTTAGGAAAATTATTTTTTAGTTTTAACCATACTATAAAAAAGGGTGGCGAAAGTCCTCTCTTTATCTCCAACATAAACCGAGAAACTTAGGTCATTGCATTGCATCAATTTGAGTTGGATTTGGTTTGAACTTAATTTGAAAAATCTGGTTTTTCAGTTCAGTTTTTGACAGCAGAAGAGTTTTTCGATTTTCTAGAAAGATCTAGGCAGATCTGGTTTTTGCTTCTGTTGACAAAAATGTAGCCCTTGAAATTATATTTCAAACGAGCTATTAAACACCTCTTTTGGATTTATGGATTTAAAGTTATCTCTGTTTTTGTTCAAGTTGACTGTCAGTTTGCTAAACTGACTGTCAGTTTGAATGTTAGTTTGTTTAAACTGACAATTGTCCAGAGAGGGTGTATTTTGGGCTCAAAATTTTTGTACTAAACTGACTGTCAGTTTGTCCATACTGACTGTCAGTTGGGGTTTCGACCACAGTGCTTTTAACTGAGTTTCTATTTGATTTTGGTCGAGTATGTGGTCAAACTGACTGTTAGTTTGTATAACTGACTGTCAGTTGTGGGTTTCAGCTTTCCATAAACGACCACAAATGGCTAGCTATTTTTTATCCGTAAATTTTGTCGGCCGTTGTGCACTGAACTGACTGTCAGTTAGGCAAACTGACTGTCAGTTTGGGTTGCTGATTTTCAGCCCTAGCTCCAACGGTTCATTTGTTTCTTGAGGCTATAAAAAGGAGCTTTGGGCATAAGTTTTATACAACAAGCAGTAGCATTTCTTATACACTCTTGAGCTTTAGTTTTCCACTTAAAATCTTGATCTTTTAATCAAGTCGAGTGTTTTCCGATCCACCGAGCACTTCAGTTCATTTGCATTTGCATTCACTTAGTTTCTCGGTGCGTGTTTGGAGGTCAAGAGAAGACCTCGCTGCCTGTTACTCTTGGTGAGCGCCCTCACCTAGACAGTTCGGAGGCGTGGCCGTTGACCTCTCCAGATCGGAGATTGTCGGAGAGGCTCGGCAAACTTGTACAAGGCATCGGTGCTCGCCTTTCCGGAGTGGACAAGGAGCAACCATTAGTGATAATATCCTTTGTGGATGTTGAGGCAAAACTCAAGTGATTTGAGTGCTTCAACGAGGATTAGTGGAGACTGGGCGAGTCTCCGATACCTCGGTAAAAATCGTGGTGTTTGTTCTCTATCTTCTCTCTTTAATATATTAAATTGCATTTGGTTCTTCTTGGTATAAAAACTTGTTTTTATTTGAAGTTTTTAAAGCCTCCTATTCACCCCCCCTCTAGTCGGCATCCTTGATCCAACAATAGCTTCATTAAAAAGATCAGCTTCTCCAGAGTTAAACACACCTTTGTTCTTATTAGAGGGAAATCTCAAAAGATTAAAATCACCCATGATTAACCAGAGCATATGAGAAGGAACTGAAATATTACGAAACCAATTCAAAAATTCCATCTTTCTCTGGGAATAACAAGGGCCATAGACATTGGAAATCGTCTAGAGCTTTCCAGAAATTTTGTTTTTGAGTAACATCGTGAGACAAAAATCATTATGCACAACATCCACTTTTTGAAACAGAGAACAATTCCAATTAGTCAGGATACCCCCTGAGCTACCCCTAGAAGGAATAAAATTAAATTCATTCCAATTCTTCAGACCAAAAGACTTGATCAAGAAAATATTAACCTCCTCAATTGTAGTCTCTTGGAGACATAAAATGGAACAATTCTCCTCTAGAATTTTGGAACGAACCGCAATCTTTTTATCATACGCATTAAGACCTCTAAAATTCCAATTGAGAATACTAAATTTCTTAAAAGCATTCATCAATAAGACCAAAATATTGTCACCAAAAATACATGACAACGAAACGAAGTCATGCTTAAACATACACCAAAACACCAAAAACCAATGTTTGACAATATGGCATTACAAGTCATCCAAAATAATAGCCAAAATAAAGTCCTCCAGCCATCACCAAAAACACTAACGACCACCTTAATCATCTAATTCCTGAATTATTGGGGCTTGCAACTTGTCCTTGGAGATCAAATCCAGAGTAATCCCACAGAACGAACCAATGGGTTGCAGCATTTCAATTGGTAGTTGAGGAGCAGTAAACAGAATAGTACCGGGTTTAAAACCTTTAAATTTTGTCGCCAATCTTGGACTGCAGCGGAGACCAAAAACAACCAAAGGAGTCTTTCCCTTTGCTTTTGCCGAACAAGAAAAAGAAATAGACTTCTTAAGCTTCAAACAGTAACCCGAGGAGGATGGAATCCTTAAAGCAGAAGAGTTAAACAAATTTTATGAGCTCCTCAGACATAGCAAAGAGTCACCAGTGCAAGGATCCATCCAACTAAGAGTCAGAACACAATTTCCAACAGAGAACAGTGAGGATTGAACAGATTCAGATGAGGAAGAGGAATCCTCCTTCTCATCCCAGGCATCCCAAACTTCCAACTGTGTGGCGCCAAAGCATCCCATACTGGATCACCAGCCACGCCCATATCTCCTTGATCTTGGTCTTGTTCTGCAGGGTCATCCATATCTAGATCTTCCAAGTTATCATTAACATTATCCAAAGGAGGCTAGGATCTTCAGGGTCATCCTCATTTCCCTCAAGAGCATTAGTATGACGAGAATTACAAATAACAACTTGAACCGTCTAGCTACAGCCAAGAGATTCATTTGGTTCAGTGATCACTAAGAAGCGAGGGATATCTGAAAGAGCAGTAACCAAACATTTCACCAAAGCATGAGATCGATCCCTCGTCCTTTGATAATCATTGTCCCATTCATGAAGAAAACCAAAAGAAGAAACAACTTTGCTCAGGGTGGATACTAACCAAAAATCCAGCGGGAAATTCAAAAGCAAGAGCCAAACTTCCTGATTAAAGCTAACTCTCCTCGAATTGAATCCTTCATCATGACGATTGAAAAATAGTAGGAAATCTTCTTCCACGTGAAGACCTTCATTTAGCATAATGTCTCTTTGCAAAGATGAAGAGAGGCGAACCGAAGCATCACCAAGGCCAGAAGGATAAACCTGAGCCTGGATTCCTCTGGTGTTCTGAAGATAGTTTCTAACAACATGGATCGGCTCCACCGCTTCTAGTGCCACATCTACAATAGCAGAATTTTCATTGGTCTCATTCCTGGTAGAAATGCATCTAGTGCGCAATGGCCAACCCTGCACAACAATTTCTTCCAGGCCATCACAAAGAAAGGGAGCAGGGTTAACCCAGTAGTAAGCCATGTTTCTAAGCGAATTAGCAACAAGAGCCGAGGAGAGGAATGAAGCCAGAACAAATAAAGCAAAGGGAGAATTAAAAACCGAAGCAGACGAAACGACACCCTGAGTGACAGGAGGGTTTTCACGAAAACCAAAGAACTCAGAGAAGTTACCATAATGATGAATGACCCTCTTGCCTTTGTTCAAGGCCGTTTGAACCGCCGAAGGTGGGTTAGTTCCAAATGAAAATTCTATACCAATCGTCGGATCCATAATACTCCTAGCAGCAAAAGGTGCGAAAGGAGAGGCATTGACAGAAGCATTACCCTCCTTAACCAAAACTGCTTTGGGAACAAAAACTCTTTTGCTCTTCAAATCCACAAGCTGTTTAAAACAAGAATTTTTAAGATGACCATAATTAAAATAGCTTGAGCACCGCACCAAAGAGACACAATCTCTTTTAAAGTGCCCTGGAGCAAGGCAATTAAAGAAAACATTAAACTCTCCAAATTCAAATTTGGAAGTTTAACCATCTTACTATGATTACCAGAAAAATGAAGGCGATCAAACACAAAACTCTATGAATGAACCGTTCTATTAGAAGAATTACAAGAAGGAAATTGAAGACGATCAAACACTGACTTACGAAAAAAATCTCTCCGAAAGGAGGAAGACAATTTGTTCCTTTAGAAAGAACCAATTTCCAACCATTATCCTATTCAACGATCCACTTACTAAATTCCCTTTGCCAATGAGGACCACCATTATTCCAGAGAGAAAAATAGATAACAAAATCATGATGAATTATCTTGTTAACTTTGTAAATGGTCAAGCCTATTCTTTTATCACAAATAGAGAATTTGAAGCTACAGTCATTTAATCCCAAAACTCTGAAATTTTGTCTTCCAAAAGAAGTCACTAAAAAGAAGTATTTAGAAGCAAACTGATAATTATTAGTAACCAGAGAATGAAACAAATCTCTCATAGCTCTCCTAAAGTACAGACCCTTCGACCAATCCAAAGAAGAAGGAAGAAACGCCATGAAACCAAGCATAACTTCGAACAAAACCCCAAAATACCAAAAAATTGGGAGAAAAGAGGACCAAACCCAAGAGGAAAAGGAACAAGATCAAAGATTAGCAAACCACTCAAGAATCATAAGCGAATCCAAGATCACCTTCCAAATTGCCCTTTCCTCCTCTCATCTTTTCTCCCGGGTCGGCAGAGAAGGGCAATTGCTATATGAAAACATGATAGTATGTATTGAAATGAGTTTTGATAACACATTACAAAGCATTGTGATGTCTTAGGTCAGTATGCTCTCAAATACGGGAAGTTCCACGTGTTTCCTACATCAAATTGGCAAGATATTGTCTCTTTTCAACCCACTCTCTATTTTCTTGCACTTGTTCTCGGTGTGACCTTGTCGAGTTGGTGGATGAAATTTGTGGATGAAATTTCACATTTCACATTTAACATTTCATATATCATATTTCAAATTTGTGGGTGAAATTTCAAATATTTGAGGAAGAGTTTGGTGGCGACGTTTGAAATTTGAAAAATCTTACACAAAATAAATAATAAATAAATTAGTAATAGTTGTTATGCAATTTAGAAGGACTAGAGGAGTGAAATTGCAAAATTTCCATCCACATCATTGATCAAAATCAATCAAAATCGGTCAAAGGGTGGTTTCGGACCAAATATGCATTGGTTTTGAAATAAATAGTGTAAATATCTAATTTCAAAATAGATGAATTATTTGGATTTTTTCTAAAATAGAAGGGGTAATATAGACTTTTTCCCCTTTTATTAACAAGCACGTGTCACCATGTAGCATTAAAGAATGCTTTAGGCCATCTCCAACGTGGGATGGGCAACAAACTCCTAACAAGAAGCATTGAAGAAGCTGATTGGGAGAGAGAAACCAGAAAAAGGTGAAGTATTGTCGCTACATCATGAGCCCAAAAACTTCAAGCGAGCCCACAGAACTTTGGGAAAAAAGGTTTTGGTAAAAGCTGTGTGCAGTGAGTTCAAGTTTTGTTAGAGATTTTGATTTTTATGGAGCTGAGTAAAGTATAGATTTGGTGTGGTCCACACTTGTTGGATATGCATGTGGGTTGGAGCGGACATAGGCTTCTATGCGAAGGGCCCTGCATCAAACTATATGCAAGGTCAACTATTTTTTTCCAAGTATATTTATATGAAGTTTAATGCCCGAAAGTCTATCTAAAATAACTGTACAAGGAAACCAAAGCCATTCACTGCTTGCCGCCTATGAACCAATTATCTCTTTCGACCATCTTCATTCTACACAAATACATCTTCTTCCTATCTCCAACTTCTGCGACCCTATCACTGCATTGTTCGGCGAGAAGCTCTAAGCACAACTCTCTTTAAAAAATGCAGTGTAGCCAACGAAAAGACAAGGATATTGGCCTCCATCTCCAAGGACACTAAGGTCTAAGTTGTCTATGAAACATAGAAGTGATCCACTATTGATAAAGAAACCATGCTGAGTCCCATAAAGAAAAAAAATATATTCCTCAATCCTTACAAATGATACATCAACTTAGAGTCGCACGGGAGAAGAGAAGATTCGAGATTTTATCACATTTTAAAAAATTTCATGGAAGGTCGACACTTGAAAAAAAATGATTAGTTATGTGTAACTCTTGCATGAGAGTTGAATTAGTTGGAGCGGAAGAAATCTACACGAGCATTAGATGTGTGGCACTTTCTTCTCCCGTCTTTCTCCTTGAGCATCTTGTCCTAAGGGGCATTCATTCTCGATAATGTGACGTACCGCACATCTCCAAACCAATAAATCTTTTGGAGATGCTCTTAGAATAGTAGAAGATACTAGCTCAAATTACACATATGCCCTTGGTTTCATTTTTGAACCATTTCTCATACCTTGATACTTCACTTGAGACGTGGTGGTAGAAGAAAATCCGCCAAACTGATAAGCCAAAAAGAGCGGGAAAATTTCACGCACTCACGCTCACGCCTTCGACTATAAATACCCCCCTCATGACTCCCTCGTGTTCCTTGTCCCCATTTCCCCCATCTCTCCATGAATGGGCCGCAAGAGGAAAGCTAGGGTTTACGGCCGCAAGGAGGGAGAGGTAGCCGCGGCCGCGGTCTCCCTGAACCCTAGGACCTGTGCTTCGGGGGACTTCGACTAGGCATGTGATTGCGTGTTTGTTCGTGGTGTTAAGAGCTGGTCGATCCGTGGGAAAGTTGGATCGGTGGATAGAGCAGTAGGGTGTTGGATTGTTAATCCAAGTGTAGATGCTTGTTTGATGCGATGCAATGCTATGATTTCTCATTTGTTGTTACGATTCTATGATCATATGTTGTTTGTTTGCGAATTCTGTGGTACTTATGGAGTGTTGCTCCAGGAGTTGGGCTTTATTTGATGTAGCGGACTTTGGGAGCTCCAGGTGGGTTGTTTGTGTTGGTAACTAGGCACTGGGATAGTAGATATACAATTGGAGGGTGACTGGAGACTTATGCGACTTTTAAGAATCGTAGGATTTCGTTTATGAGTGCTTCTTTTTTTGCTCATTCTGATTAATCTATACCTCTTGGCTTCAATAATATACCTTTTCAACAAGTGAAGCTACTACGATGTATGCTTTGTGCCTCTGTTGGATTAAGATGGATTCTTATGGATATGGAAGCCAAAATTGGTATGAAAGAGATTAAAAGTTGCATAAGTAATGGTAAAGTAATCAGTTCTTTTGGTAATATGCTATGATGTTATTTTCAAATTTATTTAGTAAAGTGAATGGGAAAATTAAGATTGCAATATTTGATTATATGCCATACAGGCTGGTTTGAATCAAAGAAAAAAGAAACAAACAAATGATGGGAGACTTCTTGATAAATTGCCAGCCATGCATAGTGAAACCACCCGTTACTCACATTCATGTGTGTGCACACCACTTCATACACTGTATGCAAAGTCAAAGCTGAAGTGAAACCGCCCTTTGTTCAATTTCATGAAGGAGGATTTTGGGGATCAAGTGCTGAGTTGATGGAGAAGTAGATGGGGAGGAGAGCTTAGGAAGAAAATGATAAAGAGGCATACCTAGATAAGATTGGCTACTATGCTTGACATACCAGTTTTTTATATAAAATTTATAAAAGATGAAGATGTAGGATCGTTCGTTGTTACAATAGTTGTAGAATACTTTGAATATATGTTATAAAGTGGTAGTTTAAGTGTTAATAATAGGTAAACATTTCATCTATATCTTTGCTCTTTTTGTTTCTCAAACGCATGCTTTTTTTGTGATTTGTGTCTCATGCGATTTAAAGACCAACACCTCAAGTACGTTTTTCACCTTTGACTGCATTGATAGTGGCTTCATGATTTTGTGAACATCAACATTCATAAATGCATATCAGGAATGTTATGTATTCAATGAAATTATCATGCTAGTGGTTTGAGAGGAATCAACAATAGATGCTCTTGATTCTGTTTAGCATTGGTATGTGCATTGTATGCAGAAGTTGTTAACTTGTCATGTTGTGATTGGATACTTGGATGATGTGCAGGTTATTTGATTTTTTATATTGTTGTTCTTGCTCAAACCACAATTCATCACATAGCATTAGTGGTTTAGTACCATCATAAGCATGTAGAACGCTAGTTAGATTTGTTAGATAACGACATTTGTACTTTATATTTCTCCCTAAAAAACAACTGTGGTGGTGGTACACCAAAAAGAGGACTGATTTTCAATAAATGTTTGCTTTTAAAAGAGCAACACGAGAATGCAACTTTCTTATGTCCTTTTTTTGGGTGCTCTTTGTTCCTGAGCCATATTAACAGTGACTTTGGAGATTGTTCGCTAGTTCCTTTTTCCAAGGTTGCATTGTTGTTCCAAACTATATGCATGATGGCATGAAGCACAACTGCAGAGCAGTTGCTAGAAGAAAATTTTGTTTAGGAGCCACCACACCTAAATGAACCGAGGAATATATATTTGTTTGATTTAAGGTGGCTCTTGCTGGTTCTCCAAGTCACATATTTGTATTTAAAGGAAAGAAGTTTGATAATTGAATTTCTTTTTGAAATAATCCATTTAAAAAAACAATTTTGAAAATAACTTTTAGATAAAAAAAATTTGCAAAAATTACATTCAGTCGCTAGTCCAAGATTACTAGTTTTCACTATATGATTTGTATTATAGTTGTGTCCTTATTGTGCTCACTACCTTCTTTTTCTTCCGTTCTCCTTGAGTCTACACATAGCCCGAGTATGGAAGAGGCATCCTTAAGTATCACTGCCCTGCTTAGAACTCACAAACTTGCACATACTTGTTCAGGTCTCAAATTTGTAAATTCTCCTGTTTAGACCAAAAAAAACAAAAAGTACCAGCTGCATCATGTTTATATTTTGACCTGGTGCCCTTTTAGTCCAGGCTTTTCTGTTCAATCTGTTCTAAACCAAAGCTTGATTCTCGCTGCTTTATGGACATAATCGATGAAGCAATTGCTAAAGGTAAACAAATATTTTCAATTGCCACCATGCACTAAATGCCAAATAGATAACTTTCACTTGCTTTATTTCCTTCCTACAATACAGTGCTGGCATATTGCCCAAGTTATGTACATTCACTGTACTTGTTCGCTGAATCATCTGTCTTGGTAAAAGTCTTCACCTTTACTCTCTTCTTTTCTAGGTGAACTGAAGCCGACTAAAGCTTATGAGAAATGGGCTAGAAAGATTTCTGAGATTGATCCACACACTAATCCATTACAGAGGAGAGTCAAGTAAGTTTTCCTTCAACCTTCCATTGGATCCTGAAAGACCAGGATGGTGAACCGAGAGGGGGTGAATCGGTTTTGCAAAATAAATTCCCAAGAAGTAAACAAAAGAAACAAAAAAGATGTTAGGGTGCTCGGATATCAAATATAATTATCCTCAATCATAGCACCACCTCTCTCGATATCCAAAAATCTCCATAAAGAGAAATAAAAAGAAACAAGAAACAATCAACTGCAAATATTTAAACAATCAATTGCGAGTATTTAAACAACCAATTGCGAGTATTTAAACAACCAACTGCGAGTATTTAAACAAGTATATACGAAAATTTAAACAATCAAGAAAGAGAGAAGATTTAATAACTTATAAAATATTCAAAAACCAAGAAAAGGAGAAAAGGATTAAGAATACAAAAGTTTTAAAGGCTAAACACAATAGCCAAAAAACTCTCTCTCAAAGGGATGAATGCTCTCCATAACACTCCCACTTCTTATATAGAGCTAATCTTCACTTAAACTAGTCTCCACAACCAATGTAGAACTAAACTAGCAGCTAGTGGAGGTTGGGTCTAAAGCCCAATTTGACCAACTGTCAACAATCATTTTTACAATTTCGGATTAAAATTTCAAAATTATAGTATTTTCTGAACAGCAAACACTAAAACGGTCATAACTTCATCATCTGAACTCCGATTTTGATGTTCTTGGATCCGTTGGAAATCTAACTTCTAGCTCTACAACTTTTCTGTTAACACCATTCTGAGAACAAATCTATATCAGTGCAGAATTAGTTTGTAAACAGAATCTTTTGTATAAGCTTCCACGCAGAGTCCATAGACCACTTGGTGATTCCTCGGGCATCATGAGCACCACTTATGCTCGCTATAATGCCATCACATATTCACCTCGATGTTGAATAGCTCGCCACATGCCGGGAAGTCTCTCCCGTTCCGAACCCCGACCGGCAACCTCCACACTTCGACCGACTCGAGCTACTTCTACAATCTTGGTGCAACACCATATCCGGGTGTTGGATTAGTCATGTAGAGCGTTCCCGCAAGTCTCTAGTACCTCCGGCATCTCTCGGACTACTCGAGTCTCCGGCTTCTCCCTGAACATTACTCCGATGGCCCATCCTTACCGCAAACGTACTATAACTCTAGTATACCTGCAATATGCACCAAAACTAAACAAACCCATCACAGCGCTGTTAACACATAATGGCAACATAAATGAACACAAATAATTCAAACATTGTCAAAACACATATCACTTAAAATTAAATAATCACATGGGGTTTACAAATCCTCTTGAGATGTTCCTATTGCCTACTGATTTTTCCTTGAATTACTGTTGTAGGAAACAGAGAAACCAGGAAGATGCTCGGAGACATAAGTAAGTTTCATTTGGACCTTTACTTAACTTGATCCTCTGAGATGTAACTATTGTATTCTGATTTTTTGCTTGAATTACTGTTTTAGGAAAAAGAAAAGCCAGGAAACTGATTTGGCCCTAGTCATCGCAGAATGCAGGGCCCAAATGAAAGTGTGTTTTGAATCTCTTATCTCTGCTGTAACGTCATTACTATGACGTTGATACTAGTAGTCCGGAGCCTACAGAGGAAGAATTTCAGCATGCTTGGCAGGCTGAGAGAAAGTACTGGGGCAAAAGACGCAAAAGACCATTCTCGTCTTCTCGCAATGACCTACTATGATGAACACCTCGAGTTTGTTGTTGTCATATGATTTTGAAGCATCCATTAAGATGGTCTTGCAAGCAACTATAGACAGATCAGACCATCTTTTCTTTTGGTTGTCATTGGAGAAAAGATTTGCCGCAGCGCAAGGTCCTCCTGGGACCGTGACCTTGTATTTATAGATGGAACATTACAACGTTTACATGGATCCTTGATCCAATTCTGCAGGATCGTGCCCTGCATGCGCGCTAACAGACACGCCGTGGTCATCACTGCACAGACGCGGTCACCACGCACTAATCCTGCCTAAACTACCGCACAACCGTTCATCAGTCTGCACTTAGTAACGTACATTTTAACATGCCCCCTCAATCACAACGGGGAGCTGCTCACGTTGAGATTGCGGCAGCTGGCAATGAACAGAGCTCTTGACAATGGCTTGGTCAGAACATCAGCAATTTGATCCTTGGACGAGATGAACTGGACTTCCAGTGCTTTGCGTGCTACTAGCTCCCGAACAAAGTGAAAGTCTATTTCAATATGCTTGGTTCTTGCATGAAACATGGGGTTTGTCGTCAAGTATGTCGCTCCAAGATTGTCACACCAAAGCCGAGGTGGATTACGCTGAAACACACCGAGTTCCTTCAACAAGGACTGAACCCAAACAATCTCTGCTGTCAGATTAGCTATGGCCTTGTACTCGGCTTCCGTGCTCGACCTTGAGACTGTAGCTTGCTTCCTGGAGCTCCAGGACACCAAGTTGGTGCCTAAGAAAACAGCAAATCCACTTATTGATCGCCGATCATCCGGGCAACCTGCCCAGTCCGCATCAGAGAAGCCAGAGAGAACTGTTGTTGCTGACCTCTAAATTTTAAGCCCGTGGTTCACTGTCCCTTTCACATATCGAAGAATTCTTTTCACTGCAGCCCAATGTGCATCAGTGGGTGATTGAATGTACTGGCAAACTCGGTTTACTGCAAAGGCTAAATCAGGCCGAGTCAAAGTTAAATATTGTAATCCACCCACAACACTTATGTATTTGAACTGCTCCTCTTCTGATAATATTGTTCCTTGATTCTTGAACAATTTTTCAGTTGCAGCCATTGGTGTGGAAATTGCTTTACACTCTTCCATCTTTGCCTTCTTGAGCAAATCATAAGCATAGCGCTTCTGTGATAACAGCAGCCCATATTTTTCTTTTTTTGACTTCAATACCCAGAAAGTAGTCAAGTGAGCCTAGATCCTTAACAGCAAAATCACTGGCCAACTTCTGGATTAGCTTGTCGGTGGCAGCATCAGAGGAACTGGCAATAATGATGTCATCAACATAGATTAACATGTAAATAGTTACTCCATCTTGCATGAACACGAAGAGTGAAGTGTCAGCCACTGAAGGTCTAAAGCCCAGCTCCTGTAATCTGCCTGTCAACCGAGAATACCAGGCTCTCGGTGCCTGCTTTAATCCATACAGCGCGTTCTTGAGACGACAGATGTAGTCTGAGGGCTTGCTAGCATCTTCATAACCTGGAGGTTGTTTCATGTACACCTCTTCTTGAAGCACACCATGCAAAAAGGCATTTTGAATGTCAATTTGCCTCAAACTCCATCCTTGAGAAACAGCTAATGACAGAATAATGCGAATAGTAGATGGCTTTACCACTGGACTGTAGGTGTCAAAATAATCTACACCATACCTCTGTTTGAATCCTTTGGCCACTAACCTTGCCTTGAATCTGTCAATGGACCCGTCGGCTTTTCTCTTCACCTTATACACCCACTTGCTGTCTATAAGATTTATTCCCTTTCTTGGAGGAACTAGAGCCCATGTATCATTTGTCATCAATGCCGAGTATTCGGTATCCATGGCTCTCCTCCACTTTGGACTTGCCATTGCATCGTCAAGGTTATTTGGCTCTGAAGCAACAGACAACGCAGCAGACAACGCCGTTGTCAGAATTTCGTCAGTTGCCAGGCCAGAAAAACCACGAGCAGATTGTGAATACCTTATAGTTCCATCGGTGAATTCTTTGGGCTGCACTATCTTGTTTTGAAGTCGTGTACGCATTGGATGTTGCCGGACTGCTTCTGGAGGTTGAGATGATTCTTGTCCTTCACTGCTAGCTGTCGAGCCAGGGCTGTTTACAGGACTATCTGCAGTACTGCTCGCTGGATCTGCAGTTGTATTGCTTGCTGAATCTGCAGTTCTGTCAACCGAGCCACCTGCAGGTGAACCAGCACTAGGAGGATCATCATTAGTAGTGGGATTAGGTTGAATATCACTCACGTGGGAATTATCTACTGCTGGTCCATCTGGGTTTGGACTAATTAAGGAGAGTTCAGTGTACTGGATGGTCTTGGCTAGAGTCGACAGAATGGTAGGATGGTGTGAGACTTTGGGTAGCTGAAATTCTTGTGAAGATTGATCTGCAAAAGGGAATATTGTTTCATCGAAAACAACATCACGAGAGATATACACCCTGCCAGTAGAATCATCAAAGCATTTGTACCCTTTGTGAGATGAGCTGTAGCCCAGGAAAATGCAACGCTTGGTTCTGAAGTTCAGCTTCCTATTATTATATGCACGCAGGTTGGGCCAACAAGCACAACCGAAAACACGTAACATCGAGTAATATGGAATTTTGTGGAGAAGTTTGTGTAAGGGCGTGTCATGATCAATTGTGCGAGTAGGTAATCTATTTATCAGATAACATGCTGTATGGAAAGCCTCATCCCAGAACCGAAGTGGCATTTGTGCTTGGGCAAGTAAAGCAAGGCCGATTTCTACAATGTGGCAATGTTTCCTTTCCACTACACCGTTCTGCTGGTGAGTGTGTGGACAGCAGATTCGATGATCAATGCCTGAACTTTTGAAATAATTGTGTAATCGGTGATATTCACCTCCCCAATCGGATTGGACAGAACGTATCTTGGAATTAAGCATGTGCTCAACATGTCGTTGAAATTGTAAGAAGGTTGCTTCAACATTAGACTTGCATTTCAGAAAGTAGATCCACACATATCTAGTATAATCATCAACAAAAGACACATAATATTTTGAATTATTGACTGATGGGAGAGCTGGTCCCCAAACATCAGTGTGAATCAATTCCAAGGGAGCTGTAGATACATGTAAAGAAGAACTGAAAGGAAGTTGATGTGCCTTCCCACGTTGGCAGGCATCACAAATCAAAGAAGAAGCAACATTTGTGTCTACAGCTATTTTATTGTTCTGAAGAATGCGAAGAGTAACAGGTGTAGCAGGATGTCCAAGTCGTTGATGCCATTGTTCTTGAGGAATTTTGGCTAACAGCAAGGCTTGACTAGAATGATTATTCGGCAAAACATAGAGACCATCTCTACATTTGCCTGTGAGGAGGATTCTCTTCGTGGCTCGATCCTTAACAAGGAAAGAATTGGGGTGAAATTCAACATAGGCATTGTTTTCAGTGGCTAACTTTCGAACAGAGATCAAATGCTTATTAATCTTGGGTGCATATAGGATATGATTAAGATATAATGGCCTAGTGAAACCAGCAATAGAAGAATTACCAACGTGAGAGATAGACAAACCTGCTCCATTGGCTACTTGGATCTGATCCCCTCCATTGTACTGATCCTTGACAGTGAGGCGCTCGAGATCATGAGTGATGTGGTCGGTAGCTGTAGTGTCAATGTACCAGTTTGGATCCACCGTGTACCCTCTTGTCGCAGCAGCAGCTTGTTTAACATCTTCAGGCTGGTAATTTTGATCAAACCGGTGCCAGCAGCAGGATGCCTCATGGTTTGGTTTATGACAAACCTGACACACCACTTCAGGAGAGGCACCGTTGTTGGGATGACCACCAGTGTTCTGGCGACCACCGCGTCCCGACGGCTGTTGACTGCCACGGCCGCCACGGCTGCGACCGCGTCCATTGCGGCCTGAATTGCCGCCGCCACGCCCAGGGTTCCTGCTGACACTGTTAGCTGAAGATACCTAAACAATTGTATTGTTGTGATGCTGCCTCATCTCATAGCTCAACATGTGGGCGTAGACGTCGCTGATGGAGAATGCGTCTATGGGAGTGGTGATGCTTGTCACCAGCGGATCGTAGTCAGGACCGAGGCCGCGCAACATGTACGCGACGAGCTCTTCATCTTCAAGCGGCTTGCCGACAGCGGCGAGGGTGTCGGCGAGGCGCTTCACTTTGCGGTAGTAATCCGCAATGCTGAGGTCCTTCTTCTAGATCATGGAGAGCTCCATTCGTATCTGCATGATACGGGCGCGGGAGCTCAAGGCAAATAACTTCTCCAGGGTGCGCCATGCGGCTTGCGGTGGTGATTCCCACCAGGTTGCCGAGAACCTCCTTTGTGAGCGAGGAGAGGATGGCGCTGAGCACAAACTGGTCCTGATGGTACCAGCTGGTGTACTCGGGGTTGACGGCGATCCTCCGGCCGCCACCTCCTTCAGTTGGCTTGGCGGCGATGGTTTGGCTCGGCGGTGGGAAAGACCCATCGACGTAGCCAACCAAACCCTGGCTGTGTAGGTACGGCAAGATCTGCGCCGCCCACAGCAGGTAATTCTCTTGGGTGAGCTTGACATTGATCAAATGATTGATCTTAGGCGTCGACATGTGGGGGAATTGGGTGAATGCGGCGTTGCTGGTGGAAGAACTTGGGCTGCTGGTCATGTTGGGATCTCAGCGATGTGGATCGTGGCTCTGATACCAAGAAAAGATTTGCCGCAGCGCAAGGTCCTCTTGGGACCGTGACCTTGTATTTATAGATGGAACATTACAACGTTTGCATGGATCCTTGATCCGATTCTGCAGGATCGTGCCCTGCATGCGCGCTAACAGACATGCCGTCGTCATCACTGCACAGACGCGGTCACCACGCACTAATCCTGCCTAAACTACCGCACAACCGTTCATCAGTCTGCACTTAGTAACGTACATTTTAACAATTGGTGGATCATGTAGTGGTTGCACTTGAAAACTTGAAGCTGCTAGGCTGGAATCCAATAGTAAATAAAGTAATTTCTAGTTTAAGGAACTGGGCCTGTGTGGTTTAAGGAACTGTTGCATTGCTGTATGTATAAACTAAACTATAGCTATAAATTATTCCAGTAAGTTTGAGATGTGAACTTTAGCAATCGCTTTCCAGTATGTGATTACTGACCATAACACAACATCCTCGTCATACCAGGTGAGCTGCTTTAGGTAAGCTGTGTTCCCCCCTTTGGAATGAACTGCATTCAAGATTCCGCTCCTATGCATAATAATGAACCCTGTTATGTGTTATGAATTTGTGTCTTGAAATTATACATAGGGTTGCTAAAAAGGGTTTTAAGTGGTTATGATTTTATGTCATGGAGGGGTACGAGGTGAAAGTATGTACAATTTTAGGATGTAGATTTGGAACATCAGATGTTTCTAACAATTAGTAGCGGTTTATGATTGGCTACCCTGGCTGGTAATCAGTGTATATTAATAGCAATGAAATAACTCTGCCCCAACAAGCGTGAAGCACGAATGGTTTGAGCTATCCTTGGAATATATCTACAAGTTTCCTTCTTTAAAATGCACTAGGATCTGCAATGTCTGATTCTACGATGATCTGGAATATCGATTTTTAATTGAATGTCTATACATATACGTAGTTCATATTGCAATATAGCAGATCTCGGTCACTCTTAACATATTGAAATTCATGACATGTATCAAATGCATTGCTAGACAAAAATGCCATAATAAACTGCATGGATTAAGCTCTTTCTTTTCCAATCTGAAAAGAAAAAATTTCTTGCTTTTCCTTTAAAATAAATAACGGAACAGATTAAGCATCAACAACTGCATGTTCATACTTAAAAGGAACCATCAACAACTGTATCCGCTCATCAAGCAGCCAAAGTTTCAACACCCCTCTCTACCCTCCGCATGCACCAACTACCATTAGTATCAACAACAACCTAATTAATTTAACCTCCTAACATTATCACCAACAAACCAAACAAATTAACTAATCATCACCCTAATATTAGTATTAACCCTCCTAATCTTGCTCATGGCCACTAAAACCCAACTGTTTCCCGCCTATAAAAGCTTGCACGCAGCCCCTCTAATCTCCCGAGCCTGCAGAAGCAATTTGAGAGATTAGTAATAAAAGCAGTCTCCCAAACACCAAATAAATTAGACATCTCCAGTTTTTGCAAATAAATCAAGCAGGCTTCAGCAGCAGCAATGGAGATGAAGAAGATTGCCTTGGCCGCCCTCGTCGCCGCCGCCTCCGCCACGGCGGTCCTCGCTTCCGAGGCCCCCGCCGCCGCGCCCGGCCCCAGCAGCGGCACCTCCGCGGCCGCCCCCGCCCTCCTCGGCGCCTCCGTCCTCTCTTTCCTCGCCTACTACCTGCACTGAGCTATATATATATAGATATATATGCGCACTGTTCTTGGAGGGAAGGAGAAGTGGAGCATGCAATGCAATGTGTTGTGTTGTTTAATTTAATTTAATCGGTTTATTTCTTTATGTTTGTTGATCGTTTGAAAGATTCATTTGTAACCGTGTTTACTGGCAATATGATTTAAATTATTTTTTTGTTATTTGTCGATTTGTCTTTGGGATTTTTTTTTGTTTGGCTTATTGAGTTCTTCGTTATTTTAGGGGGTGTTGGTTGTAGTTTTACGCAATTGGTTTGGTCTTTTTTAATCATGCATCTCAAAAATTGAATTATTATTTGCTTGGTAATATCAAATTTTAGCTTTGGCTGCTGTTTCAACCCTATATCAATCTTTTTATGCGATTAGCTTCCTCAATTAAATCCTTGATAAGGGATTGTCAAGCTAGGTTCTTCTCAGTTTGGATGTAATTCATAAAAATTACTTCCGATCACCTTTTTTGTGAAATTTTGATCATATTTTGACATGTGCAAAAGATTTCATATTTTTCGTTGTGTTTTCAGTGTTGAATCACAGTCTAATTGTCATCAGGCATAACTAAGGATAATCGATCTATACTAGATTATCTATTATAATCATCAAAGTCCATCAATATCTTAGGGTTTAGATACTCAAGCTAGGTCTGGCTTGGTTCAACATAGCATTAAATAATAGTTATAAATTAACCTATATTTATTAACTTTTTATTTAATAAAACACTGTAATCTAAATTTTTCTTCTTACAAAAATATAACGGCTTAGGGCTGGTCTATCTCGACCCGTGCTGCCGTGCAGTCTAGCCATTGGGCTTTTTTTCCGGAAGGGCCGGGCTCGAGCTTGGCATATTGAGGTCAGGCAGGACCTTGGCCCAGTCCGACCACGGCCTGGCCCGAAGCCTGACTTAACCCGGGGTTTGAACAAGTCAACCTATAGCTTTCGAACTTGTTTGCATCTAAGATCTAGTCGGAGCCATGAACTGAGCAAGAAGTTGTTCTGTTGTGGAAGAACTCTTCAGGAATAGATGCACAAACCTACAATATATGTTTTCCTATCTAATTTGCTTCCTAAGAGTACGATCATATATTAATGTTTGTAGTGCAGCACGCATGCATGACTCATGCGGCACTTAATTAGATTAATTGCTAAATTGCTGCATGAGTCATGATGCATGTCGTCGATTAAAAAATCTATGAAGTTTATGCTAATTCGCTATCAGTTTGAGTAAGTACTGGCAGGAATTATAAATATTTTTTTGCATAGAATCGAACGTATTAATTCATGATGAGATGAGCCAATGCTTGTCGTGTGCAGATCACAAAATTCAGATTAATTGCTGGTTGGAGTGGGTGTTGAGACATAAATAAAAAAAAAAGATTATCATCATGCTAGATGATGTAAAGAGGAGAAAATTAACATATGGGATTTGTTAATAGGCATGTAACTATTTTTTAAAATTTGGACACATATTTTTTTTTTATCATTGGATTAATTCTTTTCTTAAACCTAGTTCTTTAGGATTCACCTAACCCTCTTCTTAACTTCTTCGACGAAACGACGGGGCGGTGATAATGTCATCGGCCGTAGATGGAGGTGATGAAAGGTGGCGGTCGTGGGGAGATAAGTGACAAAAAAGTAGCTGTGTAGAGAAGTGGCAATGCTGGCTATCGCCGCTCGCAGTCAACAATGATGTGATATAAAGGAGGAGGATCTAGAGGAGGAAAAAGTGTGAGGAGAAGAGAGTGTAGAGATTAAATTCAGATTTGAATATGTGACATAGATGATATAAATTTATTTAAATAGATATTTTACATGATCTACGAATATTTTTAGTAAAGCACAAGAACAATGGTCATTTAAAAGGTTAAAAAACATTTGGATTTTTTTTTAAAAAAAATCCAGTTACTCTCACCAAATACATTATTTCCTATAAATTATTTTTAAAATTTCTTACGTTTTCACACAAGTTTGAATTTTTATCTAACTAAAAATCCAATTCGGAAGACTCTTACATGTGACATTTAGTTAAAAATCATTGCGTCATGTATCACGCTCGAAGGAGTGGCATACAAGATTTCACGCGAGTGAATCCCACGGAACAAAACTTTTTCAAATTCCTACTGTTAAAACCAACGCAATTAAGTAGCATTAAAAATTCTAACAAAGAAGAGAACAGAATGGGAAAAAAGACAAAAGAACCAATACTAAAGTGAAGCTGTCTCTTCCTCCTATAAATAAGAACACCTTTTTTTTTTTTTTCTTCCATCCCCACTCTTCTCGCTTGGATCCCCAAACCAAAACCTCTCCAAATTCTTGTGGTGTGGATGGATTCGCAGGTGGTGGTGGCGCTCGCCCTCTCGCTCGTCGGTGGCCTTAGCACCTCCATCGGTATCGCCTCCCACCAACTCCTCTTCGATTTCTCGCTTCATCTCGCTGTGGAGCTTTGCGCAGTTTCACACGAATTTCCTAGGGTTTAAATGGATTTTTTTGCCCATTTTTTCACTTTTTTTTCGCTGGCTAGCTTGATGCGGAAGTGGGGATGTTTCTGTATGGGAATGTGTTCGTGGTTAAGCTAAAGTGAGTGATTAGAGTTTGGTGCTTAAATTAAAGTGCGTATTTTGCTGCAGCTTTGAGAATCTTGAAGTGACCGAGTATTTCGCAATTTGCATTGACAAAAATTTTGACAAATGGGTGAATTCTAGGGTTTTATGTTAATACTTTAGCTGTTTCTTTTTTACTTTTTTTGGGGGGAGGGGCTATGTAGGACTTATTGTGCTGCCTGACCAAATCTCTTTGGCTCTCGTTTAGTTTCTCCTTTTTCAATTTACCAGTGCATGGAGGGAAATTTTGGTAGTAATATCACAAGTACTCTTCAAAATTGATATGTATGATGGAATTGTCTTAATATAGCATGCAAGAATGCGACAAAGAAATAGGGTGCATTATTGATGTCTAAGTAATAACTGGTTTGGTTCGGTAATCCATTTAGCTAAGTTAGGTTCCAGATTGCACTTGTCTAGTTTTGCTTGGCAAAATGCAATGGTAAACTATTTCGAGGTGTTTCAGTTCTGTCTTGTAGATATCTGGACTTTTAAGCTTAAGAATCATTGTGTCTGGTTTCTGGAAAGGCTATTCTATGTGACAGTTGAACTGAACTAGTAGTTTTTTTCCTTTTAATTGCAGGTGCACTCTTTGTGATTTTAAATCCTGCTCCTAACCTTAAGATGCTTGGGCTTCTACAGGTGATAAATTTGCTTTCTTAGTTATTAAGTAGCTTCACTTTTCTTAAGCAAATTCTTGTTTAATTGTTAGCCCTTTATATATTGATGGATATTTGAAACCAGGGTTTTGCTGCCGGACTTATGTTGAGCATTTCCTTTCTAGACTTGGCCCATAATGCACTAAACTCTATTGGTTTCTTGAAGGGCAACCTTTGGGTGAGTCGTGTTTTACTTAATACAACTGTTCATGTCCATGTAACATGAGAGCTTTCCCGATGATAACTAGCAACGTTTTTGAAAATTTAGTAAGCAGCAACCTTCTTTGCAACTATTATGCTTTGTAGTTTTTTGCTGGAGTTCTTTTCTTTGGTTTGGTTGTCAAGTTTATTCCGGAACCGACCATTGTTCCAACAACAGATACAAGCAAGAAACAGGTTAGAATGAACACCCTTAATTATTTTTTAGAGTATCCTATCAACCTGTTTCTTGCTCAAATAGGAAGGCTGAAGAGAGTTTAGTTTGGTTTCTGAAAAGCAGACTGATGATGATGGGTCAGGCAAAGATATGATGAAAAAACATCGGCGACAAGTCTTCTTCAGTGGGATTGTTACTGCAGTTGGTAAGAAACTAAGGATGCTTTTAAATCATCAAGAGCCCTTGTTTAATCTGACATGAGCTCTTGTTGAACTTACTGTTAGATGAAATGATTATTAGAACTCAAGAAGAAATCCTCTAATTATTAATTCTATTGACTTTCATGTATTAATCAATTCAACCAAAAGTTTAAGTTGATGAGAAAAGACAGTCAATCCACTCACACTTCAATAAATTCATTTCATGTCATACGGGGTTCCTCCAAAAAAACATGCTCATCCAAGAAGAAAGTACATGAGTTTTAAATGAATTAATTGGAAATCGAGGGGCTGATTTGTACCTGTTAGTAATTTGATGTGTTAGGATCTTTGGAGATATTTTGGAACAGTTTAGAGGCATTGCTGAAAAAAGCATTAACAGTTACAACACTTTGTGTACTTGAAGCAACATTGATTTGATACTTATTTTGAGCTGCAGGAATTAGCTTGCACAATTTTCCTGAGGGGATGGCGGTATTTCTTGGATCCATCAAGGTATTTCTTTTCAATAGTTAAGTCCATAATACAACTATTCAAACTGCTCATCATCTATAGAATTACTGAAGTAACACAATGCCTCAGCTAAACATGCATTCTTTTCTGCTAAGTGCTAAGTACCTCTTGAGGAATTGGATCTTGAATGGTCAAACTAGTGATACTTTCTCTGTTTTCTGATTTGCTGTTTAGATCGAATTGTTTGATGCCTTGGCATTCTTTCATCCTCATCCATGTTTTATTGTGTGGGAGCACATCTGCACATGTGCTGGGCTTTTTTTTTTTTTTTTTTTTTTTTTTTTTGAATCCACTGGTCCACTGTAGTGCGTTTAAACATGAATAACTCTCTTCATGGTTTTTTTTTATACCTTTTGGATTAAAGTTATCTGCTTAAGGTGTGCAATTCCTTTCATACATCATATTGAATCGACCATCCATGTTTGCTCTGTTATTTGTCTCCCTTGATATTGATCCTTCATGCCATCCTACTATGATTTTTTGACCACAGACTTGGTGATGATTGTTCCTTTTTTTTTTTTTTTCTGAAACCATTTTCACCTTGTATGGGCTCATGTTAGAAAGGCTAAGGCATCATCATTATCCGAAATGGTCAAACCAAATAACCTTGCAATGGCGTGGTTTCTATGAGTTCCTTGAAAGCTTCTGAGTATTATTTCTTGTGCCATTGATTAGGAGTTTTACTTTTGGGTATGACATGTTATAGACACCTGAATGATTTCATCTTGATTAGTGGATTACAAGATGATCATTCTTGTCAGTTTCTTATCAATTGTCCTTTTTCTGACTGGATACCGGCTTCATTACTCTGTTTAACTGGTAGTTGGCTATCTACCTTGCATTTTTCTTCCAATAGACCAGCTAGTGGCGCTACTAGTTTGCAAGCTCTGGAAGGATTGTTTCCATAACTCTCTTGGCATTCCAAAAGCTCTGTGTTTGATTACTTAGTTTGGTTTGATTGTTGTTTGCTGTCTTTAAAAATTGCAGGGCCTTCGTGTGGGACTGAACTTGGCAATTGCTATTGCTCTACATAACATACCAGAGGTATAAAAATCATCTTAGCTGTTCTGGTTAAGCATCCTGTAAATTCTTATCTGCAATTTGGATGTAAATCTTTGTCCCTTAGAGTGAGTCTTGATTGCTGTTTGAGCATACAGTAAAAATGCAACTGCCATATGTCCTATTACTTGGCTACCTTTAAGTTTTTAACTACCTGCCATGGGAAAAAGGGGATATGAGTATTCCTTGATTCTTATGTAGTGGATATGCATCCACTAGGTGCACCCTGTTTGACTAAATTTGTTAGGTCTTAATAGTGGCCACCTTATTTGTCCAGTGTTTTTCAGTTTTAAATTCTGGACTTGCCCCATTTTTTTTGTGTATGTGTTTATCCTACAGGGATATTTGTATTAAAATGTAGATATAATAGTGGTAGAAAAATATTGAATAAATATAAATAACTATGTGAAAAATAGTTTTTTACATAATTTGTTTTATTACAAATGAGTGAAGCAAGACTGCATTATCATTCAGGTTGATTTAATGTGTGAATAAAGATAGATAACTGCACTATTTTTACCACAGGAGCAGGCTTATCCTACCAGAGATCACATTCCTCTTTTTTTTTTTTTTTTTTTTTTTTTTTTGGTGATACCCTGGCACAGTTTAGCCCAGTGAGGAACTAGTGTGGATGGGTTTGGTCTCAATATGTCTAGCTTAAAGTGAGTTGATGCATTATACAATAACTAAGAGCCCATTCATACTGAGTTTGTCAATCCTTTTGGGCGAAGTTAGGACAAAAGCCCAAGTGTTGGTGTGATGTGGGCTGGACCTCGGCTGTAAGTGTGTAAGAAAATTCTGAGAAATTATGGTTCCTTATTCTGTGTAAGAGAACGATTAACATGATCCAAGGCAGAGATACCACTGTTTTGCACAGCAGTTTTTGGAGATATGAAGTTTTTACTCTTTCCATTCTGATTTTGTTAGCAGCTTCACATTTTATACACAAGCTTTTGATTTTTGGAGGTCCAACAAATAATATTTTGGAGCTGTAGTGTAATGTATGAGTAGGTGGGTTACTGGCTTTTCAAAAGGAAGATCATACGCAGTATCAGCAATTTGGCCTTGAGAATTTAGTGCTTTTTTCTTTTGTCAAACAAAAGGTCAGAAATATCATATAGCCTGTGATGTAATGTATGAGCGAAGCTGACAATTAATTTCATAAAATTTGGCTCCTTTTTTGCGGCTTTGTATCCTCACTAATCTTCAGGGAGATTCTTTTTTCTGCTGTCAATATATCAATTGGCAACTCTAAATATTCTATGTACCTCATTATCTAACGACTGTCTTTTTGCTTTCTCAGGGTGTTGCTGTAGCTCTGCCACTGTATTTTGCCACAAAGAGGTAATTCTTTTTTAGAAACTAGACATGGATGATGAATGAAGATTATAGTTTACAAAAGCCATTAGAAATAAATGGTCCCATTATGTTCCTCCAAAAAGAGAAAGGGCATATGTTAACGATGATTTATATGATCAATGTTTTCATGGTAATGCCTAGTTGACAAGCACTTTATTTTATTTATTTATTTCATTTTTTTTGCATGCTGAAGCAAATGGCAGGCATTTAAAGTTGCGACGCTCTCAGGTCTTGCCGAGCCACTAGGAGTGATCATTGTAGGTATGCCATTTTTTATTGTTCGTTTGCTTTAATTGTTTTCACTTCTAATATAAGCTATGCTACATATTGGATGTTATAGCTTATACTTGTCAACTAGGCATCTTGACAAGTACTACATCTTTTACTGTGCAAATATATATACCACATGAGCTCAGAGCTGACAGAACTACCCTAGGAAAATTTGAAAGTATACCCACTGG
The DNA here is from genome assembly GCA_019359835.1 of Pharus latifolius. Lineage (NCBI taxonomy): Eukaryota > Viridiplantae > Streptophyta > Magnoliopsida > Poales > Poaceae > Pharus > Pharus latifolius. The sequence continues at coordinate 7,104,182 of CM033320.1, forward strand.
CATGCAACAAGCATAAAGAATTTGTGTGCTTAGGCCTATAAGCCATTTGTTTTCTGTCTCTGTTGCCTGTAATAATGTCTATCAAGTATTAACATAGATTTGGTTACCACAGCTTACTTGTTTCCAAGCAGCTTAAATCCTGAAGTTCTTGAAGGCCTACTTGGATCAGGTTAGTAATTGAATAACAGGTATCCATATGTGGTACTTAATTGACCTTCTTGGTGTCTGTCATGCAGTTGGTGGTGTTATGGCTTTTCTCACTTTGCATGAAATGTTACCTCTTGCATTTGACTATGCTGGCCAGAAGCAAGCTGTTAAAGCAGTCTTTGTTGGCATGGCCTTCATGTCTGCAAGGTTTGTTGATGCTTCAAATTAATTTATTTGCTTCCTTATTGACTATCTTATTCTTTATATAGTTTTTGAAGCATGAACTTGTACTCTGCAACATAAGAAAATTCAATTAGCCAACAGGAATCACAATGTTCATCAAGGTGGTCTTTGAGTTCTCAAAAAGTGTTGTTCAACGAGGCTAGGCATAATAATCAGTTCATTCTGTATATTGCCAGGACCTTATACTAAAGAAAATTGTCCATGATAGTTCTATGATGACTATGTGGAAGTAAAATTATAGGTTTGTATGTAGATCTCAAGTATTTGTTTCCAACCGGATAATACTTTCTGCAATGGCACAAAAATCTTTTAGCAACACTTTTTAACAACATGGTTTAACAGATCAGATGATCTGAATGTTACATTTCAATTATCAGCAATTTTGACATTTGTCAAATGTATCAACTGGGCCATTATGAATGTAGGGTTGCTAAGATGCTGAATTCTATGTAAAACTAAAGTCTAAAACTACCACACTTCCTGTTGTATATGCCATACAAGCATTATTTACCATTTTTGTCACATACTGAAGTTTGTTTCTTTGCATCGGTAGTTTGTATTTCTTGGAGATCAGCCTTCCAAAGGAGTTGAGCTTGTAACGCTCGAGTGTACCACTGTGACTGTTGTTCAGCTTCATATCATCCTCTTCAAGTTCAGAACGTTTTTGTAGATCATCCAATCAAGCTTTCCCAGCCAGGATGGGTGGAAAGGAGGATTTATCAATTTGTGTGTATCCCAGGTGAACATTGAAAGATCAAAACTGAGACTAAGAATTAGGATGTAATTGGAACAGGACAGGTTGGTGGCCTGGCCATGGTATTCTATTACCATTTGCTGTTGTATTTGACCATTTTACAATGAACAAGAATGCTGGATAGGGGATATTACCATCAAATTGTAACATGATAAGCCCAAAATTGTTGTTGATCAAAATTATGATGTAACTGGAAAGAATCGGCAAGTTGGATTATTTGCCATCGACTGCAATTGTTGTCAAAATGTTTCATATCTGTTGAAAACCTTATTCCCTTGAGCTTTCCCAGACTTCAGTAGCTTGCTGCTGTACCAAGGGAGCTTTACCATGTTAAAATGTTTAACGAACTATTCACATTGTTCTTACAGTTGGCCGTCGGCCTGTCTGGGCATGTCATTGCTTGTGCGTGCATGTTTGTTTCAATTTGTTTGTTCTTTGTATTTATTAATACCTTATTCAAAACAATTTTAGTGGAATTTTTTATTAGCTCCAACTAAATGTTTTCTTTCCTACGGTCGATATTTCTATGAAATTCTTGTGTTTCAAGTAGGATTTTTGTTGCTATTGTCTGATTGACCTATATTTGTTCCGAGGAACATTCTGGTCTCATGAAAGTATGCTGCTAACCAGTTGCAGCAAATGAGCAACAATCACTGCTGGAAATTCAAGTACATTCAATCAACAGATTCAACGCGGCCAATATGATTACTTGCAGCTTATAATGCTTGATCTAGTTGTAGAAGAGATTCAAAAAAAATTTATGTATAATCCAATAAAAAAAATAATTTCAAAACTAATTTAAAATTTTTTAAAATTATAAATATGACATTCAGTTGTGATATAATTTTGACTCACGATTGAAGACATGATACGACTCATATATACCGTTGGCTAGAAATTCCCCACGATAACACGTAGGATCTCAGTTAGTATATTATATGTATCAGCCCAAAGCCAAAGGTACAAATAGTCCTCATCACGTGTGACGCACGAGCATAGGGCCTGGCTGGCAATATAGCTAAGGGCGTATAGAAGCTTAGCAAAGCTAAGGGGGAATTGTATCCCCTGCTTTGCCGTTCAGATGGCACGGCATAAATGTTCCTTGTTCGTTGGCAAGCCATATGAATGGAAATCAACCTTATGGTTTGAGACGGAGAAGCAATTAAGGGCACTCGGAACTTTCCGTTTGCTTCAATCTTAGCCATCCATCACTCGATTGCAAGTCTTAGAACGTTCCAAATATTACGTTTGCTTCAATCGTAGTCATCCATCACTTGATTGCAATTCTTAGAACATGCCAAATAAATAAAGGTTCCTCCGTGCTGCAAGTTTTCTGCAGCAAATGCTGTAGCAAACAGTTGGTTCAGAACGCTACAGCTAATGTAAACGCACAAGATTGCTAATCAATTATTGGAAAAAGGGAATTAAGACCCAAAGTGCAACGCAATACCTTACATGCATTTCAGTCGAGTTAAATATTTTAGACAAAATGAGTATGAAAATCTAACAGTTATATATTAGATGTATCTAGGGTGTTCCAGACTAAGAGTACCACTCACCAAATAATCATATTTTTTTGCCATCATTTACTTTTATGTTTTCTCATCCTATGCCATACACCCAAGGAGAGGGAAAGAGCCACGTCTCCTGTGATCTTTTCTTGGCTAAAAGCATATCACTTTTGCCATGGGGGCAAAGCTTTGCTAAACATGAATGGGTTTCGCATCACCTTGGCCTTTAGAAGGGTCCTCTCATGAGTACTGACTAGATGCTCAAAGAGATGAAGAAAACTTAGCAACACACATGCATCTTTATGCAAGGATATATGAGAGCATTATATTACTTCCTCTGATAAAATTTTTTTATCATTTTTTATCATACACAATTTTCAAGATGCGACAATGATCATTACTTTTTACTATAATATGTCAATAAAATTTATAAAATTATAATATTGTGAAAGTATTTTTTATGACAAATATACTCGTATAATTATCTTATACCTAATCTAAATATTTAAAAATATATTAATAGTCAAAATTAAAAAAACTTTACTTTTTATATGATATTTGTTTTTAGACCGAAAACTAACTAGCCATGAGTAGACTTGAGCATCTTTGGGTTTGAGCTAGACCAACAAAAAGCGTCGGTTGCATTGGGCCGGTTTGAGCTCGGCCCAACCCAAACTCAACACATATTGAACCGGGTTTGGGTTAGGTCAGGTAAGTTTGATCAGGCCATGATCAAATATTCGAGCTAAAGATTTATTTATTTTTTTGGGTTCTCAGACCGGACATAGAAAGACTCAAATCCAACCCTAATCCCAGGTTGCATCAGACAAAGCCCGATTGAGCTCGAGTAAGTCATTTTTGGGTTAGGCCTAACTAGGAGATTATCATGAAATGAGATCCCCTAAAATTATGCACAGACTGAGGAGAGCATTAGTTACATATAGGGTGTTGTAATGAGGGGAAATGTATTAGATACAAGAATTTGGTAAATTTGCCTAGGGAGTGTAGAATGATTTATATTTTTGAACAAACAGAAAAGGCTAGAATGCTGTTGGGAACTAAGTCTATATGTTAGGAAGTGATGCGTAAAACATCTTTGTATTCCACATATATATATAATAAAACTAATGGAACAAAACACAATCTTTTTGCTCAATCTTTCAATTTGGTATCAAAGTAACTGAACCCTAACTCTCACATTTACCGCCGTTCACCAACCTTTCTTCTTCCTCACCATCCGCTATCCACCTCTCTTCCGGCTTGCCGTCGACTCAACCAAACAGGGACCAACCTCTGCCTGTTCCTGTTCCCAACCAAATGGATTGAAGGCGGCTGGCGATAGAGGAGGAAGTTGCAGGTCCCAGAGGAGGCGGAGATGGGAAGGTAGCATAAATTACCGCTGGGTGTGAGCTATTGTCGAAGCAGGGTGCACGGAGGGGTGCCGCCTATTGTCTGCCGCCTCATCTCCACACGAATTTGTGTCCCCCACTCCGCTACCACTGATGGAGAGACGTAGGGAGAGGCACCGCCCGCCATTTGTTGCCTGCCGCCGCCGAATGAGGGGATCCCATGCCCTATTCTTGCGAAGGAGCTTGGTGTGAAGGAACAGGAGGAAGCAGCATGAGATGGAGGAGAATAAGAAGAGCATACAACACCTGATTTGAAGAAGAAAGGTAGGAGGGGGCTCAAATTTGTCCTGTTCAGCGGCTGGGAGAAGATTGCTTCGAAGGAAAAGATGGCTGGATAGCCAAAGAACAAGCCAAGAGAGAAGATCACAACCTGGGATGAGCTCCTGAAGGTTTCAAATGATCAGTAAAAATGAGTGAAGTGGTGAAGTGCTTTGCCATAATTTTTGCTTCCTTGGTAGTGCTTTTTACTTGCAACACTGCACTGCAACAAAGAGAGATAGCTTAGCTCTGTACTGTAGAGGAAAATAGAGAAAAAAATCATTCCCTTTCTTCTCTAGAGAAGGGCCACTGCTGTGAGAAGGAGGAGGAGGTGTGAAGAGGAGAGGGTATTGCATAGTGATTATTATGGCAGAGAAGGGATTGAACATGAGGCTATGCAAAAATTGCTAGCAAAGCTTGACATGGAAGATGTAGCAACATTGCTGAGTGTGGTGAAACAAGGAGGATCTTCATCTTCGTCAGCGTCATTTCAGCCCTCCCAAATCCAAAAACCACCAAAAGTGAAGTTTCTGTCGGTCAAATTGAAGTTTGACGGGCCAAACACTTACTTGAGTTGATCTTGATGTGTTCGGGGGCCCTAGGAGCTAGTGGCCTTAAGGGGTAGTTGACAGGGGATGTGAAGGAGCCTAATGATCCACTGTCCTATGAGGGACAAGTATGGAGGAGCCAACACATGGTAGTGTACACTTGGCTTCTCAACTTGATGGTTCCCAAGGTTGCTATAATGGTTGATGGGGTCTAGAGAGTGAGTGATATGTGGAGTAGACTCTAGAAGATGTATGCATGGGAAGAAAACAAAATGAGTGTTTCAGATTATGAAGGAAGTCAATGCTATCTCTCAGGGTAAGTGGTCTGTCTAGGAATACACTACTGAGCTCTAGTGTCTTTGGGGGGATCTTGATGAGTTTTGTCCCTTGGCATTGTTGCATCTAGGCCTTCATGCCTAACCCTAATTTTGATGATTAATAAAAACAAAGTGTTCCGGACTAATTGTGCTATTGAGTTTAATTGATACAGGGATCAGTTGGGAAGAAATGCAAGAATATCAAGATGAACCCGACTTAAAGTAAAGCACAAGATGCAGAAGAGCAAAGATAAGACGCAAATCATGAAGATGCGAAAGACCTCAGGTATTTCGAGTTTTTATTTTTACCGATCTCGGCGTTTGGAGAAGATCGGTTAGGAAAATTATTTTCTAGCTTTAACCATACTATAAAGAGGGGTGGCGAAAGTCCTCTTTTTATCTCCAACACAAACCGAGAATCCTAGGTCATTGCATTGCATCCTTTTTGGTTGGATTTGGTTTTGAACTTATTTGAAAATCTAGTTTTTCAGTTCAGTTTTTGACAGCAGAAGAATTTTTCATTTTTCTAGAAAGATCTAGGAAGATCTGGCTTTTGCTTCTGCTGACAAAATTGTAGCCCTTGAAATTATCTTTCCAACGAGCTATTAAACACCTCTTTTGGATTTCTGGATTTAATGTTATCTATATTTTTGTTCAGGCTGACAGTCAGTTTGAATGTCAGTTAGTTTAAACTGACAATTGTCCAGAGGGGGTGTATTTTGTGCTCAAAATTTTTGTACTAAACTGACTGTCAGTTTTTCCATACTGACTGTCAGTTTGTCCATACTGACTGTCAGTTTGGGTTTCGACCAGAGAGTTTTTTAACTGAGTTTCTTTTTGATTTTGGTCGAGTTTGTGGTCGAACTGACTGTCAGTTTGTGTAACTGACTGTCAGTTGTGGGTTTCAGCTTTCCTTTTTCGACCACGAACGGCTAGCAAAGTTTTCGTCCGTAAATTTTGTTGGCCGTTGTGCACTGAACTGACTGTCAGTTAGGCAAACTGACTGTCAGTTTGGGTTGCTGATTTTCAGCCCTAGCTCCAACGGTTCATTTGCTTCTTGAGGCTATAAATAGGGGCTTTGGGCATGTGTTTCTCACAACAAGCAGTAGCATTTCATATACACTCTTGAGCATTAGTTTCTTATATAAAATCTTGATCTTTTGATCAAGTCGAGTGATTTTCCGATCCACCGAGAGTTTCAGTTCTTTTGCATTTGCATTCACTTAGCTTCTCGGTGCGTGTTTGGAGGTCTTGAGAAGACCTCGCTGCCTTTTACTCTTGGTGAGCGCCCTCACCTAGACGGTTCGGAGGCGTAGCCGTTGATCTCTCCGTTCGGAGATTGTTGGAGAGGCTCGGCAAGCTTGTACAAGGCATCGGTGCTCGTCTTTCCGGAGTGGACAAGGAGCAACCACTAGTGATAATATCCTGTGTGGATATTGAGGCAAGACTCAAGTGATTTGAGTGCTTCAACGAGGATTAGTGGAGACTGGGCGAGTCTCCGATACCTCGGTAAAAATCGTTGTGTTCGTTCTCTTTCCCTTGCTTATATTATTTGTTCTTTATTTGCTTTGAGTTTTAAAGTTTTTAAAAGCCTCCTATTCACCCCCCCTCTAGTCGGCATCCTTGATCCAACAGGCATCATGTGGTGATCCTCAGTGTGAGCGAGTAAAGTTCTTCAAACAAATGAGGATCATGCAGTTTCTAGAGCACCTTAATCCTGTGTTTGATCAACGGAGAGCACATCTACTTGCCTCAAAGAAGCTCCCTTCTCTTGATGAGGCAATTGCTGCTATGATGGAAGAGGAGAGTAGCATGCATGAAGCTGCTGACAGACACCACTGGACTTCCAAGGAAGTGATCTACTCTGGCAACATCGAATCTGAATCCCTCTGGGAGTCATGGTGAGACCCGTACTTGCTACAACTGCGGGGAGACTGGGCACATGATCAAGGATTGCTCGAAGCCTCTGAGAGAGAGAGAGTCTAGTGGCCGTGGATAACCTAGCGGTGGAAGCAGAGGCCGTGGTGGGGGTAGAGGAGGCAGGAGCGGCAGAGGTGGCTCTTCGGGAGAATACAGAGCCAACCTGACTGTGGTGGAGGAGGATTCTACCTTCACAGGGGAGGTGACTTCTCAAGAGTGAGAGCTCCTAGAGGTTTGGAAGAGAATGAAGCTTGATGAGGGGAAGACTTCAGGAGCCAGTACATCTTCCTCATCCAGGAGGAATTAATACTACCACTTATGCTCGCATGGGCACAGGTATTCATGCATTTGCATCCACACCCACTACAAAACCACTAGATTGGATCATAAACTCTGGAGCCTCTTAGCATATCACGAGAGTGCATCATGAGTTTGTACTCACACCCACTCACCGATGCCAGAAAGCATTCATATTGCAGATGGCACCTCCCAACTTGTAGTGGGTAAGGGTGTTGCAAGTGCACTCCTTCTATGACACTCACAAATGTGTTACATGCTCCATCCTTTCTTATTAATCTGTTATCTATTAGTGCTTCGATTATCCAACAAAAATACTTTTTTTGCTTGATATTCCTAAGACTATCTTCGTGGAGAAGAGGACGGGTAGGAGACTTGGGACTGGCACATGGAGTGATGGCCTGTGGTACTTGGACAAGGAAGGACTGGACACAACGCTCATATCTGTGGCTGAAAGAGTGAAAGAAGGTTATCTAGTTGGAAGCGTGGAGGCATACTGATCCGGGAGGATCTTCAAGTCCTAATCGCATACAGCTTCGCAACCTTAACCGTGTTCGGAAAGGTTCGCGACCATGATGGGTCCGCGACCATGGATTAGTTCGCGACCATGAAAAGAAATTCGTTCCCTGTTCGGAATTGTAATCCGATCCGAATATATATAACTAAGCTTCTCCGTTTAGGATTAGTTAGTTATATGAGTCTAATACGTTTAGGTTATTGAGTCTGATACGTACTCATACGATTGGGCTATAAATATCTTGTAATAGGACTAGTTTAGATCATCGAATAATCGAATACAATTGAGTCTAGATTGAATTCTTAGACACATAGTTCATCGACATAGACAAGTCTGTCTAACGTTTGACGTGTAAAGCCCTCTTTGAAATAAAGAGTTGTGCAATTACTTTAAGCTGTGTTTTCGATCAACTTTTGAGTTTTGGTATTTCCGAGTAAGATCCTGTTATTCCACATATTAGAATCTGGGTGAGTTTAGTGCGAAAACCAAGGTTAGGTCTCAAACGGATCAAGTTGGTATCAGAGCAATCCCGCAGCGACAAAAGCACGAAGGAAGGTGTGACCTCGACAAAGAAAAAACCGAGTCCGAAGAAGAACGCTTCAAAATCGGGCACGGGTGCCTTATGTGAACATTGTCAAGTCACAGGACATACGAAGGACAAATGCTACAAGCTTCATTCTGAACTTCGACCAAAGAAAAATGGACCAGGGAAAAGAATAGCCACGGCTACTGCGACTTCACCCGACGAAGAAGTTGTCCGAGTGAATTCGGTTAATGAGGCGGATACGACCTTGTCTCTGATGGCAATGCCAAAGGAGAAGGGTTAAGATCCACCAAACGACCATCACCCAACGGAGGACTTGTTTACCATCAACATCCAGGTGAAGCACGAAGTGGTCGCAGCGATATTTGATCCCGGAAGTCACAAGAATCTGGTCTCCGCTGGACTGGTTCGGCGACTTGGTTTGAAGACAACCACATACCCGCGACCATATCCGCTGGATTGGTTTACATCCGACGTGAACCAACAGATTACGAGCCAGTGTGTATTGAAGTTTGCGATCTCTGTACGATATATCGATGAGGTGCAATGCGATGTTGTCCCTATCGATATCTGTCAGGTGATCTTTGGGAGTCCATATCTGGACGATAGAGACGCTCACTTCCATCGGCGAGTGCAAGAGTACGACCTCACCAAAGACGGAGTTAAGTTCGTGATCAGTAGAGACATTCACGTCAACACTTCGAAATTGATTATCGTAAATCAAGTCAAATGAATTGTTAATGCATGTCACAAATATGTGCTTGTCATGATTCGACCCATTTGTCAAGGTGAGGGTACTCGACCAGCATTGTCGTTGGCGTGCCGAGAGGATTCTGGTCGTTTGTCGGGATTGCTGGAGAAATACAGTGATCTATTCGAGACTACCTAGGGTCGTCCGCCGAAACGTCCAGTCGAGCACGAAATTTAGCTTGTGTCCGATGCGACATTGCCCAATCTGAGTATGTATCGCAACTCAGTATTGGAGAATGAAGAGATCAAGAGACAACTTGGTGAGTTGTTGAACGATGGTGTCATTCAACCGAGTAGTTCACCTTGTGGATCTCCTGTGGTGTTAGTGCCAAAGAAAGATGGGACTTGGCGTATATTCATCGACTATTGAACGCTAAACAAGATCACCATCAAGAACCGGTACCCCCTTCCTTGTATTGACGACCTTCTAGACCAATTGAAGCATGCTGTTGTCTTCTCCAAATTGGATCTTAAGTCAGGATGTCATCAAGTCAATATCTGAGAGGAGGATATGTGGAAGACCGCGTTCAAAACACGACAAAGTCTGTTCGAATGGCTAGTCATGCTATTTGGTCTTTGCAACGCCCCGGGAATTTTCATGCGTCTTATGAATGACGTATTGAGACAGTTCATCGACGACTTTGTGATCGTTTACCTTGACGACATACTAGTTTATAGTCATTTGTGGGATGAGCACCTCATTCATGTCGAAAAGGTGTTCGAACAGTTTCGGCAACATCGACTTCACCTCAACTGTAAGAAGTGCGAGTTCGGCCAGCAAACTCTACTTTACCTACGATTCTTGGTCGGCAACGGTACATTGCAAATCGACCCAGATAAGGTACAAGTGATTCGCGAGTGGCCGCGACAGTGAACAGTTATGGACGTGTGTAGTTTTGTGGGAGCATGCCAATATCTTCGGAAGTTCATCCGACACTTCTCGATTATGGCTTATCTATTGCATGCATTAACCAGGATCGATCAAAAGTTTGAGTGGACAGGGAAACATAAAGACACGTTTTTCTTGCTGAAAAAGAAGATCAGCGAGGCGCCTGTGTTAGCTTTGCCGAATCTCCAGAAACCATTCGAGCTAGAAACCGATGCCTCAGGTTATGCGATGGGTGCAGTGCTCATGCAAGAAAGTCGACCAGTGGCATATCACTCCGAGTTATTCCAGGGAGCTCAGAAGAACTACCCGACTTATGATAAGGAGTTATGCGCACTGCATCATGCCGTGAAACATTGGCGGTGTTATCTCTTGGGTAAAGAGACTGTTGTCCACACTGACCATCAACCGTTGCAATATTTGCAAACTCAGTCCAAACTACAACAAGCTCGGCACATGAAGTGGATGTCGTATCTGCAGCAGTTTAATCTGGTGATTAAGTACAAGAAGGGTGTACACAACAAATTGGCGGAGATGTTGTTGCGACCACTAGTTACAACCCTCTGTTTATCAGCATTCATGCAGATCGAGCCCTCATGTCATGATGAATATGCCACTATGTACAGTGAAGACCCTGATTTTCAAACAGCACTGACTGAGCTTGAAATAGGGAAACCTACAGAGTTCGTTCGGCGAGAAGGACTCTTGTACAAGGAAAATTTACTTTGCATACCTCGTGGAGCACCTCGAATTCAATGGATACGAGAAGCGCACACATCGAAGGTAGCTGGTCACTTTGGGTTTACAAAGACGTTGCAAAATCTGCACTGACATGTGTTCTGGCCGCGTATGCAGTAAGATGTGGCTAGTTTTATTCGAGGTTGTGGTCTCTGCAGCATCTTGAAACCGACAAACTGAAAATTAGCTTTGTACACTCCTTTGCCAGTTCCATTGCGACCATGGGAGAGCATATCCATGGATTTTTTGGGAGGGTTGCCTAAGACCCGATGTGGCAACGACTATCTATTCATGGTCGTTGATCGGTTCTCCAAAATGATTATTCTCGTACCTTGTCGAAAGACTATCACGGGAGAAGAAGCAGCTCGGGTATTCTTTCAACACGTTTGGACATAGTTCGGGCTGCCGACTTCTATTGTGTCTGATCGCGATACCCGGTTCCTTAGTCACTTTTGGAGATCGTTCTGGACGATGATGGATACCAAGCTAAAGAGGAGTATTGCTTTTCATCCGCAAACTGATGGTCAAATCGAGGTGGTAAATCGCATAGTCGTTTATCTTTTGAGAGGATATAACTCGAAGCACCCGAAGACCTGGGATGAAAGCATACCGTACCTACAGTTTGCTTTTAATCGAGCAGTGCATGGTTCGACTGAAAATTCGCCGTTTGAGGTCTGTTTAGGATTTCTACCACAGAGTCCATTCGACATGGAGTTTTTGATCCCTACCTCAGCACAGAACAACAAGGAACCATCTGATCAGGATCAAGCACAAAAGTTCCTGGAAGGTATTCAACGACTCCATCGAGAAGTTGAGCAGAATTTGCTGCAAGCTCAACTCAAGTACAAGGCTGTAGCTTCTAGACCCCTAAGGAGTGTTTTAATAATTAATGACAACTACAAATGCTACACTAACGTTACCTGCCTAGTTGTGTCAAGAAGAAACTTATAAGACAGGTTAATGAAAGGCGAAGAAAGAGCCTCATGATGAAGCAAGGGCATTGATCAAAAGGGCAAAGGTACGAAATAGGGTCTTTTCCTTTTTTACCGGTCTAAGGTGTTTAGAGAAGAATTTTGACCGGATTTTAGGATAGTTGCCGTACTATTAAGAGGAGCATGTGGTGTATCACAGAATACTTCATCTATGTGCCACAAATCATAAAATCAACTTGCATTGCATACTAGAAGATCATATACCTTGAAAATGCTTGTTTCAGCTCAATTCTGCTCAGCACTGTCTCACTCGGTCTGACCGTCTGTTGGACCGGTCTGACCGAATTCACGGACTGACCGAATAAAATTCTCGGACTGACCGACGTTATGTCTAAAGTATAGTGTATTCCTTTAAAAGGTCGGTCTGTCTGTAGTTGAGACCTAGGTCAGACTTCTGGAACTTCTTGATTTATCTTTCTGTTGTTTTTGAGCTATGACGGTCTGACCGTTTGATTAGACCGGTCTGACCGAGAAATCGGTCTGACCGTGCTTTTGAACTATGGTCTGACCGTATGGCCGGTCTGTCCGTATTTTTCGGCCTGACCGTATAAAGTGTCCAGAAACTATGTCGTCTCTGGACAGTTTCACGGTCTGACCGAAATAGGCTCCGGTCTGACCGTGTGTGTGCCTGACAAGGGCAGTTGAGCATTTATTGCGCCTGTTTAATGCCGTTGCAATTGCGTCGGTCTGACCTAGGTTATACCTGCGGTCTGACCACCAGGTGATCTTTTTCTCCCAACGGCTATATTTATTGTAGGGGGTATATATACTCCCATGCACGGCCCTGTTCATGACTTTTGGCATAATCTTGAGCATTGTCATCATCCTTGAGAGCTTAAGCTAGTTTCATACACTCTAGGGTTCAAATTCTCGAATTTGTGAGAGTGTGCATTTGAGATCTTCTAGTGCATTGCATTTAGATCATTAAATCAATCTTGTGGCACTAGAGGAAGGCTAAGTGATCATCACCGGCTTGTTACTCTTGGAGTTTGTCGGCTCCTAGACGGCTAGGAGAAAGGTTTTGGAGAGATCTTCAAGGAAGATTGTGAAGACTCCTCAAAACGTCTTGTGAAAGGGTTGAGCACGCCTTGCCGGAGCGGTAAAGTGCATCCTTAGTGAAATCGAGGTTTGGATAACTCATCACACTAATCCGGCTCAATCTAGGTCACTTCTCGAGAGAAGGTTGACTAGATAGAGGAGCGGTTAGAGATTTGAATTTGCCTCAACGTGGATTAGGGGTGATCGGCAAATCACCGAGACCACGGGATATATCCTTGTGTTTTGTTCATCTTGTGTTATTTATTTGCTCTCATTATCTAAATTGTTTGTTTTATTGATAATTTGTTAAAATCGCCTATTCACCCCCCTCTAGTCGATATCCTAGATCCCTTTCAAAGGCGCGACATGATCGGCACCGAGTTGATGCGCAATTTCAAGAAGGTGATATGGGATGGTTACATCTGAGTAAGAAGAGACTTAAAGGTGAAGATAAGAAACTTAAACCCATTCGTTATGATCCTTTTCGGATTTTGCGAAAAGTGAGTAATAATGCTTGTCAACTCGAGTTACCTCCATACATGGATATTTACTCGTTTGCCAATGTTGAGCACCTCAAACTCTTTGAGCCTTCAATGCTGGATGATGAGCCAGATACTATAGTACCATTTATTGAAGACTTGGTCTATCAACGAGACGAACCTCTACGCGAAGATGTAATTCTGGAGAAAAAAGGTGACTACCACCCGCAATGGCACAAAGGAGACTTTTCGAATCGGTCGGAAAGATCAATGGGCACGCGCGGCAAAGTGGTACACCAGAGAACATGGACAAGCCCAATTTCCACATCTCAAATTTGATCGAGATGTCGTAACGGGGTTGGCTCCTTCTCAACAAAGGAGTCATGATTCGGGAAGATTTTCAAGTCATGATCGCATACGGCTTCGCGACCTTAACCGTGTTCGGAAAGGTTTCGCGACCATGGTTGGATCCGCGACCATGGATTAGTTTGCGACCATGAAAAGAAATTCGTTCTCTGTTCGGAATTGTAATCCGATCCGAATATATATAACTAAGTTTATCCGTTTAGGATTAGTTAGTTGTATGAGTCTAATACGTTTAGGTTATTGAGTCTGATACGTACTCATACGATTAGACTATAAATACCTTGTAATAGGACTAGTTTAGATCATCGAATAATCGAATACAATTGAGTCTAGATTGAAGTCTTAGACACATAGTTCGTCGACATAGACAAGTCTGTCTAACGTTCGACGTGTAAAGCCATCTTTGAAATAAAAAGTTGTGCAATTACTTTGAGCTGTGTTTTCGATCAACCTTTGGGTTTCGGTATTTTCGAGTAAGATCCTGTTATTCCGCATATTAGAATCTGGGTGAGTCTAGTGCGAAAACCAAGGCTAGGTCTCAAACGGATCACTTACCTTTTGTTATATCATCAGCATATGAGACACTCTTCATTTCTCTTACTGAGTCAGTTTTATTCATCCTTGTATGAGAAAGTTGATAAGCGAAAACTTTTGTGTGAGGCTTGTGAGTTAAGCAAGCAAACTAGAAGTTCGTATGTGAGTTTTGAATCTAGGAGTACTAGTGTTTTTAAGCTGATACACTCTAATGTATGGGGGCCCTGCTCCACAACTTCTTTTGATAGTTATAGATGGTTTGTCATTTTTATTGACTGTCATTCTCGTATCATCTGGCTATACTTAATGACATCTAAGAGTGATGTGCTTACCTACTTTAAGGATTTCCACAAGGCAGTTCAAAATAAATATGGGATTACTGTGAAGGTATTACAATCAGATAATGGGATAGAATACATGAATAGGGCATTATGGGAGTACTTGTCAGCTAGTGGGATACATCATCAAACTATCTGTCCTTACACCCCAACTCAGAATGGTATTGCTGAGAGGAAAAATTGGCACTTGTTCGAGGCAACTCGGTGTATGATGATATCCATGAATGTTCCAAAGTACTTGTGGGGCATGCCGCTTTGACAGTGGCGTACTTGATCAACTAGATGCCCACATGAATACTGGAGGGAAAGACACCTTATGAGATGCTGAATGACAAAAATAAGTATATTATTTCCTTGAGGGTGCGTGTGCTTTGTGAAGGACAATAGGCCTTAAGTAAGGAAGTTTGACCCTAGAGTGGTTAAATGTACCTTTGTCGGCTATTCTCCTACTCAGAAGGGCTATGCTTGCTAGAGCCCAGTGGAAAAAAGACTGTTTGTGAGCATGGATGTCAGCTTCTAGGAGCAACTCTTGTATTAATCATCGAGTGTGGACTCGCCTTTTGATGATTCTCCTATCACAGAGGGTGCTAGGCAAGAGGGGGAAAGACAGTCCACAGGTGAGAGTAGGATGACACACGAGCGAGTTATTGTGGGATCCATCCCTTGTCTAGTGTTGAAGCCTAAAAGGGAGTTTGAAGAGCTGGATGTTGATGAGCCTGAGGAGCTATATGAGCAGCATAGTGAATCTACACCTCCTGTGGTGGAGAGTGTTGTTGACAGTGGAGGACGGGCCCGGGGGGAGTTGAGAATTTATACACTGAGACGAAAGCAACAGGAGGGGACAGTGCCTGTACTTGGTGAGAGTAGTGTGGCAAATCAAAGTCTCTTGCCTTTGCCTGCCTCAACTCCAGAAGCGTCGTCCCAATATCCCTCTGATTTTGGTGGTATGATCTCTCCTTTACCCTTCCATGTTGCACTTAGACGATCTTCTCGTAGCAATGCGGGAAAACCACCATTCAATATCAGGATGTTGCTCATGTTGAATCATACACTAACATATTCCCTGCATATGGAGCATTCATGGCATCATTAGATGCAACCTCTATACCTAAAAGTTGGCAAGTTGCAAAGGAAGATCCAAGGTAGAGGGGTGCAATTCTAGAAGAGCTGAAGGCTCTTGACAAAAATGATACATGGGAGCTAACACCATTGTCAGTTGGGAAAAAGGCAATTGGGTGTAAGTGGGTTTTCACTATGAAACAAACACCATAAGGCAAGGTTGATCGCTACAAGGCACGCTTAGTGGCTAAGGGGTATAGTCAGATGTATGGCATCGACTATGATGAGACCTTCGTACCGGTAGCGAAAATGAACATTGTTAGGACATTTGTCTCATAGCTGTAAACGATGGGTGGAGATTGCATCAGCTAGATATGAAGAATGCATTCCTTCATGAGAATCTGCAGGAGGAGGTGTACATGGAGATACCTCCTGGATTCAACACGAGAGAGAAGGTTGGCAAGGTTTGTAGATTGAAGAAGTCTCCTCTTACATAGTTCGATTGCTTTAGAATGGCTATACTTGGTTTGGGATATCGGCAAGAAAGTGTCGATCATACAGTGTTCTTCCGACGAAGGGGTACCCACATCACCATGTTGGCTATGTATGTGAATGATATGATCATCACTGGTGATGATGAAGAAGAGATCAGGAAGCTGAAGCTCAAATTGGCTGAAGTGTTCGAAATTAAAGATTTGGGGCAGTTGAAGTATTTTCTGGGAATCGAGGTGGCCTGTGGAGCTCGAGGCATTGTTCTCTCCCAAAGAAATATGTGATAGATTTGCTATCAGAAACTGAAATGCTTGGTTGTAGGTCTACAGCCACTCCGGTCAATCTGAGGCACAAGCTGAGTGCAAATACTAGAGAATAGGTGGACAAAGAGATATCAAAGGCTTGTGGGTCATCTGTTGTATCTATGTCACACACGTCAATATTGCCTTTGCAGTAAGTGTGGTGAGTCGATATGATTCGAGAAAGGGTCATATGGATGCCATTTGAAGCATACAGTGATGCTGATTGCGCGAGCTGCATAGACGACATGCAGTCTACTTCTAGTTATTGTGTGTTTGTGGGAGGTAACCTAGTTTCTTGGAGAGGTAAGAAACAAACCGTGGTGGCTACGTCTACAACTGAAGCCAAGTACAGGGCCATGGCCCAGAGAGTCACATAGCTGTTATGGTTGAGATCTCTTATGGCAAAGTTGTAATTGAGTCAACAATGACCTCTGAAACTGTTCTGTGACAATCAGTCGGCTCTCTCTATAGCCAACAACCCAATCCAGCATGACAAGAGCAAGCACATCAAATTGACAAGTTCTTCATAAAAGAGAAGTTGAAAATGGGATGTTGAAATTGGAGCATATTCGAACAGAGAAGCAAGTTGTTGACTGTTTAAATAAGAGTCTAAGTTTCATTAGTTTGTCTAAACTTTATAAT
Organism: Pharus latifolius; assembly: GCA_019359835.1. Classification (NCBI taxonomy): domain Eukaryota; kingdom Viridiplantae; phylum Streptophyta; class Magnoliopsida; order Poales; family Poaceae; genus Pharus; species Pharus latifolius. The sequence continues at coordinate 7,121,263 of CM033320.1, forward strand.
AAGATAGAAATATTTGATATCTATCACTCAGCTTGTCTTGAGGGGGAGTGTTGGGAACTAAGTCTATATGTTAGGGGTTGATGTGTAAAACATCCTTTTACTCTCATATATATATATATAGAGAGAGAGAGAGAGAGAGAGCGCAAAACTAATGGAACATGACAATCTGTTTGCCCAATTTTTCAGTTAATGCTATATAATTTGAAGCAGAAATAGAGTAGTTTAGAACTTTAGTTGCCAAATCAAAATTATAAGAGCTGGAGATCTTCCAAACTCATTGATTTAGTCAAATCAGAAAGTTCATATCAAGCATATATAAGCACATTAAGATCCCATTTTATCACGTAAATTTCAATTCCTACATATGATTAAGATCTCAAACATCCCTATACGAAAAATAACAAATCAAATCAAAACAAAAAGAACACAAATTAAGTCGCATATCTATATATGGACATAAATCATATCAAGGCTATCACCACTTCTGCCGATTAAAATTTAAAATCTTTGCTCATCTAACCATTCAATAAAATATACCAAATTAACCGATAACTACACTTTAATAGGAACCATCTTTAAAATAGCATAATAAGAAGTAACAATCTCAGTCATCACATTTGATCCGGACAACTGAGATCAACACTAAGAACCATTGACATCTTTCAAATTAAAGATCTCGTCTACTTTTCTCAGGGAGATCTATTCCATCTTTACTCTCTTACCCTCCAACCAACTGCTAGCTAGTTCTTATTCTATTACTTTAAGGACGATTCCTGCCAGATTCGTTGTCTAGATCACTCTTATATACAATGCATGGCTATATACTTACCCTCCTCTTGCATGATGCATATGCCTCTCTAATAGACTGGCATATGCATGCTCATGCTCCACCGGTGTTGTGATCGATCTCCGACGATGGCTCGCGCTCGTCGTCGTCGTCGTCATTGCCATGAAGGGCCTTCCCGTCGCCGACGTTGTCGGCAGCGTGGCCGCGGCCGAAGGAGCGGACGTGGTCCTTGAGGGAGCGCTTGTGCTTGAAGTCGGAGCCGCAGGAGCAGTGCCAGCGGCGGCCGCAGTTCTTCTCGTGGGTGCGCCAGTCCCCGCGCACTGCGAAACGCTTGGCGCAGCGGCGGCAGGTGAAGGGGCGGCGCTCGCCGTGGCGGCGGCGGTAGTGCGTCTGCAGCGTGCGGAAGTCCTTGAGCGGCTGCGCGCGCGGGTGGTCGATGTGGTTCCGGCACCCCGCCGCGCAGCAGTAGCACGGCAGCCGCAGCATTGCCGTCGGCTGCGCGCCACGCAGCGACGCGGCGCCGCGCCGGTACTGCGACCCGTGGCCCCACATGTGCATCTGTTATATTGTAATGTTGTTGCATCATGCCAGGACGTACTTATTGTTAGTATATACAGTTTTGCTATTTCAGCATGCATGCATATGTATGTATGTATATATGATAGAATTGAGAGCATAAAACTGAGTGCCAGTGCGTGCAGACAAATCTAAGAGGACTAGTAGTCCAGTGTGTGTGTGTGTGTGAGAGAGAGAGAGAGAGAGGAGAGAGGAGGGTGGATCTAGCAAAAGGCGTCACTCTCTCTCTCTCTCTCTCTCTCTCTCTCTCTCAACACACACACAAAAATCTACAATAGGGGTTCTCCATGGCTGTTTGATTGGGAACCACTGCTGCATTCCTCTTCCTATCATATTCTGCTCTTTGACATCAAAGAGAGAGAATTAATCAACCATGTATCCACAAACTCTCCGCAATCGAACAAACTACGCAAGAATTACGACAACTTAAGATGTCCAAGATGCATACATGCTTTCATATGCTGCCCCAAGTCATTTTACAAGGATAAAAAAATTCATAAAGATCACATCCAGCAAACTACGCAAGAACTCTTGTGAATCATGCATGTGATAGCTCAAGTGGTTTAATGAATTAGCTACTCCCATGGCTGTTGGGGTTAATTCATGTATTTGCTACACAAATCTAGCTCCAGTTATCTAGCTCGAAACTCTAAAAAAGAAAAAAAACTACACAAGAACTCATCATATAACCAGACACAAGAACAAGACCTCATATGCATACATAGATATATACCTGCAGGTTGTTGTATCTGTTGAAGGTCTTGTAGCAAACAGGGCATGCAAACTGTATGGGGCCAATTAGGATCTGTGTGGGTGTGGGTATCCAATACTGTCCCTTCCTCAGCTTCCCTATAGCCATGGCTGCCATGCTGCTCCCATCCTCCCCTTCTCCTTCTTGCCCTGTACTTTCTGATACTACTGTTGCATCTGTAGCAATACTAGTAGTATCAGTACTAGTTGTCGCTGCTGTTGCTACTGTGTGAGAGGGGCTTGGTAAGCCTATGTGCAAGGCCACTGTGGCCTCTTCCTCCTCTTCTTCTTGGTTTCTGCAAGAAGTATAGGTGTATGTGTACGTGTGGTCGTCTTCTTGTTGTTGATGGGTTGAAGGGGAGAGGCTGAAGAAGGGGAGGGCTTCCTTCATGGGAGGGGAGTCATGGTGGTTGGGGTAAGGGTCTTCCATGGATGGATGCAGGATTGATTAGTTTGGAGAGAGAGAACCAAAGGGCCGGAGAGATATTGGTGTTTAATTAAGCGGAGTGTTAGCCCTAAAGGTGTATGGATGTGTAAATGGAGATTGCCAGAGCACCAGAATCCACCACAGCAATTGCAATTGATATGGGTTATCCGATTATAGATCAGATAGTTCAGATTAATCTCTAATTTAAAATTAAATTTTTTTTTTCTTCTATGATATACCTAAAATATTAATTTTTAATTATGTGATCCGTATATGCATACAATTTGGATTCACCGAATCAGATTCAGGCCTCCACACGGTGAAACGAAATGGACGGGGAGAGTGCATCAACTTGTGAGCTGGAATGACGGGAGAGCTAGTATGTCTCTAGGGAATAAAAGATGCTAATCTTGGGACTTGGAGGTATAAATGCTCCCTAATTATTTTCCCATGGAAGTATGGGATACCAGATCCATCACTTCCATTGATTAACAAGGCCACATAAAACACTGCAATAAGTTGCTCAAGCAAATGTAAATATATGTACATTTTGTCTTTTTCTTCTTTTATCAATCACTCCAACCGTCGTTTTTTCCTTGTCATTTTAGTTTCTCTTATAATTTTTTTAAAAATAATATGCAGTTACAAATATATCCTTAATAATTGTGATAAATATTATATTGCATCCATATAATTATTGGCCTAATAAAGTAATGATTATAAGAGTATTTTAAGAAAATAACATCATATTTTATCTCGAAAATATAGAACAATATTCTTTTTAAGTACAATTTTTTATTTCAAGATAATATTAATTTACATAAGTCAAAACATGCTTATCAATAATTCTTTTTTAACACTTATCAAAATAGTTTTAGTTTCTTCCTAAATTAATTACCAGCATCTCTTTTACATATTATGTACATATTTCTTCTGTTCGTAGTTCTGTTTTGCACTAAGGCTGCTTTTTTATGTACGGAATTAATATAGCACAAATCAAGGAAAAAGAAAATATAGCACACCATACTACCTCTATTAAAGCATTAATCAAGGGATTTACTTCACATGTGACTTTGTATGGTTATTGTGGGGATTACAAAGGGAAGAATTAGAATAAGTTTACTAATAGGGCATTGGTATTGTAATTAGATTTATACTATGAAATTTATAAAAGAAAAGGAAGACTATATTGTAAAACACCGGGATAATATGCTGACAAGATTGCATATTTACCTGGTTATTGGATAGGTGCTGTTTGTCTCTATATGGGGTGGGTGGGAGCTAACTTATCGTTTTTTAGAATCTTGCTTTTAAGTATTTATCTTCCAATACTTTGCACTTCTATTGTCGGATATGAACTCATACTAGGTACATTTTTACATATTATGTAATTTACAATGCATATATAGCATTGTTCGTATGAGAAGCGCTAGTAAGGTTTAATCATTTTGTATGGAATTAAACCACACACCACACTTCACCCTGAGAAAATGAAATGAGGGGTTTTTTTTTTAGAAACGTGATTTTTTAGGAGTTATGCATTTATATATTGGACGTCTGTTTGGTGCACCTGTACCAAATAACATTTAAGATGCACACTTTCAATTTTTTATGTAGCAGGTGGTCAGAACATAGACCCTCCTCCATTCCCACATGAGAATTCTTATCTTTTTTTCATATATTCTCATTTTTATTTTCATGTGTATAAAATCGTATTTATAGGCAAACATATGGTAGATGCAAAGATATGGAATACTAAAAGATTAAGAGTTACAAGGATTTGATGGATTGAGATTTACCTAGTTGATAGCATAGGGGTTATGGTATATGAGATTATGATCATGATTATAGAGAGTTAGAACTATAATGATATAAGGGATTATGGACTCTACTAAGAGTATATGTATTTCATAACACTCCCCATATGATATTCATTACAATCGAATATGCATGTCTCATTAAAAACCTTATCAAAGAAAAGCTCAGTGGGCAAAAACATGACTACGGAAAAAAGAGTATAATACATATCTACTCCTCTTGATGGTTAGATTAATAAAGATCTATAATTGAGGTAACCCTGTATAAACCAATTTCTTGAATGTTACTGTAGAAAGTATCTTGATAAATAAATCCACCAAATTTTAGCCTAAGCAAATCTATTGAATTGTTAATGTCATCCTTTTGAAGATTACTAATGAAGAAAACTTTCTGTGAAATATGTTTTGCTCCATCTATTTTGAAAATATCATTCTCTCATTTGGGTGATGAATTCAGCATTGTTGTTATATAGAATGAAACCACTAGCTCTTCAAATATGTTATGCCAGATTATTAAATTTCTTTACAAATTTTTGCTGACTTTTTAGATTGCTAAAATCTCTACATAATTAGATGAGGTTGCAACAATAATCTACTTCATTGAATGCCCTAAAATAACAATGCCACTAGAAATAAAAAGATATCTAATCTGTGATCGATTATTATTAGGATCATATAGATACCATGCATTTGCAAAATCAACTAAATCAATCTTAGATATATTAGAAAATATGAACATAACTTTTCCACTATGAAGGTAATGAAATATATACTTTATCTCATTCCAATATTTTTCAATAATACAAGAGTTATATCTTACTAATAAATTAACTAGAAAATAATCTATCATACCATATATCAGAAATAGGATAATTTGCACTCTTATAATACTTAAGTATTGCACTTTAGGGCTAAGAATTTTCTTGTTATCAAGTAACATTACAACCATGGAGTACACAATTATTATAACTTCATATTCAAATGAAAATATATGGGATGGGCATATATAATTATTTTTGTAACCTTCTTTCATGAAACATAAAATAAAGCGATTGTATCACATTTGCTCATATTGTTTTAATCCACATGGTACTTGTTCCATTTGATTGAACATTGTTCTTGAGGACCTGCTTCTGGCAAATTCAATCCTTCAGGGAGACATGCATCAAAGCACTAGATCCAAGTCAATGTTTTCTCTTATTGCCAATTGATAAAATATCAAAAGTATTATATCCATCATGAGATAATATGTCTCTTCATAATCAATAATGGATTACTTTTTTGGTAAAACTTTGTGAAAATAATCATAATATATATCTCATATTTTCTAAATTTTCATTTTCATTTTTGAAAAAAATCCATTTATAAACAACATATTTTACATTTCAAGTGTACCGGCTACAGACCCAAAAACTTCTCTCTTCATGAGACTATGTCCATTCATTACGTCTTTCTATATTGGCTAATCATTTCTATGTTTTGTATTCCTTAAGATATAGATTCTTGATTTTTGTTATCATTCATAATTTATAGCGCTTGATTCTATGTAAATGCATCATCGACGTCAATTTCATCTTGATTCCATAATTTTTAAGATATGACATAATATAGTGATATCTCATTTTTTTATAAGAAAATTTTATATGAATTATCAATAATTTTTTACATCATTATTGACTTGAGATGGTCTAACCAGTCATGCCAATTAAAAAAGTTATCAAAATTGGTAAACTTATGATTTACGATCAGACGATAAACTTCTATTTTAAGATTAAGTTATCACGACTGGTAAACTTTTGGTTTATGATCATATGTGATTTATATTTATTAATCTTTGTATAATACAAGCTAGAGGATAATGGGGGATATTTTTTAACAAATACGTTTTACTTGAGGACATATTTGTCATATTAAGATACTCCATATTTCTTTCTTTTTTTTTATATTGTCTCAATATGATACCCATTTCAGTAGACATCTTTAAAACTAAATAAATTTCTTTGTTACTTTAGAGAAATATAATGTTTCTTTGATATAGAGCTTTGTCCCATTTAGTAATGATATAATAGCTCTTCCAGAGTCATCTATCAATTTTGCACTGCCAGATAGACTTCTAACATTTATCTCTTATATCCTTAAGTAGGAAACTTATTTTCTATTCTTAAATATGGTACATGTTATTGCACTATTCATGAGATATATATCCTCACTATTCATTACAGTTGAGCAAGGGGATCATCTATTGGTTTTAAAAGAAAGCATATTATCATAAAATTCATGAGATATTCAAATAGCATCTAAATAATTTATTTCTGGATAAAAAAATCAATAACATCTAAATTTGTTGCACCAAGATGGATATCAAATTCCAGCTGATTTATATCAAAAAATCATCATCATTATTACCACTACCACAAACAAATTTTCTCTATATCTTCTCTTTGCTTTCTAATGATTGTTCATAGAGTCCACAAAATGTTTAAGGCATGCAATAGACACGCAACTAATGGTTTTCACCTCCACAATGATAGCATATATTTTCAGCAATAATTTTATAATTTTCACTATTTTTATCTAACTTTTCTTACTTCTTCTGGAGGTCAATTATATTTTTGAAATGAACACCATAATTACCTCAACCACATGTATATCCAAATCAATGACCATGGTCACAATATTTGATTTGTTTATTATGGCTATATGTTGCTATATTTGCTTTGGGAAATGGGGAAAAACTATTGGATGTTCTTCATGATTTTTGTCACACCCCAAATAGGGTCTAGGAATAACAGTCGTTATATGCTTATAGAATAGAGCTTATAATCTTGTAAGATTTTATATAAAATAGGTTGAAATCAGAAGAGCATCATAAAGTTCATTTTATTCATTAAATAGATATGATACATTAACTTTAAGAAAAACAAGAAATATCATCTGAGCAAAATGTAAAGCTACTAATCGCATCCCTGTCAGTTGATTTAAGTCTACTGTTCAAACTCATGCTCCGATAATATTTCAACAAATCTCCAACCTTTAAAAATGCAAAAATTTAAGTCAATGGAGATGGGTATGACAAGTCATACTCTACAAACTGGCATGCGCAATAATATACAAATAATAAGATAAGGTCTTGTATAAAAATATTACAAAATTATTTACAAAAAATTTCTCATTAACATCATTACTATATGTAAAACAAAGATAAAATAACATAAAAATATAATAACAATAATGATAATAATACAATTGTGGTGTCACAAATGACCACAAGCATTCCCAATCCTGAAAGTAAAATTTCACACTTTTACGTTCTATAGAGAGATACTAACATCACAATCTCTCCTAAAATATTTTTGTCCTAGAAGAGCAAAACCATTTGTTCTATCACCCTAACTTAGTAGTACTGGTGGATCCTACAAACCCATCACTGCGTACCCTATTCAGACAAAGGCCGTCTCTGAGGGAGAACTCAAACAATCACATACCTGAATTGTGACCGGTATAATAAATTTGTCGCCATAGCACACTTTATACAAAAAGATAAACTTACAACAGTAGCTCTTTTAAAAATAAAAATATACAAATAATAATATATATATTCTCTTATATACCAAAAGGTAAAGTACAAAAGAAAGTCATAATACAATATTATCTTTCTGTAAAAATAAAACAGCAATATCGAAATGTAAGGTAGAAAGAAAAACTAGTAATACAATATTCTCTTTTGGTACCAAAAAATAAAGTAAAAGAAAAATAAAAGTAATGATACACCCATTATCTTTTATACAGAAAAGTAAAGTAAAAGTAAATCAATAGCTCATCCTCTCACGATACTAAAAGAAAAACAAAATAAAAAGAAAGAAGATGATAATACACCATTCTTTTTCATATCAATACAGAGAATAGAGAAGAAACAAAATACGAAAAGTATTATTCAATCGTTTGGTCAAGTTTTCAGTGTTATTACTACCCATCCAATTGGTATTAGTGGCTCTTGCAGATCCATTAGCATATACTCAATAGGACGTTAGAATACTCTTTTTTCATATCTAGTAATATAAAGTCATTTTATTTTTACAAAACTTTAGTGTGAAAAGTAATTAAGATAATAAAAAGAGCAGGTAGTAACATATAGCTCAAAATAACTATAAAAAAAACAATCCTAAATAAGAAAACATGATAATAATTTATACACAACTTGTCTTATATTTTCCTGTCTTGATGCCTGGACAACCTGACAGTACTGACAGCATTGCAAATACGTCTTACTAAGTTGACTGGCTACTACGAGAACTATAGTGCCCTGGGCTCAAAAGTGATGACCAAAACCATTGAAGTTGGAGCTATTTACAGGCTTATGAAGTTTCCATGTGGCCTTAGTTGTGGCAAGCATGCATCACAACATGTGAGATGAGGTGGATGATCTTCCTTGATGTTCTTTCAAGTTGCTTCAGGTAAGCAAAGTTTTCTTTTTTTTTTAGCTATATAATGGTAATTGTTTATTTTAGTAAGAAGTCAATTTGAACTGGTGTTCTTCATGAGAGAGCAAAAACTTAAATTTATCTCACGAAAATCCTTAATTATTCTTAGCAAAGGCAAATAATTTGTTTTAAGACATTTGGAGGGTTTTTGGGCTTAACCATAAACATAGGTGGCTTAATGACATGCAAGTCTTGGACTTATATGTTAGCCTCAAATTATTGTCCTATGGTAATATCTTATTTTTTTCTTTTTTTTTCATTGCCTTTCAACTAATAGAATTAAAAATATTGTTTATGAATTATTGTCTGACTGGTGTCAGGTTTTTATCTAATTACTATTGTTGATAGACTAATAATACTATTTAACTAAAATATATAGTATTAGTACGGATATTACAGTTTTTATCAAAAACTCATTATTTTGTTCAATCACTAGTAGCCAGTAAATCAGTTTGAAATATTTCTTAATAGTATTGTTGCTACAGGAGGACAATCTTGATGAATTGATTTTAAACATGTATGAATTATACTCACATATAATTTTAAAATCTTGCAATCTCAAATGACGAGATTTAAAGAGAATCATGATTTTTTCACCATACCTTTTTTATGATGTTCTAAAGAACAAACAAATCTTTCTTAGAAAGGTATTCAATTTTTAGTTCTTAAAGGTGGTGATGGAAAATAAAATCATTTTTTTAGTCATATCTTAGTTAGATGTTCATTTAATTCTTTCATTATATAACTATCCAAATAAATTACTTACGAAAAAGTTTTTTCTAGTAATATGTAAAAAAAATCGAAATCTATGAAATTCTCCCTAATATACAACAAATATAAAGTTACGAACATTGCATAAAAAATTCATCCAAAAAAACCGAAATGACGTCTTACCGTGAACACAATACCTTAATCAAGAAAACTCTCATGAAACAAACAATTATAGTGGAGAATAATCTTTAGGAACACTCATGCTAATAATGTGTTATGAAAAATATATTCTCTAACTACAAAATAAAGAATAGACAAAGGATAGAGAAAAATGAAGAAGCAATGTAAGAATTTGTATATTTTCTTTTCATATATTCTCACTTGTATTTTCATGTGTACAAAACCCTATTTGTAGACAAATATATGATAGGAGAAAAGATATGAAAGATTAAAAAACTTGGAGTTACAAGGATTTGGTGGATTGGGGGCTACTCAATTGATAGAATAAGAGTTACACTCTTCATGATAAATAGATTATACTATTCATGATATATGAGTTTATGATCTTAATGGTGGAGAATTTCAACTATGATGACACATGGGGTTATAAAAATCCACTAAGAATATATACATTTCATAACATACATGACATTTTTTATATATTGAAAAACATTGTCAACCGTAGTTATTAAACTATTATTGTCGTTCCATGTTTAGAGTCGCTCAATCAAAAAATCAATTGATCCCGGCCATCTAATTAATCTCTCAAACAATATGGCTCTCCGATGAACCACACAGTGTTGTTGGAAGAGTACCGCAGCACTAGTCTCCAATCTCCATTACTGCCTGTCTAATTAGCCCATACGCTAACAAGATACCACAACATGGCCCCCTTACCGACCAGTGTCCACTGCCACAGCACGATGGGCCCATCATTCCCAAATATAGCATGGAGTGTGATTTTCATGATTTTTATGTTAAGTGTATTTATCTATATTTTTTTTTGTATATTTTATAAATCAAAATATTTGATACAAATCATGAGGGGATATATGTCCTTCCTGACCCCAAAAAAAAAAAAAACATACAAATATGAGTGCAACCTTGCGCATGCCAGATCTTGATTTATTGGCTGAAAGGCCAAACAGTTGTTCAGGATTCTCTATCCCTTCTCTATGTCTTCGTTTGTATTCTATATTTTCTTATTTGAGTCAAATATTTGATATAGATTCCGAAGGCTCATACATGTGTGTGTCTATATATATGTGCAAAAAAAATTCTAAGAAAAAATGTGATAATCTAAAAACATTTGACTATCTAAAATTAAAATTGACAATCTAAAATAAAAATGTGACAACTTAAAATAAGAAAAATATGACAATCTAAAATAAAAAACAACCTAAAATAAGAAAATGCGACAACATAAAAAAGTACGACAACTTAAAATATGTGACAACCTAAAATAAAAAACAACAACATAAAAATATGATAACCTAAAAAAGAAAATACAACAACCTAAAAACATACCTACAACTTAAAAAAATACGATAACCTAAAACAAAAAAATACTAATGCAACAACTAAAAAAAATGATAAGAAAATGCGACAAAATAAAGAATGCAACAATCTAAAATCTATTATTTCAAGTATGACCATTGGATCAAGATCTAATGGTTGACATAAAAAATGAAAGCTAAATTGCTATAAGAATATTTTTTTCCCTTAGCTATTCCGATATATATGATATTTCAAATGAGAACTCTCCTCTCGAGATTTTCAAAAATTCTCAAAAAATTTTATGATGATAGAGAAGAGAATAATAGACAATCCTACAAAATCTCTCAACCTAGATCGAATGAGATCATGAAATTTTGCATGATTATTTATCATTCTCTTTCTTATCATTACAATTTTTTTGAGAATTTTTAAAAACTCGAGAGGAAAGTTCTCATTAAATATCTCCTCTATATAAGTGGATTTAGCAATAACAAGTGTGTCACCCAATATTACATTATCGAGATTTTTGCCATAATTCATTTTGAAATGCACCAGATCAGCTCAATCATTGAAACAGGTGATATCCAACATGGTCTAGCCTATATGAGGAGTCCATTTCAGATGGGATGGTTCATATGACCACGGTGCACATATAGTGATAGAAAGCTCCTCGAAAAAGTTCTATAAGAAAAAGGAAATAAAAAAACAATGAGTTTGCTAGTATGTAGACTTAATTATAGGTTACTGATATTTTTACGTCTTAAGATAAGTGCTATTTTCGTGATCGATTAGTTTGACAAGGCCAATTGTTGCATAGGAGATCTTGTCGTATAAGTTTTTCCCTAGCTAGTACTGGTGTTTTGCCTACGGGGATTTTTTTTTTATTTTAGAGATTGAGACTGGTTTTTGTTTTTGTGTGTAATATTCGATATCGACCAAAACTAAAATGGCAAGATCAGTTTGTCCAATAATTCGAGATGTTATCATTTGTTAAATAATTGAGATGGATCAAAACAATATAGTAGATCAGAATTTGAGGAATTTTATTTTAAATTATAAACAAAGTTATCTAAACTAGTCTAATCTATACCGATTCATTATCAATTCTGCTCGATTCATATGTTTCCAAAAAACTAAAACATGCATAATATTCAGTTAAATTCCATCAAACCAATAGTGATCTAGAAACCACTCCAAATCTAATTGTTTTTGTACCTAGTCATGAATGCGCCTTCCCTGACTCCCACCCCACACACAAATTTCTCTTCCATTTTTATCAAAAGTTTTTAAAATTATTTTGGCACAAAGTTTAAAGGTGGATGAAAAGGTCTGCACGGTACAGTAGCACATGTATATATGTCCGATCAATCAATCGCTTTCCTTTGAGGATATATGTCATGCATATATAGCGTAGCATAGTGCTTTCTCTTTTCCAATCTATTAAACCAGCTGTATGTGTACATACACACACACAAAAAAGATACCCGCAACACAACATCACATGCATGCTTTATATTCTAATGGCCAAAGTCCAACAGTGCCAAGAAAAGCTTGCCTGGTGTGTAGTGTGTACTCTATTTTGCAACACATAAACATGTAGCAACTCTTTTTCTCCCTATTTTTTGTGACTTTGATATGTCTTTTTCTTTTCTCTCAACCAAGTATTGTATCATCATTGCTCCTTTTTCCCTCTTTCTCTCTTCTTCTTCTTCTTTTTATGTGAATACAATTTTGTACTTTGTACTGTTCATATACTTCCTTTATGATTGTGCATCTGTGGCAATGTAAATATGCTTTCAAGTTTCAACCTAGTGGATGTAGGACTATAACAACTATAGGTTATATGATCATATTCTAGAAATTTCATAAATAATCTGGTTTTTAATCAGACAATCCAAATGTATACAAATTAGACTATCATTAGTTGATAGACTTGGAGTTTTTTTTTTTTTGATTTAGACCAGAGTTCAAATTCCATGGCTAGCTAGCTAGCTATGTGGTGATTATTTATTATTAGTTTGTTAGAATGGTGATTTGATTTCTACTTGTGAATGCTTTTATAGTTTTACTACGTCTTAAAGATAAGTACTCTAACAAAACCTCTCTCACAAAAAGTACAGATGCTTCCATACATAAATGACCAAATTTTAATTACCATTTTTACTCAACCTGAAATCTTTAGCTTTGCATTTCAATGTACCTATACTACCAAATGCTGAAATGCATTAGCATTTGCTTTAGTGCAACATGACAGTTTTGGGTAGTTAATTGAGAGGCTAACTTTTGTGTCTGATCTTTTCATATAGTATAGATCAGTCCATGCAGTGCATGCATGGATATACACAGATGTTAGTATTGCAAGATGTGTTGCATGCTTACATAGATGTATATATCATAGAGAAAATCATAGAGATATATTTATTTTTGTTATGTTTATGAATATTTGAATAATATGTTATTTTGTTTTTGAATAAATTACCATCTTGGTTCAATCAACAAATGTGTGTCTTGTTCATGAAATTCTAAATTTATTTGATGATATTATTCTATAAAGTCAATGATCCATTATCTTTAAATATGACATTACTAATTAATGGATTAGCACATATATTAATTGATGGTTATGTTTCAGAGATCATTGATATAAGATATCAAATTAATAATATGGACATATATTGGAGAATATAATGTTAGATAAATCCATTTTGAGGCACTATTTGGATTTGTCATTTAAGTGTTACTAATTGGTCTCAAATAATGTTATAATTGATTCTTAGATTTGAGGCCATCATAGTTTCCTGTATGTGTAGTATTATATTTTGATACTACCAAACGTTATTTTTAATTGAATGGTAATAAAAATAATCTTCGGGTGTGCTATGAGTCATGTGGAGGAATGTGAATGGTTAAGATAGAATTTGCATCTCTCATATAATGAGAAAGATATCGCTAGGTCCCCGATATAGATGAATTGAGAAGTGCATGGTCATGCCATTTGTAGTTGAGTGTCAACTACGGGAAGATCAGTTCACTATGACATTGAGAAAGTATTGAAGTGTGTAAGAGTGGTACATTTCTTGCCTTGCGTTTAAATTGGTATTGTATGGCAAGAAAATCAACATGAAGACATTATATATAGGTTCGTTGATTATGATCTTCATGTGTATTTGGATGGTCATTATGTCCTATTAAGGGCCACTACCAACTTACAATTCGAGTAAATATTCCCGGGTTGTGACCAGATATGCACGAACCTACAAGATCACACACTTAATAAGTTGGAACAATACAATTCGGATTGAGTCTGTTACGGGGTTTCCGTACCAGATTCGAAGACTTAATGTTAAACTCTTTCTGCATTCGGATTGAGTTTGTTATGAGATTTTTGTTTCAGACTCGGAGATCTAATATTAGACTCCTTCCGCATTTGGATTGGGTCTGTTATGGGGTTTTCGTATCAGACACGGAGACTTAATGTTAGACTTCTCATGCAATTCAAATAAGATTCGTATCATTCAGGAAACTTAATCAGTTAGAATTTCTTCTGCAGGGCTCTATATAAAGAGAGATATGATGGGTTTTGAGGATATCACGAAAATTCATAACTATCATCTCCTCTAAAGTAATAGTTCTTGAACCCTTGTCGTGCGTGTTGGTGTTAGCATACCATCGTACAACGTTCCATCCCGATACGTGTGGATACCAGTAGAGGTGTTGATGCAATTGTTGCGCTGATCAGGACGATCCACGAACGATTGTTGTTCATATTCAATCGCTTCGCCAAATCTGCTTCTGCTGTTGATAATAATATAATTTATGATCTATTACTTGCAGTTTTTGAGTAAAATTTTTTAAAATTTTATTAATGTTGCTTACTCGGTTTCCTACACATTCGGCCTGGACAGTAAAGCAACTATATATATGATACCTCCGCGCAGTTGAGATAAAATATCTAGTGGGGCACACAACATTAACTCTGATTGACCAATTCCCAAAAGAGATGCATCTGCGGTAATTTACGTGGGGGTAAAAGCAGAAGGGCGTTGGATCCAGAAGCGTTATAGTAAACATAAACTGAAGTCTGTAGAACGACAACAAATTATCATCATGACGGCGATGAAGCTGCTAGTAGAGGTATTTTATTCAGTCCTCGAATGCCTCTAAAAGCCAAGAAACCTCATCATGATCACAACCTAGAATCCATCTGTATATCTAATCATGTTCTTAACCTACACTGTTAATGCATGGCTGCTTCTGCTTTGTCGCTTCTCCATTTGAATGCCTCATGCATAATCCCATAAATGCTACATGTAACACTTGTTGCTTAATTTGCAACCTGCAGATAATGCATGCATGCATTTTTGAACTTTCAAGAGGCAAATGAGATGGAACAGATAAGCTTGGGCCAAATGCACATGATTATGAGATAAGCTGCTATAGACTTCTTGTCGTTTGATACACTGTGAACGTACAGAACACAGCTGCAGCTACCATGAGATGGATGAGGATGATGCATATATGTTTTGGAAGTATTGAAGCCATGCGAATAATATTTTTGCAGTACACACTGTGCATATGCATGTGCTTATCGGCGTATGCTTGTCGGCCGGTCACGTAAACACCAAGAATCCCAAGCACAGTTTTTTTTTCTCTCTTTTGTCCTTATGAAGAACAAGGTGAAACTTATTGAGAGCCTTAGTTTCAGTTTCATTTTAGGTTAAGCAACTTAAATCTACCAGAAGCTTAATTCCCTGAATTGGCTTATCAAAAAGATGAAACCCATATTGTACTAAGAAGATGAAGCATGTCTCGTTTGGTTTCTCTGCAAAGCCAAGTTTGCTTTGTTCAGTTTCTGTAAGAAGTCAGCTTTGCTCACAGGTAGAAAAGAACGAACAAAATTGTAATCAGTAACCACTTCGAAATCAAAAATTTTCTCAAAATTTTTTATTAGATGAACCAGTGGATTTAGAAGTTTCTCCTTTTTTTAGGTGTTTATATGTTAATATGATCCGATTGCGTGGATTTAAATGATCATATAGGGAACATTACCGCACATTTATTCATTTGCTCTCTACGTTGAGGAATTAAAAGGCAGTGCGTGGTTACCAAAATGCTGCTTTTGTCCTATGCAGCATGTACGCCGCTGCACAGGGAACTTTGATGCTTCAGTCCAATCAGTTCACAGTAGCACACAACAACATAATAATGATCAATCACACACGAGCGAGAGAGAGAGAGAGAGAGAGCAGCACCTAGATCAGATGAAATAACTCATAAGAGTACTCCTCACAACAATCAATCATGCACACACCCTTCCAAGCTCATATCTATTTAAAATGACTACGACCGAAGATTCAATACAGTCCAGCATGAATGATTCTATTATCCCAATGAGTTCAGCAAACCTAGAACCAGTTTCGGTTTCTCAGTTTTGATCTGGTTCACTCAGTGGACAGTAGCAGCCTTCAATTTTGAATTTTGATTACTCAAATTCAAATCACATGTACAAAACTCGATTCTGTTTTAACAATGGGCTTTCCACAAATAGAATTGGCATGAATAATTCTCAGCTGGAAACTTTATTTCCTAGCTCCTAGAACGTTTACAACAGGCCAGAAAAACCCAAAAATTATGTTACAGGAAAGCAATCTGGGGTTAACAAAATTTTGCTTTGCAGGAAACATTAACTTGTATTAACATCGCGAAGAAATGGATGGCAACACACCATTTCCTATCAGCAGCAAATGATTAGCAACACAAATGGCAGGCTCTGCAGTTGAATGTAAAAGAAACTGAAGTTAATTTCGATAGCCAACTCCAAAGTGAAATCGCCTTGCTTGTTTATCATTGAAAGCATATTCAAGTCGCAAAGGTCCAAGAGGGGAATCCACACGAATGCCAACACCATAGCCATAACCACTTCCCGGCTTCCCGCGGGCTCCAGCAGGGTCACCTAAAGAATCAACCACCAGAGATGATCCAGATTAGAACCAAGTTTATAAAAAAGAGATGCAATGCAATGATGTCTGTATCACTGCAACAATTGGAGTTATATCAAAAGGCTTGTTCCAGCAGCAGCAACAGCAATACCCAATCAGTAAACTTGGAATTTTAACTACAACAAGCAAAAGCAACAAACTTTTCAAAATTTGAATCTGGACTAGAGGGATTTTTTTAACCAAAGATTAGTACAGTACATCTACAGGACGAGCATTGCTATCTGTACTAACAATTTATTTTAACGAAATTTTTACAAACTGTGGCTAACGGGTGGGCCCGGCACCTGAAGTGGAATTAGGGGTCCAACAGTCAGCCATAGTTTGTAAAGAAATTGTAAAAAAGGCTTTGTTCGCAGTCTTTCTGCTACAGGAATTAGAGATACGCTTTTAGCCTGCCAGCTGTGGATTACCAAATTATAATATTGGAGGAAAAGTGAGTAGAATATGACCTACCAGGAACTTTAAGCCCAGAACCAAGATCACTACCATAGTCGCCAAAAACCACACCTTCCAGCGGACCGAACTGCATACAAAGGAAGCAAGTACTGTAAGTATCAAGATTATGGTTTAAAAGGTTCATTTATACAACCATAAGGTTATAGAGCAAACATAATTTGCATTATAGTTCCACCACAAGTGATATGCACCTGCTGTATTGCAGATTGTAGTCTTCAGACTGAGCACAATTTCGTATCTATTGATGCATTTATGCAGGAGCAAATAATACTAGGTCGTAGCCTTCCAAAGTTCCACTAGGCAGTCCATCATGCATGTATCAGACATGTTATGGACTCCTTTTGGGGTCAAGCCCACCGTTGCCGTGGGCCCAGGTGGAGCGCACCAGCACCAGGCACGACAACAGAAGCAGAAGGTCGATAATTACTGTAATTGTTAGGATTGCTTATGAGATAATTGTTGTATTTAGATAATTACTATATTTAGATTAAGAAATTAGTTAGGATTTGTTAGGGACTCCATATAAAAGGGATGACATATGCTTTTGATTCTATCAAGAATAAAGAAAAGTCTCTCCTCTTACCCTTACAATGGCCGCCACTATGGGCCTTGTCCGTCATGACAGGGGGACAAGCTCCCAATTGCAAGGACAAGGGTGTGTGACCACCTATTACCCACAATTACAATTTCCGATTCACAACTAAAGACCATAACAGCTTGGTATAAGCGCCACTCACCATGCCTTCTAGTGGAGATTAAATAGATATCCAGGCCATCTTGGCTCAGTTCGTTGAGAAGTAGAACGAGCACTTCAATCAGCTTCTCCAGGCGAAGTTCGCCTAGCAGGAATCAAGCATGAGGTAGCCATGCAATCGGCACGTCTTACAGCGCTTGAGGAGTCCCTTGACAGAACCGGTGGGCCCCAGTATGGCGGGTTGATTGTGGCCCCAACCATGGCTTGGACGCGTCATTCCAAATGGCGTTGCACTTTCCACTGCACCTACCTCCACGGCCAACCACCCACACCCACACTGAGCCTGGTGTATAGCGATACCATAAACTAGAGTTTCCAACATTCAACAAGGGAGGATCCCCTGACTTGGCTGAACCATTGTGAGCAGTTCTTCGAGGGCCAACAAACGATCGAGAACGAGGCCTGGCTCACCTCACCACATGACGGGCACTGCCCAACAATGGTACTACCAGCTGGAACGAGAAAAGGGCACACCAACGTGGCATCAATTCAAGGAGTATTGCCACATTCGTATTGGACCACCAATCCGAAACAACCCATTGGGCGAGTTGGCGAGGCTCTATCTGATGAGCAATTCCTGGCACTACTCTGCCATGCGGACTCCTTGTCCTCGCAACCAAAGGTGTAGCTCTTCATTGCAGTCTGATGAATCCCCTCCGCACTGACATGGAGATACAAAACTCGACAAGCCGACAGTTAGCCATGAGTCTGGCCAAGGTATACGAGGAACCAAGTCAACCTAGCCGCAAACCTTAAGCCCAAGTCATGCCGTCGCCGCATGCATTCTAGGCCAAAGGCGCCAACAACAAACACAACGATCGATGACCAAGGTACTGCCTAGGCCCCCCAGGTCTTCCATCAACTAACTTCAGCAGAGATGGCCGACCAACAGCAGAAGGGCTGTGCTTCAACTGCGATGATTAGTACGTTCCTGACCACCGATGCAAACAACTATTCTACTAGAGGTCTCAGACTACGACGTGGCTGATGGAGCCAAGGCGAAGGACACCGAGATGCCTGATATCTCCCTGCATGTCTTAACAAGCATCGCAACAAGACCACACAACCGGCAGTGGTCATCAAGGGGGTAGTGCTCGTCATGTTGGACTTGAGCTCAACCCAAAACTTCATAAGCGAGGGGACTGAGTCAGGTGGGTGTCACACTACAACAATTTCACAGCCTAAAGGTGGCGATCGCCAACGGTGACAAGCTACAGAGCACCGACATCTACCTCGCAGTGGGCGTGCACATCGAAGAGTACTTCACCATCGACTACTACGCCATCCCACTAGGTGCGTTCGACGTCATTCTCAGGTTGTAGTAACTATGCACTCTGGGACCGATCATGTGGGATTAAAAACACTTGACCATGTCCTTCTGGCTTGTCAACCACCGAGTGACATGGCACAGCTTTGGCTGGTCAAAGGAGGCGCAAGTGCTTGCTTGCAAGGCAGGCAACTTGTTGGAAGCACTCCTGGTGGAGTTTGCAAACTTGTTAGCTGAACTGCGCGGCTACCACCAAAATAGACCCAGGATCATCGCACCCACTTGCTCCCAGGTACGGCGCCAATAGCTGCACAACCCTACCGTTACCCACAACTCCAGAAGGATGAGGTCGAGTAGTGTATGGAGATGAAGCAGGGGATTAACCGGCCAACAGTTCCGCCCTTTCTTCACTAGTCTTGCTTGTCAAGAAGCGGGACAACTCGTGCAATTCTGCGTCAACTACCGTGCGCTAAACGAGAAGACCATCAATGACAAGTTCCCAATCCCAGTGGTGGATGAATTGAAGAGCACACTTCACCAAATTGGACCTTCGCTCTAGTTACCACCAAGTACGATGCATCTTACTGACGTCAAGAAGACCGCCTTCCGCACGCACCACGAGTTCTTGGTCATGTAGTTCATGTTGACCAATGCACTAACAACTTTCCAAGCCCTCATGAACAATATTCTCTGTTCATTCCTTCATCGCTTTGCACTTGTTTTCTTTCGACATTTGATTTACAGTGGCTTGGTCGGATCACCTGTAGCATGTGAGGGCCATGCTCCAACTCCTTCAAAGCCATCAGCTCGTGCTCAAGAAGTCGAAGTGCCTCTTTGGCGAGATGTCAGTGGCCTACTTGGGCCACGTGATGTCAGCGCAAGGGGTCACCATAGAACACCTAAAGGTTATAGCGGAGGTCGACTAGCCTCCTCCGTGGTTAGTTCGAGCACTGCACAGCTTCCTTGGCCTTGCCTGCTTCTACTTCAAGTTTATTAAGGATTTTGGCATACTGGTCGTGCCCCTCACAAAGCTACTGAAGGAGGCCTCTCGTGGTCGGGGGATGCTAAGCGATCCTTTGAGGCGTTCAAAGTGGCCCTGTCAACAGCACCTGTACTACAACTACTAGACTTATCCAAGAACTTCATCGTCGACTGTGACGCATTAGGCTCGAACTTTTACACGGTCTTCCACTAAGGAGATGGACCCTTGGCCTTCTTCCACCCACCATTTTCCCCCAGGCATGCGTAGCTGGCAGCCTGTGAAAGGGATCTCATTGGCCTAGTTCAGTCCGTATGGCATTGGAGGCCATATCTTTGAGGCCGGGCATTCACTGTGCGCACCGACCAATACAACCTCCTTATTCGATCAACGGCTCTCCACCATCCCACATCGTTAGGTAAGCTGTTCAGGTACAACTTGAGTGGAGTAAAGGCCAGGGCAGGAAAATATCGCCGCGGATGCCCTACCATAGCGTGCGAGAGGTGACATGGAGTGATCGGTCATGGCAATCTCGACCTCAAAATTTCAGCTCTAACGATCTATGGCACGAGGTGGCCTCGAACCCGGAATTAGTCACCTTCTGAGACCAAATTGTCGTAGGCCAGATAGCATCACTATGGGGACTCGTCAGCGGTCTCATCCTCTATGACTGTCAGATCTATGTGTCAGTCACATCCACGATGCTACCGACCGTGGTGGCAACCATGCACGTGAGACACAAGGGTGTGCAAAATATCCTGCATTGCTTGCAAGCTGACTTCCACATCACTTGCATGAAAGTCATGCAAGAATTTGTGCGAGGATGTTCGACTTGCCAAAGGAACAAAACGGAGCATCTCTACCCTGCCAGGCTCCTTCAACCCTTGGAGGTGTCGCACCAAATTTGGGCTGATACCTCCATGGACTTTGTGGAGGGTCTGCCAGGTGTCAATGGCAAATCCATCATCTTGACAGTGGTTGATCGATTCTCCAAGTACGCATATTTCATAGCTTTTGCGCACCCGTACACGGCTAGCTCAGTTACATGGGCATTCTTCGATGAGATGGTGCAGCTCCACAGGGTCCCCTATAAGCAATCATGATTCTGTTTTCACCAACAACTTCTGGATGGATCTCTTTTGCCTGGCAAGAGTGCAGCTCAATTTGAGTTCTACATTTCACCAGTAGTTCAACAACAAACCGAGGCAATCAACAAGGTCGTCACCATGTACCTTCACTACCTAATTGGAAACTAGCCTCAGTAGTGACTTCAGTGGCTTCCATAGGCAGAGTACTGCTACAGCACCTCTTCATACTACACAATGTGCCACGCCTTTTCATGTGGTCTATGAGCAAGATCCGCCCTCCCTACACGTGTATGAGCTGCGAACCGCCCGCTTGGCAAAGATGGAGCAGTCCTTGCTGGATCGTGATCAACTCTTAGGTAATATTCTGGAACGACTACTGCAGGTGCAACAACACATGAAGAAGCTTTATCATGATAAGCACCAGCGCGAGCTGGAGTTTGATGTCGGGCAATGGGTCTGGCTGCGCATCCATCATCGACAAGCGGCATTCCTTAGTCGTGAAAGACCAATAGCAAGTTGGCCCCATGCTACAATGGGCTCTACAAATTGTAGAGAAGATTAGGTCCGTGGAATATCACCTTCAACTTCTTGCTAAGGCTCGCATCCATGATGTCTTCCATGTGGACCTCTTAAATGCATACCACAGGAAGCAACCAGCATGAACACCGATGCTACTCGAGTTGCAACACGAAAGCGTCATTCCAACCCCACTAAAGGTGGTCTGAGCAAGGTTTAACCATGGAACTTGGGAGGTTTTGGTACAAGGGAAGGGCTTGATAAATGCAGATGCCTCGTGGGAACTGGTTCAGGAGTTTCAAGGTTGCTACCCATATTCCCAACTCAAGGACGAGCTATTTGACAAGGGGGGAGAGATGTTATGGACTCCTTTTGAGGTCAGGCCTATTGACGCCGTGGGCCCAGGCAGGCCACTCCAGCACCAGGCACGACAACAGAAACAGGTGGATAATTACTATAATTGTTAGGAATGCTTAAAAGATTATTACTATATTTAGATAATTAATATATTCAGATTAAGAGATTAGTTGTGATTTGTTAAGGACTCAGATGGCATATCCTTTCGATTCAAGTAAGAATTAAGAGTCTCTTCATATCTCTCTTTCCCTTACCCTAACCGCCACCGTAGGCCTTGTCCATCACAGCTAGGCCTTGTCCATCACGACAGGGGGACAAGCTCTTGGCCACAAGGACAAGGGTATGCGCCCTACCCACGATTATTATCTCCAATCCACAGCCGAAGACCATAACACATGTGGCATAGTCCCAACATGTACCCGATGAGTGCTAGACTAATTGTTTTTTTTAAAAAAAAAAGGGGGTTCCATTAAGGAGCTCCTCCCATCATTTTTATTTCTTTACATATGTATACCCATCTTTTGTTCTATTGAACAATTATCATATCAATGTGTCTGCATTTTAGCGAACTAGTGTTCCATGCCAACGTGCATTTAAAGAAGCCAAGATTCCAGCGAAAAAACAAAGTCCTACCATGCGGCAAGAGACTTCTCCGCTACCCACTGCATAAGACCGCCCAGAACCAACAGCACCTTCTTCATATCCTCTTACACTATTTGTCCCACCAATAGCAAACGCCTCATGAGGCGAAAAATTCCCCTCCACATGACCTCCAGAAGCACTAGATCACACGACAAGTGATATAGAAGTGAGATAATACAACTAGAAAGATAGCAGGCCCAAGCTACTATGCAGGACCTTTAAGTCATGCTCATATCTCTGTTCTAGGTCTGTCATTGACAAGAAATGCACAAAAACATACCTCAGGAGAAATCGAGCGGGACCAATTTCATATCCTTGCCTTAAACGTGCTGTCACCCTGTTGAAACTGAGCCACTCCAGAAGAATGGGGAGACCTTGCTCAACGTTGAAAACGAACTAGAAGCAGCAAAAACACAAAGACATAAGAAAAATTGACAACAAAATTAGATAAAGCAGATAGAGCTAGGTAAATGCTTACCATTGTAGAGCTATGATCTCCAGAATCTGTATAGATACTTTCAAACTTGGCAAGCAGTGTGTCATCATAAGCATTTCCACTGCATTAGAATGAGGAGGATGACAAATTGCAGATGGAATCAACACCATGTTTAAACACCAAAAGGTAACTTCATTCAATACTTGTATTCATGCTTCACCCAAACAGATAAATACTTATGATATGAAGTAAAGGTAAACGTGAAATCCAGACCTGGCGGTTAATTGGCTGTTATAGAAATCTCGGATGACAGGATTGCCTTTGTCATCACGGGCACCAGCATGCTGTGCAGAAAGAAAGTCAATGCCATGCTACAAAGATAAGCGTAAAAGAAAACACGAGCAAAAAAAATAGCACACACTAAACAAAAAAACCAACTCAGACCATTACTCATCTGTAATGCGTTTTCTGAATACTAACATAAGGGTAATAGTAATACCAGGGTCTGTTTTGGCTTTGCGACCATGAGTAATGCCACCAAAAAACACTTTATTGTTTACCTGAAAAATTAATCCAAGTGTTCCACTCCATTTAGGCCTGAATGGTCGACTATATTCAATGCCAGCAGTAACTCGCCCAATTGTTAAGCCTCCATGATCAGGATGGTCGCCACCATGGACAAGAGTTCCAGGTGTCCGAGAGTTCTGGTTGAGAAAATAATTGTAACATATAAGTGATGCTTGACTGACAGAATAGAAGGTGATCCGTCGTAGGTAAATACCTGAACCATAATTGTTCTAGAGGTCCTCTTGTTGTCACCATCAATCCAAGGGTCAGTGAAGTTTAATCGAAATATGGAATCTATTTGGCCCCTTTCGAGTGAGAGATTTAACTTCTTGTTCCTCCCAAAAACATTTCGATGAGAATACGCAAAGCTGTGTAAAACTCAAGTGTGAGAAAAAATTTAGACGTGTACAACTTTGATTTATCTAGACACATTTATGTCAATAAATATAAGATTAATTAGAAAAGAGAAGGAATACAAAGAGACAGCAGCTACTCCCAGTTCTTGATAGAACTTTGTTCTATGAATCAATTGTATACCAATTCCTGATGATTGTGGAGATGTGGTGGTCATAAGCATCATAACATAAGACAATTTTTTTCATTCAAGTATCAGAGTTCAGAATTAACTACCAAACAGACTCCTGCCAGCAACCAACTACCAACTTCTAGCTAGTTACAGTGAGAAATGGTCCAACAGTAAGCAGTTGAAACTCAAACCCCAAGGAGATTTGTTTAAAAAACATTTACAAGCTGATAACCGCCAGTGATGGAAAAAAATTTCTGAGGCCCGTACCTTATGCCGTATGCGATTCAATGAGGCACCTCCAGAGATTAGACAAGTGGATACCAGTGTTACATGGACACAGACGCAGGTGTCCAATTCCAATGTAAACACTGGTGTCCTATTTGGCAAAGTCAAAAAAATAGGATTCGGGGACTCATCTAATATAAATTCAACAATTATAAAATAAAATAAAATATTTTACTAAAAAGCAAGAGTGCAATTTTTGTAATCCTGTTCCAGCCACAGAAGATCCCAGATCTTCATTCTCATAACAGAACACATGAAATCCCATAGTCACCTGTCACAGCAGATCCATCCCACCTCTTCACACAACAGCAACAAAAGCTCTCTCTCTCTCTCTCTCTCTCTCTCTCTCTCTCTCTCTCTCTCTCTCCCCCATCCACTCCGAGAGATTTACTGCCACCAGAGTCGATGAGTCACCTATGCTCTAAAACAGCACCAGAATAGCTGAAGAATGAAGATATACATGTCAACCTGTGAAAGGATTTACTAACCTTCCAATAAGTCCCGAAAGAGGTCCATTTGTTATCCTGCAGAAAATACAATATGTCATTATTGCAGAAATCACCATTCAGACTAAAAGCAGGAACATAACATGCACATATGCTACATCTTGTAGTTGCAAACTCCACTACTCCAGTATATTTACCACTTCAGCACTTGTGGTTCTGGAAGAAACAGAACTTATGAATGCATACAGTTCACCTAGTGGAGTTCCACTTAGCAAGTACTACTTCTACTCACCCACTTGAAATGCCACCACCAGCAGAGAAACCACCAGAAGGACGTTCAACAAGATTCATGACAAGATCAACTTTACTAGAATCTGAGAAAGATCACAAAGAACACAAATACTAGCATGTAAAAAGAAAATAGATCAGATTGAAAAAAAACAATGGTCGAGAGCCAATAAATTAGCCTCACCTCCAACAGGTTGTGGAATTATTGTAACATCCTCCATAATTCCCATAGTAAGTATTGTCTCAACATCTCTTTTCACTTGTGCACTATTGTAAGCCTATTTTCATCATTAGAAGTTAGAAAGATAAACCACAACATCAAGGCTACAGGTCATGAAATAATGTGTAAGATTGCCATCCAACCAAGTCCACACATTTATCACCAAAATGCTTCTAATGCGGAATGTTGAGTATTCCTTCCATAGCATTGCAGAATACCAAAGTTGCACAAAAGAATGTTAGCGCATGCCAAGTCATGCATAAATGGCCAAAAAAAATTATCTTGTTAGATGAGCTCTGCATTTGTTCACATCTGTTGTAACAGTGGATCCTATTATTTTGGTTTTAACATGAGCATGGCAACTTCAGCAATCAGCACCCTACAAATGCTTGAGTGTACACTACAGGTCTCTGCCAAGTGTGCAATGGAAATGGTTCTTAAGTTAACACAGTTTTCAGAATATGCCATGCAAAAGCATGAAACAATGAACACAATAAAAAAACATTTTTCAAATATTAATACTTGGAAATGCTGCTAAAGATGACAAAACACAAATATGACAAGGGAACAATGCTCTGACCTGCCCCTTCTTTGTGGTAAGTTGCCGGAGTATGGTCTCTGGCTGCGTCTTTCCAACAGTTGGTTCACCACTAATGATGGCAAGAAATGGAGAGAGAGAAAAGAGATCATCAAGATCAGAAAATTACATAGCTCTAAAATAGTACTTAGCCAAGAGAATCTCACTAAGTCAAGCTATGGTTCTCACGTTCTTCTATCCAGAAAGCGAATAATGATATTATTAACCTCGCGTTCATAAACTTGTAGCCTCAGAATTCCTCCAGAAAGAAGCTCCGCATATGAAACCTGAAGCCAAATCAAGAGTCTTCATTAACTTATCATTGGCACTAAAAATAGGTGTAGCTCGGGAATATATAGCTACTCTTCCCCTAAAATAACAGCCATCTAAACTTTTGATAAAAATCACCTTGTTTTTAGTAGGTTGTTAACTAGCGCACATTCAGATTTCCTTAAAAGACATTTATAATTTTGTAAGGTTCACAAGTGAATCCTATAAAATCAAACATGAGTTTAGAAAAAAAAAAATAACTTTTATATGTTACATATTATAGGAGATAATAACAAATAAGTGAATGTGAATCCCAGATTGTAGGCCCCACCTATTTGATATTGGTGAGCTTTATTGAATGCCCAATAGGTTATAGAAGCAGGAGAATAATAATCCAAATGCTAATGTCAATTTCATGCCCATGGGCTTCTAGAAAACAAGTGACAAGCATGCTTGTTTAAGAAAAATGGGCAGCTGTTGTTAGGAAATTCTCTTAAAACTATCATAAGATGACCTCAAATCCCACAAGACAAAGAATATGATGAAACTATTAAACAGACAAAGCATGAGTGAGGCACCTACATAGCCAGTTAGACCACGCTCCTGATACCATCCATTGATGGACTTGATCACTTGATCCAAATGTCTTATATTGACTATTTTCCCTACATAACATGAAACCAAAAACACAAATTGAGTCTCCACCAAAATAAGGAAGATAAACAAGAGCATATAGATTACAGAAGGCAGTATACTGTACATCCTTTCTCTAAAACAAAGCAAATCAAGAGATTAGGTAACACACTAGCACTGCTGGCTCTATGTTACTATCAATTTCTGTTCATGAGCATCATTGCCAACAAGGATAAACACACAAGAAGAAAAACTAAAAAGCAATATGTTATCTTTGCTGTGCAATTTTCGCATTGGCAATGTCTTATAACTATGTTGAATCAATTAACCAGGTGAAATCCTAATATGACCGAAGGCTGACAAAAACAATGCATTGCATATTCTCAATGCCCTACCTGAGCCTAGGATAAGGTCACATTAGATAAAATAATGTGTTCCAGCTAATTATGGAAAAAGGAAATTGGCACTGTGTCACCAGATAATTATGTAATTTGGAAACTGCCATCACAAAATTTAACCACCACAAAGTTGGGTGTTACTTAAAAAATAACACTATCCCCTGATGCCATTAGTCAACTGTCAGTTGACTGTAAGTCTGTAACAATTGGACATTTTTGCACGTATTAAATTTCTCTCTGCATCTGGTGCATCCTAAGAGGCAAGGGTTGGGAAGGAGGATAGGTTGGGGGCATCGGAATTGGTCTGATTCAACCAGTTCAGACCTAGTTTGGTTCAACCATTTGGTTATGGGCAATATTGCCTTTTGCGAATATTCAATGAAGATCTATTAGAATTTTTAGCAAGAAGAATAATGGCATTAGATGGTAATGCCATTTTACCTAATAATGCCCAATTTCACGATGGCAAAGAGCAATTGCCAACATTTGCAACAGCAGTTTCCAAATTACACACTTATTACCCAGTGTCATAGTGCCACTTTTCACATTTTATCACCTAAAACTACTAACTTGTATAAACAGCTGATGTAACATTCTAAATGAACCAAATATAACACTTCACTCTGACAGTTATACGCTTTCAGTTAAACTAAACTAGAGTAACATTCAATGCAATCGACCATACAGATCCTTAAAGATGGGGCAAACAGAAACTTTTACCTGCGCGATCACGGAATGCATCCTCCAAAAACTTGGACGGCAGCATGTTGGCACCCTCGCAGACCAGCCCATGGAAGTCCTGGTTCGGCTCCACCTAAACCACAAGAGGAACGAAAGTGAGTCATCTGAAATCCCAAAATGATACATTTGGGAAGAGGCACGCAGCAAGCCACCCCCACCTCAAAGACGAGGCGGATGCCGTCGCGGGTGTCGACGGCGACGGGCATGCAGGAGCGGAAGAGACCGCTCTCCACGACGCGGTGCACGTCTTCCTGAACCTCCCGCACCGTGAGCGCCGCGTTGGGGCGGCACGCGCGCAGCGCCGCCGCGGCAACCGCCTCCAGCTCCGGCCGCTCTAGTGGCTCCCCGTCCTTGCCTCGGATCGCCACCTCGCTGATCAGCACCCGCTCCTCACCCCCACCACCATCCTTCCCGTGCCTCCGCGGCGGGAGGGGCGGCGCCGCCGCCGTCTCGGCGCGCGCTGCGGCAGGGAGACCGGGGAAATAGGCCGCGATGCGGCGTGCCGCTGCGTCGATGGCGCGGCCGATGTGCGCGAAGGGGAGAGCGGAGAGGAGGGTGGGCGCGGGGGTCGGGTCAGGGACCCGGATGCCGGAGACGGGGACCCGGATGCCGGAGGAGACGAAGCGGACGTCGCGGCGGGGCGACATGGGCGCCGCCAGAGGGCTGGTGGGCTAGGGTTTTGGATTTGGATTTGGATTCGGGGCCTAGGGTTTTAGCGGGGAGGATGCTCTGGAAGGAGAAGCGGAATGTTCGATTAGTAATTAATATTGGCATAGCTATGATATTTACATTTTTTTTACATACTAATAAGCATGTATAATTCCACGCAGACTTCTAAAATTGCTATAATCTAAATTTAAAAGTATTAATTTCCTTAAAATATTGTTGTTGAATGTTATTAATATAAAAATTAAGATAAATATTAAATGAATATTATAAATAACAAAGATGCTACTACCACTTCCAAACTAGATAAAAAAAAAGAGACCCTACCTTACGCCTATAGTAATTTCAAAATACATTATATAGTGTAACTAAAATAACTGAATTAAAAATAAATACAAACTTATTTTAGGGATGTTTCATTGCAACCATACCAAACTTAATCTTGGTAGTACCAAATTAATTTGGCATATATTTAAAGAATGTCAAAGATACTTACAATTTTTATATACAAAAATTTTTCTAAAAAAAGTAACACTATAAAAAACACGACTACATAAAATAAGAAAATACGATAATTTAAAAAATATGAGAATATAAAATAAGAAAAATTGACAACCTACAAAAATAAAATCACTTAAAAGAATAAAATGTGACAACCTAAAAAATGCAACAACGTAAAAATAAAAAAGTGACAAAACTAGAAAATGAGAAAACTAATTAATCTTATTTTTGTAACTTTCTACAAGTTTTCTAAATTTTCTACCAAACTACCTTCACTACGCATCAGGCACAAATCAAATATAGAAATGAGAAGAGTAGAAATGAGTCATTATTTTAGGAAGTGTGTTTAATGAGTTTTTGTATCTCATATATGAATTACCTTGTGTGGCGTTTGGTTGTTATGTTCCTTGGATGTGTGCAAAGAATGTAGCAGCAGGTGCTAGTTAGGTCCGTGGAATTTTTTGTACGGATAACCTAGAATTAAAAAAAAATTTTAAAAATAACGTATAATAAAAAAAATTACAAAAATGACCTCAGTCGCCATCCCAGATGGCAACTTATGGCATTTTGCCTTCAGTCGCCATCCTGGTTGGCGACTGAAGGCCACGTCATCAGTCGCCAACCAGGATGGCGACTGAAGGCTTTGGTTCAAAAAATGTGTTTTTTTTGAAAAATAGCATTCACAATTGTGTTTCTTTTAAAAATAACATTCAAAATTGTATTTTTTTTAAAAAAAACATTCAAAAAACTGGTTTTTTTAAAAATAACATTCAAATTTGTGTTTTTTTAAAAATTAACATTCAAATTTGTTTTTTTTTAAAATTAACATTCAAATTGTGTTATTTTTTAAAAATAACATTCAAATTTGTGTTTTTTTAAAAATTAACATTCAAATTTGTGTTATGTTTAAAATTAACATTCAAATTTGTCTTATTTTTAAAATTAGTATTCAAATTAGTGTTTTTTTAAAAATAACACAATTTGAATGTGTTTTGTTTAAAATTAACATTCAAATTTGTGTTATTTTTAAAATTAGCATTCAAATTTGTGATTTTTTTAAAAATAACATTCAAATTTGTGTTTTGTTTAAAATTAACATTCAAATTTGTGTTTTTTTTAAAATAACATTCAAATTTGTGTTTTTTTTAAAATTAACATTCAAATTACATAGTCGACTGGCTGACAAACTAAAGAGGAAAAGACCCGTGGTTGGCCGCGTTGATTGATCAGTATATTTCGTGGTTGGTTCAATCTGTCGAGTATGATGTTCCCAAAAACCAAAATGAACATAAAAAAGTAGTCAAAACATGAGAATACTAATATAATCAAAAATAATACAACCATGAGAATCGATATAATGTTCCATAAAAGGAGAACATAAAAAAAACTACTGTCGGCCCATCTTCGGACGATGCCTCCGGTCGCGCTGAAACGGCGATGGCGAATAGGTGCTGCGCAGATGCACTGTCCTCTGCGAGGGCTGTCGTCCGGGAGGCTGAGCACTCGGCTGACCGAGGCCTGTATCAGGAGCGTCCATCGGGTCCTGCGAAGGTGGAGGTGCCTCACCAAGCTGCGAAGATGCTAACTGATGTTGGCTCTGATCGGCGTCATCTCTCATCTGCAACATATCGGCATACTGAGCATACGATGGGTCGCGGACCACCTAGGGGTCGGCACGAACCAGCCGACGAGATAGGCACCGTCTGCTCAGACATAGCGATGTACTCGTCGTCTGAGTCGAAGGTGACGTCGAAGCCCAAACCGGAATCAGAAGTGCGTGCGGAAGGCGGCGCTCGGGGACCCTCAGAGATCCGTACACCACCACGCGATGAGAAGTCCACGTGAGGTGCAACACCTGTACGGTATGAGCGAGCCAGGGGCCCACCGAGATAAATGGGTGCGGCGACGGCCGTACCTGAAGGGCCGGCTGTGTCGGGATGACGAGCGGCTGAGTGCGACGGCGTATGACTGGGTCGGGCCCGTGGACGTGGAGGTGCAACAAAAGTCGACGAAGTGGCGGGACTCTCAAGGGTCAGCTGCGAGGCGAGTCGGTCGACGTAGGCGATGGCCTTCTCGTACTCGTCGGGCGTGATAGGCAGACCTACTTGCCTCCGCTGGACTAGTGGCCGTGTCACGGAACTGATCGCACGGATGCCGTCAGCCTGCAAGACGGTAAGACAATAGGAGACAAATAAAAATAACAAGTAGGTCATGGGCTGGCGGCATGTACCTGGTGGTGTACCCGAGATGCGTGATGTCGATCGTATGTCTGATGCACGCTCGGCGTAGGCACGTCTGCAGGCGCCGGAGGTGGTGGGGCAATGCGAGTTGCGGTGCGAGGGAGGTACCATCGGAGGTAGTTGCCGTATGTCGTGGAATCGTACGCCCTCTCCTCACGCACGACATCTATCGCTGCTGTCTGCTCCCAGCGACGAGTGTAAGGAGACTGTCGGTCCTCCCAATTGATAACCTTCTTGCCCTTGCGACTCTGCCTGCAAAAAAAACAAAGGTGTTCAGTTATTTCACAGAGGCAAAACACTATGCGCGGAGCTAATCGAGAACTTACTCATGATCGGTCGTGCCTGAAAGTCTCCAGTCTGGTGATCATCCTACAAAAAGGAAGCAGCCCCGCCGCCCTCAGCCGTGCGATGTATCTCCCGTCGAGAGGCCAAGATGTGCCGGACGATCGCAGGCGGAATGGCTCAAGCTCCTCTCCGGATCGCACCGCTCAAGACCGATGACGATCGTCGTAGTAGTGATCGAGTAACTCAGGAAATTGTGGACGAGGGTGAGCCATGCCTGCAAACAAGAACATTAGGTTAGTACATCATCAAATACACAAGAGGAACGAATAAGTGTTGCACAACATTACTGAGTCATGTTCGATTAGGTCCGGATGCATCACGACATGTCCTCCTCGTGTGGCCAGGCTGTCGGCAAACGGCACACTTTCGTAGCTCATCGCGTTCTGCGTTGTCCATGTCATTGCCAATTCACATTTTCCGCCGTCGTCCAGGGCCTTTCCGCTCCAAGTGCGGTGGTGGAACATATCGGATCTCGCCTGCCCTACACGACCGATCTCTGTAGTGCTGCTGAGTCCCCCAAATCTCAAAGTCTGCAGTCCATGTCTCGGCAAGGTACCGTGAACCATAGTAAACTGACAGGTACATCTCACTCGACTTGTTGTTGTGCGCACACGTGGCCATCACATGAGAGCACGGTTTATGCAATAGAGTTGGCTTGTTACAAGTGCACTTGACACCGTCTTCAAATGTCACTCCTTGCCTCTTGATTTGTCGCATGTATCCACCCCCCACGTTCTTACTGCGCAGATAAACGACCCAACTTTGCCTTCTGCTATTAGGAATGTACTCGACTGAGTGTTTCTGAGCGGCCGCGGCTTTCATTTCTAAGTACCTTTGTACTTCATGAGGAAATTTTGGTGGTGTGACCCGAAGCAATGCTCTTGAAGCTGTACCTCTCTCGTAGAAGTATTTGGCCGTGCGATGCCATGTAAATTCCACAATTCCAGTGAGTGGCAGACCTCTCACCCCCCTCAATACAAAATTGTATACCTCTACCATGTTAGTTGTCATTACGCCATATCTGGCACCCCCCTCATCGTGCAATAGAGACCACTTCTCAGGAGCTTTGTCACTGATCCATTCACTAAATTTCTTTGGCCTTGATCTTCGGGTGCGTCGTCTTGCCACATCTGTAGTCTCTACGACATTTTCTTCATCTTCTGGATGTTGTGAACTGCTTGCCTCTGACCTTTGAGATTTACCTAGATCTGAAGTTTCTTGTTCTAACTCGTCCCAAAGTTGTTGGAACTTATGGCTTTGGTTCTGATCGCACAACCGCTTGAACTTCTTCATAAGCCATGCGCTTTTGTAGTGTGTGAAGAAGTTCGCCGCAAGGTGTCGTTTACACCACCGACTGATCAAGTCATTCCAGCTGTACTGCGGGTTATCAGTGGACAACATGAACTCAATGGCATTTAACAGACCCTTGTGTCTATCATGGATTATACATACATTCCGTCTGTCTTTCACGACTGTTTGTTTTAGGTTTGCAAGGAACCATACCCAGCTGTCTGTACTCTCTCCTTCCACTAAGGCGTACGCCATGGGAAGTAGTTGGTTGTTTGCATCTGCAGCAATTGCTGTCATCAGAGTTCCCTTGTACTTCCCAGTTAGAAATGTGCCATCCACGCAAAGTATTGGCTTCATGTACTTGAACACAGAGATTACTTGACCAACTGACCAGAATATACGCTCCATGTACTCAGCTCCAGGAACTATCTCACCATTTCTGCCGACAACTGGGCTATGGACCATATCCATCACAGTGCCAGGGTTGGTGTCAACGATTTGTTGGATCAAACTGGGCACATAGTTATATGAATCATAGAAAGATCCAAATAACATCTCAAGACCAAGTTGCTTGGCTCTCCATGCCTTCTCATATTGAATGATGTACTCAAATGTGTCATTGATTTGGCTAATAATTTGTTTTGGTGGCATATCAAGATTTGCATGAAGGTTCGACAAAATTACACGTGCCACAAATGCGGACGACATATTCCTATGACTCTGTGATACTTCTGTCACCGAACAGTCATGTTCGGTGATCCTGGAAACAATGAAGTGCTCATTGTCCCTGTACCGAGCAATACGAACATAAAATTGACATCCTTCCACCTTGCACTTCACTGCGTACAGTCGTGGATTTGTTCTGTCAACCTTGAAAGACCGACGCAGTGTCACGGACCACATCGCCACGGCTTGCTTAGCCTCCTCCTTGCTTCGAAAATGTTGTCCCAATGTTAATCTGTGCTCACTCCCTGCCCACTCCGAACTGCGATCGTCGTGGATTCGCGCATGCTCAAAACCACTAGGATCTAGCCATTGTTGTGGAGGTCCCATTCCACGATAGTCTTCTTCACTAGAGGAATCCGCATAGTCTGCGTCCACCTCCGACCCTTCGTTGCCTGAAACTTCCAGACCCTCGTCTTCACCTTCGTTGGTATAAGCCTCATCCCCAGGCCAGAAATACCCGCCCATGAATTCTACGTTGGGCATATCCGCAGAATTATGGGTCATGGTTGGATCAATGTTCGTATGTTGTCCTCCAATTAATGGTTCGGGTACAAGTTCTGCTGCCGGTTCTGGTACATTGTCTAGCTTTGTCACATATAGTATGCAGTCATCTGGCCCATGATTGGGATTTATCACCCTCCTAACAAGAGAGCCCCATGATCTATCGCCTCTAAGTTTACACAATTTTCAACAAGATGTCAAACCAATAGGCACCAGCGCTTCTATGATAATTTTGTGTAAACATGGGTCAATATTTAGGATGTCCATGACTCGGGTCTTAAGGTCTTCAAAATTAAGAACACTAAGATCATTCAATTCCATGTCTACACGGTGACAGCCACTTAGGTCATCTCCAGATGGTCCATTTCTAATGATTTGTTCCCCGTGGAAAATATAGACTACTCTTGTTTCCGACATTGTCTACAACATAAGTATTACAAACATCAGCTATCATATCTCCAATATATTTTGCACATTACTCTATACTCATCCTTAAGACATCTGCGACTTATTTTTTAACATATCAACTAATCGAAATACACTGCATTAACGACATTGCATCACATCTAATCTACAATTCCTATATTATCATCTCACATATCAATAATTTAATTATTTACTACTCTTAATTAATACACATCTCACATCTCATTCATAAACATATGAAATTTACATAATATTACACAACAAATCAAAATTATATATACATTATATTCATAAATTCCGAACATATTTAAATACGGCACAAATCAAATATGTATTTCTGCACATTTTCTACGAATAAACCGTATGTCCTAAATTATCGATTCACTATTTATTAATCTAATTTATTCGCTTAATATATAACATTTCTACATAACAGATCTACAAATATAACACATCTACATAACAGATCTACACATTTCTAAAACAGATCTACAAATACAACACATCTACATAACAGATCTACATATTTCTAAAACAGATCTACAAATTTCTTAAACAGATCTACAAATTTCTAAAACAGATATACAAATTCCTAAAATAAATCTATAAACCCCTAAAACAGATCTGTATTCTACACTAATTATCACTAAAAAGTTTTATGATTTTACCTTTCTTCTCCTTTCTTCTTCTTCTCCCCCTCCTTCTTCTCCTCCTCCCCCTCCTCTTCTCCTTTTCTTCTTCTTCTCCTCCTCCCCCTCCCCCTCCTCTTCTCCTTTTCTTCTTTTCCTCTTCTTTTTTTCCCCTCTCCTCCTCCCCTCTCCTCTCTTCTTTTCCTCTTCGGCAGAGATCTGGTTTTTTTTTTCGTTTCCAACTTCAATCGCCACGGCCCCCCTATATAGCCCCCATCAGTCGCCATCCCAGATGGCGACTGATGGGAAACCCTCAGTCGCCATCCCGTATGGCGACTGATGGCCCTCCCGTTTGCCTTTTTCGGTAAGTCGCCATCTGGGATGGCGACTGAGGTCATTTTTGTAATTATTTTTTATTACACGTTATTTTTAAATTTGTTTTTTAACTCTGGGTTATCCGTACAAAAAATTCTAGGTCCGTGACATGAAAAAATTGTATAGCAATCAGATAGATAATGGAGTGTATACTAATATTGAAAATTAGAGAAAAACATCTATATCTCTAATCTCTAATCTAATATATCTATATATCTAATATAATCTATCTATCTATCTATCTATCTATCTAAGATCTAAGAATTATCTGTTGAGGTGGTTGACTGTTCTATCTATCAACTTTGAGGATACTTGTTTATATATAGATAGATGTGGCAAACATATACATATGGTGCCCAAATTTTATGTGCATAGTTTGGATTTGTTAGACTTGTTTAGATGAGTAGATCTATTCTTATATTAGAAATTCAATTTGTGCTGGAATTTGTAATTCGAATGAGAGGAGGGAAAGATATGAATGCATCTGTTGTTGTTAAATTATATTGCTTGAAAATATTGTTTGCTATTGAGGACGACACTAGCTTGCTTTGTAGCAGCATGGACACGGTCTACGTCCTTGTCCCCATGGCACATAGGAACAATAGCTACATGGTGGTGTTAAGTTCTTCGGCACGTTTTGTTTGATGTATTTGTTGGCATTGCATGCATATTGTGAAATATTTGTTTGTACAATTTTAGTTGTTATTGTTTATGCTAACAACTCTCAAATGAGATCTAGTGTTTTTTTTTGCCAATGTGTAATTAGATATTATTTTTTTGGATGAAGTTTGGATAGTTTGTTTTGAAGTTGCCACTAAGGGAAGGGATAAGAATTGGTGATTTTATTATTTGTTGTTTAGTTGGAAGATAATATTGAGTAGGATTAACCAAAGTTAAAAAATGTGGCAAAAAGTGACGGCTACTTTTAGTTTCATTTATTAGATTTGGTTTGTGGTATTGAATTGGATAGTTGTTATATTTTGTTACAGAAAAATATTTTTAAAAAAGATAAATAAGTGGGAGATGAGACAACTAACTAGGGTCATTTCAGAGAATAAGCAAGAGGTGATTTTCTAACTAAAACTTATAGCTTGTCAGAGAGACTCGGCATGTTTGTGCGAGGTTTGGTGCTCACCTTTTCGGAGAGGAGAAGGAGCAACCTTAGTGATTATCTGAGCAAGACTCATTAATTTG
Source organism: Pharus latifolius (assembly GCA_019359835.1). Taxonomy (NCBI): domain Eukaryota; kingdom Viridiplantae; phylum Streptophyta; class Magnoliopsida; order Poales; family Poaceae; genus Pharus; species Pharus latifolius. The sequence goes on from CM033320.1 coordinate 7,158,647, forward strand.
AGTGTTTCAACGAGGAGTAGGGAGACCAAGCGAGTCTCCGAGACCTCGGGATATATAGTTGTGTTTGATTTTTTTCCCCTTATTTTGCTATCTTTTGTTGATTTTGTTCAGTTCTATTTGCACCTTCCTCATTCAAGTTTTAACTATGAAAAACTTGCTATTTGTAAAAGTTTAAGAGCATCCTATTCACCCCCCTCTAGTCGACATCCTTGATCTTATATCACGCAATGCCAATTCTCGCAACGACCAAACCTCGTGGCCGCTGCTAAGCACTAGGCCCATACAAAATTTTAGTTAGGTCTTGGTTAGTACCTGGCACCTAGACCACCTATGCTCCTTGGAATGTAACTACCAACATATCATGTATGTCTCTGTGCCATAGAAAAATGCATCCTTAATAATTTGTCACATCAAACTTAAGTCACAAACTCACAATTAACAATTTATCAAGTAAAACCTAACCCACAAATTTATAATTTACAATTTATTACATCAAACTTAAGCCACAAACTCAAATTTAATAAAAAAAAAGCTCGTCTATAATCTCCTTGGGACAGCCTAGCTCCAGCTAGCACTTAGATAGCCGATTTCATAAAAGTCGTAAAGGTTAGGTAACATCTAGCACCTAGGCGGTTGCCTAAGCTAATTTTTACAACACTGAGAGCAGCTCCTGTATAGGAAGAAAGAAATGGTGTGCATTACACAATGTCTCCGGATACGATCTCCAGAATTGTCGCAACTGGTTGAAGTGCTTGGATGACTTTTACCAAGATAAAGCACCTATGCCAACTATACCAGAACAGGGACAATCCTGTGGGATTAAGGACATTGATGGAGATGAGGACATGCCGTACCATGTACCAATAATCATGTCAATATTATATATGATGGTTCTTCATCTTATTTTTCTAAGTGTCATTTTAAATCTGTTTACCGAGAGGTAAATAATATTGAAGCTGCCATTAGAGAGCCTCAATTCCCCCGCTAGTCGGACACTTCCTTAATGATCCGGGAGGATCACCAAGTCCTGATCGCATGCGGCTTCGCAACCAAGTCCTGATCGCATACGGCTTCGCGACCTTAACCGTGTTCGGAAAGGATTCGCGAACATGGATGGGTCCGCGACCAGGAAAAGGAATCCGTTCCCTGCTCGGAATTGTAATCCGATCCGAATGTGTATAACTAAGCTTATCTGTTTAGAATTAGTTATATGAGTCTAATACGTTTAGGTTATTGAGTCTGATACGTACTCATACGATTGGACTATAAATACCTTGTAATAGGTCTAGTTTAGATCATCGAATACAATCGAAAAGTCATAGAACTTATTTGAGTTTTAGACACTTATTGTTCCTTCGACATAGGCAATTGTGCCTAACGTTCGACGTGTAAGCCCTCTTTGAAATAAAGAGTTGTGCAATTACTTTGAGCTGTGTCTTCGATCAACCTCTGGGTTTCGGCATTTCCGAGTAAGATCCCGTTATTCCGCATAATAGAATCTGGGCGAGCCTAGTGCGAAAACCAAGGCTAGGTCTCAGACGGATCAAGTTGGTATTAGAGTAACTTTCCTATCCTGTGGATGGTGAAGACTCGCCAGGGTTACAAAACCTCTGGCGAAACTCCAGGCGATTAATTGACGGTTCCTACAGCCGCGTCTCCGATAATGTCTGATGATACCTCCGTTCAAGCTAACCTAGCCGAACAAGTGGCTAAGCTCTCCACCGACATGGAAACCGTGCTTGCTTGGATTAAGCAGCAGGCCATGATTGTACCTCTTGAAGTAGGGAACGGGATGGGTGCGAAGACTGGTGAAGACTTACGCAGGGCAGACGAAGATGAAGACGAAGGCAACCACAAGACCGACGACCTCGCCAACACCTCCTTAGCTGTCGGATCTTTTAAGGTCGACGCTAAGATTGATATACCCATATATGATGGGGTGATCGATGCCGAGAAGTTGAATTCTTGGATCGATCAACTTGAGACCTACTTTGACCTGAAAGGGTTCAGTAGCGCTCAAAAGGTGAAGTTTGCACCTTTGAAGATGAAGGACCACGCCAAGACATGGTGGAAGGCCCTTGTCGCCAGTGGTGAAGCTGACGACCTTGCGTGGGGTCAATTCAAACGACTTCTGCGACAAGAATTCTATCCGATGGGTTACCTTGAGGAGAGATGGGAGTGTTGGCACAGATTGTACCAACGGCGCGACCAGACCGTCCAAGACTATACGACAGAGTTTCAGCGACAAGTAATGGTCATTGGCATCTCACTATCCGACCCTCAGGTATTTCGGAAATACACATTTGGACTTCAGAAATCGATCAATACTGAGCTAAGTCTGTTCGGCGTCCAAGACATCGTGATCGCAAGCACAACTGCTATGGCGATCGAGAAGAAGAACAAATCCCGCAGCGACAAAAGCACGAAGGAAAGTGCGACCTCGACAAAGAAAAAGCCGAGTCCGAAGAAGAACGCTTCCAAATCGAGCACGGGTGCCTTTTGCGAACATTGTCAAGTCACGGGACATACCAAGGACAAATGCTACAAGCTTCATCCTGAACTTCGACCAAAGAAAAACAGACCAGGGAAAAGAACAGCCACGGCTACTGCGACTTCACCCGACGAAGAAGTTGTCCGAGTGAACTCGGTTAATGAGGCGGATACGACATTGTCTCTGATGGCAATGCCGAAAGAGAAGGGTTCGGATCCACCAAACGACCATCACCCAACAGGGGACTTGTTCACCATCAACGTCCAGGTGAAGCACGAAGTGGTCGCAGCGATATTCGATCCAGGAAGTCAGAAGAATCTGGTCTCCGCTGGACTGGTTCGGCGACTTGGTTTGAAGACAGCCACACACCCGCGACCATATCCGCTGGGTTGGTTTACATCCGAAGTGAATCAACAGATTACGAGTCAGTGTGTGTTGAAGTTTGCGATCTTTGCATGATATATTGATGAGGTGCAATGAGATGTTGTCCCTATCGATATCTGTCAGGTGATATTTGGGAGTCCGTATCTGTATGACAAGCACATACTTGTGACATGCATTAACAAAGACGGAGTTAAGTTCGTGATCAGTAGAGACGTCCACGTCAACACTTCGAACTTGATTACCGCAAATCAAACCAAACGAATTGTTAATGCATGTCACAAGTATGTGCTTGTCATGATTCGACCCATTGGTCAAGGTGAGGGTACTCGACCAGCATTGTCGTTGGCGTGCCGAAAGGATTCTGGTCATTTTTCGGGACTGCTGGAGAAATACAGTGATCTGTTCGAGACTACCCAGGGTCGTCCGCCGAAACATCCAGTCGAGCACAAAATTCAGCTTGTGTCCGATGCGACACTGCCCAATCTGAGTATGTATCGCAACTCAGTATTGGAGAATGAAGAGATCAAAAGACAACTTGGTGAGTTGCTGAACGATGGTGTCATTCAACCAAGTAGTTCACCTTGTGGATCTCCTGTGGTGTTAGTACCAAAGAAAGATGGGACTTGGCTTATGTGCATCGACTATCGAGCACTGAACAAGATCACCATCAAGAACCGGTACCCCCTTCCTCGTATTGATGACATGCTAGACCAATTGAAGCATGCTGTTGTCTTCTCCAAGTTGGATCTTAAGTCAGGGTATCATCAAGTCAGCATCCGAGAGGAGGATACGTGGAAGACCGCGTTCAAAACACGACAAGGTCTGTTCGAATGGCTGGTCATGCCGTTTGGTCTCTACAACGCCCCGGCAACTTTCATGCGTCTTATGAATGACGTATTGAGACAGTTCATCGACGACTTTGTGATCGTGTACCTCGACGACATATTGGTTTATAGTTGTTCGTGGGATGAGCACCTCATTCATGTCGAAAAGGTGTTCGATCAGCTTCGGCAACATCGACTTCGCCTCAACCGTAAGAAGTGCGAGTTCGGCCAGCAAACTCTACTTTACCTTGGATTCCTGGTCGGCAACGGTACATTGCAAATCGACCCAGACAAGGTAAAAGTGATTCGCCAATGGCCGCGACCGCGAACAGTTACGGATGTGCGTAGTTTTGTGGGAGCATGCCAATATCTTTGGAAGTTCATCCGACACTTCTCGATTGTGGCTTCTCCATTGCATGCATTAACCAGGATCGATCAGAAGTTCGAGTGGACAGGGAAACATGAGGACACGTTTCTCTTGCTGAAAAGGAAGATCAGCGAGGCACCTATGTTAGCTTTGCCGAATCTCCAGAAACCGTTCGAGCTAGAAACCGATGCCTTAGGTTATGCAATAGGCGCAGTGCTCATGCAAGAAGGTCGACCAGTGGCATATCACTCCGAGTTATTCCAGGGAGCTCAGAAGAACTACCCGACTTATGATAAGGAGTTATGCGCACTGCATCAGGCCGTGAAACATTGGCGATGTTATCTCTTGGGGAAAGAGACGGTTGTCCACACCGACCATCAACCATTGCAATATTTGCAAACTCACTCCAAGCTACAGCAAGCTTGGGACATGAAGTGGATGTCGTATCTGCAGCAGTTTAATCTGGTGATTAAGTACAAGAAGGGCGTACACAATAAATTGGCGGACATGTTGTCGCGACCACCAGTTAGTCTCTCTGTTTATCAGCATTCATGCAGATCGAGCCCTCATGTCATGATGACTATGTCACTATGTACAGTGAAGACCCTGATTTTCAAACAGCACTGACTGAGGTCGAAACAGGGAACCCTACAGAGTTCGTTCGTCGAGAAGGACTCTTGTACAAGGGCAATTTACTTTGCATACCTCGTGGAGCACCTCGAATTCAATAGATGCGAGAAGCGCACACATCGAAGGTAGCTGGTCACTTTGGGGTTACAAAGACGTTGCAAAATCTTCACCGACATGTGTTCTGGCCGCGTATGCAGCAAGATGTGGCTAGTATTGTTCGAGGCTGTGGTCTTTGCAGCATCCCAAAATCGGCAAACCGCAAATTAGGTTTGTACACTCCTTTGCCAGTTCCATCGCGACCATGGGAGAGCATATCCATGGATTTCTTAGGAGGATTGCCTAAGACCCGACGTGGCAACGACTATCTATTCCTGGTCATTAATCGGTTCTCCAAAATGATTGTTCTTATACCTTGTCGAAAGACTATCACGGGAGAAGAAGCCGCTCGGGTATTCTTTCAACACGTTTGGACACACTTCGGACTGTCGACTTCTATTGTGTCTGATCGCGATACCCGGTTCCTTAGTCACTTTTGGCGATCGCTTTGGACGATGATGGACACCAAGCTAAAGAGGAGTACTGCTTTTCATCCGCAAACTGATGGTCAAACCGAGGTGGTAAATCGCACAGTCGTTCATCTCTTAAGAGGATATAACTCGAAGCACTCGAAGACCTGGGATGGAAGCATACCATACCTGCAGTTTGCTTTTAATCGAGCAGTGCATGGTTCGACTGGAAAGTCGCCGTTTGAGGTTTGTTTAGGGTTTCTACCACAGAGTCCATTCGACATGGAGTTTGTGATCCCTACCTCAGCACAGAACAGCAAGGAAGCATCTGATCAGGATCGAGCACAAAAGTTCCTGGAAGGTATTCAACGACTCCATCGTGAGGTTGAACAGAACTTGCTGAAAGCTTAACTCAAGTACAAGGCGCGACATAATCGACACCGAGTTGATGCGCAATTTCAAGAAGGTGATATGGTATGGTTACATCTGAGTAAGGAGAGACTTAAAGGTGAAGGTAAGAAGCTTAAACCCATTCGTTATGGTCCTTTTCGGATTTTGCGGAAAGTGGGTAATAATGCTTGTCAGCTCGAGTTACCTCCATACATGGATATCTACTCGGTTGTTAATGTTGAGCACCTCAAACTCTTTGAGCCTTCAATGCTGGATGATGAGCCAGATACTATAGTACCATTTGTTGAAGACTTGGTCTATCAACGAGACAAACCTCTACGTGAAGATGTGATTCTGGAAAAGAAGGTGACTACCACCCGCAGTGGCACCAAGGAGACTTTTCGAATCGGTCGGAAAGATCAACGAGCACGTGTGGCAAAGTGGTACACCAAAGAAGATGGAAAAGCCCAATTTCCACATCTCCAGTTTGATCGAGAGGTCGCAACAGGGGTTGGCTCCTTCTCAACAAGGGAGTCATGATCTAGGAGGATCACCAAGTCCTGACGCATGCGGCTTCGCGACCAAGTCCTGATCGCATACGGCTTCGCGATCTTAACCTTGTTCGGAAAGGATTCACGAACATGGATGGGTCCGCGACCATGGATTGGTCCGCAACCAGGAAAAGGAATTCGTTCCCTGTTCGGAATTGTAATCCGATCCGAATGTGTATAACTAAGCTTATCTGTTTATGATTAGTTATATGAGTCTAATACATTTAGGTTATTGAGTCTGATACGTACTCATACGATTGGACTATAAATACCTTGTAATAGGTCTAGTTTAGATCATCGAATACAATCAAAAAGTCATAGAACTTATTTGAGTTTTAGACACTTATAGTGCCTTCGACGTAGGCAAGTGTGCCTAACGTTCGACGTGTAAGCCCTCTTTGAAATAAAGAGTTGTGCAATTACTTTGAGCTGTGTCTTCGATCAACCTCTGGGTTTCGGTATTTCCGAGTAAGATCCCGTTATTCCGCATAATAGAATCTGGGCGAGCCTAGTGCGAAAACCAAGGCTAGGTCTCAAACGGATTACCTGACCTTCAGTCACGACAATTGCCCTACGGGACTATCGTGACCACGGCGACTCCATCTGGCCATTCACCCTATTATTAGCAATGTTAAAGTGGGAAAAGTATTGGTCGATGGAGGAAGTTCTCTTGACTTACTTTTTGTGAAAGCACTTGACGAGATGCAAATACCTTGTTCAAATATTAAACCAGTGATTCACCCATTTTTCAGGATAATACATGGTCCTTCGATGATGCCTATCAGCCAGATTGTGCTGCCCGTGACACTCGGCAAACTAGAGAATTTTGAAACAGAATTAATTACTTTGATGTAATTGATTTTGATTCAGCATAAAATGCCATATTTGGTAGGCCTGCACTCGCTAAATTCATGGCTGCAATGCATTATGCTTATCAATGCGTCAAGGTGTCGGGACTAAAAGGCGTGATCACTTTCAGAGACAGTCAAAATACGGTTCTAACATGTGATCGAATCTCCCTGGAATTGATCGATCAGCTTCCCCTCCGGGATGTCAAGGCTTCAACTAAGGAACTAGATGCGGTCAAGGTAATACCGCGACCAAATGAGAAACTCAAGCAAGTTCCTTTATTCCCGAACGACCTGTCTAGAACCATTCAGATTGGGTCGAGACTAGATGACAAATAGGTACTTGTGCTTGTTACTTTCCTCTGAGATAAGACAGATGTGTTTGCGTGGAAACCATCCAACATGCCTGGAGTCTCAAGGGAAGTAATTGAGCACAGGCTAGCCATTCGACCTAGACAGCGACCAATAAAGCAAAAGCTCAGACGCTTTGTTCCTGATCGACAAGAAGCCATCCGTTCGGAGTTAGATAAACTCCAAGAGACTGGTTTCATTCATGAAGTGGACCATCCAGAATGACTCATGAACCCAATCATGGTCTTGAAATCAAATGGTAACTGGCGCATATGCGTCGATTACACCAGTCTTAACAATGCCTACCCGAAAGATGCTTTTCCCCTTCCCTGCATCGATCAGTTAGTCGATTCAACAATAGGTGGTGAACTGATGAGTTTCCTGGATGCTTACTCAGGGTACCATCAAATTAGCATGACAGAAGTAGATGAAGAGAAAACTGTCTTTATCACACCATTGGACACCTACTGCTACGTCAGAATGTTGGTTTCACGTACCAGCGCTTGATGCAGAAAACCTGTCTTTTCAACTTGGACGTAATTTAGAAACTTATGTTGATGATCTAGTTGTAAAAAGCTTAAAAAAAACTCTAGTCATGTAAATGATCTCACTGAGACTTTCTGTAACTTGAATAAATATGGAATCAAGTTTGAATCCTGAAAAGTGCTCCTTTGGAGTTTCTTCGGATAAACTTTTAGGTTTTTTGTTTGTTCGAGAGGCATTGAGATTAATCCCGAGAAAATTCGGGCCATTGAGCAAATGTGATCTCCTTCGACCACGAAGGAGATACAAAGCCTAATCAGTCGAATGGCTGCCTTGAGTCATTTCATCTCACGGTTAGGTAAACGTGGATTACCTTTCTTTAAGGTTCTACGTAAGCACAATGATTTTCACTAGTCGGACGAAGCTTAAAAAACCTTTTAGGAAGTTAAAACATATTTGCAAGTGTTCTAGTATTGGTTTCCCCAATTATGGGACACTACTACAGAAATGCTTTTCACTATCGGTTAAAAATCCACTCTACTATCGGCTCTCTTACCGATAGTGATCGGCACGATAGTAGAAACGTAGCACACTTCTATCGGTTGAAAACCGTTAGTAAAACATCTACATTCCCAACGTTCACTAATCGCTATCGACTATTTCTTCTATTGGCTCAGATTTAAACCGATAGTATTGTGTATGTTTTTTCTATCGGCTAGGATATAAACTGATAATATTATGTAGATTTTTTCTATCGGCTAAGATCTAAACCGATAGTAATGTGTATGTTTTTTTCTATCGGCTGGGATCTAAACCGATAGTATTGTGTAGACACAGTTAGTACTGGAAACTTTATTCTATCGGTTGTTGTATATGAACCCGATAGTATTGTGTAGACACAGTAGTACTGGAAACTTTATTCTATCGATTGTTGTATATGAACCAATAGTACTGGAATATTTATTCCATCGGTTTTAATATACAACCGATAGTACTGTGTAGTTTTTCCTATCGGTTATGTACTCGACACGGTTAGTACTGGAATCTTGCACATATGCATACAGCAATACAGAGATACATTGGATCATTCACAAATACACCAATATTTACAAATATACACAAATATTCACATATTGAATTTGTTCACAAATATACTAATACAGTAATATACACATGCATTGGACAGATTGAATTTATTCACATATTGATCGAGTTTATTCACAAATACATCAATGAATCTATTCACATATTGAGTTTATTCACAAATACAACAATCAACACATTCAATATATATTACACAAGTCAGTTACAATCGATCGTCGATAGCCACTTCTTCCATGACATATTAAGCCCAAATTGTTCGCAGCTCCTTCAATTGAGGCAACTCATATTGCTCTTTCAACATGGCACTCTGCATATATGCATGTATGAAGTTAGGATCGTACGTCACATCCAATTAAAGTTCGACTTTGAGTCAGGAAAAATGGTTACCTTAGAGAATTGGGCAAAGTTTCTCCTGATCAGATCATACATGAATCTCATGACATCGAAGCCACATTCCCACGATTGTGGCTGCTGATGGCACTGGGAAAATTGCATATGCAAAGACATAAACCCACATTAACTCGAAATAACTAATTAAGCTTAAATTAAAAGACTCATCATGAGTACTTCCATCCGTATTAATTACCTTATATTCTTTCTAAGAAATTGTTGTGCCCTTCGACGCGTCATGCCTCCCTCCAGCACTAGCATAATTTTTGAAAGCCCTGTATTTAATTTAGCATTGCCAGTTAATATGTTATCATTAATTAGCTAGTCAGAGAAAAATTTAAAACAACTATGTTACTTACGCGTCTATGTGCCATGTGAGGGTGAAAACATGCGCCACCTTGTCGCTCATCGAATCGAGGTAATAGACCTCATTCATCCATGGGCAAATGACGGCGAGGACCCAGTGGCCCCTACATTGCCTATATAAGCGAACCGTTTCATACATATGTTAGGCGTAACATACAAGAATGAGTTAAATTAGTAGGAAATGCACTAACCTTTGGTGGTACGGCGCAAGGATGAACTCTCGGTCCTGCTGCGCTAGTAGTGCCCTTGATATGTATTTCTCTACATGTGCTTGGTCGTGCTCTAGCATCGTGAGGCTTATTTTCTCTGGGTCGAGGAAACCCACCTTGTCACATGCCCTCATCGACGCCAGCCTATACATGCACCTGGATGCAAAGTAGACATTAGTAAGTAGTGCATACAAAGTGATTAGATTTATGAAACGAACTGTGATAACTTCAGACAACAGCAAACTCACATGACTCCAGTCCGTATGATGGACATATCAAGCTCCCGCTAGTTGAGGAGGTCGAACAAATCCTCGTGGACCACCGATATACTCCCGGCCTCACGGTGAAAATGACCTGGCCTGAAGTAAACTAAGAAGTTGATGTGGCGCCTAGACCGGGTCAGGTACCACTCGTGGAGACTTCTGGTTATTTGATCCATATTGCGCAGAAGGTACTCCGACACAAGTGGGGACCCGTTCTTGAACGTACCCGGCTGGCTTTGTTTAACCTTGTCTTTGGCCTTGCCCTTGCCTTTGGGCGGGGAGCGAGTGTATACCTTCGAAGATTGGGGTGTGGTGCCGCCGGCCTCATTTGATGGTGAAGGGTTTGAGGCCGTCGGAGGAGGCATGGGGGCCGAAGGAGCTCGCTCATGCGTTGTGGCGGGGGTGGTGTCCTCAGGAAGTGAGCTGGTATCCATCGTCCACTTTAAGTACAAACGCATAAGTTAGATTTTGCAAATTGAGTATATTAACTGAGTTGTAAGCTAGAATGGCTAGGGTTTACCTCCTGTAGTCTAACACCCTTCTTGGGCCACTGTATGTACGAGCCCAATGCCTCTCCAATTGTCCGCATTTCATCCGTTGGGACGGGCAACGGAAAAGAGCTGTAGCCCGGGAGGGCCATGTCCACCTGTACCTTTGCGAATCCAGGCTCCAGAGGTACGCAGTGGATCCGGACATCCTCCCAAGACTGGTATACGACCCCGTTTGCAACCACTACAGGTTTGTCGCCTATGTTGATCAGTAGGCTACAGCTCTCCGGCTTCTGCAATTTGCAACAATTATAACAGGTTAGCGAAACAATTCTAACGTAACGGGAGTGGCATCAACCGAAATGCATATATAGCTCAAGAGTTGCAATACCTCGATCAGGTCCACCGGATCCACGTGAACCTTCGAGCCGCAACTACTCGGCCTGGCAGCGTCGACCTCGGCAGTTGGATCTAAACCCTTGGACTGCACAACTCGGCTGAGGCGTTCATACTTCTCGTTCATTTGAGCGAACATGTCCACGAATTGTGCAGTCACATCTGCCCGTATCTTCTGAGATAGCTCCACTTCCCTTTCCTTCCAGCTGCCAGCCTTCTTCGCCTTTTGCCCTGGCTCCGAGAAGCCTTCCTTCCATGGCACCACACCCCCCACGGTTCGCGTCAGCCCTGGATGCTCCTTGTTCCCTAGAGCCCGGGTAAGGATGTCGTTCTCCCTATGGGGAGTGAACAATCCCTCGGTCGCCTCCTTCGAGCAAGAGATCTGTTACATTGAAAGCTCTCCATTGTGAGGAAGAAATATATACAAACTTGTGCGCACACTAGTGATCATAGTTTTTTCTACCACACTCTATGATTCCAACCAGGAAGTTAGCCAATTTACGAGTCGCTGCACGACCTCGACGTCCCTAGGGTTTGGGAATGCCACAGTCCCCGTGGCCGACACGGTCCCTCTGGCCAGCCACCAGCGCTTGCATCGCTGATCGAGGATCTCGGAGAGTGGTAGGTCAGGGGAGTTGACGAAATTCGACGGCTCGTTTTCAGCCTTCTTCCACTGCTCCTCCTTCCCCGCATAGCCACGAGAGCCGAGCCGGTGTGGGTGGTCGTTCCTCCTCTGGATTGCCTTGTTCTTCTCGCTGAGGGCCTTCGTACCAGAAACAAGAAAATTAATGCACCGCTGCTTACTGCATACAATGGTGTAACCAAGCAAAGGAACCATACATACCTTGAACTCAGGAGTCCCCTTTTGTTGGGCGAATTGCTCCCATACCTCCTCCGTTAGGAAGGGGTACTTCTCGCATAGAGATTTGCCTTTAGCGAGGAAGGTACTGACGAGGACGCTCTTGAAGGTTTTCCACGTGTTGTTCATGTCCTTCAAGCAAGCTATCTTGGGACCATCGTCGTGGATGTTCCACTTGGCCTATTTCAAATGGTGCATATAAGCAGTGTTGAATCAAAGATGCCGACTAGAGGGGGGTGAATAGGAGACTTTTAAAAACTTTAAAGCTCAAAACAAATAAATGCAAATCAAGACAAATAAAATAAGTAATGAGAAAAGAGAATGAACACCACGTTTTTACCGAGGTATCGGAGACTCGCCCAGTCTCCATTAATCCTCGTTGAAGCACTCAAATCACTTGAGTCTTGCCTCAATATCCACAAAGGATATTATCACTAGTGGTTGCTCCTTGTCCACTCCGGAAAGGTGAGCACCGATGCCTTGTACAACTTGCCGAGCCTCTCCGACAATCTCCGAACGGAGAGATCAACGGCCACGCCTCCGAACCGTCTAGGTGAGGGCGCTCACCAAGAGTAACAGGCAGCAAGGTCTTCTCTAGACCTCCAAACACGCACCGAGAAGCTAAGTGAATGCAAATGCAAAAGAACTGAAACTCTCGGTGGATCGGAAAGCACTTGACTTGATCAAAAGATCAAGATTTTATATAAGAAACTAATGCTCAAGAGTGTATATGAAATGTTGTTGCTTGTTGTTAGAAACACATGCCCAAAGCCCCTATTTATAGCCTCAAGAAGCAAATGAACCGTTGGAGCTAGGGCTGAAAATCAGCAACCCAAACTGACAGTCAGTTTGCCTAACTGACAGTCAGTTCAGTGCACAACGGCCGACAAAATTTACGGAATAAACTTTGCTAGCCGTTCGTGGTCGAAAAAAGGAAAGCTGAAACCCACAACTGACAGTCAGTTCGACCACAAACTCGACCAAAAACAAATAGAAACTCAGTTAAAATCTCTGTGGTCGAAACCCCAACTGACAGTCAGTATGGACAAACTGACAGTCAGTTTAGTACAAAAATTTTGAGCACAAAAAACACCCTCTCTGGACAATTGTCAGTTTAAACTAACTGACATTCAAACTGACAGTCAGTTTAGCAAACTGACAGTCAGCATGAACAAAAACAGAGATAACTTTAAATCCAGAAATCCAAAAGAGGTGTTTAATAGCTCGTTGGAAAGATAATTTCAAGAGATACATTTTTGTCAACAGAAGCAAAAACCAGATCTGCCTAGATCTTTCTGAAAATTGCAAATACTCTTCTGCTGTCAAAAACTGAACTGAAAAACCAGATTTTTCAAATAAGTTCAAAACCAAATCCAACCAAAAATGATGTGATGCAATGCAATGACCTAGTTTTCTCGGTTTGCGTTGGAGATAAAGAGAGGACTTTCGCCACCCCTCTTTATAGTACGGTTAAAGCTAAAAACATTTTTCCTAACCGATCATCTCCAAACGCCGAGATCGGTAAAAATAAAAACTCATAATACCTTAGGTCTTTCGCATCTTCACGTTTTGCGTCTTCTCTTTGCTCTTCTGCATCTTGTGCTTTACTTCAAGTCGGGTTCATCTTGATCATCTTGTAGCTCTTCCCAACTGATCCCTGTATCACAAAGTCTCAGAAGCACAGTTAGTCCGAAACACTTTGTTTTCATTAATCATCAAAATTAAGGTTAGGCATGAAGGCCTAGATGCAACAATCTCCCCCTTTTTGATGATTGATGACAACAAGTGTTCAAAAACAAAATAAATGAAATAACTCCCCCTCAGTATATGCATCTCATCATAACAGAGCATAAACCAATACATATACATCAGGGTACCCAAGTCATAGATGTGCAAATATCACAAAGTCATATCAAAGCATACACATCAAGACATCATATATATCAATGTATCAGAGCTCAAGAACATCATCTCAAGAAACCAAGTCATCATATATGTATCAGAGCTAAACAGATAAACACATCACACACAGACATATATGATGAACATCTCCATATATATATATATAAAAAGAAACATCTGAGTTCAATACATCAATAAGACATCAAAAGACTCTAATATCCAATATCCAAAATACTTCTCCCCTTTTGGCATCAAGCACAAAAAGGGAGGCAAAATCAAATACACATCAGAGCCTAATGCTCATCATCTGAAGAGAATCCTAGGACGGCTGTATCTCCGGAGCCATCTGGAGATGCAGACGCGTCGATGGCTAGAGACGCCGGAGGGGTCGCAGCTGCAACAGGAGCTGGATCTGCAACAACGGGAGCCGGAGCTGGTGCAACAGGAGCTGGATCAGCAGCAACTGAAGCTGAGCTCGGAGAAGACGCAGCCTGGCGGGCCCTCTTGCGAGGGACCGAAGAGCCGGGAGCAGGCATGCGACGCAGAATCTCCTCCTGCTGTGCAACCAAACGAAGCAACATCTGGTGATGCTCCGCCTGGGTGCTGAGGATCTGCTGCTGCACCTGAAGAATCTCCTGAAGCTGAGAGGAAGAAGACGCAGATCCGGTGCCAGTCCCTGCAGCTGGGGCTGGAGAAGACTCCTGAGCAGGAGCCTCGTCCTCTGACTCCCCCGCAGCATCATCATCTGATGCGGGAGAACCAGGGCCAGCAGCTGCAGCGGGGCGAGCACCAAGCCTGCGATCAGCCTGGCCTGGAGGATAGAAGAGAAGAGGATGATGGGGCCGTGGCAGCTCAGTGTCGACGGCCCGGATATGAAGAAGCATCGCCATGATATACGGAGCGTATATCAGCTGACGGCGCGGGGAAAGAAGGACATGCTGAATCTCACTGATGATGAGATCAGCAACGTCGAAGGGCTCCTCCTGAAAGATGGAGATGAGCACATGAAGACCCAGATAAGTGACCCTGGCTCTGTCTCCGCTCATGGGGACCAATGTGAGACGGAGGATCCGCAGAGCCAGGTCAACATCGCGGCGCAGACCCGCGATGTGACGGAGCTGGAAGGGGCCGAAATAGAGCATGGCCACCTCCCGACGCTCGAGGTCTGGAAGGGTATGGAGCTGGCGGCCAGAAGGAGGGCGCACCAGTCCAAGCGCTGACTCCAGCTGCTCCTTCGTGACGGTGTGGACCTGGAGGCCCGTCATGATGGTCATGGAGTCGCGCTGAGGGGAAATGAAGACGGTAGAATAAAATTGGCGAATGGGCCCCTCAGCCCAATGCAAAGAGGAATCGGCGACAAGGTCGCGGATCCCTACAGAGCCAAACAGATCTGCGAGGGAGGTGATGCCTGTGCGAGAGGCGATCGTCCCCCACGACAGAGAGCGGTGGGCAAAGATGGGCGCGCGGCTGTAGACACTGGTGAATAGGTCTAGGTGGAGGTTGGTGAAGCAAGTGAGAACCGCGCATGCGTCGCGACCAGTGGGACGCGGCGACAGATACGGGTTCACAGAACAAAGAGAGCGAAGGCGGCTCACGTGCCACCGTGAATAATCCACGGCCACGCGCTCAGGCGGAGGCGAAGGCTGGTTCTCGGACGTTTGACCCGATGAACGCTGGCTGTTTGCCGCGTTCTTCCGTCGGGCCACACGGCGAGAAGGACCGGGCTGATCAGACATAATGAAGAAACAAACAGAGAATGAGGCGAACCGACCTGAGCAGGGAGACGAACAGATCAGCCGAAACAGAAGAGGTCGTCGACGGCGAAACGGCCGCAAAAACCAAATCTGCCGACGAGCAAGGACACAGCACAACGAAGAGGGACACAATGGTGGCCGGCAACGAGGAGGAGAAGGGCCGGAGAAGAAGAACGTAGATCAGGGGAGCTACGGCCGACGGTCGAAGACGAGCGAGGACGGTGGCGCCGGCGGTGAGGAGCTCACCGGCGACGAAGGGAGGCGCAAAGGAGGCGGCGGCGAGGCACAGCGAGGAGGTGGAGCAAACGGCGAAGGCACGGGGGCGCAAGAAGAAGCAACGGCGGCGAGAGAAGGTGAGAAGACAAGAAAACAGAACGGGGATTTTAGGGTTCTCGATCCCGCAACTGACAGTCAGTTTGATAAACTGATAGTCAATTCCAAACTCAGAAACATGTAACTGACAGTCAGTGTACCATACTGACAGTCAGTTCACAGAACTGAGTTTTGAAACTGACAGTCAGAGTATGAGACTAACAGTCAGTTGGGGACTCGAACACGACCAGGAGCTACGACCAGAATCAAATGCACGTAACTGACTGTCAGTTTGGTCAATTTCGACCAGAAGCAATCTAAGACCAGGGAGAGAATATAATAATATTTTAATACAAACAACACATTTAGCACATCAACTAGCATTTGATATATCAATAATGTTCAGTTCACCCCTTAAAAAGCAAAATCTTGATTCATCTAGGGGTTTAGTGAAAATATCTGCTAGTTGCATATTTGTTCTGACATAATTTACATCAATATCTCCTTTTGCCACATGATCTCTAATAAAATGGTGTCTTATTTCAATATGCTTAGTTCTAGAATGTTGAACAGGATTATTAGTAATTTTAATGGCACTTTCATTATCACATAATAGTAGCACTTTATCAAATATAATCCCATAATCCAAAAATGTCTGCTTCATCCACAATAATTGAGCACAACAACTTCCTGCAGACACATATTCAGCTTCAGCTGTGGAGAGAGCTACTGAATTTTGCTTCCTAGATGACCATGATACTAAGGATCTCCCCAACAGCTGACAGCTACCAGATGTGCTCTTACGATCAATCTTGCACCCAGCATAATCAGAATCAGAGTACCCAATTAATTCAAAATTTGCATCTTTAGGATACTAAAGTTCTAAACTGGGATAACATTTTAAATACCTAAGGATTCTTTTAAGAGCAGTTAAATGACATTCCTTAGGATCAGATTGGAATATAGCACACAGGCATACACTAAACATGATATCAGGCCTAGATGCAGTAAGATACAAAAGACTACCAATCATAGACCTATAAAGTTTAGAATCAACCGATTTGCCGCTTTTGTCCATATCCAGATGTCCATTGGTCGCCATGGGAGTTTTGATTGCCTTCGCGTCTTCCATTCCAAAGCGCTTGAGCAGGTCCTTCACGTACTTTGTTTGACTCACGAACGTACCGTTCTTGAGTTGCTTGATTTGCAGACCGAGGAAGAAGCTCAGCTCACCAATCATAGACATCTCGAACTCCCTAGACATCATCTCTCCAAACTCATGACAGAAATGTTCATTAGTAGATCCAAAGATAATATCATCAACATAAATCTGACAAATGACCAAATCTTTTTCAATTTTCTTTGTAAAGAGAGTTGTATCAACCTTCCCAATTTTAAAACCTTTTGATAATAGAAAGTCTCTAAGTCGCTCATACCAAGCCCGAGGAGCTTGTTTGAGACCGTAGAGGGCTTTCGATAATTTAAATACATGATTTGGAAATTTAGAATCTTCAAAACCAGGAGGTTGTTCAACAAACACAAGTTCAGAAATTTCACCATTTAAGAATGCACTTTATACATCCATTTGAAAAAGTTTGATATTAAAGCATTATGCATAAGCAAGAAGAATGCGAATAACTTCAAGTCTTGCTACAGGTGCAAAAGTTTCACCAAAGTCTAAACCTTCGACTTGAGTGAAGCCTTGAGCAACAAGACGAGCTTTGTTTCTAATTACAACACCATTTTCATCTTGCTTATTTCTGAAAACTCATTTTGTTCCAATAACATTATGATCTTTGGGTCTTTCTACTAAAGTCCAAACTTCATTTCTAGCAAAGTTATTAAGTTCTTCATGCATGGCATTTACCCAATCAGGGTCATTTAAAGCTTCATTAACATGTTTGGGTTCTAAAGAAGATACAAAAGAATGATGTTCACAAAATGCAGCAATACGAGATCGAGTTTGAACACCCTTACTGACGTCACCCAATATTTGGTCTAGAGGGTGATCCTTGGTGATCATTTGATGCTGTCTTGGTGCTTCATCTTGTACAGCTTCACCTTGATCTTGTTCTGGAGGATCAACATGAGATGATGATGCATTTTGATCAACATTCTCAATGTTGACATCTTCTTCTTGATCTTCTTCTGTTGGCTTGATGTCTCCAATAGTTATGTTCTTCATGGCTTCTTGAAGATCGTCACCTGAAACTTCATGAGATACTTGCTCCTTTTGTGAGCCGTTAGTTTCATCAAATTCGACATCACCAGATTCTTCAATACAACTTGTATTTTTATTGAAAACACGATAAGCTTTGCTAGTGGTGGAGTATCCGACTAGAAAGCCTTCATCTACTCTTCTTCGAAATTTACCACCAAAATTCCTTTTCTTAAGAATATAACATTTGCATCCAAAAACTAGGAAATAAGAAATATTTGGCTTACGCCCAATTAGAAGTTCATAAGGAGTCAAATTTAGAAGATGATGCAAATAAAGCCGATTTATCGAATAGCAAGCAGTATGCACGGCTTCAGCCCAGAAGCGAATAGGAGTATCATACTCACTTAGCATAGTCCTTGCCATTTCTATAAGTGTTCGATTTTTCCTTTCAACGACTCCATTTTGCTGTGGAGTGTAGGATGTAGAAAATTCGTGTTTGATTCCAAGAGAGTCACAAAAATCAAACAAAGTTGAATTAATGAATTCTCCACCATGATCACTACGGATTTTCTTGATGGATAATTCGAATTCAGTAGAAACACGTTTTGCAAAACTTTTGAAAACATCAGGGTTTCAGATTTTTGAGAAATAAAGAAAACCCAAGTATAGCGAGTGAAATCGTCAACAATCACAAAACCATAATTGCTACCCCCGATACTTTGGAACTCGGAAGGTCCAAATAAATCCATATGAAGGAGTTCCAAAGGTTTGCAAGTCGAAAGAATGCGCTTAGTTGGATGTGAAGTAGCTACTTGCTTGCCAGCTTGACAAGCGCTACAAGGTTTGTCCTTTTCAAAATTCACATCCTTTAAGCCAACAACCAAATCACGTTTTAAAAGTTTTCTCAATTGATGCATTCCAGCATGTGCAAGTCGTCTATGCCATAGCCAACCTTTTGAGGTTTGAGAGACAAGACATGTTGAAAGAGATGCATCTTTTGAATGAAAATCAACCAAATAAAGATTTCTAAAACGAAAGCCTTTAAAGATCAAAGATTTATCTTTCAAACTTTCAACCAAAACTTCTTTTGGATAAAACGTGCAACTAAAACCAAAATCACAAATTTGTGCAACGGAAAGCAAATTGAAATTCAGAGATTCGACCAATAAAACATTTGAAATAGATAGATCATTAGAGATTGCGATTTTACCCAAGCCGACCACATTTCCTTGACGGTTGTCGCCAAAGGTAATCTTTTGGTTCTCGCTTGAGTTGTCTTCTATTGAGGTGAACAACTTCTTGTTACCGGTCATGTGTTCGGAACATCCGCTATCTAGTACCCAATGCCTCCCACCGATCTTGTAGTTCACCTGCATAAAAAGAATTAAGTTCTTTTAGGTACACAAACCTTTTTGGGTCCTTCAATGTTAGCAATCAAAGCTTTGGGCACCCAAATAGATTTCTTCTTTTTGTTTAACATGGGTGCGCCAACATACTTTGCAATAGCATAACCTTTTCTCGACTTTTGAAGCATGTAGCAAGTATCAAAATAATTAGGAGTCATTAAGGGACATGCTTCATGTGAATGACCGGTTTCATGGCATTTATGACAAAATGTGTTGCATGCTTTAACAAATATAGTTTTAGAATTTTGTTTTCTTCCTTTCTTTTGAAAATATCCTAATCCTTCTTTTCTAAAAGAACATTTTTGTTTACTAAGGATTAGATCAAGAGATATTTTGCCTTTATAACAATTTTCTAAGGCTTTTTCAAGTTTTTCAACTTGAGCCTTAAGTTCATTATTTTCATTTAATATGTTATCATTAGAAACACATGGAATGTGATGACTACTAGAGGGAGAATCATCCAAATTACATGAAGTTAAAGCATCTACCTTAGATGAGGTATTTGTAACATCTTTTATGAGCATGCATTCATAAAATTCTTTAAGCTCGGAGTATTGAGCGCGTAGGGAAGAATGTTCTTCCTTAAGCGCCTTATACTTCTTTTTAGTTTTTCCAAAAACTTCATTTAATTCGGTTATCATTTCAACTAAATCATCATATGAAGGATCGTTGATGTTTACCTTTTCATCGCCTTTAGCCATAAGGCAAATGGATGACCTAGTTGAAGTGTTGATGTTGCCGAGAGCTAGTCCGGCCATCTTCTTGGAGCAACTTCTTTCGTTGTCGGAGTCAGAGTCGGAGCTCTCTCCGCCGGACATCCACTCTCCAAAATAGGCTTCTTTGATTTCTTCATTCTTCTTCTTGAAGAACTTCTTCTTCTTGTTCCACGCCTTGTTCTTGTTTGGACATCTTGAAGCTATGTGTCCCTTCTCATGGCATCCATAGCAAATGATGTCCTTGAAGTTGTTTTGCTTTTGCCCCTTTGGTCGTGTGTCAATGTTGACACCTTTCTTATGCAACCTACGAAGGAGTTTTTGAGTGTTCTTTACCATGAGTGCGAGGTCTTCATCGGAGGAGCCATTGCTTGAATAGTTTCTTGCATTAGCTTTGAAGGCCAAAGCTTTCTTCTTCGTCTCCGTGGGTTCGGCTGCTTCCTTCTTCTCCTTCTTGTGCATCTCATGGGTGATGAAGTTCCCATAAAGATCGGTTGGTGTTGTGGTCGATAGATCCGAGTTTGCGAGAACCGTGACCAAAGTGTCGAAACTTTCCGGCAAGGCCCTAAGCATCTTTCTCACAAGCTCAAGGTCAGTAAAAACAACACCAAGACCCTTGAGTTCATTCACAATGTTATTTAACCGAGTAAACATGGAATCCACGGACTCGGTTGATGACATGGTGAATGTCTCATATTTTTGCCTCACCATTAGCAATTTTGCCTCTTTAACCTTTGTTGTTCCCTCGTAAATTTCTTCGAGGGTAGTCCAAACCTTATGAGCAGTCGTGAGATTGCTCACACGGTTGAACTCATTTAAGGATAAACCGGCAAAGAGTGCATTTTTTGCACGGGCATTTAAATGCAACTTTCTCCTATCGTCCTCAGACTGACTTGCCGGATCAACCGGAGGAGTAAAGTCGAGTTTAACGATATCCCATACATCAAGCCCCATAGCTTCTAGGAATACCGACATGCGCACTTTCCAATAAGGATAATTTGTCCCATCAAAGATAGGCGCACGACCGGTATGACCAAGAAGAAAATCACCACTTGACGACATCTTCTCTCTAGGCGGTAAAGCCTAATGAATCGAGAGACCTTGCTCTGATACCACGTGTTGGATCAAGGATGCCGACTAGAGGGGGGTGAATAGGAGGCTTTTAAAAACTTTAAAGCTCAAAACAAATAAATGGTTACCTTAGGGAATTGGGCAAAGTTTCTCCTGATCAGGTCATACATGAATCTCATGACATAGAAGCCACATTCCCATGATTGTGACTGCTGATGGCACTGGAAAAATTGCATATGCAAAGACATAAACCCACATTAACTCGAAAGAACTAATTAAGCTTAAATTAAAAGACTCATCATAAGTACTTCCATCCGTATTAATTACCTCATATTCTTTCCAAGAAATTGTTGTGCCCTTCGACGCGTCATGCCTCCCTCCAGCACTAGCATAATTTTTGAAAGCCCTGTATTTAATTTAGCATTGCCGATTAATATCTTATCATTAATTAGCTAGTCAGAGAAAAATTTAAGACAACTATGTTACTTACGCGTCTATGTGCCATGTGAGGGTGAAAACATGCGCCACCTTGTCGCTCATCGAATCGAGGTAATAGACCTCATTCATCCATGGGCAAATGACGGTGAGGACCCAGTGGCCCCTACATTGCATATATAAGCGAACCGTTTCATACATATGTTAGGCGTAACATACAAGAATGAGTTAAATTAGTAGGAAATACACTAACCTTTGGTGGTACGGCGCAAGGATGAACTCTCGGTCCTGCTGCGCTAGTAGTGCCCTTGATATGTATTCCTCCGCATGTGCTTGGTCGTGCTCTAGCATCGTGAGGCTTATTTTCTCTGGGTCGAGGAAACCCACCTTGTCACATGCCCTCATCGACGCAAGCCTATACATGCACCTGGATGCAAAGTAGACATTAGTAAGTAGTGCATACAAAAAGTGATTAGATTTATGAAACGAACTGTGATAACTTCAGACAACAGCAAACTCACAGGACTCCAGTCCGTATGATGGACATATCAAGCTCCCGCCAGTTGAGGAGGTCGAACAAATCCTCGTAGGCCACCGATATGCTCCCGGGCTCACGGTGAAAATGGGCTGGCCTGAAGTGAACCAAGAAGTTGATGTGGCGCCTAGACCGGGTCAGGTACCACTCGTGGAGACTTCTGGTTATTTGATCCATATTGCGCAGAAGGTACTCCGACACGAGTGGGGACCCGTTCTTGAACGTACCCGGCTGGCTTTGTTTGGCCTTGCCTTTGGCCTTGCCCTTGCCTTTGGGTGGGGAGCGAGTGTATACCTTCGAAGGTTGGGGTGTGGTGCCGTCGGCCTCATTTGATGGCGAAGGGTTTGAGGCCGTCGGAGGAGGCATGGGGGCCAAAGGTGTTCGCTCATGCGTTGTGGCGGGGGTGGTGTCCTTCGGAAGTGTGCTGGTATCCATCGTCCACTTTAAGTACAAACGCTTAAATTAGATTTTGCAAATTAAGTATATTAACTGAGTTGTAAGCTAGAATGGCTAGGGTTTACCTCCTGTAGTCTAACACCCTTCTTGGGCCACTGTATGTACGAGCCCAATGCCTCGCCAATTGTCCGCATTTCGTCCGTTGGGACGGGCAACGGAAAAGAGCTGTAGCCCGGGAGGGCCATGTCCACCTGTACCTTTGCGAATCCAGGCTCCAGAGGTACGCAGTGGATCCGGACATCCTCCCAAGACTGGTATACGACCCCGTTTGCAACCGCAACAGGTTTGTCGCCTATGTTGATCAATAGGGTACAGCTCTCCGGCTTCTGCAATTTGCAACAATTATAACAGGTTAGCGAAACAATTCTAACGTAACGGGAGTGGCATCAGCCGAACTGCATATATAGCTCAAGAGTTGCAATACCTCGATCAGGTCCACCGGATCCACGTGAACTTTCGAGCCAACACTACTCGGCCTGGCAGCGTCGACCTCGGCAGCTGGATCTAAACCCTTGGACTGCACAACTCGTCTTAGGCGTTCATATTTCTCGTTCATTTGAGCGAACATGTCCGCGAATTGTGCAGTCACATCTGCCCGTATCTTCTGAGATAGCTCCACTTCCCTTTCCTTCCAGCTGCCAGGCTTCTTCGCCTTTTGCCCGGGGTCCGAGAAGCCTTCCTTCCATGGCACCACAGCCCCCACGGTTCGCGTCCGCCCTGGATGCTCCTTGTTCCCTAGAGCCCGGGTAAGGATGTCGTTCTCCCTATGGGGAGTGAACAATCCCTCGGTCGCCTCCTTCGAGCAAGAGATCTGTTACATTGAAAGCTCTCCATTGTGAGGAAGAAATATATACAAACTTGTGCGCACACTAGTGATCATAGTTAGCCAACTTACGAGTCGCTGCACGACCTCGACGTCCCTGGGGTTTGGGAACGCCACGGTCCCCGTGGCCGACACGGTCCCTCTGGCCAGCCACCAGCGCTTGCATCGCTGATTGCGGATCTCGGAGAGTGGTAGGTCAGGGGAGTCGACGAAATGTGACGCGTCGTCTTCACCCTTCTTCCACTGCTCCTCCTTCCCCGCATAGCCGCGAGAGCCGAGCCGGTGTGGGTGGTCGTTCCTCCTCTGGATTGCCCTGTTCTTCTCGCTAAGGGCCTTCGTACCAGAAACAAGAAAATTAATGCACCACTGCTTACTGCATACAATGGTGTAACCAAGCAAAGGAACCATTCATACCTTGAACTCAGGAGTCCCCTTCTGTTGGGCGAATTGCTCCCATACCTCCTCCGTTATGAAGGGGTACTTCTCGCATGGAGATTCGCCTTTAGCGAGGAAGGTACTGACGAGGACGCTCTTGAAGGTTTTCCACGTATTGTTCATGTCCTTCAAGCAAGCTATCTTGGGACCATCGTCCGGGATGTTCCACTTGGCCTGTTTCAAATGGTGCATATAAGTAGGACTTACCTAATCTCTAGGATAAACCAAGGGAATGTGATTACTCAAGAGTTCAGTGATTTTGATTAATTTTACCTTCACTTCCGCCCACAGCCTATCCCTCTCGTCGGCCTTGACGTCCTTCCAGCTCTGGACGGTGATCTTCACCCTTTCCTTCGCCAACAAGCCAACATAGGCAGCATAGTGCCCGGCGTTCTTCCCGATCGGTCTCCCGAACTGGTTGAACTCTCAGGAAAGATCCGCGCGTTTGGCCAAACGACCCAACATCGTCGCGCCTCACGCCTTCCTCTTGCGCTGGGACGAGGCAGCGCCATCTACGTTCGCCATCGCCGAATCACTAGTATCAGCCGAGGAAGATGCCGACATGGCTTTACCTAAAATACCATGAACAAACCATCCAATTGATATGAAGAAAGGTACATGAAAAAGTAATTCACAGAATATTCAGATGAGCAGTGCAAACTAACAAATACTATATTTCCTATCGGTTTTGAAAGGAAAACCGATAGTACTAAGGTCTATATTCAGGAAAATTTAAAAGATTAGCAGTGCAAACTATGCTAATCTCTCTGCTGGAAAATAAAGTCTGTTAAAATTTAAATGAACCTAAATTTGAGATGAAAATTAGAAAATGGGAAGTAATTCACAGAAAATTCAAATTAGCTCTGCAAAATATGATGGCACTACTATTTACTATCGGTTTTCCAAGTCAAACCGATAGTAATCAAGTCTGAATTAGGAAAAATTTCCAAAATTGCTCAGCAGGAACATAAAGTAATTGCTCAGCAGGAACATAAAGTAATTGCTCAGCAGGAACATAAGGTATGTTAAAAAATAAATGAACCTAAATTTGAGATGAAAATTAGAAAATGAGAAGTAATTCACAGAAAATTCAAATTATCTGTGCAAACTATGATGGCACTACTATTTACTATCGGTTTTATAAGTCAAACCGATAGTAATCAAGTCTGAATTAGGAAAAATTTCCAAAATTGCTCAGCAGGAACATAAAGTAATTGCTCAGCAGGAACATAAGGTATGTTAAAATATAAATGAACCAAAATTTCAGATGAACATTAGAAATGGGATATAATTAACAGAAAATTCAGTTTTAGGGTATTTTCTATCGGTTCTGAGTAAGAAACCGATAGTGAACTACACTGTATGACAAATTGCTATGATTTTCATCAATTCTGTCATTCTCATAGCTATCAAGTTTGTAGTTCATGAATTTTACTCTAGGTTTCTATTTGTAATCCATGGAACGGGATATGAACCATTGCATACAAAATTAAGCAATACACGCGAGCGATTTGGTCAAGAACACTTACAGTGGATCGTGGAATGGCCGGAGGCGGTGGCGCAATGCAATGCCGGAGGCGGTGGAGAACCAGTGGCGCAGAGGAGCGAAGAAGAGAACGTCGGCGATTCTAGGGTTTTCCGCGCGAGTATTTTTCGATTTGGAATGTGATCAGTTGCACTGGAGGGAAAATCGTGCAGGTTATAACCTAATAAATAAATATTTACTATCGGTTCATCACCACAAAACCGATAGTAAAAACATGTAAGTTAGGGTTTCGTAACATAGCGTAAATCACTATCGGTTGTGAACACTAAACCGATAGTAAACTAAGAACAAGGGATCATAACACAGTGTAAATCACTATCGGTTGTGAACACTAAACCGATAGTAAACTAAGAACAGGGGATCATAACACAGTGTAAATCACTATCGGTTGTGAACACTAAACCGATAGTAAACTAAGAACAGGGGATCATAACACAGTGTACATCACTATCGGTTGTGAACGATAAACCGATAGTATAGTTTAATTTCATATCGGTTTCACAGTTATAACCGATAGTAAAATACAATGCTATTGACCCTAAAAGATTTTTCTTAGAAGAATTACAGAGGATCTCAGTACATCATTTTGTATTGTATTTACTATCGGTTATGACAATAAACCGATAGTATATGTTAATTTCATATCGGTTTGGAGGTTGAAACCGATAGTATAATACTGTTAAATTGATCTAAAGGTATTTCCTCAGAACAAATACAGATGGGTTTCAGTACATCATTTTGCACTTGTAAAGACACCTGAAACCCCATGCAAATGGCTTGCAATAATTTTGAAATAAAATAACAGTAAAGACCAATCATGGAATGAAAATTTGCAGTTTTCATATATATTTGTGAAAAGAATCAATTATTGCTCAAATCAAGTATATACTCCAATTGAAATGAAAATTTGCAGAAATGATTCTCAATGCATCACGTATGTTTTCCCAAAGAATTCTTGAAAAATGATTTGAACATTCTTCGATCCAAGTAATATACGTCACTTACATATTGCAAATTAGTCAAGAATGGTTGTCCACCCATAATCCTTCTTCGTGGTCGTCTCGCAGGTAACTTGTTTCGTCAATATCTTCGGTAGGGACAGATTGAAGGATTCCATCTAAAAATGGAGGTAGTTCGTCGAACTAATCGTACTCTTCTTCATCCACAACGTCTTCGACCCCAACAATACGTCTCTTACTATGAAGGACAACGTGCAACTTTGGGTTGGCCGGGTCAACGATGTAGAACACCTGTGTGGCTTGCTCAGCAAGTATAAATGGATCATCTTTGTGTGCGACTCTACTGAGATCGACTAGAGTAAACCCATAATTGTCGACTTTAACACCTCGAGGGATTTCGACCCATTGGCATCGAAACAGAGGAATCTTAAGTAATACATAATCGAGCTCCCATATTTCCTCAATAACACCGTAATATGAGTCGAGTGCTCTTACTGCCCTGGCATCCTCCGAAATAGCAAGTAGTGTCACTCCACTACATTGCATAGCACTCTTCTTGTCCTGAGTTTTTGTGTAAAATGAATAGCCGTTGATGTCATACCCCTGCCAAGTCCCTACAGTAAATCTAGGTCCTCTGGCCAACCATGTAACATCTTCATCTACATCGCCCTCAGAAGCTTGCAGGACTCTATTTTCGATCCACCCAGCAAACTTCCTATTATGTTCTCTGGTGACCCAAATCTCTGGCTTCGAGGGATTCTGTTTCCGTAACATTTCCTTGTGCTCGTGTATGTATGGCTCCACCCCCGTCATGTGCTGTAAGACCCAAAAATGGGCTTTTGCATACAGATCACTAGAGGGGACGACTGCTTTAAATCCAATCGTTCCAATGCCCTGAAGCCTGCCCTCATGCCGAGACGTAGGAACGCCAATTGGGTCAACCCCGGCCATATAGTTGGTGCAAAATTCGATCACCTCCTCGGCGGCATAACCTTCAATGATACTGCCCTCAGGCCGATGTCGATTCCTTACATATCCCTTCAAGATACCCATAAATCTCTCAAATGGATACATGTAGCGCAGGAACACGGGTCCACAAAACTTAATTTCTCTGACAAGGTGAACAATTAGATGGACCATAACATCAAAAAAGGATGGAGGGAAATACATCTCCAGCTGACAAAGAGTGGTAGTCACATCGCGTTGCAAATCGTCCAGTCCATCCATATCAATTACCTGCAAGGACACAGTTGCAGTAAATATTCAGATCCAAAAAATCTGACAAGTTCCACGAATGGAGCTAATTAACTTGCTAGGAGTACACGCTTACGTACCTTGCCAGATATTGTGTTGAAGAAATAACATAGCTTTGTAATTGTCTCTCTGACTTTGACTGGGAGAATGCCTCTGATAGCGCAATGGGAAGCATTTGTGACATCAGTACATGACAATCATGGGACTTCATACCAACCAGTTTCAAGTCTTTCATGGACACAAGTTTTTTCAAGTTCGCAGAATACCCGCATGGAACTTTGACACCATGTAGGCACTGACAGAGTTCTGTTTTTTCTCTTTTTGACAAAGTATAGCAAGCCGGGGGGAGGTATGTCCGCTTTCCCTTCTCCAACGGTGCAAGCTCAGTCCTTATGCCCATGTCGAGCATGTCACGGCGAACGTTGATGCCATCTTTCGTCTTTCCTGGAATGTTCAACAACAAACCAATCAAACTGTCACAAACATTTTTCTCTACGTGCATGACATCAATGCAATGTCGAACTTGTAAGTGCTCCCAATATGGCAGATCCCAAAGAATCGATCTCTTCTTCCAAACGTTTTTTCCTGGAGGTTTAGAACATTTACCGAACTCAACTTTGATGTCCTTCACGCGCAAGTAAAGCTCCTTACCAGTCACAAACACTGGGGCTGATCCTTTCTCAGGCTTCCCATTGAATGACTTCCTCTTCTTACGGTAGGCGTGATACATCGGAAGGAATCTGCGGTGACCCATGTACACTGTTTTTCTGCAGTTCGATAACCACATGCTTTCAGTTTCATCCAGGCAAATAGGACAAGCCTTGACTCCTTTCGTACTATACCCTGACAAATTTCCATAGGCCGGGAAATCTTTTATGTTACAAAATATCATGGCCCGCAACATGAAATTCTCTCGCTTATGTGCATCCCACACCCGCACCCCTTCGCTCCACAATTTTTGTAAGTCCTCGACTAACGGTAATAGAAACACGTCAATATCATTCCCGGGTTGTCTGTGTCCTGAAATTAGTAACGACATCATGATGTACTTACACTTCATACATAACCAAGGAGGAAGATTGTAGATGCATAAAAGAACCGGCCAAGTGCTATGTCGACTGCTCATATTTCCGTGTGGATTCATACCATCCGTACTCAGCCCAAACCTTATATTCCTCACTTCGCCGCCAAACTCACCGAATGTTCTGTTAATGTTTCTCCATTGAATGGAATCAGCTGGATGTCTTAGTTTTCCGTCTTGTTTCCGACCTTCAACATGCCGACGCAAGTACTTCGCATCTTTCGGATTTGCAAACAGCCGTTTCAATCTGGGAATCACAGGCAAATACCACACAGTTTTGGCCGGAGGCCCTTTCTTTACCTCATCACATCCATTGTGATAAATTCTGTCCCCATGCTTATACCGCGATGCACCGCATCTTGGACAAACATGCAAATCCTCGTACTCGTTATGGTACAGAACACAATCATTTGGGCATGCATGTATTCTTTCGATTTCCATTCCCAACGGACACAATAGTTTTTTGGCCTGGTAAACCGATCTTGGCAACTCATTTCCCTCTGGAAGCATGTCCGCTAACAGATCCAATAGCGCCGTGAAACTCTTATCGCTCCAACCGTTGCTTGCCTTCAAGTTATATAATCTCAACACAGAAGACAACTTTGTAAATGTTTCACATCCGGGAACAAAGGCTTCTCAGAATCAACAATTAATTTCTGAAATTTAGCTAAATCGTTTTCGCTGTAGTCCTCTTCTACATCACGTAACATTTCATCTAAATTGTCGTCATCTACATGGACTTCCGAATGAACATTATCAATGTTTTGATCATGATCATCATTACTGCAATCCACTTCCGGGTGCTGCTGAGTGGTAGCGGTAGTGCTCGTTTCCTCAAGATCTTCACCATGCCATATCCAACGGATATAGCGTGCGTTAAAACCACGACGAATCAAATGACTCCTAATCTGATCAGAGTTGCCGAACCTTTTTAAGTTCATACAATCTATACAAGGACAATGCATATCTTTCTCTCCCTTCTTCGCCTTCTCTTGCTCAGCAAATTTAATAAATCCATTCACACCCTCCAAATACTCAACAGTAGTACGTTTTATTCCATACATCCAATATTCTCGGTCCATCTACAATTATTTCACAAAATTGACAAATTCAAATAAATAATTAATGACTCAGGGCATGCATATATGAATGAAACATAATTAGCTAGGCCATATGTGTGTACATGAGCTGTTTAATTACATTAAATGGATTTGTATATATGAAACCCTAATTAACTTGATGCATGCATTAATTGGAAGAGCCAGCTAGCTAGCTGCTTAAATTCAGCAAGCTATAGCTAGCTAGCCAACCCAGCCTTCTAGCTAGCTTGGAGATACATGTATCTAGTTTAATGAATTGCAAGTAGAGAGAGAGAGGGAGAGTGTGAAAGAGTGATCGAGAGAGAGAGGTGATGAGAAGATGACAATACCGAGGGGGATGGAAATATGATCAACCTCTCAGCTAGCTTCTCTAGATCACTCTAGCTTGGAGTTGTGCGCGGCTGAAATGATTCCAACATGTAGAGCGCAGAGCAGGGGTCGACCTAATTAAGTTGTCCAATTTTACTATTGGTTCAACAAAACTAACCGATAGTAAAATAAGATCCCCCTGTCATAACCATTAGTGTATGAAGTCATTTTACTATCGGTTTGTGTTGTTGAACCGATAGTACTATTTAATATATTGTATCGGTTAGTACAGTAATAACCGATAGTAAAAAGTCAGTAATTTCACTATCAGTTACCCGAGAAAAACCGATAGTACTATTCAATATATTATATCGGTTAATACAGTACGAACCGATAGTATAAAGTGAGTAATTTTACTATCTGTTACGAACGAAAAACCGATAGTACTATTATAATATATTATATCGGTTGGTACAGTAATAACCGATAGTAAAAAGTCAGTTATTTCACTATCAGTTAAAAATGGAAAACCGATAGTACTATTTAATATATTATATCGGTTTGTACAGTAATAACCGATAGTATAAAGTTTGCAATTTTACTATCAGTTACAAAAGGAAAACCGATAGTACTATTTAATATATTATATCGGTTTGTACAGTAATGACCAATAGTAAAAAGTATTTGCATTTCACTAACGTTGGATTAG
The DNA here is from genome assembly GCA_019359835.1 of Pharus latifolius. NCBI lineage: Eukaryota > Viridiplantae > Streptophyta > Magnoliopsida > Poales > Poaceae > Pharus > Pharus latifolius. Next base: position 7,189,508 of record CM033320.1, read on the forward strand.
TGTGTAACCGATAGTAAAATGATGGTTTTCCGCCGCTGTCGTCCTATTCTATCGGATTTTTCCTAGATTGCTTACAACCGTTAGAAAATAAGGGTTAGTGGAATGCACTTCTGTAGTAATGAGTAAAAGGGTGCGACCACGCAGCCTTCACGTGGGAGATTTGGTTTTAATAAAAATCCAAAACCAGCCTAGTCGCAACAAATTCTCCCCTCAGTGGGAAGGGCCCTATACTGTAATTTCGCTGCCACGATCGGGTTCTACTCGATTAACTATGGATGATGGACGAATTTTATCAAGCGCCTGGAATATTGACCAGTTACGTAAATTCTATGTGTAAGTTTTTCCATTTCCATTCCAATTTCTTATTTAATAAAGTGCTTTTTTCACTGTTTGTTATAGTTGTATTCTCATTTTCAGCCTTTTTCTTTTCTCGGGCCACGCCCGAGGGCTGGTCGTGATAAGTGCTTTGCTACAATGTTTAAGCAGATTCGTTGGCCAATCTTATGGTCGCACCTAGATAAGACATCTCTTTTTAAGCCGTTTCTTAACGCATAATGGACTTACTAGCGTGTTTGTGATCATTCGAGTGGCTATTAGTTAGCAAAAAAACTTATACATTTGTACATTGTCATTTATTACTATGATTTCATGATCACATCTAGCTAAGCCATCTCTTTCTAAACCGTTTATCAACGCATAACAGACTTACTAGCATGTTTTTTATCATTTAAGCCTTGGGCTATTTAGTCCAGAATGATTATACTGCGACCACTATACTAGGTCTTCAGTATCAATGATCACAGGAGGGGGTTAGGAGAATATAACTATAGCATTTGGTCAGAAACTAAGTATTTTACATTTTTTATCATATATTTTCTGCTAATCATATGTATTTGCAAAGTGCAAAGACTCAAATAGAGCAAAATATTTCCATTTCCATTAGTAATTTACAAAAAATTACAATGAGAGGAAATACATCAAGAGAAGTCGAGATCGTGTAATAGTTTATCGACTAAAGGCTTGACCTCAGCCCTGATCGCATTCAACTGATCCTCACTATCAAAAAGTGCCTCTTCCTCTACTAGGTTCAAGTCCAAATTCGGACCATGGCGATGTTTAAGTTTGCAGAGTATAACAGAGGCTACAACACTGACATTGGTCTTCAGTGCCTCCTTATGCCTCTTTGCAAACTCTGGTATGTTGGTGACAAGAGAATCAGATTGAGTTATGACCAGGTTGCAAGACTCAAAGAGAGATAGATCATCCTTCTCAGAATTGATCACATCAACTCCAAACGAGTCCGCAACTTCCCTTAATTTTCCAAGGGAACTCCTCTCAGTGAGACCGCAGCTCTTGATGATTGCTTCCAAAGCACCCTTCTCATTACGGGCAAGTTTTGCGGTCTCTCTGGCCTTCTCACTTGCTGCCTTGTAGCGATCGACAATTTGGTGAAGCTTATCCAGGTCAAGACCTCGCCTGATAAACTTCTCCTCAAAGTGCCTCTTTTCTTCGGCTAGCCCGAAATTTATTTCTTTTTGATCTTATCAGAGAAAGAAATAAATTCAATTGAATTTATTTACAAAAGTTCATCAAAGCAATGTCGAATTCTGCCAAAATGAACTTACAATCTACATCGGTTCACAATTTATTGCAAACCAATAGGATGATCTCTTTTTCCCCTTGAATTGAGTTGCATAATGCAGTCTTCTTCTCCAAGGATGCCAGGGCTTCAGCAAGTTTTGCGCTAATTACCCTTCGAGCTTCATCCTCCTCTCCCTACACGACCATGAGATAATTCCTAGTCGTATAAAGAAAAATTTAAGGAGTAAGAATCCTTACCAAAACAATCTGTGGGACAGATGCTAACTAGACCACACAAGAGGTTGTGACATTCACTACTCCCCTAGTGTAAGCAGTTTCCTTCTCAAGCACACCTGGTTCAGCTTGAGTTGCTGCAGCAGGAGAGGAATTGGTCCAGTTTGTCCTATACATCCAATTTCAGATTGGATAAGTTATTCCTAACTAAGCAATATAACTTAGTTAGAGAGACAACCGATATCTACCTCAAGCAATGTTCCAGGAGATTTCGGGGAGCAATTCCTGTGGCCAAAGAAGAGGTTGGTGAAGAAGCTTGTGCACCTGAGGCCCCTGCAATTACAGCTAATGGTTGTGCACTCGCAGGATGAACATTTTGATCGTCGATTCCCTCGGAGATCTTGATTAGTTTTTTCAATGAAGAATCGTCGGAGGATCTAACATCATCACCAACATGCTTTTTCTGAGCCACAAAATATTTGAGCAATCATAAAAACCAAAAAGTTCTTCTTTGGAAATTTTTGCTCAAGAAAAAGACTTGTACAGGTTTTCCAAAAGAGAATTACCTTTTGAGACACCTGTGCAATGTCGTCATCTACAACCAGACTTTCTTCCTCATCTCTGGTAAGTCGCCCTGGAGCTTGGGACGCCGTTGAGATGAAGATAGAGAAGGCAAGGTTAAGAAGATGAAGAGTCTAAGACTTAGAAAGTTTTGAAAAGCTTGAAGATTCTGAAACTCGGAGGCCAAATATATAGACGTTCGAGGTGATGGTTCGAGTTCCCAGCATTGGGACACCGCGAACTGTCTCGAGATTTTTTTTTTTTCATGATTACCTGACAACCGCACCCAAAAGTATCTCCTTGGGAAGTGTTAGAATTTGAAGCGGCAAAGGCACTCTTTGGAATCCGAAGAGTCGTATTAAAAAGAGCTATGTCGCTTCAATTCGAGGGCTAGCTGACGGAGATTATTTATTACCTTAGTTAGTCATCCATGCCATTCTATGGTCGAAAGAGCTATAGAACAAGACTTAAATCATTTATATGCCTCTTTGTAGTCGAAAAGATCTAGAAGAGAGATTAGGACATAGTCCAAGATCTTCTAGACATAACCCGTTATAAGTTTGTTGCCTATGACCTCAACAGTCGTAAAGATATGTGGTCGATACACATATTGACACAGCATACATAATTTCATGAGTACCATGGTCGTGGAGGCACCTTCCCATGATCATGCTACTCGTAGAAACACTTTCCTATGATCAACCGGCTTGTAGAGACAAAGACAAAACCAATATGTGGTCATAGCTAATACACGACTATGATTATTGTGACAAACCTGAAGCATGGATGAGAATTGTCAACCATGATATCAGGGTAATACCATTTATCTTCTCACTGACATGATCAACCATCGGGAAGATGCGGAAAAACGTGCAGTTACCATTAACTACACATTACAACCGTCAAGAGAATAAGAAGATACGTGTAGTTGCTTAACTGCACACAACAACTGTCAAACCACCTATAACTTCTCTCTGCTGGCACCCTTTCGACGAGTATAAAAAGGAACCAATTCAGAGGAGATAGGGGGGATCAAAAAGATCAAGAGAGCCATTGGAGAAGACTTGTTAGCTTTACAACAAATCCTCTCTGAACTTCATCTTACATATAATGAAAACATAACAGGAAGTAGGGTTATTACTCACATCTATGGGCCGAACCTGTATAAACTTTGTGTCATTGGATCTATGCTTATCGTAATTTCCCATTGGTCATTGTGAAGATTGTCTCCCTACTAAACAAACTAAATTCGTGTAAGTTCGACTAGAGACTTGTCAACACAAAGGTAATTGCGTCCTGCTCTCGTGACGTCACCGCAATTCTCTTCTCTAATAAACGTTCTACTCTCGCAACATCACCACTTTATTAGATTAGGCATTAGAGTTAAGAAATAATTATGACCTTACTAAGTTGATTGATTATTAAGATAATGATGTTGTCATTAGTGAAATTTAACAATCAATCTTCTTAATATCTAATGATTGAGAATCCGCTAATCCTCCATCCATTTTCTCTACTCGAAAAAATTAACTAAGAATTAAGAATAATTGCGGTTGTTCAATTTGACTTTAGTAATTAAAAGATCAATCAAAAGATCATCATATGAAAATAAACCAATGAATCAAATATATTAATAATCGTAGGAGCAACAATCAAGGATCCTCCATCCCAAGAATTAGAAGATTACCCCATCAATAGAAGATTACAAATCATCAAGCACAATAGATAGAATATGAAGAATAAACCGAGAAAGACGAAGAAGTGATCAATCTTCAATGCTGCAGTGTTTGACAAAAAATTGCTCTCTCCAATTCTGATGGTAGATCTCCCAAGCTTGAAATCTTGATTAAGGGAGAACAAGGAGATCATCTCCTACAATTGATTGATTGATTTTGTGGTTGTGCATATGGGTTAGGCAACCTGTATGGTAACCTATATGTGGCTTTATTTGGCCCTATGAGCTGAATTTGATGCACTGCTTCACTTCATTGGTTTTGGCTTCTTTTTTATGCATTTGTCTTGGTTTTGAACAAATTTCCTAAAAAAAAGATGGAAAATAGATCAAAACAAACTAGTTCAAGCACAAACTAAATAAAAATTGGAAGTTCTAATATGAAATTTAACATAAAACAACAAGATAACTAACGTACAAATGCGGGTTATCACATGCCTGATCGAATCCATATGAAATCTAAAATGCTGGAATTATTTAAAAAAGATGTTTGGATGCAACAGAGGGAAAATGTAGGAATTTGAAAGAAAAAGGTGTGTTCAAGAGACAATGGAAATTTTATATGAGGTTGTACTTAGTTTTTCATTTCATCTAAATTTATTATGAAAAAAAGATTGTTTCAAAGGAATATTGAGAGAAAACATGGTTGTTTGTTTATGTAAAAAACACCTCGTACAAGAAAATATTGTATATGAATCAAATTGATCAAAATCCTTTATTTTTTAAATCTATTCCAAAAAGTCAAAAGCTGACCATCTAATTTTTTGTAAAGATTTTTGAAGATGATGAATGGAGTAATGATGGAGAATTGAGCAAGGATACTAGGAAGGGTACAATTAGTATGAAAGTTCATAAAAATAATTTCAGATTGTAAGCAGGTCTTCTAGGCTTAATGCCTGTTTGTCTCGTGTTCTATAAGATGACACTTACAATCAAAATGTAGAATATGAGCTCAGCCAACAAGACTTAAGCCTTGTGAACCGTACAAGCAATATACCGGGTGATTTGGTGAGATATAGTTCTTTTTTTATTTGTAGGATGCTTTTGCCGTAATTATTCTTGATGTTGTGAACCGTACAAGCAATGTACTGGGTGATTTGATCAGATTTAGTGTGTTTGTTTAATTTGTCGAATGTCGTCTTCGTCGTTGTTGTATGTGTGATATGTGATTTGATGATATATAGTGTGCTTGGTTAATTTGTAGTTCTTCATAGTTGTTCTACAGGCAGTAATGATATAATAGTATTCTGTTGTGAATTTGTTTTTAAATAATAAACTATTGTACAATAGAAACTATTTACAAGTGTTCAATCTTGCCATGTTGCAGTTCACCTCGAGGTTGATACCTGGATAGCTTTTCACTGGCAATGAATTTGTAGACGACAGCAACCTTTCCCTTTGTGGTCTCTATGGGTCTATTGCGGCACTTTGCTAGATTCTACACAATCGTGCGGTGTTCAACCCCAATGATCCGGACAACTTTGACTGGCTTTCCTATTCGAAAGAAACTTCTGCATGGAGGGACGAGGATAGGAGTTTGAGGGCGCTCGGAGTCCGTTGGAGGTCGGATGCCTCCAATGCAGGTGGCCGTCCTGTCCCTGAGCCACGCCATTTCTGTTTTTTTCCAGAGGATCCCTGAGCTAATATGCTCTTAGTTAGCTGTTTTGGTAGTTTGTTGTTCAACTGAAGTACTCTATAGTAGTAGCAGTAGAAACCATGCATGGCCCTAGTACAGTTTTAGCATGGTTTTAGTTCAACTGAAGTACTCTATAGTAGTAGTAAAACCATGCATATGGCCCTTCTAGTGCAGTTATGATATGCTTTTAGTTTGTTGTTCAACTGAAGTACAGGAATTATGTTTTGGTGGTTTGATGTTCAACTAAATTACTCTAGTTGTAGAAATCATGCATGGTCCTTCTAGTCCTTTGAAGTAGCCATGGTTAGCAGCACATCCTTTACATTTTCTTACCAAATATGTGACATACAATTTGCCTATCCGAACTTTGGCAGCCAATACCTATTTAGACTCTGTTTGGTTACAAAGTTATTTTGGAGTTTTTGTCCAATACTATGGTTTTAAAAAAATTGTGGTATTAAAAATCAAGACCCTATTTGATTACAAAGTATTTTATGATTTTTGAAACCATGAATTTTTTTGGAGTTTTGCAAACTTTGTTTTGGTGAAAAGTTTTGGCCAAACTTTGACCACAGGTGGCTATTTCTATTGTGCAAGCAAGATTGGTTGGATTAACCATTGACATACCAAACTTGTTGTTCGGGTTTTCGGTGCAGACGGTCGCGTCGAACACCGGTGAGAACTCGCCCGCAGCGGTGGCCGACGATGCGTTGCCGATGCCTTCAAGGCCGGACACGGCAAGGGCTTGGAGAGAGTACGCTGACTGCTTTGGCTTAAACACGAGGTATACCACGCTGGCTACAACCGCGAGAAGCACGACAAGGATGAGAAGGGTGACCAGTACGCACACAAGGGTGCGGAGGTAGAAGCAGCCGTTGTCGCGGCACTTGCCGCTGCAGGTGTAGTGCTTGAAGAGGCACGCGTTCTCGCTCGAGAAGTCCATAGCGAGGCCGAGGTCGGGGGCGAGGTGGGCGAACTTGGAGGGTGCGAGGCACCGATGCGGGGTGAGGAGGAGGAGGCGATGGACCTTGGCTTCTAGGGCAGGGGCGAGGTGGGTGGCACGGAGGCGCGCAAGGTCGTCAGCAACGACAGAGGCGGTGGGGGTGAGAGCGACGGAGAGGGTGGAGAGGGAAAGGGAGAGGGGGAGGAGGTGGGGGAGTGGAAGAGGCGAAAGAGGGTGGGGAAGAGGAGGAGGAAAGGGACGAGGGAGCGCCGGGGAGGGAGGCCGAGGAAACGGCGGCTGCGGCGGAGGACGTAGAGAGGGAGGAAGCGGCGGGGCTTGGAGAGAAGCAGGGTGAGGAGCTTGCGGGCGAAGCGGAGGTGGCTGGCGCGGGAGGCTTGGAGGTCAAGGGCACGACACCGGACCAGCTTCGGCATCGACATGGGCGGCACACCGGCGCAGCTGATGATAACGGCGGTAGGGGGTTTACGACGGAGAAGAGTGCGGCCATGGTCAGGATTGGAGAGGACGAGTGGTTTTGGTGGTAGTCTAGATTGTAGTCTAGATTGCTGGATGAATTTTGGTGCTGTAATTTTCAATTTTAAATTGGACTGTAGAAATAGAAATATTTGTGCAATAGATAGTTACTAATTACATGCAAGAAAGATAGAGTAATATGGAGCTTTTTAAATACTGTGTCGTATTATATAAAATTGTTGAATATAATTTGTCTAATATATAATTATTTGAATAAAATATTGTACTAGAAACTATGATACCTAAACACCAATAGAAATTATGCAATGGTTATTTTTAAAAAAAATTTATAACAACTAGTTAATTTAAACACTAAACTGAAAACTTTGAAAAAAAAGTTATGTATCCAAATACCTATAAAAACTGTAATTTTCCCAAAAACTGTGGTTTTGTAATACTACGAAATATTGTGATTTTGGTTATATGACAATTTCAAAATCATAGTTTTCAAATACCGCGGTTTTCAAATACTGCGTATCCCAACAATGCACAATGCAAATTGCACTCATGTGTGCACCGATGGTCAAATCGTGTGTCCACGCAAAAAAAGTTGTGAGATTAGCTTCTGATCCTCTTTATTTTTATATTTATATTTAATTCGAATATTATACTAGTATTTGTGGGGGTTGTGTATGGTGGTATGGTGGGACATGTGTTAACAATATAATAATACTTATATTTATAAGTGCATAGAAATATGAAGATGCACCATAAAAATTATACAATTTTCCTAAAAAGTACTACAATTACGGTTGAAACACAGTAGTTGAAAAACTTACAATAGTGTCCGTGGGTGCCAATACTGTCGTGACAATAGATTTAGATCGTTTGTCTTTTAAATCATAAGGAACAAATGATTGAGATTGAGGTAGATGTTTAGTCTAAATTTCTCATGAGAAATAATAAATAATTGAAATTCTCATATATTTTATCTAAATTGTTGATTTGTGATGGAAGAAGTTTTCTAAATATGTCTTTTATATCGAAGACATCAATTCGGAACTTTTTACCAAAAAAATATGTTTATTTTTTTTAAGGTAGAAACGTGTGTACAGCTCTTACGTTATCTTACTGGGACTGATCGTTATGCATGCTTAAAGAATCACCTATCAATATCATTTTCAATTAACCAAAGAAGAACCCTTTTACTAATAATAAAATAATAAACAAAAATAGATTGAGTTACATGGGCTAAATCCAAAGCAATTGAAACAGAAAGCATAAAAGATATAGGTACTAAGTGTTGCGACTTCAGCTGATGTGCACCGTTCACGTGAGCCGACACATCAGCCAAGCTGTGAGAACCAATCAGATTTGGACGCATGGGCAAGCAATAGCGCAGCACCCCTCTTTTTTGTGGGCCCCATAGGTGCGCGCTAGCTGAAACCTCGCCGTTGGAGCAAAACTAGTCGCTCTACAACGTGTTTTGTGGGTCCCATATTTTTTTAATTCTAATACGCAGAACTCACAGAATTGCTCACTAACAGTAGGCCCTACCACTACTGCAATGTGCCAGTTTTTATAATTTAACTCATACTCATACACCCAAAAACACCTCAATGATAGGTGGGCCAGCAAGAAATGGGTCCCGTAAGTCAGCAATGGCGCATTAAAACTCAGCTATTGACGAGGCGACAACGGTGAGTCCCACCTTTGCCGCGCACGTCTATGCGTATTCCCATGCATTTTATTTACTTCACTCTAAACACTGTCATTGACTTGTGGGGTAAATCATCGTCGAGCCTACACGTGAGTGGATGAGGATAAATTCATTGGTGGTTACGAGGCACTGATGATGGGGCCCACAACTAATTGCATGGCAGCAAAGCCTCGGCTTCTTCGCCTACTTTTGCACCATTACTCAATACACTGACAATGGGCCCAATAAATTTGATGGCCCACATGTCATTGAGAATGGTATTTTTTTTTTGAATCCGACCGTTGCAGTTCAATTTATTTAGATTTTTTACCCGGAATCACTAACAGGTAGGTCCAATATTTTTGGCCCACCTGTCAGCCACATTAAATATGTTTTTGTAGTGTTCACAGTCGGTTTAATGTTTTTAAGCAGTCGACCCACCTATCATAGACTGAAAATTATAGCTATTAGACTTATAGCCGTTATAAAAGAGTCATTGGCCATTTTTAAATTGTTTTGGTTTTAAAAAATTTCTAAAAAATTCTAAAGAACTCAGAAAAATCCTAAAAATTCTGTAAAATTGCCCTCACTAGTTCCTTATAAGTAGAACCCCCATTTGCTCATTTCAACACACACATTCCCCTTCTCTCACACCTTCTTTACACAAATTATAAAACATTTTCGGCCCATTTTTTTAGTGTTTCATATGGATAGTAATCCGCTTGAGAGTTTTCTAAATTAGATTACATCTCCTAATATACCTTGAGAAAATCTGCAAACAACCGGTAATCCAAACCCCCCACTATATCCATCCAGTAATTTAAATTTTCCAGTATCACCTTATCATTCCGATTATCCTCTACATCCCCCCACCCTTCAGTATTCACATGCTACTCCATATCCGCATCCCCCTCCAGATCCACTGCCCCCCTTATATCCACTTAGCCATCCATATGCGTCGTATGTGCAAAATTTCCATTTTGTCGGTATATCAGCCAGCTATTTGCATCCCTCGCCACCGCAACCCCATCCAAAAATTCAAAATTCGCATCTCCGTTGAACTCTAGTACACCACATTCTATGCCGCAGGTCATTATTGACGACGATGATGACCATGATCTCCCATGTTTTGTCGGCCGCAAGCGATTACTTTGGTTAGCATCTGACAATGTTAGACTGGTGAGTAATTTGTTTTCACATTTAATTTTTGTGGAGAGAATTATTTCAGAATTTTGTAAGGTTTATATTCATTGTTTCATGACAACGTTATATTTCGATTGCATAGATCAGTGCGTGGTTGAGTAATTCTCTTGACCCAGTTGATAGGAACAGCAAAAAAAGCGACAAGTATTGGGCAAGTGTTACAGCGACATACAATGAGAGCAGTACAAAAAATCGGAGAAGGGAGCCGAAGTATTGCAAAGACCACTAGTTGTGGACTAACAAAAAAATTGTTCAATTTAATGGTTGTTGGTGCAGGTTTAAAGAGGTATACTCCAATGGTCGTTCCGATGACTAACTAATGGCACAATCACATGAGTTGTATAGGAAGAAGATGGGGCACCCATTCATTCTAGATTACTAGTGGATGGGTGTTAGGAACCAACTTAAATGGAACCGAACCTACATTGACACCGGCAAAAGAGCAAGGCTAAATGAAGACGGTGTGCACACATAATCCTCATCCAACCCAGATTTCCTCGTGAAGGAGACGTAGCCAAAAGGTCGCGACACAGCCAAGGAGAAGCGCAAAGGAAAAGGCAATAAACAATCTCTCTCATCCAACACGGATGTGCAAGAAGACTTACGAATCTTCGTCAAGGTTCACATTGAGGGAGTGCAAGCAGCAAACCATGCGGCCTCCTCTCTGAATGATCACGACAAATTTAAGGGAAAGTTAGTATACTTGCTAAGTCTTTCACAAAATTAGTGACAATGGACAAATCAAAATTCAACGATGACGAAATAAAAGATCATGCGAAAGTATTGAAATTTGTTAAAAATTTTATCAAGTAAGCTAATCTAGACTAGTCTATGCTGTGTATCATTTTATTTTCACTATGTACCTATAGAACTATGTATCCATCATTTGTGCAATTAAAATATCTTTGAAAAATAGCCGTTAGAACATTGCAATTGGAAACTAGCAACTGGGATAATCAATTACTATCCAAACCACACTCAATTACTATCTAAATCACAACCAATTACTATCCAAACCACACTCAATTACTATCCAATTACTATACATACCACATTAAATTAATATCCAAACTACACTTAATTAAAATACGATCCATACCACACCCAATTACTATCCAAACCACAATCAATTACTATCCATTACTATACATACCACATTAAATTAATCTCCAAACCACACTTAATTACTATCCAATTACGATCCAAACCACACTCAATTACTATCCAAACCACAATCAATTACTATCCATTACTATACATACCACATTAAATTAATATCCAAACCACACTTAATTACTATCCAATTACGATCCAAACCACACTCAATTACTATCCAAACCACACTCAATTACTATCCAATTACTATCCATATCACACGCAATTACTATCCAAATCACACTTAATTATTATCCAATTACTATCCAAACCACATTCAATTACTATCCAATTACTATCCATAACACACCCAATTAATATCCATTCCACATTGGAAAAAATAGTCGTTTGACGCATCTATTTGGAAAATAGCTATTGGACACAACTCTTTGAAAAATAGCTGTTGGAACATTGCAATTGGAAACTAACAACTAGGATATTCGACTTAGCCTATATAAATCGAACCATCCCAACACATGCTTCTCATCTTCAGCAATACTCCTCCTTTGAAGACCCTCACTTCTCAACTTCAAGTATTCTTCTTTCCAAATCCCTCTCCCTCAAAAATGTCATCCAGCTCTAGTTCAAGCACATGTAGTGAAGAGGAATAGGCCATCAATACCTTACAAAATTTTCTTGAGGGATTCATAAACGAAGATCCTGCCATGATGGAGTTAGAAGAGCGTCTTATAGCTGGTATGCAAGCTAGGCTACAAGCTTCTACCTCCCGTCGTCGTCAATGTAGTAGCAAGATATACATCAACAGGGACCGTGAAAACAACCATAATCGCCTCATGGCGGACTAATTCTATGAGGATCTGATTTACCCTGACTACTTGTTTCGTCGGAGGATCCGGATAAGGAGACCCCTCTTTCTTCGAATCGTTGAATCTTTTGGTGAGTGGTCTACCTTTTTCACTAAGAGAAGAGATGCTATTAACCACCGAGAGTTGTCTCCTATACAGAAGTGCGCTGCAGTCATTAGTTTTTTTACGTATGGCTCTCCTGCCGATGCTATTGACGAATATGTATGGATCGGGCAATCCACAGCAATCTAATGCTTGGAGAAATTTGTTGATGGAGTGATTGACAACTTCGGCAAGAACTATCTTGGACGGCCAACCGTCGAAGACGTGTAGCGCATATTGCAACAAGGAGAGGCACGTGGTTTTTCGGGAATGATAGGAAGCATAGATTGCATGCATTGGAAATGAAGAAATTGTCCAGTAGCATGTAAAGGACAATTTACTCACAGCGATTATGGAATCTCGACCATTATACTTGCAGCGGTCGCCTCCTAGGACCTTTGGATATGGCATGCCTTCTTTGGTGTTGTTGGGTCCAACAATGATATTGTCGTGGTATTAAAGTTACCCCGGCAGGTTTATGACGTGCGTAACACGTGTTCAGCAACGCAGGATGACCGTGCGACGGGTCACCCCGTGTTGGACAATCTCAGAGATTGACACAAGGGTTTATACAGGTTCGGGCCTCAGTGGAGACCCTAGTCCTGTCAACGTGCTCCCGACGTGAGTCGGTTGGGGAGCTCTCTTACGGGGAGAGCGCTCCTAAGCACGCCTTTTGGTTTTTTTGTATTGGATGCAAATGAATTGAACCTAGGTTACAAGAGGGGTTACAAGGGTATATATAGACCCCAAAAGACGCAAATTACAAGACTGCCCTAGCTAGAACCGTCGGATCGAGGGCGTTGCGGTCCTTTTGCATGGTACGATGCTTGGATCCTTGACACGTGGCCGCTCCAATTCCCAAGGGAGCTCTTGGGTAAGTGGGCCCCCTTACCCTGGACCAAGCCCGGGGAAGAGAGGGCCTCTTACCCGGGGCCACGTCCGGGGAGAACCCCTTACCCGGGACCAAGTCCCTTACTGGGGACCAAGTCTGGGGAAGGGAGGACCCGCTACCCGGAGCCACGTCCGGGGAGCACCCCTTACCCGGGACCAAGTCCCTTACCGGGGACCAAGTCCGGGGAAGGGAGAGCCCCTTACCCGGAGCCACGTCCGGGGAGCACCCCTTACCAGGGACCAAGTCCCTTACCGGGGACCAAGTCCGGGGAAGGGAGGGCCCCTTACCCGGGGCCACGTCCGGGGGGCACCCCTTACCCGGGACCAAGTCCCTTACCGGGGACCAAGTCCGGGGAAGGGAGGGCCCCTTACCCGGAGTCACGTCCGGGGAGCCCCTTACCGGAGGCCACGCCCGGGGAGAGCCCCTTACCGGAGGCCACGTCCCGGGAGCCCACGTCCGGGGAGCCCCTTACCGGGGGCCACGTCCGGGGAGAGCCCCTTACCTGGGACCAAGTCCCTTATCGGGGACCAAGTCCGGGGAGCCCCTTAGCGGGGGCCACGTCCGGGGAGCCCACGTCCGGGGAGCCCCTTACCGAGGGCCACGACCGGGGAGAGCCCCTTACCCGGGACCAAGTCCCTTACTGGGGACCAAGTCCGGGGAAGGGGAGGCCCCTTACCCGGAGCCATGACCGGGGAAAGCCCCTTACCCAGGACCAAGTCCCTTACCAGGGGCCACGACCGGGGAGCCCCTTACCGGGGGCCACGTCCGGGGAGCCCACGTCCGGGGAGCCCCTTACCGGGGGCCACGACCGGGGAGAGCCCCTTACCCGGGACCAAGTCCCTTACCGGGGACCAAGTCCGGGGAAGGGGAGGCCCCTTACCCCGAGCCATGACCGGGGAGAGCCCCTTACCCGGGACCAAGTCCCTTACCGGGGGCCACGACCGGGGAGCCCACGTCCGGGGAGCCCCTTACCGGGGGCCACGACCGGGGAGACCACGTCCGGGGAGCAAGTCCCTTACCGGGGGCCACAACCGGGGAGCCCACGTCCGGGGAGCCCCTTACCGGGGGCCACGACCGGGGAGAGCCCCTTACCCGGGACCAAGTCCCTTACCGGGGGCCACGACCGGGGAGCCCACGTCCGAGGAGCCCCTTACCGGGGGCCACGACCGGGGAGAGCCCCTTACCCGGGACCACGTCCCTTATCGGGGACCAAGTCCGGGGAGCCCACGTCCGGGGAGCAAGTCCCTTACCGGGGACCTCATTTCTCCCCCAACATCAGCCCCCCGTGCGCTCGAGGGTACTTCGTGGCGTCGAAGCGTGCGTCTCCACACCTTACCAAGGGGTGTCCCGGTGGTGACTCCCGGTAAGGGGACACGGCGACGCTTTTTATATGCTTCCACAAAACTCTTCGTTATCCGCGCGCCGTCCCGCATTTAGTACCTAGATTCGGCGCGGGAAACGAGGCGATCTTCTTCCCCTATAAATATAGGGGGCGCGCGTCACTTAGCCATCTCCACCTCCAAACTTCCACTTCTCCCGGTAGCGTTAGAGCTCTCCCGGTAACAGGCCCGTTCCCGGTAGCAGCAAGGCTCCCGGTAACAAACCCGTTCCAGGTAGCAGCATCCTCCCGGTAGCAAGTCCGGTCCCAGTGACAAACTTGTTCCCGGTAGCAACAAGCCCCGGTAACAAGTCCGTTCCCGGTAGCAGCAAGGCTCCCGGTAACAGATTCGTTCCCGGTAGCAGCAAGGCTCCCGGTAACAGATCACTCCCGGTAGCGTCAAGCCCGGTAACAGATCCTGACCCGGTAGCGCCGAGCCCCGGGGACGCGAGATGGCTTCGAGGGGGTGAGGAAAGGCCGTGGAGCTGTCTCCGGAGAAGCTGACGTCCGATTTCTTGGGGGTCTCTAAGTTCACCTCCCAGGACTCGGCGGCCCTTGTAGCTCGGAGGGTTTTCGCCGAAGGGGATGTCCGAGTCCCGGGGGAGGAGACCGTTCCCCGCCCCCCGGAAGGGGAGGTCGTCGCCTTCGACGCATTCGTCGACGCAGGTCTCCAGCTCCCGTTGCACCCCATGCTCCGGGAGTTTCTGCTGCGATACAATGTGGCGCTCAACCACCTCACGCCGAACGTCCTGGTTCGCATGGGGCTCTTCATATGGTTGTGCGAGACTGCAGCCGAGACGGAGGGGACGCTGCGGCTCTTCCAGCACTTCTACAAGGCCACCGCACGGAGTTCCCCGGTGGTGCGCCACGGGCCGAAGTCCACCTTCGGTTCGGTGGTGGTGAAGCTCCTCCCGTCCCGGGTCGACCAATACCCGGTCACGGCCTCCCGGGACCATTGGGAGGATTGGTCCCAGATATGGTTCTATCTCCAGGTAGGAGACCCGGAGATCATCTATTCTCCGAAGCCCCCGACCCTTACCCGGTCCTCAGCACCTTCGGCCCCCAAGCTGAGCACCGGTGAGGCGGCCCTCATCGAGAAGATGGTGGAGGCCCGGTCCCGCCGGAGCATGAGGGACCTGGCGGAGGAGCTGCTTCTTCTCCGGTTCAGTCCCTTCGGACGCGTCCGGAGGGGGCTGGGCCTTTCGGCGGAGAACCGCCCCCCCCCCCCCGTTACCCGGAGTCCCGACGTGAGTTTTTCGAACTTTGCCCGAAAGAGCTTTTACCCGGAGGGGCCTTACGTTCTAACTTTTCCTTCATAGTGCGCTCGTACGAATCGTCCCGGGAGAAAGCGGAGCATCTCCTCGGGCGATATTTCGAGGACGAGCAAGCCCGGTGCCGCGCGGTCATCGGCGACGGCCCCCCTCGCAACCTGGTGGCCGAGGTCTTCGGGCTATCCTTGCCTGCTCGGACGCCGCTCCCGACGCCAAACTCCCACAAGAGGAGGGAGGCGCCCGGTAGTCACGGGGCGGGCCGCGCCAAGACCCCGAGGGCCACCGATGATAGCCCAAGGACAGCCCGGACGAAGTCTCCCGCCCCGGTACCGAGCCTGACCGAGACCCCCCAGGCCCCCGTGAAGGCGAAGGCGCCTTCTCCGTTAGTGGGGCTTATCGACAGCCCTACTAACACGGCCTCGCTGGTTGCCCAGCTTGACGCGTTGGGCGCCTCGGGGGTGCTAGACGGCATCCGGGTGGAGTCAGACTCGGAGGATTACGCCCCGTCTCCTCCGAAGAGGGGCGTCCAGGTGACATCCTCGAGCACGTGCCCGGTCCTGGGCATGCGTTACCGGATGCCGGGCGCTTTCCGGTTCCGTGCTCTCCTGGCCCCCGAGGCCGGGACGTCGGCGGCGCCGCCCCCGGCTGCACCACCTTCCCCGGGGCCCGGGGGGCACGCAGCTTCTTCCCCGGTGGAAGCCGCTCTACCCGAGGAGCGAGGCGTCGGGGCCACCAGGACTTGGGGGAGCGACGTCGACGCCCTTGGGGGAGGGGCGCTCTTCTCTGCCGACGAGACGAGGCGGCTTTCCCTGGGCCTCCTCACTCCTCGGGTGCGGGCCCGCATGGCCGAGGAGGGGATCGACGACCGCTACGAGGACGTCATTTCCCTCTCGCTCCAGGTAAGGAGCTCTTCCGTTGCTGGTTGATGCCCGGTTAGGGGCTTTCCTAACCGTGTTGCCTACGTGACAGACCGCCGCCACGGTACGCGCCTTCCGCGGTCGGCTCGCGCGGGAGACTGAGGGTGCGGACAAGGAGATAGCCGCCCTCGAGGCCTCTCGGGATGCGGCAGTCCGGGAGCAGGACGCGGCCATCGAGGAGCTGGGGAGGGTGCGGTCGCAGCAGCTGGCTCCGGCCGAGTCCGCGAGAGACGCCGCGGCCCGGGAGCTGGAGCTCGTCCGGGCGCAGCTGTCGGAGTCGGAGGGAGCCAACTCCCGCCTTCGTGAGGAGTTGAGCGCGGCACTGGGCGTCGCTGATTCTTCCGCGGCCCAATCCTTGGTTTCGGCCGGGAACCGCGTCCGGGCCGCGCTCATCACCCTGGGACTCGACTTTCTCCCGGAGGCCAACCCTCGAAACCCGTTGGCCTCGGTCGAGGAAGCGACGAACTTCCTCGTGAGGCAGGTGTCCGCCATCTCCGCCGCGGCGGACCTTCGAGCCAGGGGTCTCGCCATTCCCATGATAGCTGCTGCCGCGGCTCTCGCGGAGTACCAAGGCGCTGGAGCGCGGGCTCTTGGGGACTTCGCCGCCCCGGGCTTCCCCGACTTCTACGAGCCTCGGCAGAGGGAGCTGGAGGACCGCGCCGAGCTCTTCTTCGACCGAGTCTTGGGGACGCTGCCCGCGGCTGCTCCGGACGAAGCCTCCTCCGGGGGGGGTCATCATGGGCAAGTATGAGCCTTCCCCCCCCGGACCTTAGTTCAGTTTTTTGCTAGGATTTCCTTTTTTGTTTACGGCGCTCCTTCGACGGAGGCCCAAACACTTGTAGAAAATTTCGACGATTGAATAGAACATATTTTTTGCTGAAATTGCTTGATTGGACTTGAATGGGACGTATTTTTTGCTAAACTTGCTTGATTGGACGACAGGTTGTCGCGAATGTCCCAGATAGGGGTTCCGAGGAACTCCCCGTTGCGGGGGTTCCCGGTGAGGTTGCCACTTTGCTAAGATGGCTTCCCGAATGGCACATGGCCAACTTCAATGATTGTCGCGCCGAGTTGCCTTCACCAGAAGCTGGTGCCCAGAGGATTTTTCCACTCCGGTTCTTACCACCAGACTGTTATGAGGAGTGGCCCGAGGACGCGCTAAGAGCGGCGTTCCGAAGGGTCCAAGGCTTGTACAAGGACATCTCCCGGAAGTTTGCCAAGGGACGTGGAGAGTGATTTCCCGGTTCCCAACGTAGGGGGTTGTCTCCTGGGTTATCCCCACGGGGATTTAGGTCCCCGACTTGTATGTTTCTTGCCCACCGGGGAGGGTTGTTCCCCGGCCCGTTTCGTCAATAAAACATTTTAATCCACCCTCCTGAGGGAAATAGTCGTCCTAGTGAGGGAACGGTCCAAGGTCTGCACGCCCCTTACCGTAACCACGTCCGGGGAAGAGGGGGACCCCTTACCCGGAGCCACGTCCGGGGAGGAGAGCCCCCTTACCCGGGACCAGGTTCAGGGAAGGAAGGGCCCCTTACCCGGAGCCACGTCCGGGAAGGACCCCTTTCCCGAGACCAAGTCCCTTACCGGGGACCAAGTCCGGGGAAGGGAGGGCCTCTTACCCGGAACCACGTCCGGGGAGCCCCTTACCGGAGGCCACGTCCGGGGAGCCCCTTACCGGGGACCACGTCCGGGGAGCCCCTTACCGGGGGCCACGTCCGGGAAGGACCCCTTACCCGGGACCAAGTCCCTTACTCGGGACCAAGTCCGGGGAAGGGGAGGCCCCTTACCCGGAGCCATGACCGGGGAGAGAAAAAAGGGCACTTGGTCCCGTTACCTCCGCGGCCAAGTTTCTTGATTATGGGCGATTTATGGGCGATCCACATATGGGGGCCTGATTTGTCCTCTCCCCCCTCAGCGGGGAGCGACTCTAGCCAGACGACCCGCGCTGACGTTCTAAGAGAAATCCAGGCCGCCATTGTCATGCAGGCATAGAGATTCAATTAGATTCGTCGGTCGAAAGCGACCTCGATTACTCCCGGAGAAGAGCGTAATGGAGTGTATGGGGGGGGGACTAGTCCCCCAAAGTGACTCGTTACCGCGGTTTCATTTGATAACCGGGTTGCCGCTTACGCCCTCAGTCCACGAGGGGATATTGTAAGCCGCCCTAGGGGGACCGAGGTTCCCACCGTCGGGACTTTTAAAGGCTGAGCTGGAGCCCGTAATCTCCTCATAACGAGGGCATCCTCTCAGGGAGGGACTCCCCGTGACGGGGGCATCGCCTCAAGGGCGGTTAGGAAACACCTGCAAGAGATTGACATGGTGGGGATAAAAGCCATTTTCATTGATCTAAGAAAAGTCGATACAACGCCTCCCCCTCGCGCAACCGCGAAAAGGAGAGGGAATGGCATTGGGCCAATGTTACAACTCGCTGCGCCTTCCCCTTGCGAAGTCGCAAAGAGGGGAAGGGGGAGGTTCGGAGACTTAAGTGTAGAACTTGCGGAGCAAGTACGCATTCCACGTATGCTTCAACTCTTGATCTTCAAGGGTGGAGAGTTTGTAAGCCCCCGAGCCAAGGATCGTGGAGATCCTGTATGGCCCTTCCCATCTAGGGCTGAGTTTCCCTTGAGCTTGAAGGTCGGTGACGCGCTTGAGGACAAGATCTCCCAGGCGGAAGGCCCTCCCACGAACACGCTTGTTGTAAGCGCGGGCCATTTCACGCTCATAAATGGCGTTGCGGAGGAGGGCTCTGTCCCGCTCTTCTTTGACGAGGTCCACCTCCAGCCTCTGGTTGTCTTCGTTAGCTTGGAACGCGACGGCCGAGACTCCCTCGAGGAGTTCGACTCGCAGCGATCGGAAATTGATCTCGGAGGGGAGTACTGCCTCGGCCCCGTACACGAGTGAGAAGGGGGTACGTCCCATTGCTCGACTCGGGGTCGTCCGCATAGAGCAGAGGATGCTCGGAAGCTCGTCCGCCCATGCCCCGCGCCTGGAGGCGCTTTGCTCCAGGCGGCGACGGAGTCCTTGGAGGATAACTCCATTGACGCGCTCGACCGCCCCCATTGCTCTTGGGGTGAGCCACGGAGGCAAAGTGGGGGGTCGTGCCCAAGTTCTAACAGAACTCGCGAAAGATCGCGGAGTCGAACTTGGTTCCGTTGTCAACGGTGATCTCCCGGGGGACCCCAAAGCGACATACAATGTTCTTCCAGAAGAACCTCTGCACCGCGCGGGATGTGATGGTGGCCAAGGGCTCGGCCTCCACCCACTTGGAGAAGTAGTCCACGGCCACAACCGCGTACTTGTATCCCCCCGACGCTGGGGGGAACGGGCCTAGGAGGTCCATTCCCCACCGCGCAAAAGGCCATGTGATGGGGATGGCCTATAGAGTCGTGGAGGGCAGGTTGGAGCCCTTTGCCATTTTTTGGCAAGCCCCGCAGGCAGAGACGAGGTCTCTTGCGTCGCGAGCCACCGTTGGCCAGTAGAACCCCTGGCGAATGGCTTTTGCTGCGACGGCCCGTGGGCCGAGATGAGAGCCACAACACCCGAGGTGGATGTCTTCAAGGAGTTGAACTCCTTCCTCCCGTGGGAGGCAGCGAAGTAACGTGGAGGCCCCTCGCTTGTACAGCGTCCCTTCCACCAACACATACGCCCGCGCTTTGGCGTGGAGGCATTTGGCTTCGATGTCGTCGGAGGGCTCCCCCTCTCCCTTGATGCAAGAGATAAGGGGGGCCATCCAGGATGTGGCCCGGACGATTTCCGTGACGTCGGGGTCACAGGACTCGGAGTCCAAGCCGGGGGCCACCGCGGAGGGTTTCAAGATAACTTCCAGGAAAGCCCCCTCAGGGAGGGGCCCTCGGGCGCTTGCCGCTCGCGCGAGGGCGTCGGCACGGTCGTTGTCCCTACGCGGCATACGACGCGCCTCGAGGCCTTCGAAATGACTTTCCATCTTTCTGACCTCATCAAGGTAGAGGCTCAGATTCGGGTCATGGCACAAGTAGGACTTGTCCATCTGACAAACCACGAGCTGAGAGTCCCCCTTGACGAGGAGGCGTCGAATGCCCAAAGAGCGGGCGAGGCGCAGCCCTAAGAGGAGGGCCTCATATTCCGCGACATTGTTTGTCGCGGGAAACTCGAGCCTAGCGGCATACTCGAGGGTTCTCCCCTCGGGGCTTCGGAGGACTACTCCCGCGCCGGCCCCTGCCAAGCACAGGGAACCATCGAAGAAGAGGGTCCAATGGTCATCGCGTGGTGGCGGCGTGGCATGCGTTTCTTCCTCGAGTCCGGGGACCGGAGCCCACTCAGCCACGAAGTCAGCCAGGGCCTATGACTTGATTACGGATCGTCCGGTCAAGGAGAGGGAGAAGGGGGCTAGCTCAGCCCCCCACTTCCCAATCCGGCCAGTGGCTTCTTTGTTCCGAAGCACTTCCCCCAAGGGGAGAGAGGAGGGCACTGTGATAGGGTGGCCCAAAAAGTAGTGGCGAAGCTTTCTGGATGCCATCAGGAGGGCATAACAAATCTTCTCCATCTTCGTGTATCTTGTTTTGGCACCCTGGAGAGCCTCACTCACGTAGTAGACGGGGCGTTGATGCCCATTTTCTTCCTTGACAAGAACCGCGCTAACGGCAACCGGGGTGGCCGCGAGGTAGAGGAGCAGGGGCTCCCCCTGACGCGGGCTCACGAGCATCGGAGGGCTCGTGAGATATTTCTTCAGGTCCTCGAACACAGCCTGTGCCTCGGGGGTCCAATGGAACCCCTCAAGGCCGCGGAGGATCTTGAAGAAGTGGAGACCGCGCTCCCCCGAGCGCGAGACGAAGCGACTTAATGCGGCCAAGCGGCCGGTAAGTCGTTGTACGTCCTGACAGAACGAGGTGGAGGCATGTCGAGGAGGGCCCGAATTTTTTCAGGATTGGCTTCAATGCCCCTTTGGGACACAAGGAAGCCCAGGACTTTTCCTCCGCGAACGCCGAACGCGCATTTTTCCGGGTTAAGCCTTAACCCGTACTTACGGAGATTGCGGAAGGTTTCTCCCAAGTCTTCGAGATGGGTGGCCGAGCGCGAACTCTTAACGACTGCATCATCGACGTACACTTCCACGTTGCGGCCGATTTGATCCCTCAGGACTAAGCTCATAAGGCGCTGGAAAGTCGCCCCCGCGTTTTTCAATCCGAAAGGCATGTGGACATAACAGAAGGTGCCGAGGGGAGTTATAAAACTCGTCTTTTCCTCGTCCTCTTCCACCATTCGGACTTGGTGATAGCCCGAATAGGGGTCCAAGAAACTCATCGGCTCACATCCCGCGGTGGAATCCACCAGTTGGTCGATCCGCGGGAGCGGGAAATCGTCTTTTGGGCAAGCTTTATTGAGGTCGGTGAAGTCGACGCACATTCTCCATTTGCCGCTTGCCTTCTTTACGAGGACGGGGTTCGCTAGCCACTCGGGGTGTAGGACCTCCCGAACGAATCCCGCCTCCCGGAGTTTAGCGATCTCCACCTTGATGGCCTCCTGCCGCTCGAGGGAGAGCTTTCTCATCTTCTGCTTTACCGGGGGGCGACCGGGCATTACTGCGAGCTTGTGCTCGATAACATCCCTGGGCACACCCCCCGTGTCCGCAGGCTTCCATGCGAATACGTCTGCGTTTTCACGAAGGAAGTTGGTGAGTCGCGTCGCGTGTTCCTTGGGGAGATCAGCCCCGATCTTGATTGTCTTCCCCTCGTCCCAGAAGAGGGAGACTTCCCGGAGGTCCCCCTCAGGGCGAGGCTTGGGAAGGAACTTCCCGGGGAGCGTAACTGGCACGTCTAAGGCCGGGGAGGAGCTCCCTCCCCCCGGGGCCTTAACCAGGTTAACGTCCCTGATCACTGTGGAGGCGTGCTCATAGAGGGAGCGAATCTAATATCACGGAGATCACCCCGCTGGGCCCGGGGATCTTCATGCAAAGATAGTTGTGGTGGACCGCTGCTCATAAGCGGTTGATGATGGTTCTCCCCATTATGGCGTTGTAGGAGGAGGGGAGATCCACCACGTCAAACCGGACCATTTCGGTCCGGTAGTTATCTGGGGCGCCGAATGTCATCGGGATGTCGACCTTCCCCACGGGGTGTATAGTCTTCCCCGGGACGAATCCTTGTAGAGGTCCCGCCGCGGGTTGTAGGAGCTTCTCGTCCACCTGCATTTCTTTGAACGCCTTCAGATAGAGGACGTCCGCGGCGCTCCCGCCGTCGACCAAGATTCGGGTGAGACGGCAATTGAACACGGTGGCTGAGACGATTAGTGCGTCGTTGTGGGGGAAGCGCACCCCGCGTGCGTCTTCCGCGGTGAACGTCAGCGGGACGTCCGACCATTTTGGTGGCCAAGACGTGTTGACAACCCCTATTGCCTTTACTTCTCGCGCATATTCTTTGCGCTGGCGCTTGGAGTCTCGCCCGGAGGCAGATCCTCCCAAGATGACATTAACATGTCTCTGCGAAGTTTGGAAGGGGAGCTCGCCGTTGGAGCCCCTTTCCTGGTTTTGCTTCTGACTTCCCCCCGGCGGAGCTGGGAGTGCCGCCAAGGCTGGCGACGGAAGGGGTAAGGAGGTAGGGCTTCCTCCCCCCGGCCCATGTTGCTCGAGAAATGCCGCGAAATGTTGGAGGAGCGCGTGACATTCTCGGGTTGCATGGGAGTTGGACTTGTGGAAAGCGCACCATAGGGTGGCTCCAGCCTCCTTGTCCCCTGGCCTGGGAGCCCCTCGCGCACGGGAGGATTGGCTTCCCCCGCCGCTTTTGGGCTTGGAGAAAGGTCGTTGTCCCCGGTTAGGGTCCCGGGAGCCGCCTCCGCCTTCGAGGACGAAAGCGTCCCGAGGCCTTGGCTCGCTGCGGGGTCCTTTCCGGGGACGCTTGTTGGAGAGGTCCCTTGAGTCCCTCTCACCAGGGCCGGAGGTCCCCTGATTTTTCTTCCAAAGGTCGTCTTCTTCAGCTCTCGCGTACTTCTCAAGTACGTTAAATAGCTCGTCGGCGGAGGATGGGCAACTCCGGGAGAGCCTTCGGTGGAGTTCTCCTGGGAGGATGCCGCTCTTGCATGCTTCAATCACCGTCGAGTCGGGGACGTGAGCCACCTTGCTCTTGATTTGGGTGAAGCGTTTGAAGAAGCTTCGTATCGTCTCCCCCGGCTTCTGGCGGACGGTGTATAATTGCGACGAGTCCAGGGGACGAATGTAGTTCCCCTGGAAGTTCGCGCAAAACTCGCGCTTCAGTTGCGCGAAAGACTTGATGGACCCGGTTTTAAGGTTGTAAAACCACGACCGGGCTATTCCGGAGAGGTACAAGGGGAAGACGTTGCATTGGACGCTTTCGTCCCCCCCAACCGCCGAGATGGCCGTGGAGTACACCTGCACGAACTCGTAGGGGTCGGCCTCCCCGTTGTAGTGCTCGATATGGGGCGGCCGATACGGCTTCGGCCACCGCACACACCGAAGGCGGCGGCAAAGGGGTTGATTGGCCCCTTCCACTTCCTTTGGGGAGGCCGCGTCGCTATCCCCCTTCACGGGGGAGGCCCGTTCGTTATCCGAGTCGGGAAGGGGTCCCAACGGACCGCCTACCTTTCGGTATCGTCTTCGTTCCTCGGGGTCGGTGGAGCTCACCTCCTGCACTTCGTTGGGGTCCTCGGAGGTGACGGAGGCCTCTTGCATGGGTCTCTTACCCTTGTCCATTGGGACGCGAGAACCATGCCCGCGCGCGAGAAGTGATTCCCGGCCGCGTCGGGGTGGGGCGCCTTCAGACCTTGCCGCGCGCATGCGCTCTACCTCCTCTCAGGTGAACCGTGTTTGGTTCACCGGGGGAGCCCGAGGAAGGGGCCCCAGAGGAGGGAGCTGATGCGCACCCGCTACTGGCGCGGGAGAGGAGTCGCGAGCTGGAAGGGTTCCGGCGACGAAGACAACCCGCGGAGCGGGAAAACTTCCCAGCAGGGGGACGACTTGCATCGCGGGGACTGCGCCGCAAACACCCCCTGGGATGGGCGCGGTCCCTGGGAGGGGGATCCCTTCCGGGGCGAGGGGCAACTCGGAGACGGGAGGACGTTCGGGGAACGAGAGCCCCCCGGGGAGAGGAGCACCCCCCAGGGGAGGAGGTCTACTGGGCGCGATAGCATCCCCCGCACTCGGGGGAGGAGGTCCTCCGGGGGCAGGAGCACCTCCCGGGAAGGGATAGCCCCCGGAGACGGGCAGACCCCCCGGGAGCGAAGGTCCTCCGGAGGTGGGGACACTTCCCGGGAAGGGATAGCCCCCGGAGACGGGCAGACCCCCCAGGAGTGAAAGTCCCCCGGAGATGGGAGCACCTCCCGGGAAGGGATAGCCCCCGGAGACGAGCAGACCCCCCGGGAGCGAAGATCCTCCGGAGATGGGAGCACCTCCCGGGAAGGGATAGCCCCCGGAGACGGGCAGACCCCTCGGGAGCGAAGGTCCTCCAGAGGTGGGAGCACCTCCTGGAGCACCTCCCGGGAAGGGGAAGGCCCCCGGAGCGAAGAAGGCTCCCGGGTGTCCCATCATGAACGGATGTGCCATTCCTCCAAACTGGAATGGGTGTGGGTACGCGGGGGCCGGAGGCCGCGCTATGGCGCGCAACAACTCCTCAAGAGTATGTTGCACGCGAACCTGGCCCTCCACCAGCGCTTCGAGTAGCGGGTCACCTGAAGTTGAAGGCATTGCCTGGGAGACACTTGGTCCCCCCGAACCGGGACCTTCAGGCAGGCTCGTAGGATTCATTCCCCCGCCAAGGGTGACGGGAGAATTGAGTGTTGCCTCCCCCCGAGTGTCCTCGGGAGGGGGTGTCGCGACGACGGCCCCTTGCGCCGGTGGTACAGGGTTGCTAGGGCCGGCGTCGTTGGAGATGGAGGTTAAGTGCCTCATCCTTCTTGGAGCCATGACTATTTGTCACGAATCCCCACGGACGGCGCCAACTGTCGTGGTATTAAAGTTACCCCGGCAGGTTTATGACGTGCGTAACACGTGTTCAGCAACGCGGGATGACCGTGCGACGGGTCACCCCGTGTTGGACAATCTCAGAGATTGACACGAGGGTTTATACAGGTTCGGGCCTCAGTGGAGACCCTAGTCCTGTCGACGTGCTCCCGACGTGAGTCGGCTGGGGAGCTCTCTTACGGGGAGAGCGCTCCTAAGCACGCCTTTTGGTTTTTTTGTATTGGATGCAAATGAATTGAACCTAGGTTACAAGAGGGGTTACAAGGGTATATATAGACCCCAAAAGACGCAAATTACAAGACTGCCCTAGCTAGAACCGTCGGATCGAGGGCGTTGCGGTCCTTTTGCACGGTACTATGCTTGGATCCTTGACACGTGGCCGCTCCAATTCCCAAGGGAGCTCTTGGGTAAGTGGGCCCCCTTACCCTGGACCAAGCCCGGGGAAGAGAGGGCCTCTTACCCGGGGCCACGTCCGGGGAGAACCCCTTACCCGGGACCAAGTCCCTTACTGGGGACCAAGTCCGGGGAAGGGAGGACCTGCTACCCGGAGCCACGTCCGGGGAGCACCCCTTACCCGGGACCAAGTCCCTTACCGAGGACCAAGTCCGGGGAAGGGAGGGCCCCTTACCCGGAGCCACGTCCGGGGAGCACCCCTTACCAGGGACCAAGTCCCTTACCGGGGACCAAGTCCGGGGAAGGGAGGGCCCCTTACCCGGGGCCACGTCCGGGGGGCACCCCTTACCCGGGACCAAGTCCCTTACCGGGGACTAAGTCCGGGGAAGGGAGGGCCCCTTACCCGGAGTCACGTCCGGGGAGCCCCTTATCGGAGGCCACGCCCGGGGAGAGCCCCTTACCGGAGGCCACATCCGGGGAGCCCACGTCCGGGGAGCCCCTTACCGGGGGCCACGTCCGAGGAGAGCCCCTTACCCGGGACCAAGTCCCTTATAGGGACCAAGTCCGGGGAGCCCCTTAGCGGGGGCCACGCCGGGGAGCCCCTTACCGGGGGCCACGCCGGGGAGCCCCTTACCGGGGGCCACGTCCAGGGAGCCCACGTCCGGGGAGCCCCTTACCAGGGGCCACGACCTGGGAGAGCCCCTTACCCGGGACCAAGTCCCTTACCGGGGACCAAGTCCGGGGAAGGGGAGGCCCCTTACCCGGAGCCATGACCGGGGAGAGCCCCTTACCCGGGACCAAGTCCCTTACCGGGGGCCACGACCGGGGAGCCCCTTACCGGGGGCCACGTCCGGGGAGCCCACGTCCGGGGAGCCCCTTACCGGGGGCCACGACCGGGGAGAGCCCCTTACCCGAGACCAAGTCCCTTACCGGGGACCAAGTCCGGGGTAGGGGAGGCCCCTTACCCGGAGCCATGACCGGGGAGAGCCCCTTACCCGGGACCAAGTCCCTTACCGGGGGCCACGACCGGGGAGCCCACGTCCGGGGAGCCCCTTACCGGGGGCCACGACCGGGGAGCCCACGTCCGGGGAGCCCCTTACGAGCAAGTCCCTTACCGGGGGCCACGACTGGGGAGCCCACGTCCGGGGAGCCCCTTACCGGGGGCCACGACCGGGGAGAGCCCCTTACCCGGGACCAAGTCCCTTACCGGGGCCCACGACCGGGGAGCCCACGTCCAGGGAGCCCCTTACCGGGGGCCACGGCCGGGGAGAGCCCCTTACCCGGGACCAAGTCCCTTATCGGGGACCAAGTCCGAGGAGCCCACGTCCGGGGAGCAAGTCCCTTACCGAGACCTTATTTCTCCCCCAACAGATATTAATATGTTGAACCAATCACCCTTGTTCACTGACGTTTTGTAGGGATGAGCTCCTCAAGTTCAATACTTCGTCAATGGAAATGAGTACAATATGAGATACTATCTAGCAGATAGTATATACTTAGAATGGGTTGCATTTGTGAAGAAGGAGCGAGACAAATTTAGATTGTTTGCATAGCATCAAGAAGGAGAGAGAAAGGATGTGCAGCGAGCATTTAAAGTTCTACAATCTTACTTTGCCATCCTCCATGGCCCTGTCCGCTTTTGGCAATGCTCAACCCTCGTGAAAATCATGAAGGCATGTGTCATATTGTACAATATGATTATTGAGAATGAGCGAGAGTTTGATGGCCCACTTTATGATTTCGACAATAGTCAAGGGATTTCTACTGTAACACGGCCTCATATCTAATATGGTGCTCCAATTGCATTTGCTGATGTAATCATGAAAAATTTCAATATTCATGCTTAACCGATATATGCCTAGGTTAAAAGGGATTTGATTGAGTATATTTGGGAGCATTTTGGAGAGTCCAGAGCAACTAGTTGTTATCTGTCGCTTTTCTAATATTTTTAATTTAGTACGTTAATGTTAGATTTTAAGTTTAAATGTCCGAATGTATCCAATGTTGTATGTTTAATTTTATATTTAACCGTCTGTATTTAATAAAAATATTTATTTTCGCTATGTTAAATTTTCCATCCTCAAATTAAATTCTTATTTGTTGGAATTATGCTCGTACAATTTTTTATTAATTTTTATTAATTATTTAATCAATAATATGATGAAAAAACTCATTTGGATATTTAATACGCGGGATCCACTGAAGAATCTCCTGAAGAGTCAAGCAATTGGAGAGGTGATTCTTGGAGAGACTCTTCACACGTGGGCCCCATAAAAAGCCTCTCCTAGCAACTCTCCATTGGAGTGAAAAGACTCTTCGTCCGCGTGACGTAGAATATTCTCCCGAAGAGTCTCTCGAAAAGTCTCTTGTATCAGTCTTACTAACAAACCAATCCTAATAATCTTCTAGAACTATCCGAGGGGGGACTTTTCCTTGTCATTGAGCTATCCTTTCCTGAACATGTTTGTGTCCATCATCTTCGTCATCGTCATCCACAAAAATCTAGCGCTCGACATAGCCTTTCTTGAGGTATTCCAGACGGGTCTTGTCCCGCTCCCTCATAAATAAATCTTCTGATGGCTTTGCAAGGCTTCCGTTGCATCCCACATCCTCTTGAGCTTCTCCAAGGTCTCCTTGGGGACTCTTGGGAATTTCTTCTCGTCCAAATATGGAGTTGGCAGCGGCTCGTATGACATCATATAGTTGAGTTGCTCCTATGTCAACCTCACCACCTTGGTTTTGCACTGCTTCTTCTCTGTCGCTATTTTCTCCTCCGTCATCTTGCACTTTGTCCTCATCACGTTGGCTTCACTAGAACCCTCCACGACCTCAATCGATTGATATGTTCTGTTGATCTCTGATCAATTCATGGTCTCATCAAGGCGCAGCACACGGAATATATAACCCTAGTTGTCTCCCATTTCTTTCCGGACTCGTTCAGCCGATCTAACCGAGTCGGTTATAGGCCGTGTTCTTTTTGGACTACTAATAGTGCGTGTTCTTTCCCAACTCCTCACGCCGGCTACCGAGTTGCTCTTGATTAGATGTAACATGAGTATATTTGGACTGCAGGTCTGGTCTGGCCATAAAAATTCTGGTGTACACTAATTGCCGAAGGCCTCAACTATATAAGTAAGTGATTTAGGCGTGTTTAGTCGAGTTTAAACTTATCTAATAAATTCTCTTTCAAGAATTTCAACTTATTTGTTGTTTGTGGTTAAAAAAAAGTTTCTAAAATAAGTCATGTAATTAGTTGGGTGTTTGATCTTAACTTTTAAGTTGTAAACATATAAATTTAAATTGAAATTTGACCAAACACCGCATAAAAAATATACACACAAAAAATAATAAAATAAAAACTGAGCTCTCCGCCCATGAATTGCCCAACCAATGGCACTCTAGACATTTCATATAAATGCTTTAACCAACTCTTCCTATTATTAGAAAAAAAGTTGAAAGTTATATGCTTATGATCGAATATAATTAATATGTGGAAATTTTGCATGGGAGGATAACATCAAGTGTTGCAAAAATTATGATTGAAAAGGAGCAAAATGTTTTATGTGATTGCAAAATTTTAGTATTTTGTATTTGTCATTGATTATCTGTGGATCTGACTCCACTTTATCAATCTCACAAATTATAATTTCATAAATTTTATAGTGGTGTTAAAAGAATTTCTTTTTAAAAAATGTGGTAGAATAGGTGGATTCCATGTCAGCATCCGCTGACTGGAAAAAAAAACAAAAAAGGTTCCTTTATGCTTTGTTGATTTGCCGATTTGGCCCATTCGTATAAAGCCCTTCACTTTTCTCTTTTCAGAAAAATTAAAGTAAATTATTGTGTTAGTGGAATGTGACAAGGATTCGTGCCATCTAGTACTTGGAAATACTTGTTTAAGGGATCTTTATTAATCTTTACACACGTAATTAATTGCTTCATAGTTTGGCACAATCAAAGATCCATTTCTACATGCATGATTGAAGGCATCGTTTAATTGCTTTTTTTGAGGAAATCTGTTGCATTTTCTACTGAAAAAAGAAATATTTGTAGTAGGTATAGTTCCAACTTGCTCATCTACTTCATCAAACAAAGTATGTAAACAAACACCTTTATGTAGTGGGAAAAGAACGCCCTGGAGAATCAAACAAACACTGAACAAGAGTTCAGGAGGAGGTGGTGCTTGGTTTCAAAAGTAGAAGCTTTTTGTGTGTCAACCGTTTGCAATGATTGAGAGCCTGATCGGTCGAGTTTCAAATTTAATTTATAAATTTTTAATTTAAAATTATGGTCAAATACATAACTTATTTTGAAATCTATTACATAAATATATGTATTTTTTAAACTAAAATCTCTAAATAAATTAAGTGCGTGTTTTATCAAGTTTAAATTTCTCTAATAAATTAGTTTATTGGCAGGTTCGTGACCTACCAGACTACCATCTCCATTTTCTCATATTTTCTTTGTATTCTATACTTTATAATTAGTTTTAAATTAAAATCTCCAAAATAAATTAAATATGTATTTGATCGAGTTTAAACTTCTCTAATAAATTAGTTTATTGTCATGTTCGTGACCTGCTGAGACTACAATCTGCATTTTCTCATACTTTCTTCGTATTCTATACTTTATAATTAGTTATGAACTAAAATCTCAAAGTAAACTAAGTGTGTGTTTGATTAAATTTAAATTTTCTTAATAAATTGGTTTATTGGTAGGTTCATGACATGCCGAGACTACCATCTCCAATTTCTCATACTTTGTTCATATTCTATACTTTATAATTAGTTGACAAACACATTTTTTATATCACAAAAGTAAAAAGACCACTTTTTTCTAGTTAAGTTCTTCCTTCATATTGAATTTTCCTTCAATTGAGTTCTTTCATCATTCATTCATTGAAGATGATGGTTATATTTATTTTCTTCTGATATTATCCCCTGAAGTGTGTGTCAAGTAGATGTATACATATACTTTTTTTTTATTATTTGTCACTAGAAGCAGATGAGTTTTTTTTGAAACGTTCTATAAATGGACGAATGTTTATGCTTATGTCTTCGTCTCCTGAGTAGATGTACAATTTATTTATATCACTGCACAATCTTTTATTTTATGTTTTTGATATATTGCTATTTTTGGTGTGCTTGATATTTTTGGAAAAAAGTATCTCTCTTGGGCTCTTGCTCTTCATGCAAAACTTCATTTGAGTAGTCAAAATTTATAAGAAACAATAATAGATGACAATCGCACATTCCAATAGGAGCATGACAAAACAATTATTTTGCTTCATGATTATCTTTATGAGAGTCTGAAGTCTCAATATTTGACTGATAAAGATTTTTTACAATTTTAGAAGAGTCTAAAAGATCGTTTTGATCAACAAAGAAATGTGATACTACCTCATGCGAGGTATGAGTTCATGCACCCGAGGTTACAAGATTTCAAAACGTTTTCGAAATATAATTCCAAATTATTCTAAATAGTTTAAAAAATGAGACTATCTGGAGAGGATGTTATTGAAAATGACATATTAGAAAAAACATACTCCACTTTTCATTCAGAGTTAAATCAATGCATGCTTGTTACAGAAGAGAATAATTAGCTACTCTTGAGCAATCACCAATCTCGGTCTATTGACTTGGCACATTTACTTGAAAAGAATGTAGCATTTCCTAAAGCAAATGTGCTTATCATCACCACGGCCGTGGTAGTGGTCGAGGCCATGAACAAGACTATGGTGGTCCGAGTTATAATTGTGGTCATGATCATAATTATAATAATCTCAATATCCAGAAGAATAAATGTGAGAAAAAATATTAACAAAAGAATATCATATCAAAAGGTGAATAGTATTGTTACAAATGTGACATTGAAGGACACTAGTTTCTTCCCTGCCCTCACCACCTGTTAGTTTCGTACCAAGTTATGTTGAAGAAAAATAAAAATATGGGGACTAACTATACTAAGTTAAATCAAATTTTATGAAAATAGCAACTCTGATCCATTTAGATAGTTCAGATTTTTTTCAAGATGATGCAAATGAGATCAATGATATCACCAATGGGTTGGATATGATAATATTATTACTAATGATTTGGTTTAGAGTTTTTCTTCAAAGTTTATTTTTATTTTTTATTCCAAAATGAGCTATGATATTTTATTTCTTCTTTTTTTTTTTACCTAATAAGATATGGGAGGAAGAAACATTCCATCTCCATTTTCTCATAATTTCTTTATATTCTAATCTTTGTAGTAAGTTGATAAACATATTTTTTATAATAGTTTCATCTTACAAATCCAATAATACGGGTTTTAGTTGAGACAAAATAAAAAAAATTGCATATTTTTGCACAGGAGGCATGTTAATTTTGCAGAAACTTTGGAGTACGAGTTACTTTGAAGGACAAAAGGTACCAACTTTCTCTTTTTATGGGTGGCGACGGTGCCCAGTGGACCTTTTCATTCATCCTTTTGAGCCTCTAAAGTACAAAGTTGATAGAACTAAATGCTGTTTTATTCTCGGCCTCGTCTACCAAAAATATATAACAAAATAAATAAAGCAATAATATACTTTAGAAATATACCAAGGATAAAACCAAAATATATTGAGGGAATAAATAATAGCTGCTTAAAATACTTTAATTTAATGCATTAGATTGTTCCTTTCCCCTGAGCACGGCGGCAACGCACCACAATTCGTGGTGGCTAGGCAAGATGGTGATACGGAGGTCGGCGGTGGATCTTCCACGGCGGAGACGAAGCACCTCCCTGATGGATGTGTACACACCACGCTTGGTGTTCGTGGCAGTAGCAAGCAATTGTCCATGGCATCTCGGCATGACTGTCAACACTCGAGGATGATCCATGTCGAAGAAGACGAAGTGCCGAGCTTACCCAGGTTTCTTATACGCTCAAATTTTTGAGCTCCTAAGACTGTTAAACATGTTTTAGTTTGAGCTGTAGGCTAGGCAAGATGAGGCACGGTAAAGCTACGAAGCAAGTAAAGTTTAGATGGAATTCAGACAAGTCCGAAATCAGATAAATTGAAGCGAGTACGCTGATGAAGCTGGACCATGAGTTGATGGCATGGTTTGCATTTTGGAATGCTCCCGGACATTGCAGGTCGTACGTATGACTGTACATGAGTAGCCAAACGCTGTGCCTAGCCATAGGTCATGCGGTGCATGCATGCTTGCTCCACGGCTTACAAGTCGACATGTTACAGGCACACATACCCACGGTTCTTCCATGTGTCACCGTCCTATTGAGATTCCTAGAAGTGGATTATGCACGGTCCCATATATTTATTTCGGATTGAATATGTAAGAAACCATTGTACTTCTAGTGATAATTTTTTTTTATTCAACACTTTTATGACCAACCATAAATATTGGATTTAAAATAGACAGTCTAGACTTATATACCACAAATGAATTTATCTTTTTTTAGACTTAGGAGATCTAGATTTGTTATCGGTTGCATAATGCAATACTAGAGGGGCTCGGAGGACATGCTGATGTCTCCGGAGGGGAGCACAACTCAAGCGAGCACCCAATACTAGAGAGGTATGCATGGGTGCCCGTACTAACAGAGTGGTGTTAATTTGAAGGTGATAAATAAAAGTTAAAGAGAAAATATGTGCCACATTATCTATCAGAAATAATTGAAAGTCTAAAATTATCATATGACATTTTTTTAATTCTCTCCGGCTCCTCTCTCTCTCTCTCTCTCCTTTAAAGATGCCCCTAGTTGCTACCAACACAACATCACAATGTTTTTTGAGCTCACCAGAATGAGACAAGCCTCCCTAGGTTTGATCTGAATGAACGTCGTTTTTTTTTCTTAAAAAAAATATGTAATTTTTATATGCTATAAGACAAACGAGTGTATATTAGGTATAGTTTAAAATTTTCCTTATACAGATCACAATAATATTTGATTTGTGATTAAAGATTAAAAAAATCAAAACTCTTTACAGGCCAGAGAGTATAATGAATTTGGAACATTAATTGAAGTACGATGTAAAAATAAGATATCAAATAATGATTATGAGGCTGATTTGTATAAAGATTTATATGTTGTTGAGATATCAATATTTTATAACTAATTTTTTTTGAATATTCTATGCATTTTATCAGAGCAAGTAATACGTCCGTGGACTTGGTCTACGCCAGATGCTATAGGCGGCGTGCGGAGCGTATATGGAGGTTTCAGGCTCGTATTCGCTCTTTATTCAAAGGCAGAAATTTTGAGCAATAGACCCTTCAAATATATGATAACTAGCTGATCGACTTGTGTGATTCCATGGCAATTTTATGAAAAACACTCAAATTTATAAATATATAACAACATTAACGCTGTCACTTTTAGAATAAATCAAAATTGTATCTATTATATGGTCTAAAAAGTCATTTGGAAAATTCAATTAAAGTTATATTGTATTATGTATGTAATTAGAAAAAGATTTAGAGTTGTATTATAAACATACTTCTAAAACTTGTAAAATTAATTTACACTATTGTAATTTGGATCTACCAATTAATGAATGATTTGCTCTTCTTTATAATTTTTCGGTTTATAATAAACATGGTATCTCTGTTACCACATATTTTCATCGTATATTAGATGTCAGAAAAAATAATATTCACAAGCTAATCCTTGCATTTCCAAGATGCTCTTGACATTAAGGCAAACATTCTAGAACTATACTGGGATCCTTAATATATAAGCCTAAAGCTCCCTACCTCATCATTTATTTCATGTAGAAGTCAACTCGACCAGGGAGAAAAGCTTTTTTTCTTTCTTAGGCTTTCTCCGATCCCGCCGCTTCGACGCGCTGACAAGCGGGTCCCACGCCGAAAAAATATTAAAAAATTCGCGACGGGAGAAATGGAACGCCTGGCGAAGCAACTCTCGAAATCGCGCTGACAGGTGGGCCCGGGACGCCTCGCATCGCCACGCGTTCGCGTTGGAGTGGCCCGGGACACGTCGCCACGCGTTTTGTGGGCCCCACGCGCGGCCTCGGGCGAGGGTGCACCCGCGGGAAGTTTCGGCTGACAAGTGGGGACGTTGCGCACGTGGGGTCCATGCGTCAGCCACTGGATGGCGGGTGAGAGAGTAAATGCCGTGATTTAATTACTGAATCCGCTCGTTCCACGTGCACCCAATTAATTACCCCCCTTCCAATGACGTGTGGGCCTGGGAAATAAGTGGCCCGCATGTCAGTGACTATTTCACAAATGTTTTAAAATATTTGACCGTTGGAGGCCCGGTCCCACATGTCAGCGAGTAAAAAAATAACCGTTTGATATTTAACCGTTTAAATAGAGCCGTTGGAAGTAAAAAATTCATAAAAAATCCAAAAAAATCACAAAAAATTACAGAAAAATCGTGATAAATCCTGTGACCCTGTGGCTATAAATAGGAGCATGTTTCAGCTCATTTGGACAACAGCAAAAATCAAAACCTCACATTCAGCCCTCTTTAGCTCATCCGATATTTTCCGAAATTTTTTTCGATGGCCAACAATCCCCCCGGTGGTTACGTTAACTGGTTTGGGGAACCAAACGAAGATGACGACAACTCTAACCCGCCAAACAGCCAAAATCCGCCCAGTTCTCAGGCCCCTCCCCGACCACACCCGATGTACTATCCACCGTTCCCTCAACCCCCTCCATACGGCCAACCATATCCATATTCACAGACATACGGGCAAGCCCCCTACGGCTCTTACGGCCAAAATCCTCATTTTGTTGGAGTTCCGAGCATGTGTGCAGAACCGTCGCCACCCGAAGCACCGAGAGCCAGATCTCGCTCGACATCCGTATCAGAAACAGGCAGTCCACATAGCACAGCTGCGGTCGTTCTGACGGACGACGACAACGCGGGCAAAGGCGAACGAACCACTGGAGCACGGCGCAAACGAATGCTCTGGTCCCAACAGGACGATATGCGACTTGTGAGTGCTCATATAAATTACATAATTTGTTGTTGCACAGTGTGTTATTCAATTTAAATTTTTCCTCCTCCAGATCAGTGCATGGCTTAATAACTCTCTCGACCCGGTCGGTGGGAACAATCAAAAATTTGACCAGTACTGGGCGAGGGTGGCTGCGTCGTACAATGAGAGCAGTCCTCCCGACCGTAGACGAGAC
Organism: Pharus latifolius; assembly: GCA_019359835.1. Classification (NCBI taxonomy): domain Eukaryota; kingdom Viridiplantae; phylum Streptophyta; class Magnoliopsida; order Poales; family Poaceae; genus Pharus; species Pharus latifolius. The sequence goes on from CM033320.1 coordinate 7,225,586, forward strand.
ATCAGGCACTGTAAAGACCATTGGCAAAAGAGCAATAAGAAAATTGTTCAGTTCAATGGTATCTACTGCAGGTTGCGCGATGCCTACGCCAGCGGTCGTTCCGATGATCAGCTGATGTCGCAAGCACGCGATATGTACAAGCAGGAGGCGGGTCAGGTGTTCATCCTGGAGCATTGGTGGAATGCCGTACGTGGTCAGCCGAAATGGTGCCACAGCTACTTGGATTCGTCGAAACGGAGTCGCCTCAGCGAAGAAGGCGGACACACGTCGTCATCGACCAACGACGATGACCCCGTCGAGCTTCCACGACCGAGTGGGCGGGACGCGGCCAAGCAGAAACGGAAGGATAAGAGCAAACTGGGCGAAACATCAGATGATATGGGCCGAGACGCCATTGCTGCAGCCGGATATTTGGATGAAGTGAGCAAACGAAGAGAGAAGGCGTCATGTCTAAGGTCATTGACGAAACTGGTGTCCATGGACACATCCAATTTCTCTGAGGCCCGTTTGGCGGCGCATACAGCCGCATTAGAGTACGCGACCAAAATGCTTAACAACAAGGATTAGGCCTTTCGATGTATCTTTCGTTTGTAACGTTTCACTTGCACTATTAATTAAGGTTGTTTTTGATTTAACTGTTGCAATTGTTTCGTATTTACTCCGGCGTCTGCTCCAGGAAGGGGAGGATCGGGGGTTCCCAGGAATGCTGGGAAGCATCGATTGCATGCACTGGCAATGGCGCAATTGCCCCGTTGCATGGAAGGGCCAATTCACCCGTGGTGATCAAGGAGTCCCTACAATCATACTTGAAGCGGTTGCGTCCAAAGACCTTTGGATATGCCATGCCTTCTTTGGTGTCGCGGGATCAAACAACGATATCAATGTGCTGAACCAATCCCCCCTTTTTACTGCTGAGTTGGCCGGTCGATCTCCTACTGTCCAATACTATGTTAATGGGACAGAGTACAATATGGGGTACTACCTGGCAGATGGTATTTATCCCGAATGGGCTGTTTTCGTGAAGACCGTACCCTTACCCCAAACAGAAAAACTCAGGTTGTTTGCACAACAACAAGAAGGGGCAAGAAAAGATGTGGAGCGAGCTTTCGGGGTCTTGCAAAGCCGATTCGCTATTGTTCGCGGCCCCGGGCGATCTTGGCGACGAAAAACCCTTGCCAATATTATGAAAGCGTGTGTCGTCCTTCATAACATGATAATCGAGGATGAGCGGCACTGTCATGACCCGATGGATGTATCCTACGATACTGGGGGGACATCTACCGTAACGCCGCCACCTATCCACGCCAGTGCTCCACCAAGCTTTCAACAGATGTTAGCTCGAAATGAAGCGATCCGCGCTCGGCCAACACATCACCGACTCAAACAGGATCTGATCGACCACATTTGGCAGCGTTTCGGGGGCGACGATACCGACGAGTAGCTTTTTTTGAGCCCGTTGATGGGCGAATGTATTCAAATTTTATTTAGTACTTGTCATTTTTTTTTCATGTCCCGTTTATGATTCAAGAAAAATTTTAAAAAAATTTACAATTTTTCGATATTATTTATAATTACTATATGTTTTTACTATGTTTGAATTATCGAAATTTCATTTACGCGATTTTTAAATGTTTGTTGATATTATATACACGAAGCGTCTCGCGAAGCGCCTTTGCATTGGAGTAGCAGGCGCTTGAGAAGGTGTTTTGCGAAGCGCCCCGTGAAGCGCCTCGCGAAGCGCCTTGCATTGGAGTGGGGGATGCTTCGGGAGGTGCTTTGCACACGTGGCACAGAATATTCTGGAGAATATTCTGCTGAAGCGCCCCACGAAGCGCCTGAGGGTTGGAGATAGTCTTAGAGGTGTGTGTCGCTCCTACGTTGGAACTCGGGGCTCTTGTCCTTTGACATATAAGTTATTAGTTCCTGAATTTTTTTCTCCGCTACAGTATTGACATACAAATATTTAGATCATAGAAATTTTAAAAGAATTTTAAAGAAAAATAAATATCTACTATCGCGTTATCATATTTCAAAAGAGACCCTTATTTTGAATCATCCTTATATTTTCAAATCCTATAAATTTTTATTATTTATTGTAAGATTTTCTCCAACAACAAAAACCTAAAATCAGATCTCTATATCCTGACTTTAGCCCCAAAATCAGATCTCTATATCCTGATTTTAGCCCCGCGGTTGTACATGCAAAATCCCGGAAAGAAACAGTCATTAAAAAAAGAAAGAAAAAAAGACAGACCGGGAAAAGAAAAGGGAGCGCGTCGGGCGCCACGGGATGGGAATCAAATCAAAACAAAAAAAAACCAATCCATACTGCAGGCCTGCTTCACGCCCTCCTCCTTCGTCTCCGCCTCCGCGCCTTCTAGACCATTCCTCTCTTTGTAGACCTCGCGAGGCAAAACCCTATATAAGTCCTCCGAGCCTCCGCAGCTGTGGCGATCGCCGGAGCCCGAGGTACGCGCTCCAATTCCCCGACGTGGTTGCGGACGAGCTGTTTGCTGCGTTAGATTTTTTTCCCTTTTCTTTTTCGGTTTTTTTCTGGTTTTTTGAAAGCTCCTGGTGTTTGAGTTGATCACGTATCGACGCCCGTTGTCGTGTTTTTTTTTATCGCTTGTTGGGGTTTTTTTTGACGAGTTTTTTGGTTTTCTCCCTTTTTTTTTCGTTGAGGTTTTTCTTTTCTGAAAGCTCGTGGTGTTTGAGTTGATCACGTATAGACGTAGAGGAGTTGCTGTGTTCTAATTTTTGATCATTTGTTTTTTTGAAGTATTTTTTTCCATCATCTATCGGGTTTTTTTGGTTTTCTTTTTAATTTTTTTTTTGAATGCTCGTGGTGTTTGAGTTGATCACTTACAGGAGTTGCTGCCCTCGCTGTATTTTTTTTATCATTTGTTTTGAGAGGTCAAAATGATAAAAATCTGGGTGCTGAGGGTTTTTGGATGCGATATTAGCGCTTGTTTTTATCGTGGTGCAGATTGGTTCGGTGTTCCATGGGAGGTTTTATTGTGTAATTATTGTAATAATCTAATCAGTAATCGTAAGCCCTTTTTTGTGCAGTAATTCTTTCTTTAATCACCTGGTGAGAACTATTCGATGGGATTTTTAATTTTTTTCCCTTAGCTCCGTTGTTACCTCCACTTTATTTTCCGTTTTGTTCTTTTTTGCGAGTATTGAAGTGCATATGGATCACTAGTGTTACTTGGAGTTACTAAAAAATGTTACTTCTTATCTGGTTTTTGTTGGGAGTAAGATAAACACCCACCCAAAATAGAAAAACAGAGTATACTATATGATTCATTAGAGCTTAATTGAGTAGAGCAACCAATTGCACAATTCAGAGGAAAATTTCAGTACTTGTCTACTAGGGACGGTAATTCTGGTCAATATGATTATATTTTGCCCTGACGATTCAAATAGTTCAAATACAGATGCCAATCAGCCAATGTTATATTAACAATTTGTGTGTAGTTGTTGGATAATGCTATTATCATCTTTTGCGGAAAGGTCTTTTAGTAGGACTATACTAGGGACTGGTGCATTTCTATTCTAAATTTTTTTGACCTTATCTGTGGTGGTTTTTCCAATAGGGAATGGAGCAAAATGGAGAGAGCCATCTGACAGCGCCGCTTCTCCAAGCAGCCCATGGAAGTTCTGGCACTCCGCGGAGGGAGAAGAAGACAACGAAAGTCTTGTTCAATGTCCGAGGGATATCATGTGCTTCTTGTGGGGTGTCGATAGAAACAGTGGTGGCAGGATTGAAGGGGGTTGAGAGCATCTCGGTCTCGCCGCTTCAAGGCCAGGCTGTGGTCCAGTACAGACCAGAGGAAACCAATGTAAGATTGTCTTGTGCCATCAGTATGGTTCAATTTACGACTGAAAAACTAATCTGACTGCTGTATTTTGAATCATATGAGAAGATTTGCATGGTGTTGTTATCACTGGTGAGAAACAATGTTAAACGCATATGACATGTTGTCCTATTTTGTGTTTTGACCGATAATCTATTGAAATATACATCCATCTGTATTAATTTGATCTTTATTCCCATCAGGTCACCATTTGACTTGAAAGTGGTAAATGTTTGATCTGTGCACAGTTGCAGGTCTTTAATTCTGTGTATGCTTCAAATCAGGCTCATTTAGTAACGAGGAAACACATTACACCATGTTTTCCCAGTTTGATACCTATATTTTTTTTCCCAGGCAAGAACAATAAAAGAAGCCATTGAGGACCTTAACTTCGAGGTTGATGAGCTTCAAGAACAAGAGATTGCTGTATGCAGACTTCGGATAAAAGGAATGGCATGTACAAGCTGCTCTGAATCTGTTGAGCGGGCACTTCAGATGGTGTCTGGAGTGAAAAAGGCTGTTGTGGGGCTTGCCTTGGAGGAAGCTAAGGTCCACTTTGATCCAAATATCACTAATCGTGATCTTATTATTGAGGCTATTGAAGATGCTGGATTTGGAGCTGATCTCATTAGCTCTGGAGATGATGTGAACAAAGTGCATCTAAAACTTGAGGGTGTGCGTTCTCCGGAAGACACTAAACTCATTCAGTCAGTACTAGAAGCTGTAGAAGGGGTGAATAATGTTGAATGGGATTCGGTGGGACAGACGGTAATAGTTGCTTATGACCCTGATGTCACTGGTCCACGATTACTTATCCAGTGCATTCGGGATGCTGCTCAGCCATCTAAGGACTTCCATGCCAGCTTGTACTCACCGCCAAGGCAAAGAGAAAATGAGCGCCATCATGAAATTATGAGTTACAGAAACAAATTTCTCTGGAGTTGCCTGTTTTCAGTGCCAGTGTTCCTGTTCTCCATGGTTCTGCCAATGCTTTCTCCTTTTGGTGATTGGTTATTTTATAGAATCTGCAACAATATGACGATAGGAATGCTACTGCGATGGTTGCTATGCACTCCAGTTCAGTTCGTTGTTGGTTGGAGGTACATTCTCAACTCCCCAGCGAATTATACTTCATGTTTTTTTTTTCATTTTCACCTCAGTTTTGAATAGTGTTCAGACTAGCAATTCTGTAACATTACTGATGTCACATTAAAATGATAATTTGAGAATCATATTGTTTGAGAACAACAGAACTGGTGCAGGTTCGATGAATTAAGATTACTTTATGAGCGCTCCATCACACATTTATGCTAGAACTTGTATTACATCATTTCCTGATTCACTGATGGTTTGTTTTACTTGTCAGATTCTACATTGGAGCTTATCATGCATTGAAACGAGGATACTCTAACATGGATGTGTTGGTTGCTTTGGGAACAAATGCTGCCTACTTCTATTCCGTGTATATAGTTTTGAAGGCATTAACATCAGACTCATTTGAAGGACAGGATTTTTTCGAAACTAGTGCTATGTTGATATCTTTTATATTACTGGGAAAATATTTGGAGGTGGTGGCAAAGGGAAAGACATCAGATGCTTTGTCAAAGTTGACGGAACTTGCACCGGAAACAGCTTTTCTTCTTACTTTGGACAAGGATGGAAATGCCATTTCAGAAACGGAGATCAATACTCAATTACTTCAGAGAAATGACATCATTAAGATTGTCCCTGGTGCAAAAGTCCCTGTTGATGGTGTTGTCATCAAAGGCCAAAGCCATGTTAATGAAAGTATGATAACTGGGGAAGCAAGGCCTATCGCAAAGAAACCAGGAGACAAGGTTAGGATCTTCAGTTGCTGCTTGTATTTGTTTGATTTTTGTTGGCATCTGCTGTTCTGATGATTCATTTGGCTTACCTTCTTAAACAGGTTATTGGCGGTACTGTAAATGAGAATGGTTGCATTCTTGTTAAGGCCACTCGTGTTGGATCAGAAACGGCTCTGTCACAGATAGTTCAGCTAGTTGAAGCTGCTCAACTTGCAAGAGCTCCAGTGCAAAAGTTAGCAGACAAGATTTCGCGGTTTTTTGTTCCAACTGTAAGTTGCCTTTTGTTTTCTTTTGCAAATCTGCTTCCTGCTATCTCCAACCTAGGGCTTACAAAATTGGAACTGGTTCAGATAGCACCAGCCCAACAGTAGCGGTTCCTGATTGGTTGCCAGAAGTAATTGGTCAATTTTAAATTTTGTACATGACAAAGATGGTTGGCAGCCTAGTTGCGGCCTGAATTTAGCTAAGAACCAGCTAGAGACTAGTATAGCATCTACTGGAAACCAGTGAAATACCACTTATCCGTATGCTTTATTTTTTTTAACCACAAGATAGCAAGATATATTTGTAGCACGCATCAACTAAAATAGACCAAAGCAGCGTGAAATTGCGATAACCCACTCGTCCTTAGTCAAGAACGATTTTCTTCAGTTCAGTAAACTTGCTTGTTTAACCAGTCTGGTTATTCGCTAATTTGACCAGTTTCCACCACTGGTAACCAGTTGCGGAAGTCTAGCCCTTCTCCATACATGTAAATGTCAGATGTATGCTTGCTATGAGGCTGTTTCTTTAGAGAGAAGAAACTTCTTTGCACCTAATATTTTTCTTTTTCTTTTTCAAGGTTGTGGTGGCTGCATTTCTTACATGGCTTGGCTGGTTCATACCTGGGCAAGCTCACCTCTACCCTACTCAGTGGATTCCAAAGGCCATGGACAGCTTCGAGCTTGCACTGCAGTTCGGAATATCAGTTCTAGTTGTTGCATGTCCATGTGCTCTGGGACTGGCTACACCAACTGCTGTTATGGTTGCAACTGGAAAAGGGGCTTCTCAAGGGGTTCTTATTAAGGGTGGAAATGCACTTGAGAAAGCTCACAAGGTAATCATGGAATTTTTTTTAATGTAATGAAGATGCTAGATTGAGCAGAAAAATAAATCTCTTCTATTTGAAATCAAATATAATGTGGTAGATTGGTAGTTCTGAACAATTTTTTTTTTGTTGATATCTCTATATGCAGGTTAAAGCTATCATATTTGATAAAACTGGAACCCTGACTGTTGGTAAACCTTCTGTCATTCAAACAAAGATCTTCTCCAAGATACCACTTCTAGAACTATGCGATTTGGCTGCGGGAGCAGAGGTTGGTTTGTTAATCACAAGATTTATTTTTGCATTAACATTAGTCATACGAGCCCTAAAAACCTCCCCTTTCCATTAATTCAGAAAATATACATATGTGTGCACATTTTGCAACTAGCCCCCTATATTATATGGTTATAGCTCTATCAGAAAAATACCCTTATACCAAAAAAGGATAACTCTCAATACTCCCTCTCAAAATGGATGAAAGATATCAATCAATCTCATCTTGTTACATAGTCTTGACAACCCTAACGAACTGATACACTTGGTCAGACAATCAACGATTTGTTCCTCAGATCGAATATGACTCAACTCCAGAAGACCACTTTCCAACTTTTCTTTGATAAAGAATCGGTCGATCTCAATATGCTTAGTCCTGTCATCCTGTACAAGATTGTTTGTAATACTGAGACCTGATTGATTGTCACACATTAGCTTCGAAGGGTTGTCTTGGTTCATTCTCAGCTCAACCAAAAAAGTTCTCAGCCATAGCAATTTTGACACCCCCAAGGCCATGGTTCTATATTCAGTTTTAGTCGTAGACCTTGCCACTACCGATTGTTTCTTGCTCCTCCAAGATATCAGGTTCCCTCCAACAAAGGTGCAGTAGCCAGATGTGGATCTCCTGTCATCTGCACAATTTGCCCAATCAGTGTCACTGTATGCCTCAATATCGAAGTGATCATTGTTCTTGAACAACAGTCCATTACTCGGAGCCTTCTTCAAGTATCTCATAATATGGTACACTGCATCCATATGACCTTCTTGGATCATGCATGTAGCAACTCACTATACTCACTGCAAAAGTGATATTAGGACGAGTGTGACACAGATATAACAAACAGCCCACTAGCCTTTGGTATATCTCATGATCAACAGGCTACTCAGCATCTGCACACAGCTTACACCTCTGGTTTATGGGTGTGACAGCATGTCTACATCTCAACATTCCTGTCTTCTTGAGTAAGTCTAGAATGTACTTTCTCTGAGAAAGAATGACACCCATTGAGCCAGAAGCCACTTCTATTCCTAGAAAGTACTTCAACTATCCAAGATCCTTCACTTCAAACTCCTTTGCTAACTTCTTCAGTTGCACAATTTCAACTTCATTATCTCTAGTAATGATTATATCATCCACATACACTGCAAGTATCGTAATGTGATTTCCACTACGTCGGAAGAACACTGTATGATCAGCATTGGTTTGTTGGTATCCCATATCAATCACAGCTCTCCTTAATCGATCAAACCAAACCCGTGGGGATTGTTTCAATCCATACAATGACTTCTTCAACCTGCACACCTTGCCTGTAGTTCGCTTCGTGCCAAAACTTGGAGGGATATCCATGTATACCTCTTCTTGTAGATCACGATGGTGAAATGCATTCTTTACATCCATCTGATGCATCTTCCATCTACCATTCACAGCGAATAGACACAAGTGTCCTTACTGTATTCATCTTCGCTACTGGAGCTAAGATCTCGTCATAATCAATCCAATATGTTTGACTGTAACTTTGCTACCAGTCTTCCTTTATAGTGTTCAACATTTCTTTTTGGTGTTTGCTTCACTGTGAATACCCATCTACATCCGATCGCCTTCTTACCCAATGGAAGGGGCATCAGCTCCAAAGTCCCGTTTTTGGCTAGAGCTTAAAGCTCTTCCACCGTGGCTGCCTTTCATCTTGGGTCCTCCTTGGCATCCTGTCAACACCTAGGTATAGACAGTATCCAACAATGCAACAAATGCTCTATGCGCAGGTGAGAGATTAGAATAGGAAATGAAATGGGTAAGATCATGATCAAAACCATATCGATTAGGAGGATTCCCTGCATTACTGCGAGACGACCTCCTCAAAGGTATAAGTGATGAAGGAGGTATTATACCAGGAGTTGGAGTAGGTAGGGACAAGGGACCTTGTCATGGCACATCACCTAGCTGAGTGGCACTAGATCTCATTCCTCCTCTCTATCCTATACACCCGACACTCCCCCTGTATGTGTTCACCCTACATGTGTTCACCACCTCTTTGTTCCTCTCTCTCTCTTCTAGATCATGATCTCTTCTTCCATCTCCCTCTACACTCCTCATCACCTTCAAACATCACCTCTACTGGACAGGGTACTGAACCCATGACTATGCTGGATTTCTCTCCCTCTCGACTAACACCCTGTGTTAGGAGAGTCATCAAAGCAAGTGAACTCGCCACCTGATTCTATATAATATGACTCCCGCTTGCGAAAGGTGACATCCATGCTCACAAACATCTTCTGCTCCACTGGGCTCCAACATACATAGCCCTTTTGTGTTGCAGAATACCCTACAAAGATGCACTTTACTGCTTGGAGTCCAGCTTGTCAGTTGTTGGTCTGTTGTCTTGCACAAAACAGACACACCCAAATACTTTCAAAGGGACAAGATACTTGTTTTCTCCCAGCAGTATATCACAAGGTGACTGCCATCCTAGTACTCTTGTGGACATTCTATTGATAAGATAGGCAGCAGTCAGAACATCATGTCCCCATAGGTACTTTGGAACATTCATCGAGAACATCAAGCATCTCGCCACTTCCAAAAGATGCTGTTCTTTCTTTTAGCCGTATAAGGACATTAGTTTGATGAGTGATGTCCGAGGTAGTCAAATAGTCCTCCAGCACCTTGTTGCAATATTCCAAGCCATTGTCAGATCGCAACACTTTGATTGCCCCATGTTGATTCTGAATCATCCTATGAAATTCCTTGAAACATGCACATACATCACTCTTGCTCTTCATCAAATACAACCAAGTGACACGAGAATGACAATCGATAAAAGTAATAAACCACTTGTATCCATTAGCAAAAGTTGTGGAGCAAAACCCCCATACATCAGAGTGTATCACATCAAAACAATTGCTACTCTTATGACCAGAGCTCACATATGAACTTCTAGTGTGCTTGCCAAGTTCACATGCATCACATACTAGTTTCTGTTTGTCAGTCTTCTCAAACATCAAGGGATACAAGCGACTCAGTAAGCTCAAAGAAGAATGACACATCCTCTGATGATGTAGCAAGAGTTCTGCCTCCACACTTTCTCCTCCAGACTGCATCTTCATCGCCACAGAAGCTAGTGTTGATCTCGAGTCCATCTCTGTCTAAATACCACAGCCCTCTATGCCATGTGCCAGTCCCAAGTCTCCTTCCCATCTCTTGAAAAATCACTTTGGAAATGTCAAAAAGAACAATGCATTTGAGTTGGATAATAATGGCACTAATGGACAAAAGATTGACGAGAAAAGAAGGAACATGCAAGACATTTGGAAGAGTCATAGAAGTAGTGCACTTGACTGTTCCAGAACCTACAACTGGTTGTGCAGTACCATCGGTAGTTTGAATGCTTTCAGGTACTTCAAACCGTGTGTAGGTCTGGAATTGATGATGAGCTCCAGCAACATGCATGGATGCTCTTGAGTCAACTACCCAATCACTCTTTCTTGGAGGATATGTGGATGCAAAAGTATGTGCTGAGGTATCTTCACTCGTGTGAGCATAGTTTGCAATGTTACCCAAAGGTATAGATGGTGAGGCACTTGTAGAGGCAGCTCCATCTCCCATCAATTTCATTCTATTCATCACCTCCAAAAACTCTCCTGTGGAGTCATATCACCGACGTGGGTAGAGCGGGTCTTCTCATCTGCCACTGTGAGGTTGGCTCTGTGGCTCCCTCTACCTCCACGACCTCTTGATCGACTTCCATGGCCTCAACCACGCCCTCGAGCGGCCTGTCCCCTCTCCTTGCAGAACCTACTAATGTGGCCTCTCTCACCACAAGTGTAGCATTCCACATCCTGCATGGAGGTTTTGTTAGGCGACTCTACCTCAGTAGCCACTAAGGCTGATCGAGCTGATGCTGAAGTGTTAGGAAATCCTGACATGAGCTTCATCCGACCCTCCTCCTGAGTCATGGTAGCAATAGTCTACTCAAGTGTGGGAAACTCAAGCTGGGACAGTAGTATGGTGCGACGGTGATCAAAAGTGTGATCCAGGTTTCTAAGAAACCACATAGTCCTCTTCTATTGTCAAACGCTTTGTAGCTTGCAAGGTCCTCCTCCCTAGGATCATAGTGGTCAAGATTTGAGTACATCCGTTTCAGCTCTGAAGCATACTCTGAGACTGATCTCCCCGCTTGTGAGATGCACCTATCTCATCATTAATCTGAAAGGCCTTCATCAGATTCCCCTAGCATAGATTTTCTCAATCTCGGACCAAATATCATAGGCTCTCTCCACAGCCTCCATCGAAGCGATGTGAGGTACCATCGATCCTAAAAGCCATGCAGACACTACCGAGTTAGTGGAGTCCCACACTTTTCATTCCATAGATGTTTTATCTTCCAGTGGCTTTAGCTCTCCTGTCACCTCTGCTGTTGCCACCTCTCCTCGCGTGCAGAAGCGCGCGAGGGAGGAGGGCCGGTAGGAGCAACGGTGCAACAGCTGCAACAGGGAAGCGATTGTGGCGATTGCAAGCGGTCGGGCGGTGATAGATGGCGCCCGAAGGAGATCTGGGGGTCGGGCCGCCGACGAGGACGAACCCTTGAGTGGCGACCAGGTGGTGACGGCGATCGCCGGCCGGCAGGCGGGATGCGCGGTGGTGACAGATTGGGGGCTCTAATATGAGCCCTAAAAACCTCCCTTTTCCATTAATTAAAAAAAATATATATATGTGTGTACATTTTGCAACTAACCCCCTGTACTATATGGTTATAGCACTATCACAAAAATAACCCTATACCAAAAAAAGATAATTCTCAATAACATTGGTGAACACATAATACAAATCTAGTTCTTCTGATGTTACCAACTATGACTATTTCTGGTTCTGTCCTTGTAATTTATTTTTGTCATTGTTAGGCAAACAGTGAGCATCCATTATCAAAGGCCGTTGTCGAGCACACGAAGAAGCTTCGTGAGCAGTATGAATTTAACAACGATCACATGATGGAATCCAAGGATTTTGAGGTGCATCCAGGGGCAGGAGTCAGTGCCAATGTTGACGGCAAGCTGGTATTGGTTGGAAACAAAAGGCTCATGCACGAATTTGATGTTCCAATAACCTCCGAGGTGGAGGGTTACATGTCCGAAACAGAAGAACTAGCTAGGACCTGTGTGCTTGTTGCTGTCGACAGGACCATCTGCGGAGCTCTTGCCGTTTCGGATCCTCTGAAGCCTGAGGCAGGCCGTGTCATTTCATATCTTAGCTCCATGGGCATCTCGAGTATCATGGTGACTGGTGACAATTGGGCTACGGCAAAATCTATAGCAAAGGAAGTCGGCATAAGTACAGTGTTTGCTGAGATTGATCCAGTTGGAAAAGCTGAAAAAATCAAGGACTTGCAGGTACAGTCTTTTTCTTCCACTCCTATCTGAAAAATATTGTGTGATCATGGTGATAAGATTTTCTTATTTACATCATTCATTTGCAGATGAAGGGGTTGACAGTAGCCATGGTCGGCGATGGGATAAATGACTCACCAGCCCTGGCTGCCGCCGATGTCGGTATGGCGATTGGTGCTGGCACGGATGTGGCCATCGAGGCGGCCGACATCGTCCTGATGAAGAGCAGCCTTGAGGACGTGGTCACCGCCATTGATCTCTCGCGGAAGACCCTCTCAAGGATCCAGCTGAACTACTTCTGGGCCCTGGGTTACAACGTCCTGGGCATGCCGATAGCCGCCGGCGTCCTGTTCCCGTTCACGGGCATCCGCCTGCCCCCCTGGCTCGCTGGGGCCTGCATGGCGGCCTCGTCGGTGAGCGTCGTGTGCTCGTCGTTGCTCCTTCAGCTTTACAATAAGCCATTGCACCTCGAAGATGTGCCGGCCTCCAGAGAGGACTCCAATTTGGTATGAAGCTACAAACCTATTTGGGTACCTCCGTCTGCCACTACCACCACCGCGCGAAAATTCGTTGCAGAACTGACTTACTACAAACATTTCTGTTAATTTTGTTCCTCCTGATTGATTCGTGTACAGTAGTGTAGTCTTATGAATGTTCTCTTTTGGAATATATGGTATTTTTCTGATAGAATATTTAATAATGCTGGAGGAGCTTAATTGTTGTTCACTGATGAATGTGTATAAGAAAGCAATATCTAAATATATATCCACTGGATTTTCTTGCAGCCACCACTGATGCTGCTAGACCGTACAGATTTCGAGGCCTAAAGGGCTAACTAGACTCAATCCAAAGGGCTTGAGTAGAACCCACTCAACCCAAATGGACCTTGGATTTTAGCCAGCCTAACATGACGTGCCGCACAGGTAAATCAGTAGCCATGACTGGATTTCTATGCAAAGCCCCAGGACATGCAATAACCTCATCATTTATACTCTGCAGCATATTCAAAACCAGGAGGTTTCAACAATATCGAAGGCAGTAACAGAAATGTCATTTGGCCCTTTTGAATAAAATATAACAGTAACACACAAGTCACATGAATTATCTCAGAAAAAAAAAAGTATTAGCAGCATAAGTGAGCACATAATATCATATATATAACGATATTTTGTATAAAAGGATGCGCAAAAAAGATATTCCAGCATCCCATTTTAATTTTGAAACATACAAATCCATCCAGTCCAATGCACATAATACAAAAATTCCTATCATTCTTGATACTATCTATCATTGATTAAAGTTGTGTAGTCTATCAATGGCAACTGACTTCAATAAAAAAAATGTCAAACATTTTTTTAAAAATAATGTTCATGACTTCCAGTTTGCCAATTATAACCTACAGATCTCAAAAAGCTCTAACATAGCAAGAATTGGTCAGACAACAAAAAAAAAACCTGCAAAAAAGAAAAAAAAATTAACTAACGGACATCAAAACTGTGGTTGCATCCATGGTGAAAAATAGCTAAGGCAAAATATAGCAAACAGCAACTGCTTTGCTTCGGTATAAATATGCACGCATTTTTCATCTTTCAATTCAACCAAGGCACACTAGCAACAGCAAAAGAACAAAAACAATGGCTCTAAGAAATATTGCTCTCATCGTCGCCTTCGTCGCGTACGCGGCGTCTCTTGGTGTTGCGCATACCGCCGGTGCTGGAGCCGCCACGGGGCCCCTGGACATCACAAAGTACGGTGCCGTCGGTAATGGCAAGACCGACAGCAGCAAGGTACAAGAAGAAAATTCTATTTAACATACTATTTTTGCACTGGCGGAGCCAAAAATCCATATCAATGAGATTCTCTTACCGTGTAATTGTGTAAATATTTTAGTGAGATCCCTTCTTTATGATACAAAAGAGATTGATCATCTAGACTTCTACATAAAATCACACCTAAAGCCACATGACCCCAGGTGACACTCCGCCATTGCAATTTTGCATAGATGGATGCATGCTTTCTAGAAAAATAACTCATTAATTAACTATGTTTGACATACCATTTCTCATCTGCAGGCGTTCATGAAGGCGTGGGAGATTGCGTGCGAGGGGAGTGGGGTGCAGAAGATCGTGGTGCCCAAGGGAGACTACCTGGTGGGCGCTCTGACGCTGGAGGGGCCGTGCAAGAGCTCGGTGACCCTGCGTCTGGACGGGAACCTGATAGGCACCGGCGACCTGAGTGCGTACAAGACCAATTGGATCGAGATCATGCACGTCGACAACTTCGCCATCAACGGCCACGGCAAGATCGACGGCCAGGGCCCCTCCGTCTGGGGCAAGAACGAGTGCCACAAGTCCTACAATTGCAAGATCCTCCCCAACGTACTACTATATTATTCAGTATTAAAATGCTTCGTGCAATTGCACGACATAAAGCATTAACATTGGAATGCTTGCATGCATGTAAATATTGTAGAGTTTGGTGCTGGATTACATGACGAACGTGACGATTAAGGGGGTGTCGCTGGTGAACAGCAAGTTCTTCCACATGAACATCTTCAACTGCAAGAACGTGCTGGTGGAGAAGGTGAACATCAGCGCACCCGAAGAGAGCCCCAACACTGACGGCATCCACATCGGCGACTCGACAAACATCACCATCAAGGCCACCACCATCGCCACCGGCGACGACTGCATCTCCATCGGCCCCGGCAGCTCCCACATCACAGTCAAGGGCGTGCGCTGCGGCCCCGGCCACGGCATCAGCGTCGGCAGCCTTGGGCGCTACAAGGACGAGAAGGACGTCACCGACATCACCGTCTCGAACTGCACACTCAAGGGCACCACCAACGGCCTCCGCATCAAGTCCTACGAGGACTCGCCGTCGTCGCTCAAGGCCACCAAGTTTGTCTACAAGGACATCAACATGGTCAACGTCTATAACCCCATCATCATCGATCAGAAGTACTGCCCTAACAACATCTGCACCAAGTCCGGCAACTCCAAGATCGCTATCTATGACGTCACCTTCAAGAACATCAGGGGCACCTCCGCCACGCCTGCCGCCGTCAGCCTCATCTGCCCCAACAAGCTGCCCTGCCAGGGCGTCAAGCTCATCAACATTGACCTCAAGTACACCGGCAAGGACAAAGCCACCACGGCCATCTGCAGCAACGCACATGGCATTAGCAGCGGCGTACCACACGCCCTCGCCTGCCTCTAATTCGTTCAATTTATTCGCCTGACTTCCCACAGGCTCCACCTGGGTCACCTAAAAAATCAACCACCAGAGATTATCCAGATTAGAACCAGGCAAAAAGATATATTAATAGTATCAGCAATGCAATGATATATCGGAACTAGATAACTGTTTAATTCGGAAACTGCCATTGAATAATTTAACCACTGGGTTCACTGTGTTAGTTACAAAATGACACTATCCCCTAATGCCATTAGTCAACTGTTAGTTGACTAAAAGTCTGTGACAATTGGACATTTTTGTACCTATTAAATTTTCTCTCTGCATTTGGTGCATTCTAAGAGGCAGGGGTTGGGAAGGTGGAGAGGTTGGGGAAAAGAGGAAATTGGTCTGATTGAAGACCTAGTTTGGTTCAACCATTTGGTTATGGACAATGTTGCCTTCCACATAATCTTCAATGAAGATTTTTATCAGAATTTTTAACAAGAAAAATAATGGCACCTGATTGTAGTGCCATGTTACAACTAATAATACTGACGATGGCAAAGAGCAGCGGTCAACATTTGCAATGGTGGTTTCCAAATTACAAGCTTATCATCCAGTGCCAAGGTGGCACTTTTTTTCTATGGAAAGATATTCATTTTTTATCACCTAAAACAACTAACCTGTATAAACAGCTGATGTAACATTCATCATCCTAACGAAGTTACCCAACATTACATTTCACTCTAACAAATATACACTCTCAGTTAAATTCAACTATAGTAACATTCAACGCGATCTAGCATATCAGATCCTTAAACATGAGGCAAACAAAAACTTTTACCACAGAGATCGCAGAATGCGTCCACCAAAAACTTAGAGCGCGGCATGTTGGCGGCTTGGCGCCCTCTCAGACCGTGGAAGTCTTGGTTCAGCCCCACCTAAACCATAAGAGGAAGCAAAATGAATCAAAGTAAGACATTTGGAAATGGGGCTCAACAAAAACCCACACCTCGAAGACGAGGCGTATGCCGTCGCGGGTGTCGACGGCGACAGGAATGCAGGAGTGGAAGTGGCCGCTCTCCACGATGCGGTGCACGTCCTACTCACCTCCCACACCGTGAGTGCCGCCGGGACGCTCCAGCGGCTCCCCGTCCTTGCCCCAGATCGCCACCTCGCTGATCAGCACCCGATCCTAGCCCTCCACCATCCTTCCCGTGCCTCGGCAGCGGCGGGGGTGTCGCCGGCGCCGTCTCGACCCTCGCGGCCGAGGGGAGACCGGGGAAGGGGGTCACGATGCGGCGCCCCGCGGCGCCCACTGCGCGGCAGATGTGGGCGCGCGGGCAGGGTCGGGGATTGGCTGCCGGAGGAGACGAAGCGGACGTCGCGGCCGGGCGCCATGGGTGCCGCCGGAGGGTAGGCTAGGGTTTTGGGATTGGGGTTTAGGGTTTTAAGTTAACTCCGATGGAGTGAACTCTCAGCACACTATTTAGAGAGAGATTTTGTAAATATGTGTCAACTAATGGAAGCATCTATCACTTCAACACAAAAATTGTTGAGGGAGATTTCTCGCACGGTCTCACATACGAAGTTTCTTCTCAAACATTAAATGACAGTTTTGTGTGGCACTCATGTATAAAATATTTATATGATAAATTGTTGTAAATATATAGTTATTAATGGTTAAAAAATTACCAAAATAAATTTCAAAGAATTCAAATATAACAAAAAAATTATTAATTTAAGATAAACATTATAAATTTTCTTATTTAAAATATACATAAAAAATAACATTAAACATACAACTCGGATATATTTGACTATATTTAACAGAAATATTTCAAGTTAATTTTTTTCTATGAGACCGGCATACGGGTTCCACCTATTTTTCCCTCCAACAGTTAGTTTTCATCATCAATCAGCAACACTCACTGACGTGTAGGCCTCAAAAGAATGTGGACCCACTATTAGCTGCTGCAAACGAAATAGATCAATGAAACGAAAAAATTCAATTAAAACTTTACCGTAAAAAAAAAAAACTATTTCAGTAACTGACAAGTAGGCCAAAACATACCTCAACCCACCCATTAGGGAGAGGGGGCAACTTTGCGTATGTTGTGCACGGCATATGAGGCAACGACACATACGCGCTTCCACGCATTTTGTGGGGTTTGCCACTATCGCATCGCTTTGTAAGCCGCACGCATTAACTGGGCACATCGCCATTGACTAGCGGGCCCCCCAATTTTCTAACCCCACCTATTAGTGCGTTTTTTGCGATCGGTTCGTTAGGCACGGTTCGCAAACGGTGGACCCACAAAACGCGTTGTCAAACGCCTTTAATGCCTTCAGCATTGCCGTTACCTGTACCTGGGTGCCGATGCGACCCACCTGTTAGTGCTTGAAGCAGTAGTTGTCTTACCATGCATCGTCGTATAACTCGCTCACCCCCGCGGGTCCTATTGGCAGTGGGGCGCCATTTGAAGTGCCAGGAGTAGACTTAACCTTAAAGGGGAGGAGAAGACTGCACTTGATCAAGTCTTGAGATTCATTTAGTAAAATCAACAATGGATAATGGATGCGATTAGACATGTATAAACAACCACGGGGATTCTTGATGTTGAAAATGCATAATGTCCCATTGGTATCACTTATCGACACGTTAATTTCTTAGATAAGTTGAAATTAAGTTAAAGAGGGTCAAATGTAAGTATATTTTGCTCTCTTATGAACACTTTGATAAGCAAAAAAAAATACTCTACAATCATTGTTAGAGGTAAAACTACAAGAAATTATATTTCTTTTTTTTAATAAATGTTGACAATTTCACGTAATTTTTTATCCAAGTACTGCGGAAGAAAGAAGGATTCATGCATTGGAATAAGGCGAGGATTCGTGCTATCTAGTGATTGCTATGTATTTTTTTAAAGTAATTGAAGATATTGTTTAAATGGTTCATTTTCTACTTGGAAAAAAATTGTGAATGTAGATTTGCTATTACATGTAGTGGATACTATAATTATCTATAATATATATTTTCTCAAGACTCTTATAGCAAAACAACAGCATCCAACATGTACATTTTCCTGTGTAAAATGCGCATTGGGAGTATAAATTGAGTTGGAAGGAATTGGGTAGTTTAATTTTAATTTCAAGTTTTTTTGGAGGGAATTTTATTTCTGAGATTTTGTTCGTTTATTTGGATCATAGTTTACACATATGTAAATTCAAAATGTACATTCTCATGTCCGAAATGTACATCGCATCTTACACAACAATGTACATGGTGCAAATTGATTTGGGAGGAATTGGATTGAATTTTACTTTCAATATTTTTTTAGGGAATTTCATTATGAAATTTTGTTTGCTTGGTTGAAGTACAGTTCATGCACTTGTCATTTTAAAATATAAGTCCGTTATTTCAAAATGTACAACTGTTATGCGATCGGACGGCTGTTGGGCGGCCGCCTTGTTGCCGCCGGCCGGCACGTCGCCGCCGCACCGCTCGTGGGCGATTGCCGCAGGCCAGCACAGTACCTATGCCTCGCCTCGCCGCTTATCATCGTCAGCCGGTGCGTCGCCATGGCACAAGTGGACGGCGACGTGTCGACGGGCGTGTCGTGCGGCCGTGCCGGGAGTGGACGGCCATGGCTGGATTCCCATGCAGTGTGCCAAGCTGCTTGCGATACATTCCATTCAACCCCATGATTTTTCAGCAATATCCATGTCAGTAACAGAATGTCTCGTTTTCCCTTAAAAAAAAATTCCTTCCTTTCTTTTAGACTTTTCACAGTATTCAAATATAACTTTAACCATTGAAATCTATAACTATATACTGACAAAATTATAAAATAACATCATATAAAAATAAATTTATGACAAATCTATTAATATTAATCTTAAGTTTTTTTATATATTAATGATCAAAATTTAAAAATTTTAACTTACACGTATATCATAAAAAAAAGTAAAAAAGAAAACATATGTAGTAGTGAATTATCTTAGAATAAGTATTTGCAGCACAAGATGTTCCCGATATTTTATATAAAAGGACGTGCAAAAAAGACATGTTTGGGTTAGAAAAATATTTTCCTTGGGAAAATGGATCATACTGGAATTTTATACTTCATTAAGGCTTGGTTGGGTCTTCAAGAAAAAAAATCCACAAGTAAATGAATCTCTATTAGTATTTGGTTAATTCCATTGAATACACTCAAATCTCACTTATAAGTTATAGTTCTATCCTTTCGAAAACAATCTTAACTATTGTTTGGATGAAGTATTGGAAATTGAAGGTGGACACAGTCTGTGAATTTGTTGTGTCTATAGCATTTGTTGTTGTGCTTGCCATCGATTTGTTGCTATTGTTGCCACCATCAGGATTCACTATCACCACATGTCCAATCTAAACAATTGCTATTGCCTACAAGACTTGTCGTTGTCGCTGCCTTGGTTGATTGGACCTACCATCACTGCTTAGAGGACTTACTGCAGTCACAGCCTTGGCCGATCGAACCCCCCACCACCTACAAGACTTGTTGCAGCTGCAACCTTCATTGATCGGACCCTCCACCACCTATAGAACTTGATGCAACCGTGACTTTTGCCGATCAGAGCCACCCCGCTTTGCTACCTAGGCCAATCGAACCCACTGCCACCACCTAAAGACACGACACAACCGCAGCCTTGGGTAATCGAAGTCACCACCATCAATCAACGAAGAGGGGGAGGGAGGTGAATCGATGAAGAGGAGAATGGAGATGAGGAGGCGGTCTTCGTGTGTAATTAACATGAGGGAGACGAGGGTTAAGTAGAGAGGTGCGAAAAAGAATAAGCGTCTCACCCAATTATTTTTTTCCCGTGCGGATTAGGCCGAAAAGGGTAGAACTTTCACATTCCATGCAACATCCAAATGCGAATTTAGGATGGTCAAAATAAAATTATGGATGGGATTTCACTCTCCATAGATTGAGCCTGCCAAATAGACTCTTGAACTAGTATCTCAAACTGATCCAGAAAAATCCTCTATAAATAAGCAAAAAAATACCCTTCTAAACAAGCCCAAAATGTTCAACATCCCATCTTTAATTTTGAAACATTGATTACATACATCCAGTCCAATGCACATAATACAAAATTCTTATCATTCTTCATAATATCTATCATTCAATCATCTTAACTCGCGTACTCTCTCTATGGAAGCTAACTTTAATAAAAAAATTTGCTACTGGGTGAGAATTTTCTTTTCTTATCTTACATACAACTGCCTTCACTTTTAGATTAAATCTCTCTTCTTAGATCAAGTCCCTCTAGAATTTACCTAGTCCCCTTCTTAAATATTTCACCAGTGACATCTGGAGATAATGGTGGTATTGCCGGGCATGGGTGAAGGCAGTGGGAGATGGTGGCTGTAGGGAAACGAGTGACGGGAAGAGGTGGTGGTTGTGGTAGAGGTGTCGTCGGCCGCGGGCGACAGTGGCCAGCGGAGAAGAAGAAAAGAGGCGACAACGGCGTGGGTGGGAAGAGTATGGGGTAGAAAAAGACGATAGAGATTAAATCAAATCTAGATATGTGATGCAGATAATATAAGTTTTTTTAAAAAAACATGCACATGCATTCTAGATGGTCCAAAAAAATAGAAACATTTTTTTAAAAAAATACTATTCATGAGTTCTAATTCCTACTTAACTTTATAATCGACTTTCAAAAAAGCTTACCCAATGCACCACGTCACCCCTTTCTGTTTAGCGGTTGATTTATATTGTGTGAAGTTGAAAAATTACATGTCTTGACAATAGCAAACCATCCAAACCCTCACTTCCCATGGGTTATCTATCTCCAATTAATATTATTTCCAAAATTTGAAAAAAAATACATCCTTAAAATTATGCCCCTGGGATTAGATAGCCATGCATATATCACAAAAATTATATCAACTGCACCATAACAACACGTGAGTAGTCAACTAGTTGCCAATTATTCGTTCTACTGTACAATATAAGCTATATAATTTTTTTAATTTTATTATAAAATATAAAATATGCATGCAAATTTATTGTTGTATTTCATATTTCATCCTTAAAATACTTCTCCGCTCTATCTGCTATTTATCACTAATCTCTCATGAAATCGTATCTTTTGCCTTACTTAAGAAAAATAGTGTGTGTTTTTCTTACAATCTTAACTATCCATGCTAACTTTAAAGGGATAATTTTGTATATACCACTGAAAATTATGCTTATTTTGGATCTACCACTAAAAATTTAACACTTTTATTTATACCACTCTAAATTATGCTTTCAATTCTTACATGCCACTATTAATCATTGACCACACTATATTTTTATATAATGATCAAAGTATCACCGTTAGATTCTAAAAACTTCAAACATTAAAAGTTTAAAAATGTTGTATTTTAAACTTTAGAATTTTAAATCTGTAATTTAAAATTTAAAATTAATGATTATGAAAATTTGTAAAATAATGTTTAAATTTCCAGTTTTGAATTTTTTAAGTTCGAAATTTTAAATTTTAAATTTCCATAAACTTAAACTTGGTCTTTCAAATGCTTGACATTTGCACTACGATTATGAGCTATTTCCTCTACATACTTATTGTTGAAATAGAACATAATTTGAGTAATGATGTTTAATCTCTCTCTCAACTTTTTTTGCATGGCTGCAGATTCGAATGAGAAAGCTCTAAGATACCTTACTTGAGCAATACGAATGAAAACAAAGCCTCCAACTCCTTTTAGGCAAACGTTTCTTGGTATAGATCCTATGGCTCTCCATGCGCTTGAAGCGACCATCACGTTGGTGAGGTAGTACTGCTTTTGATCCCAAAATTTCATGAATTCCAACTTTAAATTTCAAGTTTCATCAATTAAAAAATCAAAAAATTTAATATCAAATTCAAAATTTGAATTTATAGTCCCCTTATTTTCAAATTTCTATGTTTGTACATCTAAAAGCTTTAATTTAAACATTTTTAAATAATTACTAAATGATAAAAACTATAAAATTTTCAAATATGAGAATGGTACTTTGGCTATTACGAAAAAATGATTACACTATGGTATATAAGAATTGAAAGCACAATACAAAATTTTCTCAAATTTAAATGATTTAGATTGATGTGAAAGAAAAATTAGATGATTAATACGAGAAATTGTAAATTTCTCTTCCGCTTGATCTTGACTATTAGTTTTTATCTAACTCCAAATAGAGAGAAAGTCATGTACTTTTTCTTTCTCTAGAGCAGAGGATACACTATCTCTTGTACTAATATTTTTTTTATTTTTAAGATATTTATAAATGATGATAGTTTAGTCATTTGCTCTCGATCTTTTCTTGAATTTAGAACGGACATTTTTAATTTCTTAATTCGTGTGTGATTAAAATATATTTTATATTATATTGTGGCAGAGAGGGAGTATAACCTACAGATCTCAAAGAGCTCTCGAAATAGCAATAATTGTTCAAACAAAAAAATACACAAATGGACAACAAAAGTGCAAAACTTGTGGTTGCATGTATGGTGTAAAAAATAGCGAAGGCAAAATATAGAAAACAACAGCAGCTTTGCTTCAGTATAAATATGCACGCATTCTTCACCTTTCAATTCAACCAAAGATACAATACCTACAGCAAAAGAACAAAAATAATGGCTCTCAGAAATGTTGCTCTCATCGTCGCCTGCGTCGCATACGTGGCGTCTCTGGGCGTCCGGCATGCCGCCGCCGGAGGGCGCAAGGGGCCCCTGGACATCACAAAGCACGGTGCTGTCGGCGACGGCAAGACGGACAGCACCAAGGTATGTCCAGAAAACTATATTTAATATACCATTTTTATTTTACGTTCTCTATCAATGGCATTCTCTTTCTGTGCAAATATTTTAGTGAGATCCTTTCTTTATACCACAAAACAAACTAATTACATACCATTTCTACAGGCGTTCATGAAGGCGTGGGAGATTGCGTGCGAGGGGAGTGGGGTGCAGAAGATCGTGGTGCCCAAGGGAGACTACCTGGTGGGCGCTCTGACGCTGGAGGGGCCGTGCAAGAGCTCGGTGATACTGCGTCTGGACGGGAACCTGATAGGCACCGGCGACCTGAGTGCGTACAAGACCAATTGGATCGAGATCATGCACGTCGACAACTTCGCCATCAACGGCCACGGCAAGATCGACGGCCAGGGCCCCTCCGTCTGGGGCAAGAACGAGTGCCACAAGTCCTACAATTGCAAGATCCTCCCCAACGTACTACTATATTATTCAGTATTAAAATGCTTCGTGCAATTGCACGACATAAAGCATTAACATTGGAATGCTTGCATGCATGTAAATATTGTAGAGTTTGGTGCTGGATTACATGACGAACGTGACGATTAAGGGGGTGTCGCTGGTGAACAGCAAGTTCTTCCACATGAACATCTTCAACTGCAAGAACGTGCTGGTGGAGAAGGTGAACATCAGCGCACCCGAAGAGAGCCCCAACACTGACGGCATCCACATCGGCGACTCGACAAACATCACCATCAAGGCCACCACCATCGCCACCGGCGACGACTGCATCTCCATCGGCCCCGGCAGCTCCCACATCACAGTCAAGGGCGTGCGCTGCGGCCCCGGCCACGGCATCAGCGTCGGCAGCCTTGGGCGCTACAAGGACGAGAAGGACGTCACCGACATCACCGTCTCGAACTGCACACTCAAGGGCACCACCAACGGCCTCCGCATCAAGTCCTACGAGGACTCGCCGTCGTCGCTCAAGGCCACCAAGTTTGTCTACAAGGACATCAACATGGTCAACGTCTATAACCCCATCATCATCGATCAGAAGTACTGCCCTAACAACATCTGCACCAAGTCCGGCAACTCCAAGATCGCTATCTATGACGTCACCTTCAAGAACATCAGGGGCACCTCCGCCACGCCTGCCGCCGTCAGCCTCATCTGCCCCAACAAGCTGCCCTGCCAGGGCGTCAAGCTCATCAACATTGACCTCAAGTACACCGGCAAGGACAAAGCCACCACGGCCATCTGCAGCAACGCACATGGCATTAGCAGCGGCGTACCACACGCCCTCGCCTGCCTCTAATTTCATTGGATTCATTCATCCATTTGATTCATTTGATTATATGTACCATTTGACTTGATTTGATTTCGATTTAATTGATGTACGCATGTGCGTAATATGACCAGTAAACTAATATGATAGTAAATGTATCATTACGACCAGTAAATCTACGCGACTGAAGATATTTCGATTATATATTAATTAGTGCAGATCGAGGACTAAAAGCTATATCAATACGACCAGTAAATCTATAGTATACGACTAGTAAATTTATCATTACAGCATGTAAACAGAAAGTCGTGGTATTTAATATGACAGTAAAACAAAACTAATATGATAATAAATGTATCATTACGACAAGTAAATCCACCAGACTGAATATATTTCAAATATATATTAACCAATGTAGATCTTAGACAGTAAAGTGATATTAATATGACCAGTAAATTTATAATATACGACTAATAAATTTATCATGACGACATGTAAACAGAAAAATGTGGTATCTAATAAGGCAATAAAGTGAAACTAATATAATAATAAATGTATCATTACGACAAGTAAATCTACGTGACTGAAGATATTTCAATTATATAACGACCGGTGCAGATTGTGAACAGTAAAGTGATATGAATACGATCAGTAAATTTATTATTACAGTATGTAAACAGAAAGATGTGGTATCTAATAAGACAATAAATGTATATATACGACCAATAAATCCACTGGACTGAAGATATTTTGTTTATATAATGACTAGTACAGATCGTAGACAGTAAATTGATACTAATATGACAATAAACTAATATGATTTTGATTTCTAATTTTTAGTCAGTTCCTATTTTTAGGGATAGTGTGTGGTTGTAACAAAACCACCTGTGGGTTTTAGAGATAATGGAGCAGTTGGATCAATTTAATTGGAAGTTATTGCCGTTTAATCTAATTACTACAATTAGTAAAATTCTAATCTCTATGCACGATCTAACGATGTAGAAAATTGGTATAAATTAGTTATTCTAGGAGTAGGTGTAGAATACTCTCTCTCTATATATATATATAGTATCCAGGGCATTCCACTTCGTCGGTGCTTCCGTGCATTTCTCCTCAAAATTTTATGTAAATGATAATGCAAAATTCTGCAAAAAAAATTGATTTTATAGATATAAAATTAATCTACCATCTCACAAAATTTCAAATCGAAATTCAATCTACATAAAGAGAAACAAAAAAGACAAATTCAGCTAAAAAATAAATCCAAAACTAAAAAGATAAAAGCAAATGATAAAAATTACTATTCACTAAAATTTGTTATTTTTATTTGTCCTAATATACATGGAATTTAAAATTAAAATTTTGTAGGCTATTTGGCCAACCGAATTTATTTTATAGCATTTTTCATGATTATTTATATGATTTTTTGAAATTACATGCACAATAATACCGAAGAGATGAGATACACTAGATATTTACCCCTCCACACACACAGATATATATATATATATATATATATATATATATATATTAGAGTTCTTAAAAATCCACAAAAATTTGTGATGATAGAAAAGAGAATGGTAGATACACTGGTAAAATTTTATAATCTAACTTGATCTAGATTTAGAAAAATATATAAGATAAACCGTTAATGAATAATAAGACAAAATCATGTATGAACTTTTCCACCAAAAAAAAAGACAAATTGAGCTATAAAATATGTCGTGGTATAAAAAATACCTTGGCAGATTTGATGATGTGCGCAACACGTGTTCATCAACTCGTGGTGACCGTGTGACGGGTCACCCCGCGTTGGACAATCTCAGAGTTCAGGCCTCAGTGGAGGCCCTAGTCTTGTCGACGTGCTCCCGACACGTGTCGGCTAGGGGGGTCTCTCCCGGAGAGAGGGTTCCAAAGCACGCCTTTTAGTTTTTATGATTGGAGTCAAATGAATGTCTTAGATTGCAAGAGAGGGTTACAAGGGTATATATAGACCCCAAAAGACGCAAATTACTAAACTACCCCTGCTACAACCGTCAGATCGAGGGTAGGATGGTCTTTTGGCGAGGTCCGGGGCACCGATCTCGGACACGTGGCGACCCTCGAGATCAGTGCCCCCCAAAAAAAAGGGGGGGGCCCGGGAGAGGTCTCCCTCGAGCTCGGAGGGGCTCCGGGAGGGACCTTCCCCTGGCCCGGAGAAGGGGCTGCGGGGGAAGCCTCCCCTGAGCCCGGAGAAGGTGTGCCGGGGGAGGGTCTCCCTCGGCCCGGAGGAGATTCCCCGTCTCCCCCGATCCGAGAGAAGATGCGCCGGGGGAACGTCTCCCCCGAGCCCGGAGAAGGGGCCCCGGGGGAGGCCTCCCCCGGCCCGGAGAGGGCGCCCAGGCAAAATGGGGATCTCCCTCCCGTCCCTGGGTGACGCTCCTGACTGGCGACATTTTCCCCCAACAAAATAAATCTGAAAATAAAAGATAAAAGAAAAAGATAAAAATTAGTATTCACTTAAATTTGTTTTTTTTCTCTTAATATACATCAATTTTAGAATGAAATTTTTATAGACTACTTGATCAATCCAATATACATATTCTCTAATTTTGTTATACTAAAAATAAAATATGATCATATTTTTTCGAAATTACTCTTACAATTATTCCTCTACTTAGGCTGTTAGATCGGACCAAAACAACCATCGTTTCTCTCCCACCGACCTAATTACACCTAATTACAAATTGGGATGACAATTAATTTCATAATATTGTCAAAGTAGAGAATTAAATAAAATGTCAAATGTCAAATGTCAAATCAAAATTCTACTTACTGCCAATAATATTTTATTAAAAGAGCGCTTTTGCAATGATACATAACAAATTACTCCTAATATTTAAGGGATAGTAACATCATTTATAAAAGAAACCAGATACAGTGTTCCATAGGGTATAGCACAGTTTTTTCCTCAGAACAAAAGAAAAAGGTATACGCCTTGCATGCCAAATTACCTAAAGATGGGACCTGAAGCAATTATATTGTCACTAGACAGCTTTACTTGCACTATTGTTTACAGTTCCTGGAACCACGTGCATTGTCATCTAACATCACTAATTTGAACCTGAAACAATTATATTTTTTTTTTTTGAAGTCACTTGATACACCGGTTGCGTTGTTCTGAGAAATTTGATACACATATGAATTGAAAACATCAGGTCATCCTCCATCTTGGCTTATGGATTCGCTGGAAGAACCTTCCCTTTGCAGGCTCCGAATCCGACGTTGAAGCCTTCGCCCTGCAAAAGCAGTAGATGGCGTCAACAAGCGTACTTATACTTCCCAACAGGAAAGGATTTTAGTTTTAGGTTCTGAATAGAGGCCTAGAGTATGTTCAAGATATTTATATTTGATTAATTGATCAACAAAGATGAGTTTACTGAACCTTGCAACAAGCTGTCATGATGACTTCATCACCATCTTCTAAAAACTTGCGTGTTGAATTTCCGACTGGTATCGGTTTTTGTCCATTCCATGTTAGCTCCAGCATACATCCCAAGGAGTCCGGCTCCTGGAAGGTAAAAAAAAAAAAATCAAAAATGAGGATCGTTATGGATTAGAAACTCTAAGTTGAGATATTGATTGCAACATTAGTAAGGGTTACTCCATACAGGTCCACTGAGTGTGCCAGTTCCAAACAAATCCCCTGGCCTCATGTTGCATCCATTAACGGTGTGGTGTGCTAGTTGCTGCGTCAACGTCCAGTACCTGAAAGAAATCATTTACATGAAAGTGCACGGATTGCATGATCAGGCTAAAAAAAATTTAAATTATATGTTGCAAAAACAGACTCTGGTTCCTATCATTAAAGCGGTAGTAAATGAAAGGAAAATTAGTATTAAAACAAAGGTTTTCCCTGCCATACATGCAAACCTTGGTTATCTTATTTATAAACATGTGCCAGAATGAGTGCTCAAGAATGACATAGTGAAAAAGTGACTGAAACAACTCCATAAAGCATATGCAAAACATGATGCAGTGATGCATCCAAAATAAACATATGAGAACATAAGAAGGTACTACCAAAAGAACATTTTAAGCAGGATTCTTACAAATGTTTGAAGTTACTCTTTGTCACTATTGATGGATCATTTTGCTCTTTGGGCTTAATCGAAACCTTGCAGAGAAAAGTAAGTGCATTACTTGGAATAAATTTGATCTAATACATGCTAAGCAACAACGAAGTGAATAACTGAACAAGTTCCTACTTCAAGATGAATGTCATAATTTGTGTGCTTCTTCTCAGCTAAGTAAGGCAAAGGCTCAGGTTCCTGCAATGCAAAGCAAATTAGCTTTTTGCAAAACTATAATCAAATGCTGATTAGTAAAAGAAACTATACTAATATAGTTGGTGTTAGCATAACCTATTGTAAGCCATAAGTAGAAGAAACAATAACTGCCCACCTGCTTGGGAGCCTCACAAGAAAAAGGCTTTAGGGCATCTAGAGTCACAATCCATGGCGATATCGATGTACCTATAGACATGCCAAATTTTAAAAAGGTCATGGAGTCGAAATACACAAGGAGAAAGGGAAGGGGGGATATTCTAAAATTTTTTCATAAATTGCAGAAATTACAGAAGATTTCTATCAGTAGTATTAGAGCCTACAATAGAAATATTAACCTCAAGAATCAAAATTTTAGAAGTATCCATGAATTAATTACAAATACTAAAGATGCATTAGTTAAAATTATGCAATATAGGTGCAGAACTTCCGATTTTTGTAAAAGCACGTGAGAGGTTTAGTTATTCAAAAACTACACCCCATGAGTGGTGCAAGGTGGCTTACCAAAGTTCTTTCCAAGGAAAGGCCCAAGAGGCACACACTCCCATCCCTGGATGTCTCTAGCTGGCAAATTATAGCAAACTCAGTATAATCATGGTATGTATCTGATCTGAAAAAATAGTCGAAAAAGGAGACCTACCACTCCAATCGTTCATTAACACTACGCCAAATATATGTTCTTCAGCATTATTAACATCAATAGATTTGCCCAATTCATTCCCTGGTCCAACCACAGCTGCCTGAAAGCAACAAGTGTGATAAAGTAGTTAAGTAAGGAAAGTTATTACTATAAATGTGCACAATTTATCTAGTGATCCAGTCTAATATGATAGTTCAAGGCATTTCGACATCAATGATAAGTACTTGACTATTCGAGTAGCAAACATATCAAATAGGTTAATCATATCTATAAGTATAAGATGCAAAATTTATCAAGATAATCCAGGTAGAAAGGTCTGCAAGACGCTTACCATTTCAAGTTCAAAATCAAGCTTTTGAGAAGGACCAAAATAAGGCAGAGAGTTTCCTGTTGGATGGCCTTGGCCTCTAAAAAAGGGGAGAAATATTATCAGAATTTCAAGCTATTGAGTGCCAATCATAAATGTATAAATATACACATAAGTATATAAGTAATTACAGCCAAGTTATAATTAGTTGTAAGGAAAATTTGTTAGCAAGTAACAGAAGTTCAGATGCAACAAAAGCATATAATGGTGGGATGAATGAAGACAAAACTGCAGACCAATTACAGAGGAATGGATGCACATGCAAATGATATGCTTTAAACATTAAATAACGGTAAATGGAAGTTGAAACAATTTTTTTAGGTCAGAAGTGGAAACAACTTGTGTTTAGTGACACAAAACCTAGCTATTCTAATAATAAAAGTTAATAATCAAACTTTCCCCTAAGGACATTCAAAGAAACATTTGAATTCACTGTTTAAGTTTTTTTGGGATGTGCACCTGGGTCGAATAATATCAGTTCCAGATATGACTACAGAGGATGCCCGTCCATGATAAGCTATTGGAATGTGAAACCTGGAGTGAACCAAAGGAGCATTGCAGGTTAGTGGGTTTTTTTTAATAGGTGCAGGTTAGTGGGTTACAAACACAAAATTGCAGCAACAAACAACATGCAACAAAGCATCAGTAGATTTAACAATATGTAATCCATATATGTGAAACACTAGTAACAGCACAAGATTCAGATGCTTAGGTGTGGGTCTTATGAGTTTCACTGTAACCTTTTTTTTTTTTTTTGAGTCCTTGACTCCCCACCCACCGGACATATATACAATTTATCATCTCTTTCTCTCTCTAGTAAGAGGTCAAAGATACAACTTTTATATCAATATCTCTACCAACACCACTTGTATAAACCTTTGAACATATAGTAGATCTTGTATATACAAAAGAGTAGATTCCATTATATATGTCCATACTAAGATGTTTTGTTTTAAAAAAAAAATCATCCTTGTGGCTTCAACTTTGTCTGAGACATCTTTGGTTTGCATATAAGTTTATGCCACACTTTTGTCACTTTATCATCATTTTTGACTAATGATGACTAACAGAGAGAGAAAAAGGCAAATAAGACAATAATGCCCTTGGTAGTAAGAGCACTTACTAAAAATATTAGAAGGAAATTCACTTTAGTACCAAGGTTATATTTGTCTTTTTACCCTCTCTGCGAGTTCAAAGAAGTCATCAGACATGGTAGAGACAAGAAAGTGCAAAACCTTTCAAAGGAAAAAGATTGGTTACACTCCAACCAATTCAGTCAAAATTGAAAAAATGATGTTTCCTTGAAAAAGTTCCAAACCACAGGCATGCCTCAAGACAATTTAAACCACATAGATGACTTCACAAAGCTTCAAAGTATAGGCGCTCGCTGCTACAATATACACAAACCCGACTGCTTGAATTTAAAAAAAAGACACGTGCTGCAGTATCCATAAAAAAGTTCACAACTACAACAATAACTATAAAAATCTGAAAGAAAATGCATTACCAATTTGGATTGATTGCATTCTGTGGTCCACGGAATATGATCCCACAGTTCCTTGCATGGTGAATGGAACAAAAGAAGTCTGTGTAGTCTCCTATCGTGATAGGCAGAAGCATCTCTATATCACTCTATTTGATCAAACGAAGATGTTAGCAATTGCTTCAGTAATCTCTTTGTTTCTCAAAAAGGAGAAACCTACCATCGGCACAAGGCACTTCTTCGTCAAGTCCTCATTGTCACGCAATACTGGCTCATCAGCTGCAAAGCAATAAAGAAGAAAAATGGTGAGAAGTGTCAACATCTTTCAAAGTATACAATCTTTGTTCGCTGGGAAGTGCTTCTAAACTTTCCAAAAAAAAAAATGCACAGATCCTACAACAATTCAATTGTCAGGTTGATCTGCACCAAACAATTACTGATCACAGCTGCTGTACAATTAGTGCAATTTTCTTTTGCGAATGCACAAAAGCACTCCTCTTGTTTCTTTTTCTTGAGCTTCATACTTCCACCATTATCTGACAGTTGAGATGATTGCACCGAAGCAATAACCACAATGTTTTTTTCCACGTGTAATGTGCACATTGTTGGTTTGAGCAAATCATAAATCTTTTACAATAACTCGACAGTACGATCATTCATCAGTTCATCACAAATATCATTCTTAGTACTTATTATTGAACATTAGTAGTGCAAAATTACAGATTACAAGAACCGAAGCGTGAGAACGATTAATACCCGAAAGGATCCTCTGGAGAGTGGTTCGCGCCTCCTTCCACGCCGACCGCCCCATCTCCAAGAACATGTTCAGCGTTTCCTGCCACCAACCAATCACACATCAACACCCACCTACTTCATTCACTTACCAAGAACATGCCTTATTCCAAACCTTTCTGAGAATTTGCGCTAAGCAAAGCTAACAAGGCCTTTTAAAAGAACCTTACAAATTGCGTACGCAATTACCCAAAAAATTCCAAATATTCATCTTGCAAGCAGCTAGAGCTTGGAAGAAAGAGGCACCGACCTGGCGGAAGCAGGGGGAGGACGAGAGGAGGGGCCCGTCGAAGAGGCCGGCGTCGGAGGCGGCGGCGAGGTCCAGCGCGAAGTCGCCGATGGCGACGGCTGGGCGCGGCGGCTCCGGCGAGCCGCGGCGGCAGAAGACGCCGAAAGGGAGGTTCTGGATGGGGAAGTGCGAATCCCGAGGCACCTTCACGAACGATTGCAGTCCACCACCCTCCACCGCCATCTCCTTCTCTGCTTTGCACAAGGAACCCGAAATTACGAAGCAGAGTTGGAAGCTGTTGGATTTGCTTCGTTGGATTTCTTTAATCTTTATAGTAGGATTAGGATGATGTCTGATATTGCTACGCCCTTTTAATAAGAATCGGAAGCGCTACAGTTTCAGTCCTATATTTAGTTATTTACAGGACGTTTGATAAAAATCGATGATCCGGATCAATCACGGTAGGTTTTGTAGTTGTACATGAATTGCACAGTGTACAGAACGTCTCATAAAATATCGATGGTATTCAAATTGCACATGTAGAGGTGTCTAGTAAAAATTGATGATCTGGATTGATCACGATAGGATTTACTGTTGTATAAAAACTGTACATATGTACAAGATGTATATCAAATTTGATGATACAAAGATAATAGGATATTTTTTTTTTCCTACAATTGTATATACAAACTAGGTGGGTCTCCGCGCGTCGCCGCGGATATTGAGAAAATAAATTTGTAGATGATAATATATTATATCAATAATTGAATGATTATCCCCAGGTGATGCGCTGATACAACTAGTTTTGCACTGATTCGACCATTAATGTGTTTTTTAAACTGACCAAGCCCGACCGAAGACTTGGGCTGATACGACCAGTTTTGAAATAGACGACCACGACCAGAACTTGTACTTACACCGCTGGTTTTGAACAAAGCGACCCTGACCAGATCTTGTACTAACAGTAAAAATATTGGTCGTGATAGTAAAAAACAGATCAAATAATTTAAATTGATAGTTGGACATGACAGTAAAAAAACTTGGTCGTGCTAGAGTGGTCGTATCACTGCAAGAGTTAACAGTAATTTTCTGGCATGATCTTCGACGTCCTGATCGTTTTCTTTGTCTAGTGAATCAACAGATTTGTCTTTGTGTTAGATGTTCTTACTATTGATCAATGATCGTATTTTGTATTTAATCGCCTAACAAATTTGTTTGTGTTGGTCTTGTTTGATTGTGGTCGAATGGAAGGATTTATAAATTTCTGGCTTAATCCTCGAGGTTCGCTGCTCTTTTTTTCTGCCTGGTCAAATAAGCGGTTTTGTGCTAGTGGTATTTTGTGTCTGGTCGATTCAACGTTTTTTGTGCTTGGTTGAACCAATGTTTTGTTTTTTTGTGATGGTTGTATTGTTTGTGTTTTTGGACGTAGCAAGAAAAAAGCTTGGTTGCACCAGCCTAGTCGAATGAGCGATTTTATTTATTTTTTTTTGGTCACATTTTGGTTCTTTTGGTTGAATCTTTTGCGTTTTTGGTCAATTTAGCAAGCTTGGTTTTGGGAGAATGTGCGAAACAGCGTGTGTCTGATTGAATTTGGGTTGTTCGTCGAATCGGCTGTCTTAGTTGTGGTCGAATATGAGAAATAGCACAGTTAGCCAGTGCGAAAGTGTGTTTGATTGAATTTGAGTTGCAGGTCGAATCATGAGACTTAGTTTTGGTTGAATGTGGGAAACAGTTAGCCTATGGTGAAGCACATTCGACCGCTCAAATAAAGCGAACACGCCGATCGAACAGCTACAAACAAAAGGACGACGTGGCTCAACGTGGACGCAGCGTTCAAACAATAATTCACAAGCCCGATAGTAGATTCCACGCGGCCGGCCCAGATGAAGTGAGTACAGTGATCGGACAGCCACAAATGCGGCGACAACGTGGGCAAAGCAACGGGCTGCATGCAGACGGCAGAGATGAGCCAAAATCGTCGATCGAATGGCCAGAAACGCGGCATCGACGTGACCGTGCATGGAGAAGACTTAGTGTCCGGGTTGTATATCAACATATGACTATATAATTGTAGTTTAATTTGAATCGAAAAAATCAGACCATCCATATCCGTCTACTTTTGATCCTTACTTATGCTCGGGAAATTGTCGAGCCTGTCCTTATCAACTACACTTATTTTTGCAAAGAGTTTGAAAAAAAAATAAGAATAGTTGGATATTAGTAGGGGTGTAAATATGATGCGAATATATGTTTATCAAATTCGATAAAATAGTTATTTGGTAAGAAAATAAACATTTGGCAAATTATGCGAATTCGAATTCGGATTCGGATTTTCCAATTTTTGTTATCCAAATTTGGATGCAGATTTGATAAGGATATATATGTGAAACGGATGAGAATATCCCAATAATTGCATAATCTGAATAAGGATATAGATGTTTAGAGTTATAATTTATTGTACACTTATGATGGCAAATTATTTGCAATTATAATTATGATGTTGACAATTATAACATGGTGTTTAATGTTGATAAAAGGATGCCGACTAGAAGGGGGGTGAATAGACGGTTTTAAATTTTAATTCCAATTTGCAATCTCAATCTAAAACAATAATGTGATATTATCACAAACAAGTGTAGTTGCACAAATTAGCATTTTACTTTCCTAGAGTGATCGAGACAACAACAAATTTCTCTAAATATAAAGTTTGCAAGAAGAAGAAATAACTGATGACATAATTGATTTTTTACAAGTATAAAAAATTTGTCGATTTCCACTTATTCTCGCTGAAACACTCTACACAAGAGTATTATCTCAATTCTACTAGTGGTTGTCCTTCTCTCCAGATAGGCAAGCACCAAGTCTTCACGCCCAAACACCGGGCCTCCCCGACAAACACCGTCAATAGAGAGATCGTCGAACTCCTAGGACCGTCTAGGTGACGGTAATCACTAAGAGTAACAAGTAAAATGCATTCGCTTGATCCACTTCGACACAAAAAACTCAGTATGCAATGCAATTCACTCTCTAAGTTAACTCTTTAATGCAACTAATGTATTGAATATAATTTGCGAGTTCTAGATGCAAGAATTTGTGAATTGAATGAAAAATTGAATGCTCTTAGCTTTTGCAACAACTAGCAACAACTAGCAATGAATTATGTGTGCCAAAAGCTCTTGTAATAAATGCCAATTGAAGTATATATATGGCTTATGAGCTAAAACTAGTTGTTAGCCAAATTTCAGACAAAGTTTGTACTGGCCAGATATTGTCAGGCTGGTGTAATGATTAGTCACTGTTGGGCAATTAATACACTTGTCAGTGACCGTTTGATACAGACGGATACATACTCGACCGGACAAATAGTCCAAACAAATGTGTTTGTCTCTGGTTACGATTTGATTACACATACATTTTTTTGTATTAGGCGAACAATGTCTGGTCATTTCAGACAAATAGGCCAGACAAATGTATATGTCTCTAGTTACGTTTTACTAAAACTTAGTATGACCAGGTTTAATACTGATACGACTAAGTTTGAACTGATCTGACCAGTTTTGAACTGATACGACCACGAGTAGATCTTGTACTGATCCAACTAGTTTTGAACTGATACGACCACAAACGGGTCTTGTACTGATCCGACCAGTTTTGACTTTACCGAAGCGATCAGTTCTTTTACTGTCACGACCAAATTTTTGTTTTACTGATTCGATCAATTTTTTTACTGGTGCGACCAAGGTTTTTTCTATCATGACTAAGTTTATGTACTAGCCGAACATTGTCCAGTAACATCGAATTTTGTCCGGCCATATCACATAATTTGTGTCCAAACAGATTTATTTATCTCTGGTGAACTAGTGCACAATTTTTATCTCTAAAATTCACACTCTGCTCTAATTTGCTCTTAGCCTATATGAGTATGCACTTGAGCTTCAAAACATTAGATAGATCAAACTACTAGGACTATACCCCTCTTAATCGTACCACCGATAAATCTAAAATTTAAAGAATGAATCTGATCGACTTCGTCACTAACGACCGGTAAAAACTTAAGAAATGAACCTTAATATTCATCTTTATCTCGGCCATTGGTCATGGGGTTTCTCTATTTCTCGTTTTTGTCACGACGTTATCATGTTTTGATCTGAAACTTAAGTCACTCGAAATAAACATGTTAGTTCCGTTCTTTGTCATTAATCACTGAAACTCTAAACAGAACCTATATTCAACATTTAATTGTTTATGTTATGTATTGTTGTGTTGCAGAAAGATAGAAAATGAGTTTAAAGTAGTGTTTTTATTAAACAAGAAATATTTATTGTAAAATAATTATTTTAGTTGTATAGCGTCCGAATTCGTAACGAATTAAAAAAATCCGATTTGAATTTGTATCCAACTAACATCTGTAATATATTCGAATCTGAGAAAATCCGACTCTATATTTGTATCCGATTAAGAAATATGATATAGGATATGGTTAGAACAATATTCAATCCGAATATGATCATTTTACACTCCTAGATATTAGATATTGAATCTACTGTTACGCTTATTTTTCTTGTCAAAAATCTCCAAACTTTTGCCACTAATCAGATAAGACCTAATTAGGAAGAATGCTATTATATATATCAAATCCCAATACTGAAATTGTACAAATTAATTGTGTGTCTCCCTCATGATTGGTCGAAGAAAAAACAAAAAATCTTTTAGACAGTTATGATTCCATCTCACTAAAAACTACTGATGGTAGATTTAGAGATAAATACAATTTCAATATACAGGTGCAAATGGTATCTTTGAATTAGGAAATCCTGGAGTGGGAGTATCACTGTGAGTAGGGAGGGTACTGTGGTACGTTCCCTCGGGTGTTTGGTGCTTCTGTTTGGTAGTTAGCGCGAGAAAGCGGCCGGTATCCAGCTGTGCCATCAGCGTGTACCACAACTTCGGTCACACGAGCGATCCACAACCGAATGCCTCACTAACTCGCGGATCTAAACGCTTGACAGTTTTTTGCTTCATCTCGTCCTATCAATCCAATCTTGAATGTGTCGGAGAAGTTAAAAGTGCTTAATTATCTCATGAGAAAATTCAAAATGGTTACGTTGATCTTGAGCATTGATTGGACCGAAAAAAGAAACACTAGTCTTTTTGAACTGAGAGAAATTGTGAATGCCCTTTCCAACAAAATAATCCTGGAAACAAGTCACTTGCAATAGTCCCACAGTTCCACCTCACAAATACAAAAGCGGTAAGTTTTTTTAATACCATTACAAAGTTTGTATATTTCACATTTATCATTGGATGTATCTAAGTCCAGTTCTATTTTGTCAATCTTAGACTACAATTTCATAATTCTTGAAATGACATGAAAGAAATTTTCTTGCAAAAAATAATGCATGGTAATGCAAAATTTTATGAAACACAAATGAGGTCAATCCGACAAGGTTCTAAGATATAGTATTTTGCGAACTGTTTTATGGTTCACAACTAGAAACCTGGGAAAAATTCTGTACCTAAATTCTAAAGCACAAGAGTTATGAAACAGAATAGAAGATTCACAACTAGAAACCTTAACTTCTGCTGCATGCGGATGGCACCTTCCGATGTTTGCGTAACTTCAGTTTACCTCTTCAGGAGAAAAGAAACAGTGTTGAAGTTAAACTATGGAGGGCAGGAGAACAGCAGTGATGTGTTGGTTCCACCGAATCCGAAAGAATTTGAGATTGCCGCTTGTATGGGCATCTTCTTCGTGGTGCCTAAGGGCATGAAAGCGCCGTCAAACAGTGGGTCTGGCCGTTCAAGATTGAGGGTAGGCGGCACAATTCCCTGATCATGGCAAATAATAACCAGAGGTAAATTTCCCAAACAGAATAATTGATATGGAGAGAACTGATGAGTTTATAAGGGAGATATACATGGTGAATAGCTAACACAGTGAAGATTGCTTCCACTGACCCAGCTGCCCCTAGCAGATGACCAATTGATCCCTAAATAAAATTGTTTTATCGAAACATGAGTGATACAATGTAAGTGAATGAACGATTGCGCTTATTGCATAGAGTGGAGGCTTACCTTTGTTGAGGATAACGCTAGCCCACCAGATGTTGCATGACCGCTGAAGACAGATTTAATTGCACATGCCTCTACTGCATCGCCTAATTATGGTTTAAATTATTTAAATTTATCAATTCCTGATGGTACATAAATCATAACAATATAATAAACAAAGTTATCTAACAATGGAAATCAGGCTTTATTTTGCCATAGAAATTATAGGCACTTACCCAGAGGAGTTGATGTTGCATGAGCATTTAAATAATCAATCTGATTTGGATGAAGCCCTGACTAGAAAAACAAAAAGAATTCAATTAAAACATCAAATAAAAAATTGTCATTTACATTACAAGGTCCTTGATGCTTCAAACAATAGTATAGAAACTCTAAACATACACAACTGCAGAGAAAATTACTGCAAAGCATAACAGTGTACCTGCTCTAAAGCCCGTTTCATAGCTAAGATAGCACCTCTACCATTGTTTTGTGGCTGAGTAATGTGGTGTGCATCACCTGACAAAAAATGATCCCCATAATGCAACACAAGCCAATTATGGAAGAAACAAACAGTTCCCTCGTGGAATAGGAGAATACCAGACATTCCATAGCCTCGAACTTCTGCATAAATTTTTGCGCCACGCTCCCTTGCATGATCAAGTGCCTGTAAGGGTTAATGGTCAATCTGCTAAGCAAATACAATGCACTAATATAATCATTCCCTATTAAAAGTTGCATAGATTATATAGAAAAGAAATCCACATAAAAGGAGCAGAGGAATTTGGAGGAATCAAGACATCAAGTCAAGCCTGGCCAGTTCTAAAAATATAGGTCAAGCCTGATCAAAGAGACAGGCCATACTTTTTAATAAAATGGTTTGGATCTTAACAACAACTGAATGACTGATTTTACAAAGCATGGAACAACAGCTTCAAAACAGCAAGGTAAAAAACTTAGGATTTTTCTTCACCCTTCAGACTCACCTCCAACACCATGACCCCACATCCTTCACCTATTCTGTTGATTATTTTTGAACAAAAAATATAAGAAAAGGCACCAGGAAAAATAAGGAAAAAATAGAAAAAGAAACAATCATAATGTAACAGGGGATTGACATACACAAATCCATCTCTATCACAATCAAACGGCCTAGAAGCTGCTTGTGGAAAAGAGTTAAATTTTGTGGATAATGCCCTTAACCTGCGACACAACAGATAAGATTAGATAAGTTCAGCGGCACTGATTAGAAAATGGAACAACATATCTATCATGCAAGAGGGATGCAAAGCAAAACCCACACGTGACTTCAGTTTGCACATGATTTTTCTGAAGCTTGGTGCCCTCAGAAAATCAGGTTAGGTGTTTTGTGTACATAAAAGTGAATTGTTTGTTCCTTCCTACAACACTTACTCAACAGGTGCATTTTACAACCTCAATAAAACATCTGAGGCAACTTATAACTTGCACAAAAACAGCATCAACATTATTATTTTGGAACAAATGAACAAAAATGCAGGAACATACTTGCCTTGAAAATCCAGCTATGGACAGAGCATCAATACTGGACTCGGTCCCACCAGCCACCATCACATCTGCATCTCCAAATTGAATCATCCGTGTGGCATCACCAATGGAGTGAGCACCAGTAGCACAAGCTGTCACAGCAGCATGGATTGGACCCTAGTTGGAAGTATATGCCATTCACTCATTGTACTAACATCTTCACAGTAATTGAAACATTGAATGAAAAGCCTAAAATATTGCATATGACAATAAACAGCCATTCCACCTGGAAACCACATCTCATGCTGACATGACCTGATGCCATGTTGATCAGAATCTTGGGGATGAAGTATGGGCTGAGGCGACGTAAGCGCTGTGTTCAGAAGAAAAATACATGTCATATATCAGTGCTAAAACTTGAAAGGGCAAGTTTTAGTTATATTGCACGCAGTGCAGGGCAGAACCTTAATACAAGAGGAAGAGTGTGAATAAATAAGAGTTTGCTTCTGGTTTATCACATTTATCAATTGATGATATACTTGATGAACAGTGAAAAACAGAGTAATGTGCCTTCTACATGTCCAAGCAGTTGGTATGCTCTAAGAAAAGGGGTGAATAGAGTTTTTCAAAGGATATTGTTGGAGGGGTCCATACCAGTCCTATTAAGGAAAGATTAGAAGAGAGTTATGGACCTACATGGAATGCTGATGCATTGTTGGCTGCCATGGAGGATAAAATCACAATTTAAGAGTCCATCCTAGATGGATTGCTCTGATACCGTGAAAAAGAGAGTGATTAAAAGATCTCTCTAAGGGTTTCTTCTTGTTTCATATTCTCCATAATGTACGGCCTGATTATATACACAAAGAGAATAACTAAACTAATAACTACTAGAAACTACTGCAAGAAGACTTACAGAAAATCAGTAGTGAAATAAATGCAAAATTAGTTAGACGAGTTGTTATCCTCTAATAAACAGAGAGCTCAGAACATAACAACAGAATATTGGGAAGACAAATGATCAAACTACTAATTCCTTTGCATGCACCATTTGTGAATTAAATCATCCGATGGGGCAGACATGACTAACGATACCAAAAGATACAGAAAGAACAGTAATAAACAAACTGTTGCAGCAAGAAGAATTACACACATTTTCGTTGATCATCTGTGATGCATCTAAAATGTCTGAGATGCTTCCAATTCCCCCACCGATTGAGACTCCCTGATACAGCTCTAGTCAGATCCAGCAAATCAGAAATACACAGAAGGGATTGAGGGTTCAGTGCAGGCAAAAAGCATACTGTTCTTTCTTTCTTCCCAACTTCCAAAGGCAGCCAGTTCGAATCTCTCAAAGCCTCATCAGCTGCACATAGAGCATAGGCTATAAATCTCGATATAGATTTATGGTCCTGGAAAGAAGAACATTCAATCAACACATAAAGGAAAGTTTTACAAGATGAGAGGACACCTAGCATTACACTTGTACAACAATATCCCATCAGAACACAATGGGCCTCAATTTGTCAAAGATGTAAATAAAGTGCAAGTCATCCACAGCCGTCCTCTTTCAGGGCAATTTTGTATCTTTTCTCTACTTCCATAAGAAGCATGCAAATATCTGATAGAAGGGAATCAAAAGGGGTGCATCGGTTTGAAGAACGCAAGTCCTACAGCAACCAAGATTGCGGCAAAGCTGATGTATGACATTGACTACTGGAAAACTAGTCTAGTAGCATGATGTGCATTAAACGACCACATTCTCTTCTGCTGATCATACATGACTTTAACAAATAATGATACCCAGCGAGCAGTTCAGCAATGTAGATATGGACTACGGACGTGATCAATTTGATCAGAATTTGAAGAATCAAGCATGCATCAGCATTGCAGCTCACATCATGGTCTGAAAACACCAAGAATCCTACAAGGTTTTAGTAACTAAATCGAGCTCAATTGCTGCAATTTTTGTACTACACCAATCTTATATTGTCAAGAACACTAGACTAGAGGAACCAGACACTAGTTAGGGGCGTATAAACAGTAGTAAATTAGTAACCTTGCTCCAAGCCTCCTCGTCGAACTCGTCCTCACCCTTGCCGAACGGCACCGCGGCGACGACCCTGGACGGCAGCTGCTCCAGCGTCTTCTCCGCCGCCTCCTCGGCTCCGCCGAGGCGGAGGTCGGCCGCTGCGAGCGCGCGCACGGCGCAGTTTCCGGCGACGAGGCGGGCCCAGGTGGGCCCGACTCCGCAGCCGAGCGGCGTGATGGCGCCGAGCCCTGTGACGACGACGCGGCGTCCGGCTGCCGGCGGCGTCGGCGGGAGGGGCGCCGACGAGAGGCTGCGGCGGAGGGGGAGGAGGAGGGCGCGGCCGAGAGAGCTCATGAGGCGCCGCAATTTTTTTTTTCTTTCTCCCTTCTGCTTGTGAAGATGCTTATCACCGTTGGATTGTGCCGGTCAGATGATGTGTATTTATTTACTCTGGGAAGACTGAAGAATTATTCGTCCAATTAACAATATATATTATAACTTTGAAAAATAGTTAATGAAATAAAAATAATAATATTACTACATTCGTTTCTAAAATTAATTACTAC
The DNA here is from genome assembly GCA_019359835.1 of Pharus latifolius. Classification (NCBI taxonomy): domain Eukaryota; kingdom Viridiplantae; phylum Streptophyta; class Magnoliopsida; order Poales; family Poaceae; genus Pharus; species Pharus latifolius. The sequence goes on from CM033320.1 coordinate 7,268,246, forward strand.
ATTCTATCTCTATAATTGTTGCTAATTTATTATAATATATTATTGGTCAAAATTTGATGTCGAAGACTCTAAAAAATTCAAATAATCTATAAGTCATGTTTGTATTTGAGAATTTTTAAAAGAATTTTAAAAAAACACACATCTATTCTATATGTTTTCACTTTTTAGATTCTATTTCTTTGACCGGCTCTCCTAACGATCCTATTATATTTGATTCAAATTTTCTATAGTGTAGTTAAACCATGTGTTTATACAAATTATTTGTCAAATTATTCGTATAGATACACTAACGAATTATTTTTTCTGTCTAAAATTAAATTAGTCCCTTTCAACATTTAAATTTTATGCTTGCTTATTGCATATAAACACTATATTAGGAACTCTAACCACTCATTTCATCCAAAGTTGCATACATATTACATGTAACATGTTCAATTAGTTGAAATTTCACAGTAGATTAATCTATCAAGTTTTAAAAATCGATTGAATAGTAATATCTTGAATAAGTGGAAATAATATTTACAAAAAAATACATTTACAAAGAAATAAAAATTAATGGTTTGACACAAACAACTGAATCAGCCCTTTGACCTCAAACTAATCTAAATTTCCATGTGGATATTAGATATTCCACATGTACATACCAGCATGCAATTGAAGTTCATGTATTTTTGCATGTGCGTTGTATCAGTTAGCCCAATCTATCTATCGATAGATACAATTAGAGATAATAATAGAAGATAAGATAGTGGATTGATGTGGTGTATGATAGTGATGTGTATATGTTTCCTTTTTTTTTTTGTTTTTTCTTCGAGAATAAAGGCATGGATAAAGAATGTATGGATTTAAATTTTTCGTAAAAGAATTTATTTTGTAATTATTTTGTAATTTAGATTCTTGTATTTTATTTTTTATGTCCTAATCTATCAATTCTTTCCATTAGTCATGAGTTTGGTTAAAAAGTTGTGTATCTATGTGTTAGTTACAAAATTATCTTTAATTTTTTTATTTCATTTAGTGCTTTGTTCTCTGTCATTCTCTTCGAAACGAAGTGACTGCTATACAATAAAAAAACACAAGACAAAGATGAAAAAACTAATAAATAGTTGTGCCGCTAAAACACCGATCCCAATTTCCTAGTGTTTGTCGGTCTCTGGCGTAGCTTTTTTTCTTTAACAGGTTCATGGTTAATCAGACCAAATAGCAAATTTATACCTCAAAGAAAATGTAAAGACTTAAATTAAAAAATGATATTTATAGGTGGATTTGAGACAAAATTGTCCCTTTCACTTCTACTTATCTAGCTTATTGATTTTATTTTTTCCATATTTTCTTATCAAACAAACAAAATTTTCTTGAATAATTGTTTAAGTTTTTCAAATAATGACACCCTAAGAAATATATTACCCGTACAAAAATTGTGTAAAAAAAATTGGCGCCTCCTCGGGGCGAGAGAGACAATGACGCGATTGGCTCACCGGCATGTCCACCTGCACAGACAGCGCCGCCGAGACGCGGACAAAACCGCCGTCGCTCGCGGCAGAATCCGTCCAGAATTCCACGCGACAGCGACGCAGGAGGCTCCCCAAGCCACCGAAGCGAGCGAGAGGCGGAAGCGGCCGCGCCGCTCCTTTTCATCTCCGTACGACGTCCACCCGCTCCGCGCGCGCGCTCGGCTTTTAACCACCGCCCATAGTCCATGTTAGTGGCGACCACGAATTGTTGCGGAGATGGATGGTGAGGGGAAGCCCTCGTCGCTGGTGCTGACGCCGACGTGGGTGGTGGCCGCCGTCTGCTTCGCCATTGTCGCCATCTCCCTCGCCGCCGAGCGCCTCCTCCACTACCTCGGCAAGGCACGATCGTATCCGTTTCCATTACTTTACTACCTCGATTTCGGCCTAATTTCGAGCTATGTTACCCTGATTTTTTTGGTGTGATGCATTCGATGTTTTGCATAGGAAAGGTTGTTCTTTGTGGTGACTTTGATCTCTGAACATTCCAGGAAAACATATATACTGTTTTATGCTTCATATCTTATGAATTTTGACTGACTTATCTTTGAAATCAAACTAATGATAGAAGTTAAGAGCCATCTAGTTACTGTAATTGGTGTTTTTCTTTGCCTTCTACTCAAGTATTTCTTGTGCAATGCAGTTCCTAAAACATAATGGGCAAGAAGCACTGCATTCAGCTCTGCAGAGAGTAAAAGAAGGTAGCGTTATGCGAGCTCTTCGCTTGCAATTTAACATTTTGTCTTTTTCGAAAGAAGCCATCGAACATTTTATAATTGGACATATGGTCATGTTTTGCATTAGTTTATTTCTTGCTTTTATCACTAGCACCGCATGAAATGCAGGCCTGACTATCATCTGCATATGGGCAATCTTTTTTTCCCTCTTGGAAATTGCAATGCTTTAATATAAAAACAAAGAAAAGAAACGGCAGACATTCATTGACAACATGCTAATGGAAAACAGAAAAGTACATAAGATGTTTACTGACTTGATTCCAGTTTATTCTGGTGGAAAAATGTTGTTTCTTCACTGCCTGATCTGGCTGCTTGCGATGTGTGCAGAATTGATGCTTCTAGGCTTCATTTCCTTCCTCCTAAGTGTCTTTCAAGGTTTTATTAGCAAGATTTGCATCCCAGAGAGTGCTGCATCTCTCATGCTTCCATGCAAGAAAGAGGCACTAGCCACAGAAGAAGCTATCAGCCTTTGCAAGAAAAAGGTAGAATATGAAGGCAGTGGTTTTTCTAAGAAATTGTTTGAAGTGGATATGATTGTTTTGCATTGTTCTTTGTTAGATAGCGTTAGTTGTATGCTGGGCAGTAAAAAATCTTGTGTCAGTTTTCTATCATACCAAGACAACTCCAATCCCAAGCATTAGCCATGAGCAAGTATGCAAATGTTGCTTGACATTCATGGCAGTTGGGCAATGTTGGTGATAGAAGTGCTGAGCTTGTAATTTCAAGTGTTATAGATGACGTCATGACCTCTTCAAAAAGAATCTATAGAAATATTTGCACTCTTGATCATTTTGAAGTGACAATCTTACTCTGTTGCAGGGTGAAGTTCCCTTACTATCAAAAGAGGCTTTGCATCAGCTGCATATCTTTATCTTTGCGCTTGGTGTGGTCCATGTTGTGTTCTGTGCTACAACAATGGTACTTGGTGGAGCCAAGGTATATCTGTCTGTGCAAATAAATATGTTCTGAATATGACATGGTTGTCGATGATAAGTTATTTTGGGTACATTCTTGTAGATGAGAAAATGGAACAATTGGGAGAAAGAAATTCACCGAGGAATCCAAGAGAAATGTATGTTATCTCCTCATCTTTTAGTTTCATCCATCCATCCATCCATCCATTCATTCAAGGATGGAATTGTATCTATTTTAACCTATTACAAAGGCATGCAATAGGAGTTCTACTAAGCTCTTAATTTTTCAATGTTGGACAAATTGCACTTTAATATATTTGTGCCTGGCTTGAAGATTTTGTTTTTCTTTGAAATAAAACTGCCAGCATCAGAACAAACCAAACACAAGGGAAAATTTGTCGACGGGGACACAAAGAGACCTTGGATGAGTTCGCCTGTTTTAAGTTGGATTGTAAGTTATCACTCCCACCTATTACATTTATTGATTCATGTAAGTAGAATGTAGAATGCAGAAACACTACTTCCTCACCACCCCTTTCTCTCTCTCTCTGTGCACACATGCGTGTGTGCATATGTGGGTGTATTCTGTATGTTTTGGATGAATGATGACTTATGGAACATAAACACTACTTGTTCAACACTTGTGCCTGCAGCTATAGTTTGCCATTCGTTGCAACAATGGAAGTATTACAATCTCTTGTTTTACTGGCAAGATGCCCTTGGCTATTGTACCTCTAGGATGTTGTCAACTGACTCATATTTGAACATATTATGAAAGTTACTAGGCACTGCTGTGTGGAAAATAATCTTCGGACATCACGCCTGAAATTAACTTTTAAGAATAATAATATAATTTTGAACAATTGATGGATATTAAGTGTTCTTAGACCCTGATTTGAAACTAGTGAACTACAATAAGGGATTAGTGTACTATTGTACTTTAAATGGGACCGACACACTTTACCTAAAATGATTTTTAAGCAAATTTTACAAACTTAATTATCAGATAATTATTGTTATATGACCTTTTTATATGATAATTTAAGATTAATGAACTCTAAGTGAGACCCATGGACCCACATATTAAACATGTGGAAACTACAATAGATTTATATATTTTTAATTTTCTTTTTATTTCTCTTTTACATTGTGCCCACACAACCCCTCATTTTGACAGTGTGGTCAGTAGCAAATTCTCAAACAGAAGTGCATAGCATAGTTGCATAGGAAATCCAATAATATCTATTGATAATTAAGATTCGGTGGTTATTTGGAGAGGCGCAACTTTTTTTCTTTAAGCCTCACAAGTTGGCTTCTCAGAAAAGTTAGGGTGGAAGGGGTTAAACTTCCCAAGATAAATGGTGGTTTAAGCTTGTTTGAGAAACCACGACAATAGCACCATATTTGGGTGTTTAAGTTTTTGGTAGCTTCAAATATAAACTCAGGTCCTTTCAAATTGGCCCTAATTAAGGCCGAAAAATCTCTTGTCCTCAAGGCATGAGAGGCAAGTGCACAAACTTTAGTTCTACATTAATCTTTGTTATTCAAAGTGTCTCTAATGTTTTTAACAAGCCAATATCATGACAACCACTCATTGTGGCCTCTAATGTGGTCAATTGCTCCCAATAAAACATTCTTTTCCCCTAATATCATAGTGTCTGTACATTTATCATAGTTATCTGCATGCCTTTGGAATCATCTTTGATGTTGGATTTTCTCATTGGAATTATCTATTTAGTATATCTACAGACTGATTCAGAAGGTTATTCACATATAATTTCAGGTTGCATTCTTCAAGCAGGTTTATGATTCTGTGGGTAAATCAGATTATAAAGCACTTAGAGAAGCATTTATCCTGGTAAGATGTATTTTTTGACGACTTCTGATTGTCAGTTTAATAAGTCTCCCTGTACTGTTGGTGACGCTAATTGGATACTTTTCATTCCAGAGGCACTACCCAAGGCGTCCAGACTTCGATTTCCATACATACATGGTTCGAGCTCTTGAACATGATTTTAAGACAGTTGTTGGCATCAGGTTGGTCTTTGAGTTAAAGTTCTTAGTTTGCTTTAGCTATATAATCATCCTTGATATTACTTTCATGCAGCTGGTACCTATGGCTTTTTGTTATCCTCTTCCTGTTGCTGAATATAAATGGTAATTCTACCTAAACCTATAATTCAACCAAGTGCCATAAGATATTTGTTTGGTTCATTTGTATTTTCTGAATATAAACGATAAGTTCTTGTTTATACTAGAGTGTTGTGGCAGTTAGTTGGTGCTATCGTTAGCACATTAGGGACCTGTGCCAAATTCCCTTACACTTTTTTACCTGGTGTTAGGGATGCGGAGGGAGCCAATTAGAGCAAAGACAAATGGTTGCACCTGTGGGTGGGTGCTTAGGCAAAAAAGTCTCATCCTTAGCTTAAATGGGTCACATCTGCAAAATAAGGCCATATATTAAGACCTCTTACCTCTAAGAGGATAAGTCTTCTCGCTGCACATAATAGTCCTGTCATGTGGACTTTAGCATGTGTATGTGATCCACTTAAGCTAGGAAAAACAAGCTTTACCTACCTATTACACCTTACAAATGAATCACTTGAAAATTCTATCAAATTTGATGATAGAAACACATGGAAGCGGCTGATTGCAACTAGGAGAAAAATGTAAGGGGTCTAGATTCAAAATTGAAAATGCGGTGATCTCATATAAATCCAATAAAATGCAAGGGGTGTTAGGTAATTCTTTTTTTTTTTTTAATAAAAAATTCACTTTTGGAGGAAGATGTGCATCCAATAGCTCTTGTACTGCTGTGCATCCTTTTTATTTTGATTTACTCCTGATGCAGGATGGCACACGTACTTCTGGCTGGCTTTCTTGCCCTTATTTGTAAGTATGAAACCATTTCCTTGTGCACTTCTAGTTTAAGAAAAAGTAAAAGAAAAATGCACTTTTCAGTGTTCATGAAAATTTCTTAAAATTGGAGAAAATTGCAGCTCCTGCTCATTGTGGGTGCAAAGCTGGAGCATATAATTACTCGGTTGGCTCAAGAAGCAACACAGTCGTGCCCAGATGAAACAGGCGGAACTCCCAGAGTGAAGCCATCCAAGGAGCATTTCTGGTTTAACAGACCTAAAATTGTCCTCCACTTGATTCATTTCATCCTATTCCAGAACTCCTTCGAGATTGGTTTCTTCTTCTGGGTCTTGGTATATATATATATATATATATATATTTCATTGACATGTTTGCCCTGTGCTTCCTATGGACAGAACATTGGAGCTAACCAACTGATAACTTCACAGGCAACATATGGGTTCAATTCATGCATCATGGAAAAGAAAGTTTATGCCATCTCTAGACTTGTCATCGGGTTGGTACAATCTTCTTCACCTTTTTTTCATTTGAAGATCCTGAGCCTTGTTTTATCCATGTTTGCTGAATTGCTGATCAAGATGATAGGCTGATAGCCATGATGAGGTTTGTTGACATGTGAAAAAAGTGCCTGCATGAGTCCTGTCGAATGCACTGAACACATGCGCTACAAATGATTGCTGCTTAACTACATCATAAGCATGCTGCATATGATTGATTGTATTGGTTTTTCATGAGAGGAAGCTACTGGTTGGAAGTTCAACAATGTCCAAACCATCCTCCTACGGATCATCCTCCTATTTTTCGATCTTATGTTTTACCGATTTTTTTTTACTATTATTACGGTGTCAACTTCACATATTATAATATAGGAGTAATTTTTAATACTACTACAACATGATGTATTGATGCTGCTCTGTTTTTAAAAATTACCTCGACGTTTCTCATTCAAATTCTTCTTCTCATATCATTAGTATGATACAATTTTTGCATACTATCAACACATTTTTTTTTGCAGTGACGGATCTACGATTTTATGTCGATTTTCATATAAATATAGAAAGATATAGACTTTAGTGCAAAAAAGATCACGGGGGGTTAGTTGGCCCCTCAGTCTATACACTTCGTCAGCACCTGTTCTTTTTTTTTTTTTCCATACTACCATAATATGACAGTGTTAACACCTATTACAGCGTCCTTTAACTTCTGTTACAGCACGACTCTTTACTATTACATGTTACTGTTCTTTACTGTTACAACTTCCTATCCTAATATTATGCCCAATTATTCGAAATCTTTGGTGCTAATTAGCTGTTGCTCTTTCTTACATGTCTCAAAATTTCTTGCCATTCTCTTAATTGGCTCTCTAATTAGCTATGCAATTGCTGACATCCCTTCTATGTTTAAATTTGCAGCATCGCCATCCAAGTGCTCTGCAGCTACAGTACTATGCCACTCTACGCCATTGTCACACATGTAATTATCACTTTATCTCTTGCATTGCCTTTTACTATCCCAAGAACACACTTCCTTGAAATTACAAAGATGAGACTTGCTGTTTCTTAATTTGAATCGTCTGTCGCAGATGGGTGGAGACATCAAGCTGCAAGCATTCGGCGAGCACGTCCACTTGTCCGTCCATAGCTGGGCCACGGAGGTCCGGAAGAAGAAAGCACAGCCAAACCTCCAAATCCCATTCCTCACAAAGTGGAAGAAGCACAGCACCCCCAACACCGAGGCCAAAGTAACAACGACGGCGACGACGACAGAGATCATTGAGAGCTCTGGCAGCACGGTCTTGCCACCACCACCCGAGCTGGAAGAGATTGTGACCACCACCACTATGACAACAAAACAAACTGCGACAAACAGAAGATTGTAGCTAGATCGCAATAGAGGTGTTCCAAGAAATTCCTCATGTCGGGTGCTCTGAACATTTGTCCTGCTCATTCATAATGTCAGTGTCGCAGTACGTGCCGATGGGACACGTCTTGGCCGTCAGTCAGCCGGCATTAAGCCGGCTGGCCGTGGCAGGCGTCGTGGCTTGTCATACACGTGAGATGTTGCAGTTTTTTTGCTCATTTGTGTGATGTATATGTGTACTTCCTAACTTTAGGTTTCGTGTGAGATTGTTAGCTGGTACTACTACATTGGATGGAGCAACTGGTTTTTGCAGATCAGATGCCAAGAACATGCTGCAGAGAGTACTACTGGATGCCCTGTAATCCTTGGATCCTTCTGTTTCTGTGGATCTGGCAGGTAAATGTCTTAACTCTCAACTAAGGCTCCTGTTTTGTTTTTTTTTTCTCCTATTACTTGTGGTTTTTCATAATCTGTGTTGAAGTATTTGTAGTTTAATTATTTTTTTAATAATTTAAGTTTTTTAGTAAATTAATTAACGCATGAAACTCATTATAATATTAAAAATTAAAAATCATGAGTTTAAGATCTTATTGTGGTAATTATGAAAAAAAAATTGAAGGATTCCTTAGTGAAATCAAAAGGATATAAAGAGTAGATTTGGTTGTGATTTATATTAAGTCCACGTGATAAATTTAGTGAAATTAAGAGTGAGAAAGAACACAAATAGATATAGAAAAAAACATACTAGTCACACTCAAATACTCTTATAGGCCATGATTTTTATTGAACTGATTGGATGATAGTAGATATTTTTTAACAGATTAATTTTTTTAGATAAACTGAACGGACTGTTGAACTCAATAGTTTTACCGCCCACTTTGTATCCGGTTGCTCACTTCGTACAAGTTTTGGATTCACATGTTTTCAACTGCAATTAAGATAGTGTTGCGTCACAAGAGTAAAAATTGGTTCCATCTTATCGAGTACGTACGTACTTGGCTAGCACAAAACTCCATAGAGCTATATATCTACCTAGCTAGTTATACGTAGAAGGGGAAATTTCTTAAACCCCTCGTAAGTTAGATCTATTATGAGATATTCTCCTGATATTATTTTAAAATATTTATACATTGGTAAGTATTTTTTTATTTTAAAAACACTCCTATTATTTTACTACTAAATATAACAATAATAACCAAAAATAATAAAAAATACAATTACTGATATGTAGATTTTACGTGTTAGTGACTGTAATTTTTATTCTTTCTTTCTCTAGCCCTGCCTCTTCTCTCTTTTCTCTCTCTTTCTCTGTTTCTCTCCTTCTCAGCAGTGGTGGTGGGCGCAGTGACAAGATCCGACGATGGTGGTAGTGAGTCTTGACAGTAGTGACAACGAATACAGTGACCAAAAATCTCATAACCTCCACCCCTAAATCCCAAAAAAATCTCCCAAATCCTACTCCCAAACGTGAACGGTGAAGGTATTGGTCAAGTTTTGTGACAACTATTGGCCACTAGTGCTTGCCAAGGTGCCAATTTGATTGTGTGCTAGAGTTGTCGTTCCAATTTGGCATCTCGGCGAGTGGCGATGCCAAGGAGCTTTGTTTCGATCACTTCACAATGTTCGTGTTCGGCTCGGTGCATGGCGGGGACGGCGGCAAGACTTGTTGACGGTGGCCTCATCCCCCTCTCTCAAGCACACCGATGGCGTGCGACACGCTGGCATTGGCGAGCCACTACCTGGCATCCCTTTCTCTCTTCCCCACTCTGGTCCTCCTCTCGGTGGTGGTGGCATGGTCTGGCGGTCGTAGTGGGCATAGTGGTGAGACACATCAGCGGTTACAGCCTCTTTCACCGCCGAATTACCCATACGTTGTTGAGCCTCGCTGTCTGGATTAGCACTGTTGGGATCACCCAAAACAACACAATCTCAAAAACACTTGCCACTGGGATTGCCCATCTGTCGCATGAAAGGAGGCCTGTTGATGGCATCATCTTGGCTTCGCCACCCCGCGGCGCTCCAACACCCTTCATGATGGTAGACTCGCCATGCAGCCATTTGCCCGGCGCCGAATTGAGATAACTTATCGTTAGGCTAAGTATAATTAGGCTTGCTTGACCCAGTCGACTCTGAGTGAGTTTGGTCTGACTTGGCCCAAAGTTAGGACCTGACTCGAGCTCCCTACATCCAGTTTAAGTCTCTAAAATTCAAAAAGTACAATCCCTGCTGGAGCCCGAAAATGCTAAGATTTACTTGTCGTGCTTGCCGTCGAGACTTATCACAATCATTGTTGGGCTTACCGCCAAATTTGCTCTCATTACCGAAAGAGAGGAACATAGAAAGAGGGGTAAAACTAGAAAGAGATAGAATAAAAAATTACAATCACTCGTGGGACTCATATGTCAATGAGTGTAATTTTCTAAAATTATTTTTAGTACATAATTGTTATATTTAATAGTAAAATGATGAGAGGGGTGTTTTTAAAACAAAAAATACCTATAAGTTTGTAAATATTCTGAAATGACACATAAAAGTTATCTAACAGTAGAACTGACTGGGAGAGTGTTTATGAAATTTCGGCTACGTACAAACATCCTGCATATATAGATACATCTCTCTCCAAAAAAAACCATTTGGGCACGATTGCCTGCCGAGGGAGACAGACGGTACAATGGTATATGCATGCCGCATGCGTCCAATGCACAAGTTTCTGAAGGCATGTCTTTTCTTTTGCCATGCACGCTAACCACAACATTTTTGCACATTTTCTGGACCGCGTCCATGGCCTACGATCGAGACTCGACGTTCTAGTCCAACCACTTTGAAAATATAGGGGGATGAATAAATTTTTTATCATGTCTTAATATGGATCGCTGGATTTTTGATGGAACAGTTCAGGTTAATCATAATAATAGTGTATTTCTATCCCAATTTGTTTTTGTAGGATACGAAGCTTTGCAAGTAACCTAGCTAGTTAGGGTTTGTTCAATCGGCCTTACCACAGACCTATGTTCACTGTATTCAAGGAGTGTTTTATTGAGTCAACACACATCATACTATAGTAGGTCTGTTGTTAAATAGCTAGCTGGACGCGTACATAAACACACAAGGCACTGTTCAGTTCAGGGTTAAGCAACAGACTAGGAGTTTAACCTTTTAAATACATGTGGGTTAGACAGTGTTAGGCCCTGTTTGACCTAAGCTTCAACTCCGACTGAAGATAAAGTTAGAGCTCGAGTCACTCAACCAAACAAGATAACCCTGATTCTTTAATTGATGACTTTTATGGTGCTAATTAAATTGGGTCTGCCGTGCAGAGAGATAGAGAGAGAAAGCGCAATGAGAATTGATAGGATTGGTAACTTCTAAATGTATGGATGAAATAGTGAGGTAGGTAGGATGCCATGCTCTGCTCGCTAATTCTCAGAAGCCCCAACGTGCAAGCGATTCCTAATTAAATTTTATCACTCTCAAAAAATTTGACAAGATACATAGAGAATTGAAGCATCAAAGTTATCAAATTCATGCTAGGAATGCTACACTTCCTGCGACTTAAAACTATCCTTGATTGTTTCTCCCTAATTGCACTAGTTAATTTGCACTAGTGTGCCCTTCAAATAAATAGGATAAATTTCACCGAATATTCTCAAACTTATTTGGACAACTTAGATACTTAAATTAAATTTTAGTTAGCCTAAGCAGTCGCTGAACTTGCTGAACTGTACCATTTATGTACAGATACATCCGTTAGTCAAGTCATAGAAAAGTGATATTGCACACGAGTTTGAAAGATACTTAAAGAAAGTTTAGGGACACAATATGGCCTATCATGTTATTGTTTTATTTTTTTAACTAGTGGATAAATTTAAGTGATACCATAGAACAATTTGAGAACCTACCAATTAAAATTCAAGTTTGAAGACACTAGAATGTGGCATAACCAAACAGTGCAATAATCTCTCGTACAATTTATTCAAATAAAAAATAATGAGATCCAAGAGATCTACTTCACAGATACTACTAGATCCTCCTACCATTGTCATCAATGCTATATATGTGCAACACCCTTGCGTATATGTTGGCCACTGTGCCAAGTTACTTCATTACTTTGCTTACACTCATTAACTTGGGCAATATGAATGTAAAAAAGGGTGAAACTTGGAAGCCTACCAGCTCTGGTGTATCGATTTGCAATAAAGTCTCTTTACCCCAAAAATTAAATTAGAAAAATTAACCTATATTCTATTTAAAGTGGTATATTAAGATCCGTGTCCAATATATTATCTCTTAATTTGATTCGTCAAGGCATTAGTCATTGAGAGGTAAAGCCATGTGATAACTTTTTTCTAGTGTTAGAGGCAGGAAATTGCCTTAGTCATCTCCGGTGTCAGCCACAATCTTCGTTTCTCAACTATTTTTTTGGTGTCATACTAAACTGGTTTGGAAAAAATTGTTGATAATGGAATAACCAAGTCATCTCGTGCCAACTAGAATAACATAGGATATTATCGTTGGCTATTTTTCCACCACAAGAGAATGTCTATGATGTTGGTGTGATCATTCTTTAATTTGGGATATGCGGAATGATCAATGTTGAGATAGAGGTTCAGTTCTACTTATGTACTTCTTTGTAGTGGTGTTGGCACTGTCTACGTAGAGTTCTGTGAAAAAGATGAAGAAGAAGTCCTGCACATTAACTTCTTAAATAGTCCACCTCCTAATCTCATCTGTTGTTCTGGTTGTAATGGAGATACTATTGGTGGCCTTGGTATGAACTGTCAAAATTTGCATCATATAAACAAAAAAACTCAAAAAGTTTCATGATAACATAAAAACAAACATCAGTATAATCAAGATTTAATGTTGCAACTATCTCTTCTAGTGTAGATTGTAAACAAACTAATTTTAGTTTAGGATTTAAAATAAAAATAAAATAATAAAGATGTGAAATACTTGAAAAATATTTTAAAAATTGTTTTCCATTGCCTTCACAATATTGTAAAAATCAGGACCCATTTTATAAGACTCAAATAATTTTGCAAACTCAAAAAGATGATACAAAACCAAATAAATGTAGAATAATAAATAACCGACAATACTATTGTATACTCATAAAAAACTTCTAAAAATTTATAAAATCTTTCAACAATAATCCAAACATAATCAGGAAGAAATTGGGCTTGCATACGAATATTTACAAATAAAGATATGAGATTTTTTACGGCAGTTTCTCTCCAAGCAAATACTATTTAAAAGTCCAACCATTTCCTTCATATCTGTTTGGATGATAAAGTTGATAACATGACAGATGTATTTCTAGTGGAGAACATTCCCTCCGACATATGGCTCTAGTGCCAAAGTCTACATGTTCATCATCTTAGTATTTGCTGAAGGATTGTCACGAGTAAAAGAAACAATATAATTCTCTTAATGATATTCACCAATCTTTTGTAGTATACAGTTTAGCTTTAATCTTTGTAGTATGTACAACATCTATTAATTTAAAACCTATAATCCTATTTAAGTTATAGTTATCATCTAAATAGTGTACAAACGTTAAGTTAATACATTTTTGTATGCGGTAGACCAAATATTAGATGTGAGTGCAAAAAAAAAACTATTTTTTGCAAAATCTTCTTTTAGTGTAACTACTTGTTTATGTAATATGCTAAAATATCATTTTTAGTAGTATTTCTACTCACTTTTTTATATTGAGGACAAATTTTTCTTTGAATCATATATTTAAAAGATCTACGTTCACCTAATATAATTGGAAAAACTTTAAAAATTATAAATTTAGCAATTTCTTCTGTACTTACCATAAGATTATAGACCCAAATATTTATTGAGCCATTGATGTTCAAATTTAACTGCATATGTTAGTCTTGTGGCGAAGTTGTTTTTATGCACAAGCTTTTATGTGACGAAGCAAGTGCCTGATTCTACTTTTAATGAAGCAGTTAATACTTTATTTTGCAATATTTATATGTAACAATTGTTACTTTTTTTCTCACTCAAATCGTACTCTCGCCTTCTACCAAATACTTCCAACATTTCAATTTTTTTTGGCTCTTTTGAAGGGAACGGAGCTTGATCTGGTTACCAAATCTACCTCTAGATGTGACAAAATCAAATGTAACTGTTGCAGTGCCTAGTGTTTGCTTAATGTTTAGTACACAAGACAAGATGACAATATTAGTCATTGCACCCTTGTCCTATTAAACAGTTAAACACGTTAAAAAAACACCCCAATCCATTGGTTGGCGGCCACACAAAAATTTACAAAGCAAACGGGGCACACTCCGGGGGCACATATATGGTCAAAATGGGTCTATTGTGTCAGATCTTTTTGGGTTATGTCGGATTGTGGATCATTTATAGATAACATTCTATAAATATATCGGACTGATTTATGCACAACAAATTAACTTCGTGCTGAACAATCACGATAAACTCACTTTATCGGCTCTTAACACATCCTAATATCTCCTGTGTTGAGCCGATCTGTGTATCTAGAACCGACACACTACCGGCCCAACCCAATTGACGGGTCTAGTTGAACTTTTTTTTTTTTTTTTTTTTTTTGGCACTCCTCTTCAATGTTATAGCTTAGGAGTACGGTGCTGCGGCTGCTGTTCTGGAAGATCCTGCGATTTCGTTCGCACCATATGCTCTAAATGATAAGGATGATCTTGGAGACCAGAAGCTTCTGACAGTCTTATCGCATACCAGTATTCCCTTAAGCTTGACTGGTCGGCTGTGCTTCGAAGCAGGGGCAGCATCCCCTGTAAAGGCCTTACTCCAATTGTCAGAAGAATACTGACAGGTAAGGAGCAGGTGATTTGCCGTTTCCTCCTCCGTGGTGCAGAGTTGACAGCTCCCCATATTTAGCCACCCTCTTCTAGCTATATTATTTGCTGCGAGGCATTTACAATTAATCAATCATGGTATTTTCATGGATCCAATTAATCAATGCAAATTAATGGAATGATTTTGCTAGAAGCAAATTAATTAAATCATGGCCACATTTTTGTGCATACCCTTCACTGACTCCATAACTTTTGGTCTCTTTGCACTTGCACTTGCACATTCTTCTTTTCTCTTTCACTGTTACCACTGCCACTCTTAATTTATAGTTGTCTCTGCAAAATTTATGGCATTGCAAGTCTTAAGATTTCTAGCACATCACAGACCATGCATATATTATTAATTAGTTTTGCTTTCTATATAATAGAAATTGGTGTATGTGCTAGCCAGGTTCAAAGTACCAGCGGAAATTGGTGGGTTACTGGTTTTCCTGAGTAATATCTATAGCATAAACCAATTTCTGCATTTCTTTGCATTTCGAAAAGATATAAAAACTAGTGTTCATAGAAGATATGTTTTCAGTGCATGAATAGTTGACAAGCATTTTACATATGAAACTTCAATTAGGAGTTGACTAGCATGAATGTCAGGCAGCATCTGAAAAAGTTCAGTTGAAGATTCCCATATAAAATCACAAAATCCAGAGAGCAATCAAAACCCCAGTTGACAATTCTGACAGACTTTTTTTGTGCATGCAATGCACAAATGATACATGACTATATATATATATATATATATTATTGTATGTACATGTTTGCGCAATCTGTAAGCAATCTACCTATAGCTAGACTGGAGCAGATGTGATCTTACATATATATACATCCCCTTAGGACAACTGTAGGGCAGTATATGAAGGATAAAAGAATTGGCCATATATACAACACCACATTTGATTAGGTTAGAAGACAGAAGTATACCTAAAAGATCTCTCACACACTTTATATAAAGGACATATGCTGGTGCAAATGATGCAATTTTGCAACCAAACCACATTGTTCACAACAAAGTCACACACAGAAAGATATGATTTATTACACTAAAAAAATGAAGATTAATTGAGACTAAGTCAAGGGATCAAATGATCTGATTCTTTTTTTTAGCATAAATCAAATGTAATCCATAGGATCATTAAAGGGCTCATTATTTGATCTTAAACACTCACACCAGAGAAACTAAAAGGCGAACATATAGGATTAGTGTTTGAATTTTAACAAAATGTTAAATTTGGTCATACCTTATCTACAAATTTATTAATGTTTTAGCCTTCAACTCAATAATTTTGTAAATTCAACCAACATAAAATCTTTTTTAATGCTAATTTAAATTTTACAATAATAATCACATGAGTACTATAGGTTTTATACCTTATATCTACCATCCTCTAAGCATTACATTTTACATTAAGATAGTTTGAATACACCTTGATGTTAAACTTTATCAACAAAATTACCACCACAAAACCTATTAAATTTTAGACACAAGCATTTGCACCAATATATATGTATCACTGTTGTTGTACAAATCAACTTGTAATGCATGATATTCTATTAGAGAAGGCGGAAGGGAGGATGAAAAATTAACAAAATTCAAGAACCAAAAGTAACAAATCAGAGTAATTCATGAATTAAATTGACAAAAATTATAGTTTAGAGATTAAGTTCATGGATTAATGCTATGTTTTATTCAACTTAAAAAAAAGAGAAAATAAAACTAATTGAAGTAAAGAGCTTGCAAAACAGAAAATAAAAGATTATTCCCTATTAGTTCTTCACCTATCTTCCTCCAACCAATCCAAATGGTGATTGAAAAAAAATAATAAGAATTAGGGTGCTGTTTGCTGTGTAAAGTGTACTTATTTAAACATGAAAGACAAGTGGCAAAGGAATCAAGTACTACTGCATGGTTTGAGGAATCAATTAAGAAGGCATGCACGCAAAGATCCCAATGCAAAAGGCAAAGATGGATAGAGAGAGAAAGACATGGGTCCTTCCAAAAGGGACGCATGATCTATTCTGAGGGAAGCAACTCAACAAGAGAGAGATTAATGGTAGCAAGTTGGCCACCAACAAGGGGTGCTTGGTTTTGAGAAATCCCATGATTTTGTTTGAGGGGGACAGAGGGCAGGAATTAGGGTGGCATTGATGCATGAGATCATGCTATATGCCCATTTAAGAACAATTTCGATGGGAACGTCTTTGCAGGTATATTGAAGATTCCGATAGTAACTCAGTACATCCTCAGGTGAGGACCGTCCTAATCGAAATTTTTCTAATGCCCACCGCATGCCCTCGCAAAGACAGCTTGCCAGCATATCTGGGGCAGGAGACACAGAAAACAAGAACCCAAAACAATTGTTTTTTAATCTCTTGCAAGAGCACACATATTACAGAAACCTTACGGTATATAAACTAACTAGCATCATATATAAATAGTAATTGTACGTACTTGGCCTCTGGAAGGACACAAGAGTTATCATTACCCCTAACTAAGTAAAAGAAATCAACCAAATGGGCATTAAATTACGGTTAGTGGTGGCCAAAGCATGATTAGTTATATATAATACAAACAACGGCATGAAACACTAACAAGAGCAAAGTGAAATGTTAGGGATATACTTAAAAATTGTTCATATAGGTAGTAGAAGATCCTTATATCTGATAAATGGATTTTATATATGATTAGAAATTAATCTGTGTTGGCCACAAAAAAGTACATGGTGGATATTTTGCAAGACCACACATCCTATGATCACATTATGAAGATTAAGAACATGATCTATAGATATTAACAACAATAAATCTTGGTATCAAAATTAACAAATCATAACAATTAACAACTCCAACAACAATTAGACCAAGTTAAACAAAAGGAGGGGGGGTGGTGGGGGGAGAGAGAGAGAGATCTCACCATGTAAAATGCCAAAGCTCTTTACTTCTTCCAATGCCATCCCCATGCAACGTGCTCATGCATCAAACCATCTGTCTCTCTCCCCCCCTTTGCCCTTCTCTTTCCATTGCACTACACCAAATGTGAGTAGCCAAGAGTATAACCAAAAGAGTAACAATTAATAGTTATCTAGCTAGGGTTAGTGTGAGTGTTTGAGTGGTTCCTTCTCCATTGCAAAGGTCAGTTGTTGCCTCCAAAACCACCATGAACTCCATTTCAAAGTCCAAGAAGTCCTAGTGCCAGGACGACACCGACATGAGCGGCCTCGTCTGCCACCCGAGGAAGCACGCGCCGCGCGCCTCCTCGGCAACGTACCCCTCCGACGGGTAGTGCAGCCGCAGAAGCAGCCGCGCCTGCGACACGGCGAACACGCTCAGCGGCCGCGGAGAGAACCCGGCGCCGCGCGCCGCCGAGCACCACCCCTCGAACCCGCGCCACCGTGCGCCTCCGCCGGTGGGCCCTGCCACCGCTGCGTCGATCTCCCGGCCGAGTACATCCTCCTCTACCGATAGCCTGTCGGCACTACCCGGCGGAACCGTGGCCTCGAGCGCGTCGAACACTGCCGAGTAGTAGTCCATTGCCGCCGCCGCCCGCCGCGGAAGCTCGTCGAGGCTACCGTCTCCTACTCCTTCCCTCTCGGCGATAGTCACCACGGCGGGGCCCAACGCCTTGACCCACTTCAAGAACGCGGCGAGCTCGCCGTCGCCGCCAAACTTGTGCAAGAACAACACGCAGTTCACGGCCAGTAGCTCGTCGGCGTGCAACTGCAGCTCCAACCCCGCGGAGCTTTCCATGGAGGGGTCAGTGCTTCTGGTCGTGTGGAGGGGGTGGAACTGGAAGGGGAGGTTGAGGGAGTGGGCGAAGGCGCGGAGGCGGTCGCCGGTGCGGCGGAGCACGTCGGGGTCAGCACCGGCGCCGGTGAGTCGTACCTCGGGCGGGCCGAGGGCTGGGTCGGAGCTAGCAGCGATGGCCTGCAGCAGCGGCGGCCACTGCACGCCGTGCGCCGCGTCGAGGTCCAGGATGTGCAACCGCCGAGCACCATCCGCCGCCTCAAGAATCGCCTGGTTCGCCGTCAGGTGAGCGAACCGCAGGAACGGCGCGATCTGGTTGAACGCCAGGTACGCGCTTGACGACGCCGCCTCCGCCCCGCGCGCGCGAGCGGCCGCGCCGCCCTCTGCACTCAGCGCAAGTGCGCGCGCAAACTGGTGCGCGAGCCGGTCGGCGGCGTCCCCCCGGGGGGACGCCGCGGCAAGTAGTACGTCCGCCGCGCGCCGCCCGGCCGCGAGGTCGCCGCGGTGGAGTAGGTCGGCGCAGGTGAGGACGAGCCCGCGTGTGGAGGCTGGTGCGCCTTGAGCAGTGTCGGTGGAGTCCAGTGCGCGGCCATCGCGCGGCGGCGAGGAGGAGGAGTGGAGCGAGCTGAGCATTAGTGGCAATAATGGGAGGAGGAGCATGTGGAGGGAGAGTGCAAGCGCGTGCATCGTTTAATAGTGCACGAGCTTGAGCTTGAGCATCTGAGCTTGTAGCTTCCCTGACAGGACGTCATCTGCCAAAAACACATACATATGCACAGATGTGCTTGTGAGAGAGAGAGAGAGGAGTAGTAGTTTTGCAGAGATTGGCAAAGTAGTACATGAGCTATAGCTTATAGGTAGTAGATGCACTGTTCAAGCAAAGAGGAGGGGGGGGGGGGGGGGGGGGGGGGGGGGGGGTGGGGTGGGGGTGGGGGGTGGTGTGGGATGGCTTGTAGGAGAGGAAAGGTGGCAAGAAGTGTTTTGGTTTGTCTTTTACCCCGTGGACTTGTTGGTGGGGGCAGTCTCAAGTTTTTCTTTCTTTCTTCTTCTTCCTGTGTGTGTGGGGGATTAGGGTGAGAAGAAGAGAGGGAATCTACAACATTGCAAGGATTGGAGTGGGCCAAAGTGACTGAGATGCATGCATGGTTGCTAAGCTTGGATTGGATCGATATGTTATAATTTTTTATACTACTTTGTTTGGACGTGTCATTAAAGTTAAGGTTTATGCACTTATTAATTTATCCAAAATTTAAGTTTTTTAAAAAAATAGATAATATACTCATAAGTCATAATTTAGTATTGGTCTCAAGTCTATATTGGACTAGGCTACAACATAAAACTAGCAAGACCCGGAGCTGGTTCACTTCGAGACCATCCTATCCTTTAGTTACCACAATTTTTCTTCATAAATGCACAAGCAACTATCAATCTCAGCATATTTTGTCTCTCATACAATGTTATAGTTCATGCACTGATTTGCTGAAAAGTTTATATTATTGAGAAAATATAAGTAGTCTATTACTACTTAGTGATGCATATTTCTAATAGATAGATTGCTATATAGTATGTTGCATATTTATCTTTTTATAGTTCTTTTTCCTCAGGATATGTCGAAAAAATGACATACCCTCAGAAATTAGAAGGCTGGAAGATAAATAACACAACTTATGAACACTTTCCAGTGGAGATGAGAAGGAAGACATTTAGTGTGTGTGTGTGTGTGTATATCCGTGGTGTTTATAGCTCTTTTTAAATTATAAAATTCATTTTGAATGCAATTTCGTTAATTATATTAGTATATTTCTAAGTTAGCTTCCTTTTGGTTATCCCTATTTGAATTTACAAAACCAACTTGTTAACTTTTTTCCTTGTCCCCAGATTATCATATATAAGTTCAAGTTATATATAAACAGTTAAACTGTTGTTAGCTAACATCCCATGCATGGCTTTTTAATCATTTTGGAAGCACGCATTAAAGATTTAAGATCTCACTCCAACTCCAAGTCATGTATATATTATAACTGAGAATGATTTGGACGGCTACTTTTTAGAGAGAGAGAGAGAGAGAGAGAGTGAGAGAGCACGCAAAGCTTTAAATGAGTGAATAGAGACTAGACACCAATGTTGATCTCTCTCTCTTGTTTTGTCCTGTACGTACGTGGTGGCATCTTCTTCCATTGATGGCTACCTAGCTAACTCGCACGTACACATGCACCTTAGTGTCAGTGGTGCACATTGCATGCACGTACATATGTACACAAGCCTCTTCCTACCTTTCTTTATGGCTAAATTAAAACAGGCCATAGAACTTATCTAAAAAAAATTAAACTCTCCTAAATAGTGCGATGCTGGAGTGGTTTATTAGGTTAACTGAAACCCCACTTATACTAAAAAGTGGAAACTTCTATCTACCAGCTTATCTGTAGAGCCAACTTTTACATGAAACTAATTAAGCTTCCCCAGGCAGGGAATTCGAAGCGATGAAACTAGGTTGGTCACTTACATGCATGTAGTGATGTAGTTGGATAGAACCTATGTATCCTTGTGAGTGCCGAAAGAAAGGTGTACAAACCATTTAATGGTGAAATTGACGGCCTGGATTAGCCCAAACCACTTACTGTTTGGGCTATATAAGTGAAGGGCCAACTTGGACCGTTCATTTCATGATCCAGCTTTCTAAAAGTTGCATCCCATACAATTCTAGCTTACTCAGTCAATAGTATGTATACATGAGAGAGAGAGAGAGAGAGAGAGAGAGAGAGAGGCAGTGAACACTCACATCAGAGGCATCTTGGTACAACACATTAGCAAACAAATGGAATATTGCAGGAGCCAAGAGGGATAGCTAGGATTTGATGAAGAGGATGGAGGGCACATTGGAAGCCCTTGGATGGAATGTTTCAGATCCCAGCCAGATGAAACAACTGCAACTCTATCATCATCTCCACCTTACCTGCATATCATCATCATTGTTCATTACCCACACACCACACACATAAAAAGTGCACTGTGTCAAAGCAGATATATCCCTTGCTTCCAACCCTGCACCAAAATTTGTACAGTTCTTTCTGTGCATATATATGCATGTGTGCAGGACAATAAAACAATACAAATAAAAAAAATGAGAAGAGGTGAAATCTGTGCATGTTTGTGCTCCCCTCTTTAATGACTTCACTGAAAGGTAGGTGTGTTGCTAATGTATTAGTGGTAGTCGGTAGTCAGTGGTCTAGTACTACTAGTTGTGAGTTCTCTTGTATAACTCCTGGGCAAAACATGCAGCTAAGGAATCTGATCTTTCCTGATGCTGCTCCTGCAAGGCAGAAGCATCAAGAGAAGGAAAAAAAAGAAAGAAAGAAGGGTAGTGACAAGAAATATTAGCTGAGTTTACAAGCAAGCAAGGCCAGTATGGGACATGGAAGTGAGAGAAATTCCCAAGGAGAGGAAGGCAACAAGTAGAAGCAGCTAACAGCCATGCATCTCTTGCAACATGACCACTATAAATGAAAAAAAATAAATAAATAGAGAAACAAAAGAAAATAAAAGCTTGTAAGTACACTCTTTTTACCTCTTGGTGCATCAGGTGGTGTGATTTGACATGTTCCCAAGTCCACCCATTCCATGCAGCATCTCCTTCCCCCTCTCCCCTATCCTATCTTTCTCTCACTCTCATCCTATCACACTTCCAGCTATATACTCCTTATAACAACAACATGCCCATGAGAGAGAGAGAGAGAGAGAGAGAGAGAGAGAGGTGAGCAAGAAGTAGGGGTACTCTTGAGTGGAGTTCAAGGAAGGGAAAGCTAGCTAAGCTATGGGAGCACACTCAAGAACACATGGGGACCAGAGGTCTGATACTATAATGTCAAAAGAGATATATAAACAATGGATTACCCAAAGAGAAGGCATGGCAATAGTTAAGGCAAACAAATCCACAAAGGCATATAGCCCCACTCATATTGTTTGTTGCTGTGACCTTTTGGAATAGCCCTTTCTTTTTTTAAAGAAAAAATCCATATGTCTTCTCTCCCAATCTTTCAGAAGCCGGTGCATGAACTCACCATGAGTGCAACAGTTCAATGTTGTTCTGTCAGACTTGACATCTGATGTAATGCAACAGAAGAAAAGGACCATTTCTAAGTATGGGCTTAAATTTTGCAAGAGCTTGAAGCCTTTGGTAATGCCATAACTTTCCATCGATGGCCAGATGGATACTACTCTTGAGAGAGGGAATTCTCTCCTCTCTATACAAAGCCTACCAAAACTCCCTTCATCAGTACAATCCCAAAAAAGAGCCCCTCAACAACGAAATTTTTTTAGAAATAACCTACAAATTAAAAAGTTATAAAAATGAACACACTTAACGTCTTTTTGTAAAAATGATCTGTTACATCAACTTGTCGAGTCTCAAAAACTCAATAGGATAGTTGTCGCACAGGCATTCGTTGACAACAACTTTTTGAGTCTCAAAAACTCAACAAACTGTTTGTCGTGGCTCTAACCATGGAAGATGAGTTGGGCCAGTAGATGTCTCTAGTATGTTGCTATCCCATACAGATGATGTGATGTGCCGAGCAGACTGTGCACTAGAGCTACTGGGGCGTGCGGAGGATGTGCTTTGTCGAGCACTAGTCATGTTAGACCAAACAGACATCGGGCTAGGTGGGCGCCCTCTCTCCTAATGGGATAGATGCATCAGTTATTCGGCCGCAGCTCAGGTCGGCAATGAGACGTCGAGTACCAACATTGACTGCATGTATGGCAACAGTGAACTCTATATGACACCAACGACCTCCGTGCGCACTGGCAACCAATATGGACCTAGTCTCCCTCTTGATGGCAATCGGGATGTCGTATTGCACATGAGAAATTAATGTGTGTAAATAGTACATGATATAATGGAAGGGGAAATAATGTATGGCTATACCAAATGGTGGATCCGTCCCGGTCAGTTTGGATCAAACCCTGACTGCACACTAGATTCATGTGGTATATACACAGATGTAGCCTCAGTCGCATGAGCAAGTTGTGTATGTGTAGATGGCACGTATTAGTCAAAATATGCTTGATACACTGTGGGATTGTACGATTAGTGCTCGGCAACAACATTGGTCCGGGCATGATCCATCCACTCTTACACCCATTTAGCATTCTTGTCCCGCCAATTGTCAGATTGCTTCTCTTTCCTCATTTGCTTGCACAATTTAATGTAATGTACATCATGCTGGATAGTGAAATTGCAATAGATAATTGAAATATGATAAATGTATCAACGTATTTATGGACCTCCCTCGGAAGATGCCTTTTTCAATCTTTATCCAGAGGTGGAATTTCTTGATGTAACCCGAATTGACGCATCACTCTCTCTCGATAGCATAGCTCCATCATATGTGAGAAAATAAGATGGAGATGTGTCATCCAGCAATAATGCCTAGCTGTGCACTGCATGGATATGCCGTGTGGTGGAATATCTTGTATGAATTCCCATGTCCATGGTCTCCATATAACTCGTCAGTCCATAAGGAGAACAAACTCTCCCTCGTATGACATATAGCACCGGTAAACTTGTGATGTAGACCAGCTTGGTTCACCTCTTAGCCATCATGTGCCTATGATAGGTTGATCAATCCAATCTTGGAAGTCGGCAGGCATAACATATGGATGGATCAACCAGTCCAAGTGTGGCCAACGACCGGAAAGTGATTCCAAGACCACAATTGAGTAGTATGGGGTATATGGATAGTAATGACCCAAGAAGTGTCCTCACACATGGTTAGCAAAGTCCCTTAAACGTCGCATATAACACTTCCATAGCCCAATTATACCGTGGCATATCCCTAAGCTGAGCATCGATTATGCTCTTATCATTTGAATAAACCATGTGTATATTGTATCACCATGCATAGAAGGAAAAAAACGTATTGTACCATAATCAACAAGTATGCGAACAAATGTTGCCGCACAACATCATCTGCAACACAAGATGCACTCGCGGTACTGCGTCAAGAAAATATGTGAGACACACCACGCTTGGATGTCGGGATCTCATCGGCTTGTTGCCCAATGTTGAATCTCATGTGCATCTGTGTGCGCTAGTCCACAGGAACCGATGGAGCAACAATGGGCTTTCTTGTTGCAGGTAGGCCAAGGAGTATATTCACATCCTCCGACATCCCCATCGGAAATAAAACGTATGTGTCTCAGGACACCATTTGTTCTACCAAAGCGGTAATCAACGACCTATCTAATGTAAAATTATGACCAATCAGTAGCATACGAGCAAAATGTGATAAACCTGCATCCCTAAGGATGAGGATATATCTCGGATAAAGAGAGACCAATACTCTATGGACCCCTCACTATAAGTGGTTCGAGGTCTTGTCACTATGACAGCAGACATCCACGATGCACATAATCATATATGCCAATAAATAGCTCTGGAAGCTGTATAGACTTGCCAACCATACCTGCAAAAACTCATAACCATTAGTGCAAAATGAAAAAAAACATGAAATAATAACATCAAGTATATCATCAAAAAATAACATCAACAAATAACATCAATAAAGATCTTCAATATAGACATTACATAACATATTATCAGAAAATATGATATTACATAGCAAATGTTAGCAAGATCTTTATTACATAACATATTCTATGTCGATGTTCCAAGGGCATCCCAACAGTTCTTTCTAGTATGGCTCAATTGTTTGCAGATCAAACACTTTTGAGCTCTGGTGCTCCCCTTCTGTGACTTGTCCATGTCATTGTGTAATTTACATGTCTTCAAACGCTTTTTTCCTAAGATTGAAATCTTGGATTCGTTTGATCCACTTGGTGTGATAACTCTGTAGTTACTAAGTTTTATGAAGACCCTTGAAATGGTCACTCCAATTTTTTTTGAAGGTTATCGAGACTTACATATTCCGAAATGTATGTTAGTAGGATTATACCAAGTACCACACATGCAACAAGGACATGCGAGAAGAGCTTGTGTAATAGTTTTGACTTGTTGCATTTGCTTTGCATTTTATGGCATCCCTCAAAATGACCTCGTGAATCCTTCCAAGCCTAAATTATCCACTGACTTTCTTCTGACAGAGTCAGACTTGAATTATTCTGTGCAATTAGTTAATGACATGTATTATGCATCTGGCCTTATTTATTCAAGAAATCATGTAGTCCTACACAATATCAGGCACGGTTTTCATGGGATCATTGACCAACATTTTGGCTACAAAGTTTCTGTTGTTGAATTACTCCACGGTATAGAACCAAGTCATCTCACTATCGCAGTCAGTGTAAGCACCGCCCCCTCCACCCAATACATAATTACATATTTCTGATATACCTTGTCCGATCCTCATCATGCAGTAAGAACCACTTTTCTATGCCTTTATCATTGATCCAATGTGAGAATTTGTTAACATTCGCATCGTTGCCGCATCATCGCTCGCCTTGATGCCTCTCTTTGATCAGTACTTTACTATCAACACCTCAAGTTTTTCAAAAAAAACCCCAAACTTGTTTATTGGTTCTGTGAGAAGAGCCTCTTAAAAAGATTCATGATCCATTTACTGCGGAGTTGGGTGAATATGTTTGCGACAATGTGTTGCATGCAGTAACGGTTCTGCACATCCTTCCACTTGTAAGGTGAATCGGGGGCATTTGCATGATCTTAATGGTCGTGAGCAGCTTTGTATGTCGATCTGAAATGATGCAAACCTTCTCTCAATCATTAACCACCACCCACTTTACGTTTATTAGAAATCACAACCAACTTTTCGTGCTTTCAGCTTCTACTATTGCATATGCCAATGAAAACAACTGATCATTACCATATGCAATAACTGCAATGAGAAGTGTTCTTTGTACCTCCCAGTCAAAAAAGTTGCATCCACACATATCACTGGAAGACGTACAGAATGTAAATGTCTCTATGCATTGCGAGTACAACCAAAACACAAGACGCAACACTTGTGTTTTCTATGTGACTGCCGTTTGGGCCTATAGTTAGTTGATTAAAGACATCCACAAATATTCCTGGGTTCATTAGTGTGATGTTGCGAAACAACCTCATCACAGTATTGTACACATCCTCAAATGTGTCAAACATGTCCTCAATTATCTTCTATTTTGCTCTCTATGCCTTCATTTTGTTGAATCTTGAGCCCCGATTAGGATTTTGGTGATTAATGACACCCGTTAGATTTGCGACTAATCTCTATATGTGAGACACAGGTAAATCAAAGGAGAAAGCATCAAGAAAAGACAAAGTAAGGTCATCAAGACTCCGTAAAGCGAAAACGACGAAAATCTCGACAAAAGTACAAATACCTAAACCTAGCGTCTTCTTGTTTTGAAATTTTCTAGGTTAGATGGTCGTACTATTAAGAGGGGTCTTAGCACAAGTATCTTGATCAACCTTGAAGTTTTTAGAAGCATATTTGCATTTGCCTTTGCCCCAAATCAAAAGCTGAGTAAAAAATTCAGAAGTCAGTTTTCGGTTTGTACTGGCCGGACAGTGTCTGATGTGACCGGACAATGTCCGGCCAATACAAACAATCTCAGTACTTTGCAAACACGCGCAACAGAGACAAATCCATTTGTCCGGGACATCTGTCCGGTGAAGGCCGGACATTGTCCGGCCAGTACAAATGTTCGCAGCTCAGTGATTTGAGACAAATACACCTGTCCGGAGGATTTGTCCGAAGTGACCGGACATTGTCCGAAGTGACCGGACAATGTCCGGCCAATACAAAATCCTGGCTAGTGTTAGGGCCGTGTTAACAGAGACAAATCAATTTGTC
Organism: Pharus latifolius; assembly: GCA_019359835.1. Classification (NCBI taxonomy): domain Eukaryota; kingdom Viridiplantae; phylum Streptophyta; class Magnoliopsida; order Poales; family Poaceae; genus Pharus; species Pharus latifolius. The sequence continues at coordinate 7,295,562 of CM033320.1, forward strand.
CGGACATTTTGTCCGGACAAATCCTATATGTCCGGCCTATACAAAAATCTGGAGTATATTATGTTGAGTGTTAACAGAGACAAATACATCTGTCCGGACATTTTGTCCGGACAAATGTATCTGTCCGGCGTGTACACTTCATTTTTAACAAGGGTGTTAACAGAGACAAATGCATCTGTCCGGACAAATACATCTGTCCGGCCTTCACATTTTGATTCAAACGGCTACTGACACTCGCAATTCACGTGAATAACGGTCAAAACTTTTGTACTGACCGGACATTGTCCGAAGTGGCCGGACAATGTCCGGCCAGTACAATTTTCGCCCAATCTTCTTGATTTCGACTGTTTTTGTTGAGAGTATAAATAGATCACTGTTGTAGATGTCAAGTACACACGAAATACACTTCATAAACCCTGAGCAACAGTGTGCAAGCTCTTACACATCCACTCTCTAGCAATTAGAGTCAAAACTTGAAAATTCTTGAGTGCTAGTTGAGTGAATTTGGTTCCAAGCCTTGTAGCATTTGCATTGTGTTCATCAAGCTTTGAGGTTGATCAAGCAAGGTGCTAGGCTTATTACTCTTGGTGATTGCCGTCACCTAGACGACCCGGGAGGTCCGGCGATCTCTCCATCGGCGGTGTGTCGGAGAGGCCCGGCGAGTGGTTGTAAAGGCTTGGAGCACGCCTATCCGGAGTGGAGAAGGGCTACCTCTAGTGGAATCGAAGCTTAAGCTCAAGTGAAGAGCGCTTCAACGAGGATTAGTGGAAATCGGCAAATTTCCGAGACCTCGGGAAAAACTTGATTTCTTCGGTTATCTCTACTACTTGTTTAATTTCCATTGTGATTGAATTGTTGCTAGTAGTATCATAGAAATTGCTAAATCTGAATTGAATTAGTTTTCCATACCCTTAGAATATTTGTTATTGCAATCTTAGGTTGTTAAACCCTAATTTAGAAGAAAATTTTAAAACCGCCTATTCACCCCCCCTCTAGTCGGCATCCTTCGATCAACACATTTAGCTAATAGTATATCCACACCTATTGACTATTTGCTTCATAATTTTTCTTGGCATTATTGATATGTTCTCCTGTGCTAACAATTGGATGATGTTGCTTACATATGTGAATGTCATGTTTCGGTGCTTATTCAATACTTCTGTAAGCATGCATATGTGTGTGGTGGCTCTAGTCACCACAAAACTAATGTCATCCTTCGACTGCACAGCACGAACCTTCCACAGGCAGCCTAGTGTAACATAAGCTACCACATATAAATTAAATGTAGACTTCACCACCCTATACTAGTGGTTCAACGAAAAAGACCATCTAGCCATAATATTTTTCAAATCTTGTTTGCTACAAAACTTCTGCTCTAATTGAGTGCTATCCTGATCAAAAGACTATATTGAATTTTGGTCCATGGATAGCACAACGAAACCAAATCCAGATTGATCAAGCCACTCTCTAGGGGGCTAGAATTACCTTTGTCAGAATCATCAGATGTTTCCGAGTCTATTGAATCATCTTCAACAGACACGCCTGGTAGACCCTCTAATAACTCGCAAACATCCACACGAGTGGCAAAAAACATCTGACCATTCTCTAGCTCTAAATCTTGGTGGACATGATACATTCCTTTCATCTGCTCATGGGATGTTGCTAGGGTCGTCTTCAATGTGACACTTGTACGTCGCAGAATTGGACATATAGTACAAACTGATCATCCAATCCACCTCTGTGGTCTTTCAATCTGCGAACAAAAGAACCTCACAAGTTGTCACCTTTCACTTTGTGTAACATCCAATACAACCCGTTCTTGGTCTATTTGACAATGAACCCCTCAACCTGAACCATTTCATGCTATGAGCTCTTCACAAAGAGATCAAGTTCCATAACTTTACATCCATTAATGATGTGTTCTATAAATTCAAAGTGGCCATCACATACTTACAGTGAGTCATATCTATACTATACAGGCGATCGTGAATTAAGCTTTCGCCGTAAAATATGCACAAATTTTCTGATTGCTCCATTCCCTATATGCAATTCAATATATCATAATCATATATAAGTATTTCAATTAAATAGAGTATTTCAAATATCTGATGGTATGATTATTTCTAAACGCGAGGGAATTACGTCATTAAATGATTAAATGAAAATAAATTATATAAAATAAACAGTTCAACTTTCTAACTTAGCCTAACCCTAAAAAAATATTCATGCACATAAACTTTCTAACCTAAACTAACATAACATAATATAACCTACGGTCATTAAACAAATAAATAAATTTTCATAAATAAACCTAAGTTTCTAACTTGACCTAGCCTAAAACATGTTCATGCAAAGAAACTTTATAACCTAAACTACGGTCCTCAAAAAAAAGAAATAAAATTTTCAATCCACAAAAAATTAAAATGCTATAGAATAGCATGCTTAAGCACCAATATTCTATGAAACAATAATTTACACCACCTGTTTAAACACTAATGACATAATTAAAAAATCATTAACAATAAAATGGTTGGATTTCAATGAAATTTATCTTGTTTCAAAGAACTTCCTTGTATCTACAATTTTGATAGCTACACCAACAGCACCAATATTTTTATGAAACAAAAATTTCCACCGACTACTTAAACACTAATGACATAATTAAAAAATTATTAACTAAAAATATTCGAAGAGTTTTTTTGGATCTACAATTTGATAACTGCACCAACTGAAAATTACAACTAAATTTTAAGACATTTGAATTTGAAAAACGACATATGTGTGTATAAGAGAGACGGAATTCAATAGACAACAGACTGAGAGTGCAGTGGGAGGAGTGGGGACTAGAGCTGAGAGAAGAAGGGATCAGAGCCAAACCTACAATAGTTTGTTGAGTCTTAAAAACTCGACAAACCGCTATTGACGAATGCCCACATGACAAGTGTCATGTTGAGTTTTCGAGACTCGACAGATTGTTGTGGCAGGTAGTTTTACAAAAAATAGTAAGTGTATCATTTTTACAATTCTTTTATTTATGGATTATTTCTAAAAATAATTCCCTCAACAACTCTTGCCCAAGTCCCAACAACAGAACATATCAAGCTATGCAAAGTCAAACCATGTCTTTCTCATTCATTCTCACCAAAGCCATAAAAGTCAAGGTCCAAGAATGCTCCAATGAGGTCATGGAGTCAGAGAAGAGAGAAAGAACTGGATGCTCTATGTAATTTATGGCATATATTATAGATGACATGAAAGGAGAAGCTGAGGGTGAAAGGAGAAGAGAAAAGGAGCTTGGAATGGTCATGAGGAGGTTTTGTATAGTGTGAAGTATATTCCACTTTAAAAGCATTCCTGTAGAAGGACAGCATCCTCTCAAGTGCTCCAAAAGAGTGCTTTTGAGTCTTTTGTATTACCTTACTAGAATTCATGTCCTCAAGTGTAGGTTAGTTATGTTAATGAGGGCCAAAGTTTAGTACATCCCAAGGCAAGTTAAACAAAGAAATTAATTTGCAATGTTTAACTTGCTAGCAAGCGAATGCTTACTGGAAGGAATCTGAAAAAGAAGGGAACAGTTTAAAAAGCTTGCAAGTCAAATGAGGATTTGATCAAGATATATAACTTAAGTGATGGGATGGCTAATTTGAACAATCATTAAGAATTGGACCTTATTCGGGGGCATGCAAAAAAACTGGGTCCTATAGTGATTACTTGAAGAGTCCATGGATTTTTATGCAACCTACACAGTAGAGTGGTTGCTCTTAATTCCATATATTATCCAGATTGGGTTCTATGAGAAGAGAAAGCTCTCTCTCTCTCTCTCTCTCTCTCTCTCTCTCTCTCTCTATATATATATATATATATATATATATATATATATATAATCAGAACCTTTTTAAGTGCAAACTTATGATGACAGCTAGAAATTATAATTATAATTATTGAAAAGTTTCAGCTTGATCTTCTTCGCTGAATAATGGATAGGGCATATCAACCCATCCAAAACCCAAGCTATCACAACTGAAAGATATGCAATATACAGACCCTGATGGCTAGGAATTGTCTCAGCTCATCTAAAATTGTTGATGGTAAGAAATTTCTTATATACTTCAGTGAATTGATTAGCATCGGTGATAATTACCATGTTTAGAAATTAGAAAATACTTCTTAGCGCCCTGTGATTTGTGCATATTCATGGTTGAAAGCTATACTCATATAAAGATGGGCATCATAAAAATCAATATAAATGTGGTTTCTTCAGAAAAATTAATATAAACATCAAAACTACAAAGAACAAGAGATGAGACAAGCAAAATTTAGAAGCTTTAGGTACTTGTTTTAATTTGTTCACCATAAGTCAAATATGATCAAGTTGACCTTTGATTTAGCCCGACTTAGTTTGATGAAGAAAAAGACCTTTATTCGACAAGTTAAATATACTCAAACTTAGTCATTTTCGATTATGTTTCACTCATAACAAACATTTTAAAAAATGGATTAAAGTTAAAGCTAGATTATAGGTTATTTGTTGCTGTTGGAAACTAATCTCGCAAACTCCCTTAATATTCCTTTTAAGTTAAAGCTAGAAGCTCAAGAAAGAAAATAATAGGTACTAAATGGTACAACTCCAAAATACTAAGGATCTGACCAATCAGCTGGAAAGTTGAGCAAAGGGCTGTCTCATGTGCTGCTTGCTGGGGAGGAGAGAAGGAGAAGAAGCTGTGCTCAAAACTCAAACAAAGAGCAAACTGCAAGGGAACAGAATTAATAGAGTTAGAGAGATAGTACACTCATTTCCATAGGGCTAAATATAAAAATTCTCACGAGTGAAAGTCATGTCAAATCTATAAAACAATTTACTACTAGTATATTGCAGCCTGGCCACGCACAATGGTACAATGTAGCCAGGTAGAGGTGACAACCGATTGATTGTTGTCTCCTTGTATTGCAATTATTGCCTTTTTTTTTCTTTTATTCCTTCCATGTCCAAGGCGATGGCCTCCATCCCTTCTCCCTCCTCCTTTTGTCCTTTAATAGTTTGTACTCTTCATTCCACAAGTGTCTTTGATTCTTTCTGCCTGCACATCAGTTAGGTGTGTATGCCGTGTTGGTCTTACAGTATTATGCCAATGTTATGAAAATAAAAGCAGTATAAAGTGGAATAAATTATCAGAATTGTAATGGCAAGTCATTAAGTTTATTATTACTTTGAAAGATAGTATTGCCACTCATACAAGAAGACATGAAGAAGAAAAACAAATTTAAAGAACATAAGATTTGAATAAAAGATGATTTTTCTCATTAATGGACTATAAAATACTATCTATAAAATTATGAAATATTTCATAAATTTCTCCGTACATTGGAGTGGAAAATTTTTTTCAATGTACTAAAAGTATTAAAGATATTCTGTATTACATATATTTTCAAATCCTATGATTACCAAGCAAAGATGCTTATTGAACTGCAAAGAAGATCAATGGACTACAAAGCACTTGGATAACTGCACAGAAGATCCCTGCTGCAACCTGTGAGACTATCCAACTTAAAAGTCAACCAGCTTTTGGATTTTGAAGACAGCACTTAAGCAAGGAGAAAAGAAATCCAGGATCATGTTCACTAAACTAAACAAAAACTCATACTCCTATGAATAAGTTTTTCCTGAACTTTCTGCCTATTTTTTGGAAGTAAAATCCGGTTAGGGTTGGTTTAAGACTTGAATATTCTCACTGCACATAATTTTTTTTCCCAATTCTTCTAAAAAAACAAAACAAATAGCCAGAACCAATTTTTTCTTCAGAAATGAGAGGAGCCTTCTGGCTTTCTATTTACCTTAACCTACATTACAGCAGTAATATAAGGCCCCAACTCATGGGGTAAAATAGGGCATCTGGGGAATGAGTGGCACAACTCACAAGTATTCAATTAGAGTTGTCTTATGTACATGTTTCCTTTAAGCATAATACTTGCTCCTTTCAGAAAAATTGTTCACCAAGTCTTCCAAGATCAAGAAAAAAAGGATGTCAGATGAATCAATAGAACATCGTGAGTGTAATAACAAATGAGCAAAGATTAAGATACTGCTGGAATGGTTTTTCCCAAGAAAAAAAAACAAAATGATATTGGCAGAAGGAATGATTCAAATGACATTTAAAAAGGTAAGGATTGCATGTTTTCAACCATAGTTAATTGGGATTTGGGACCAATAATCTGCTACAGAGTTGGCAGATATTGTATCATTGTTGGTGGAGCACCAAACAACAACTAATTCAGTTGTGTAAGATCAGATTGCAATCTTGATCACTAGCTAGGGACCATACAAAGCTACAACAATCAAGTCTATATGCTACAAGGTTGAGACCATCCATCACACCCAGAGGCACAAGTTGCAATTTTTGCATCAAATGGAGATAGATGGCTAAAAATTTAAAATAGCTCTCTGTCAATCGACTCAATCTATCTAAATAACATAGAAGAGATTTAACAACCTAATTAATAGTTAAAATGGTCCCAAAGAGAATAGAAGACCAATGACCATAAAAACACTTCAACTAAAGAATTTATCCTTCTCTCCAACCCCACAGGCAAAGTGCTACTGGAAATACATTGAACCCCCTGAATAGACACTAAGCTTTATCCCTTCAACTTGCTATTTTCCTAGCACTAATCACATAATTTATCACACCTACATGCTACTAATAGACTAAAGCACAAAACCTAAGATCCTCAACCAAGCAACCAATTAGAATTTTGACAACTTACAAAGATTCCCTTATCTCCTATACTTTTTCTTGATTAGTTAATCTTTTCTGTTGCCTTCTAAATATACCATCATTTTTGTACTTTAATTTTCTCGCATACTCTTGATGCGCCCACCTTAGGAATAATTTACAGGAAAAAGTTTGGGAGTGTTAATGCGTATTATTTGATGGCCTAAGGCAAAGTCCAAGGATGGAAGATCATGCTCAAGATGCTGTGGATCAAGCTGATTGTGACATTAACCTTTGTGGGTTTAATAGTATTGAAAAAGAAAGAATGGAAAAAAACAGCACTAATAGCATCTGGAAGGCTGTAGTGCTCATAACCACCATCCATGGATTTTATCACAAGGCATCTTGTGATTATTTGACTTTTATAACAACAAATAACTAAAGGTGACATCAAAGGAGAATTTGAGTCAGATGATAGACACTGGACTTATAATCTGTAAACCTAAATCAAAAGTATGCCTTTTTGTAAATCAATAGATTGTTTCAGATACAAGACTAAGATTATGACCTGGAGAAGACATAGGAAGTCAACAAGAGCTGTATGATCTTAAGAAAAGTTTAGATCAGGTGTATTTCAGGTAATTTGATAGTAAAGGAAACTCTGACACTATCAGCATGAGTAGAATAGACCAGCATCTTGTGATCAGAAAAGATTTTTTTAGGATTATGGATGACAAGAGGGGAATGATGGGTTCTTGCATCACAATCCTCCAAACCCCATCCATTAGTGGGCTCTGCGCATGGAAGATTCCTCACATTTCCAAGCTTTCATACTCACTAGCAATGTAAAGGGGGCACCTAGTTGATCATTAGGTCTACAATGCAGCATATATTTAAGTAGACAACTTGTCATTAAGAAAAATTAAACACATAGGCATCCAAAAAAGGCTCCATAAGGGAAAAAGAAGTAAGAGTTCCAAGTCACAGCACAGTAAAGCAAAAGTGCTTGGAGAAATTTCTGACTCTTGGATAGATCATAGAAGTAGTTATAATAGAACAACTAGGGGGCAATTAAAAGCAGCACAATAATGTCAGTAACAGAAATTGCTTTCTGATCCTGCTGTGTTCTTAACTATATATCAAGTTCATTGCTTTCATTTTGCATAAGTTGATCTCGGTACAATAAAAGCACTGACAGTATAACATAATAGCCTCAGCAAGATTGAACAATATAACAACAAATCTAACTTTTGCAGAATCTACACACCATAATTGGCCTTGATCCAAGCAATCTTACTTTTGTTTGGTCAGTCACATACAGCCACTGATTTGATTGAAGATGCTGTCCAATTTCAACACAGTTCAAACTTAGATGCTTAAGGATAGATTGATAGAGGCTGTGTCTCCTTTTCTCAGAAAGCTTACAGAAAAAAACAAAAGGTGTCACAATAGCGTATCTTTCCAGGGTAAAGCACAATTAGCTTTGTCAATGAATCAACTAACCCACTAACCAAATTGTAATGTGAGTATGCTACCAAATTCATCTGCTTTTGAGCCCTACAAACCATACACAGAACTACAGGTTCCCCAAGGTTGACTGGGAACCAGCTGGTTCCAACTTTTTACTGGTAATCCATCCAAGAAAAAATTGTTCTGAATTTACCGCTTTTTGGTCATTTTTGTAAACCCTGTACAACACTATACCTTGCTGCTGATCAATCAGCTTTAAGTGAAGATTTCGTAGAAATGGTAACATACATGAGGCAATATCAGCATACAACCTTCAGATGCACTGAGATAAGAACAGAACCTTGCAACTACCAAGATGATCAACTGTCTTAAAATAAACAGCATGGGCATCAAAAATCATCATTAGACTAACTCAAAAACACTATGTGTCAGAACCAAATAATGCCCACCTTCTCGGATGTATATTCCCATTTTGATCCCTAGCATCACACGATTCAAACTTGGCTGATAGAATCCCTCTTTTCTTAATTGAATGATATTTTGATGGCTAACTCCAGTTAAGCAGTGGCTTTGCATTCTATGAAAGTCCATGTTTTTAAATATGCACAAAGGGATTTTCATTGTGAGAATCCATTTTCAGGTGTCCAAAAGAGTGATGCTGTTCCTGGTTCCTACATAAAAGTCATAAATAATCTTTACACAATAAAAGATATCAGGTTTGGTTTAGTCTAAATTTGCTTGTATTGCAGATCAAGGTATCTTTGACCACACAGACACAATACAAACTCACCCCCCACCACCACCACCAAACCAAACCCCCCCCCCCCCCCCCCCCCCCCCCAACACCAAAAAAGGAAAAACACGACTATAGATGGCAATGTCCAACGATTTAATGAGATAAGTCTATGAATAAACGATGAAATTTACCATCCCATGCATATCAGATAAATTCATAGGTGCCACCAAGCACAAAACAAATGAATGTCTGTCCGGACCATATTCCTAAAGTAGTAGTTGGCCTCTTTTGACTGCAATTGACAGGCACCAAATTTACGCCCAATCAAAATAAGATGGCACAATGCTGATGTTTAACACTTGCTGTTTTCATGGTTTTCCCCAAGAAAGCATCAAACATCCATAATTATCACAAGAATGCAAGAAGATGATTATGCACAAGAAAACAATGCGGTAGAAAAAATTTGCACATAAGATGTGTCAAACTTAGCAATCTTGCTCACTTTGATAGTTAAGAAGCAGGTCTGCTTAAAAAGACCTAGCTCAATTCAGGTTAACTAGTGGATAGAACTTAGACACATGGTTAGGAAGAAATGTTATGTCACCTTGCCACAAATCAAACACGAAATTAGCACTAGATGAATTCGGAAATGCACAGAGAAAAACAAACAAAGTTTATTTGTTTTTAGCTTGCACCTGATTGTCATTCACTTATCTTGCCCTAAAGATGATCTAATAATTCCAACAACCTAAAGAAGCAGGAAAATGTACCAACCATCAGTGCAAGACAGGCATAAAAGCCTCATTCTATATCGAGTTAATCCTGCCATGCTCTAATTTAGCATCCAGCAAGTTCAAAATTCAGCATGTGCATCTAACTAGTGGAAGGAACATGTTAAAGAAGTCACAAGAATAACCATTTTGCTTTTGCTCTTCAAGTTGTCGGAACTCGAGACTTATGTAACCCTTGAGAAATCCCCCATTTTACTTCCCTGAGAAGAAGGCACCACCAGAAGGATAACAAGCAAAGGCATAACAAGTGTCACCCCTGATGGAAACCACCCCCTGCCTATAGAAGAAATTTCCTCTTAGCACGATTCGTCAAAACCGTGCATCATTCACACACTCTCAGGAACGCATCCAACAAATCATCACAAGTATCAAAATTACAGCACTGAACAAAGGTCAACAGAAACTGCGCATTGTTATAACCATCAAGCTGCAATTTAACATACTCAAAAAGAACTAGGAGCAAAAACATGCTCACTTTTTATGTCAAAAACTAGTTTCAATCATCCTGTGTTGCTCTCAAGAAAGCAAACGAACATTCTATAACCTCAATTGCAACACAAAATACATTCTTATAGTTTAATAACAATTTGAACACAAAGCAGGAGATGATAAGCACATCAAACCCATTATTAGCCATTACTCCCACTACGCATTCACCTCCAAGCAGCGAATCAGACTTCCTCGCCGTCGCCGCCGTCGCCGTCCAAGGTCTTGAGGCCCTGCGCCACCGCCCGCGAGCGGTTCTGCGCCTGCCTCTCGACGGCTACGAAGTACAGGCCTACACCGCGACGCCCAATAGCGTAAGAAACCAAGCAATCAGGCAGAGATGGTGACGCGATAGGTTTAGGTTTTTAGGATTGGTACTTATGGCGCTGCCGATGGCGCAGACCCAGAGGACGCGCTGCGACCACCTCTCACCGACCACGCCTCGAGCGCCCATCGCCGTCGGAGTCTCGCCGCCGCCGCCGCCGGCCAAGCTGCTCCTCTTCTCGTCCTTGCGTTGCTCACCAGCTCTGGTTCGCGATGTGTGGCTGACACGCGGGCCCCACCTGGTAGTGAAGTGAGGCTACAGTAAGTTGGGCTGGGCTGGATTTCTTCTAATGGGCCATGATGAATCATATTTATTTCTTAATGGTTTCTGAGTTCTGACTCTTGACAGACCTACCAGGTGGGCCTAAATTATATATACCGATATGCATTGCACTTGTGCCATCGTATCTTCTTGTAGGAACCATTAGTTCGATACCATCATAAAAACAAAAAACAAAAAAAAATTAATGTTTTAATAAAATACCACTAGCTCCACCTATAAATATAATATGTAGAGATTAGACATATATTTCAACGAGACACTCGATGATAATTTACCACTATGGATAGCTAGATTTGTTGAACACCACTGCAATGTCATGTTTTATTTGTCATATACCATTTTCCTAAAAAATAATATTTTTTTTCAAAAATCGAAAAGAGATTAATTACTACCTCTATTCTTAAATTTATATCTTTTTTTAAAAATCATGATTATCAATACAATCATGTTTTGAATAAAACACACAAAAAAATACCCCTAACAAATTTAGCGGGATGTAGTTTAACGTCAATATCTTTTTTCTATTTTGACCATATCTGAGCGCTTCTGGTACTTGATTATAGACTTTAATTCTGGATCTCGATTAATTACTACCTCTCATAAGCAATGCTCGAAAAGCACTTCAATCAAAACCACGAACATCGAGGGATGTTCATTGTCTAAGGTGAAAACTTATAGCAAGAATAGTGACTAAAAATGAATAGATTATTCTCAATCATAATTGTTTTGAAAATGAGAGAGAATATTAATATAATAAATCAGATATTAGTCATAAATAACAGAGAGAAGAGAGAAATAAATAAAAATAAAATAGAAAAGATAAAATTAAATTTATATGTACGTCTTATACTACTCTGTTGTTGAAAAGTTGTCATTTTGGAAATCAAATTTTGTTCCTAAATAATTATAATTTTACACTTTCTGGATGTATCTCCTATATTACTCTTGTTTAATACACTTTAAAAAAAAACGTTTCGTGCACAGTTCCTAACTGCGCTTCATGCAGAAAATATAGCATATTTGTGGGTAGGTAGGGTGTAAGAAGCAACAGCAAATTTTTTATTTTTATTTATTATTTATTTTTGCAACATGAGAAGACATACAAGTTTGGCGAATTTTTTTTAAGATAACCCAACAAAAAAATAATTTTAAAACTAACCTAAAACTTTTTGAAATTACGAAAATGGCGTTCAGTCGCGAGTTGACCTTCACGAACCCAACCCACGATTGAAAATATGGCACTGTTGGCCCAAAACCATGCCACATTTGCTCTGCATATATATTTGATATTTTTGTGATTGTGATTCGAATCCTGGTCTCTTGGGTGAGAGACAAGTTGCCTAACCAACTAGACTACAATAGATTTGTGTAAGATGTTGCCATTGTACATAGTAATACTTTACGAATGTTACTTTTGTGTACTTAAAATTAGAGTTTCACCGGAACCGAAAACTCGAATTTATAAAATATTTGACATTATTATTCAGTAAAACACATAGAAAACTTCACATAGCTATTTATTATTTTTGGTATTACCTCACTACTATCCGGTCCAAGAGTTTGAGTGCGTTTTTATTATTTGAAGCGTAAATCTTGCAAAGTACCGACAAATCAAGTAGTAAAGATAAGCCTACTGGTGAGCTAGAGTTTCAGTTGCGACCTTATCTCACGACTGAAAGTTAGGGTTTCGGTTCAGAAACAAAGGCTAGGGTTTTGTTTTTCAATACAAAGTCTTGATGCGGTAGATAAAATAGAAAGTTACACGCGTATGTAACAGTTGCAAAAATAATTGGAATGAGGTAAAGCTAAAAAGCTGAAAAGATGAAAGGTACAAAAGCTGAAAAGTAGAAAAGACTAATTATAGAAAAGCTGAAAAGTATTAAAGATGAAAGGCAAAACCGTACAAAAGCTGAAAAGTTAGAAAGTCGAAAAGATGTATCATATAGAAGTTGGAGAGCTAACAAAAGTCTAAAGAAAAGTCAAAAACCGGATAAACCCTACACAAAACTACTGCCCTCCCCCCTCTTTGGCCAGCCCTAGTATTCCGATGGTATGTAGTAGGGGTGTAAACGGATCGGATATCAGTCAAACCATTTCCGTATCTATATTTTAAAAACGGATTCGGATCGAATTCGGATATTGGTCGGATTCGGATACGGATCGGATAACTATCGAATACAGATTCGGACCGAATTTCAACTTCCATCGGATCGGATTCGGATGTTATACGGATTTATTCAATATTTAGAATGTTATATTTGAAAATTTCATCACCATACATTCATAAATACGTATACATTACAATATGATAAATAAAAATAATAACAAAACAATTTAATAGATATATACAATTTGTACTATAATACAAACACAATCAATATAATAACACAATAGATTGATAACACATAAATCAAGCAACAAACATCATTATAATTTCAAGTAGCAGGGTGACTATTCAATATAATCATATAACACAAGATATCACTAAATAGTTCAAAAGTTAAAATGATAATTCAAAGTACATAAGTAGTTAACATAACAACACAAGAGTCAAATACATTCACAAAATAAAGATTAGCCAATAACACCATCTTGTGCCATTTCCTCTATTTCTTTCAGTTGATCATCTATTTTTTTGAATTGACCGTCTAATTCCTTCACAATTGAAGCAACATCATTTTTTCTTGAAATAACAAAACAATGAGTTAAAACACATAAAAATAATAGTATTTATATATTTGCTTATTAATTTACCTTTGCTAGATGCCAATATCCAATCCTTTGTACAAATTAATGCCTCAATAATCTCAGAATCCAAACGGCTGCGATATTTGTCAATCACTCGCCCCCCAGCACTGAAAGCTGACTCAGATACAACCGTTGATACTGGAATAGCTAAAACATCAAGTGCCATTTGAGAAAGAATAGGATATTTTGTCACTTTAAGCTTCCACCAAGCAAGAATATTAAAGTCCTCGTTCTCAGGCCACTTTAGCAATGCATTACCGCAATATCTCTCCAATTCAGGTTTTTCCGCACTTTCTGCAGTAATATCTTCCAAAAAAGCACTAAGCTTTCTCCTTTTTGGCTCCTCCTCAACATCTGTGTCATGATAGTGAGAAACAAATCCACTAGAAGAACCAACAGAAAGTTGCACAACACTGATAGAGGGAACAACATACCGAGATGCATATGAATCAAATATTTCTTTGGAAAGAATTTTAAAATCAGTGATCTCCTTAATTCCAAAGTTCTCACAAATCTCCCGATAATAGAACTCAACAACCTTCATCTTATATCGAGGATCCAGAAAGCATGCAACTGCTAGAGCCATATTGGTTTTTCCCAATATTTATCAAATTTTCCTTTCATTACACTTGCCATGGAAGCAATAAACTCATTATTGCATTTCTTCCACTCAAGAAGCATAATATTGATTTCACAGAATTCAACAAAAAATAAGCTTGCTGTAGGATATGAGGACCCAGATAAAAACTTAGTAATATTAAAATAATTCTTTAAGCATTTATTTAGTGTCATTGCTTTCTCCCATTCTTCTCTAGAAGGAACACAATCTGCATACTTTTCTGGATATAAAACAGCAAGTCTCTGAAAAACTTTCTTAAAGTAGATGGCATCTCTAAGCATCAAATAGGTGGAATTCCATCTAGTTGCTACATCCGAAGCAAGACCTTTTGTTATATCCAACCTTAAATCGGAAGCTTATTTTTTGAATTTTTCCAACTGTAAAGGAGAGCTCCTAACCCTCCCAATAGTTGAGCGAATGTTATCTATTGTTTTCCTGACTATTTTTAATCCATCTCTTACTACAAAATTAATAATATGAGTAGCACATCTCACATGAAAGAATTTTCCATTACAAATCAATGAATCTTGAGTATCAAGAGTTGATATAACAGTGTTAACACAAACTTCATTTGATGAAGCATTATCTAGAGTCAAAACAAACAACTTATCAACAATATTCCAATTTATCATATTCTTCACAAATGTGCTACTCAAATTTGCCCCTGAGTGAGCTCCTCCCAAATGCATGAAGTTTATAATCCGTTTTTGAAGTTTCCAGTCATCATCAATGAAATGACAAGTGACACACAAATATCCTTTATTTTGATTTGAAGTCCAAAGATCTATTGTGCAACTTACTCGACACTTGAGGGATGAGAGAAGAGTGTGCATTTTTTCTTTTCTTTTGTAAAAATGTCATATAGCCTCTTCTTAGCAGTATTGCGGCACTTTATAGGGAATGTAGGGCACAATGATGTTATGAAATCATTAGTGTATTCATGCTCTGAGAAATTAAATGGATACTCATGCATGATAATTGCAAGATGATATTTGCGGACACTAAGTTCTTCATTGTACTTCCATGAGTGCAAACTGCTTTCCTCTCCTATTTTTGCAAATCTAAGAAGGCTCTGTGTAGCAGATTTATCATACTGTGTTTTGTAATGGTTTCTCAAATGTGACGTACCAAATTTGCTGTCGCGAGAAAACATAGCTTTACAATAGTTGCACTTCGCCATTTCTTTAACCACAGTCTTTTCGCCCACTTTTTCTTCAACATCAACCTCTTTGTAGTGGTTCCAAACATCTGAAGTTTTCTTCTTTGATGACTTGGTTTTTTTTCTTGTTAGGAGATGTACTTCCAGTAGTTGTAGCGTTTGTCCCAGCATCACTCGTTACTACAACATTCTCGCTAATTTGACTTGGAGCATTAGCACTTGCTGCTGGTGTATTCCCACAGTCACTTCTATTTGCAGGTGATATAGAAGTCTGCATGAACAAAAGATCATGAGTTCAAGACAACAAGCTTGCATAAGAAAAAGATATATCAAGTTTATCTCAAGTAGGGCAGTACCTGTTTCCATTTGGCGCTAGTAATTTCATCTTTTTTTGGACCACTTCCAGAACCAGAAGCTAAACAAATCTATATAGACAAAAGATAATTATATTAATGTAACATAATAATTACATGATAATATTACATTCTATATCATCTTAATTTTTACCTCTTTTCTTTTGTTTGAAGCCATGGATGATAAGAACAAATGTGCTACAATCCAAGAAGTCACAATATTCTGAAAAATAAGACAAACCACAAAGGCCAATTAGCATTGAATTGCTTTCACTGGAATTGCATTGCAATTGAATTATTGAACTGTAGACTGCTATTTCATCAGACATACAGACACACCTTGAACTAATAAAACAGTAGTTCATTTCAAACAAAGATGATAGCAATTCACTAGACAACTTGATGGACAACCAATTCCAGTTCCAGCAATACAGAAATCCCTAGAGTTGCATTCACAAGCAAGGTTCAATTCATATCAACAAGCAAGAATGTATCACAGAAGTTGTAATTTGTTTATCTTGGTACAGGAGTTACACATTTCATACAAAAAAGTTCTTCAGAAATATAGAACAGAGGAAGATTAGAGAATTTGATCATTAATTCATTATTGATGCTCACGGTCGAGGAGTGGTGGAGTCGTTGAAGTCGTGGACCGATGATTGTCAAGGTGCTCGATGGGGAAGTTGTGGTCATTGCGGTCGAGGATGAGGTCGAGGTCACAGTTGAGTCAATGGGGACCCGGCGGCTGCGGCACTGGGGACCTAGCGGCCCGGCGGAGGCGTTGGGGTCGGATTCGAGTAGATCAGGCCTACAATACCCTACATCGGGATGGAGTGGAGGCACTGGGACCCAATGGCAGCGTCGAGGTCGGATCCGAGCAGATCGGGCTCGGATTGGTGATGCAGTGGTGTAGAACGGCGGTGGAGAGCGGCGCGGAGGCGGCGGATTTAGGGTTTTGTGGGGTGGCGCCGTGGAGTCATGGTGTAGTACGGCGATGGCGAGCGGCACGAAGGCGGCGGATTTAGGGTTTTGTGGGGCGGCGCGGTGGAGTCATGGTGTAGTACGGCGATGGCGAGCGGCGCGAAGGCGGCGGATTTAGGGTTTTGTGGGGCAGCGCGGTGGAGTCGTGGTGTAGAACAGCGGTGGTGAGCGGCTCGGTGGAGACTGGAGATTAGGGTTTTGTGGGGCGGCGCGGAGGTGGCGGATTTAGGGTTTTGTGGGGGGGGGGGGGCGCAGTGGAGTCGTGGTGTAGAACAGTAGTGGCGAGCGGCGCGGTGTAGACTGGAGATGTGGAGTTGGGAGTTGGGACTTTGGAGTTTGGAGGCTGTAGCGGATGCGGATCTGACTAAGATGGATCGGGTCTATACTATATATATATTATACAGTTATATATCGATTCGGATACGGATAATATCCGGATCCAGATTCGGATCCGACTCTAATTAGCATACCACATCCGGATCCGAATCCGGAATATTCCACCTTTACTATCCAGATCCGAATCCGATTTGCAATTCAGATGCAAATTTTCAGATTTGGATATGCTAAAATCGGATACAAATGCCGGATATTTTGGATAATCCGCATCCGTTTTACACCCCTAGTGTGTAGCAAGAGGAGGCTGACGATCCCTAACACGCCATCTCCTCGCCGATTGTGTCTACGTAGATGGCGGAGCCTGCGTCGTCTGTGTCGGCTGTGTAGGTGGTGGAGCATCATCAAGCTGCGACAGCTACATAGGATCCAGCTGGTGCCACACAGGAGGTTGCACCTGTATATGAGTCAGGATGTCTTGCTGCATCGCACCCTGTCCCTCATCCGCGGCCAAGTCCTAGGCCAACACATGGTCTAGCTCAACCATATGCGCAACGATATTAAGCTCTTCATTTGTAGAGCTGCCGGACGGCACGGTGCGCAACTATGGAGGTGGAGGGCACGACTACGACGGGCGATCCACCGGCGACATATGCGATGTAGAAAAACCGGGCGCCGACAGTGATGGTGGAGGAATCACGGTCAAGTACGGCGGCAATAGCACTCGGAAGTCGACCAGAATCTAATCGAGCTCGATATCTTCAACGTACTCTCATCCAATGACTTCCATATAGTTGAGAACTTCAACTCTTGGTTCTGCTTGGCAAGCCGTTTGAACACCTTCATCAAGCCCCTATTCTTGAAACGAGTGTGAAAATTCGCGCCAAGATACCGGGTGCACCAACGACTTTGCAGGTCACCCTAGGTCAGTGATGGATCCACTCTAGATTGCATGTACTCAATCGCACTCAGCATTTATCTGTTTCGTTCGTGAATTAAGTGATAGAGATATGCCCTAGAGGCAATCATAGAGATAATTGTATCATAATATGTTTATGAATTGTTACGAATAAAATGTTATTGTATTCCTTGAATAAAGTATCATTTTTATTGATCAAACAAATGCGTGACTTGTTCGTAGAACTCCTTATTATAATATATATATTGTCAACATTATCAATGATACTTATTCTAAACATCCCTGACTTTCGGCATTACATAGATAATAATGAAAGATAAGTCAGCACGATGATTGATTGATAGTTAAGTTTCATCAACCATAGATATGAGATACCAAATCAATGTAATGGACATATGTTGGAGAACATGTTGGTTGGATTCACCCATCTTGAGACACTGTTGAGTTTTTTATGTGTCATCAGTTGGTTTCTAACAATTATTTTGGTTTATCTTTAGACCTAATATCATCATGGTTTCATACATGCGTAGTAGCATATTTGGTATCATCAACCGCTACTTTTAACTGAATAGTTATAAAGGTGACATACAAATATATTATGAACCATGTGGTTGAAAGTGAATGGTCGAGATGGAATTTTTCCCTCTCATATCTTGAGAGAGATATTTCTGGGCCCCTTGATATAATTGGACTAAGAAAGTGCATGGCTGTACCGAATATAGTTGAGAGTCAACTATATAAAAGTTAGTCCATTACAAGATCAAGAAAGGACCGAACTATTCAAGGATGACACATTTCTCACCTTGAGTTCGATCTGGTATCGTGAGGTAAAGAGATAATCCATGATAAGTTGTATAGGTTCGTCGGGTATAATCTTCGTGTACATGCGAGCAGTCATAATGTCTTGCTAAGGACCGCTTATGACTTATGATTTGAGAAGTTGTTTCCAGTCGCGTCCAAATATACATGAACCTACAGTGTCACACACTTGACGGGTTCAAGTATTAATTCAGATGGGATCCGAAATGAGTCCCCTATTGATAATAGGTTTACCATTAGAATTAGGGTTTGTATTCGAATAGGACTAATCTGCAAAGCCCTATAAAAAGAGGTGCGATGGGCATGCATTAATCATCTGATCTATTCTGACTGCCACCACCATCCACGAGATAGATCTCGTAAAACCCTAGCCGCGTGCGCTGGTGCTAGCACACGAACACGCGATGCTCCTTCCCCAGACGTGTGGACTTCCGTAGAGATGCAGCTGTTATTGTTGCACTGCTGATCACAATCCGGTTGTGACATCGACTCTTCTTCTGTTGCTGTGCTGTCGCATCCGCGCGTCTAGTAATAAATCTCTTGATCTATGATTTATTGCTTGCAAGCTTCTTGGGATTTCGGGTAAAATTTTTGAAATTGTGCTAGAATAGTGAGCCCGTTCTCCAACATTAAGCACACGCGCTAGCTCCTGATCTTTAATGACCTCATTCTTCAGTTTGTCCAAGAACCACAGCCAACTGCTGTAGTTCTCCCCCTCGACCACTGCATATGCTATTGGGAGAAGCTGGTTATTGGCATCAGTTGCCACAATAGTTAGTAGAGTACCCTGATATTTTTCGGTCAAAAAGTACCGTCAATGCAAAGCACGGGTCTCATATACCTAAATGATGCAACACACTGCTGGAATGCCCAGAAAAATCTCCGTAATACCATGCATCCAAGAATCACAACACCCTCTGAGTCGATTGCCGGTGTATCAACAATTTCGATTACTGTACCTAGATTTGCTTCGCAAATGCGTCGAAGAAATCTCGATAAAAAGTTGTATGTCTTAATATATGTCCCAAAAAGCTCCTCCAGCACTCTCTATTTAGCCCTCCATGCCTTCCCGTAGTTGAGCTTGTACCCATATTTCTTTGCGACATGTGCAATAATCACTTTCGGTGTCATTGCTCTATTTTTCTTTACTACTGATAGTATCAGATTGGCAACAAAACCGGAGGTGATATTTCTATGCTGCTGCAACATACCCTCTACTAGACATCGTGGTCTATGACTCTAGTCACCTAAAAGAAAGGCTCATCTTGTGGCCGTGTGACACGTACGTACCACGGACAGTTATCGAGTAAGCACCTCACAGTCTACAGTCTCGGAGTTGATTTACCCACCCGAAATGGCCTATTCAGTGAAACAACCCACGCAGTGATAGCTTTTTTGTGTCTTTCTTAGTCCAAAACAACTGCACAAGCTACACGATTACTTCATTATAAGACTATCGCAAATTCAGCTCTTCAGGAACTACAGCGGACATCAAAGATGATTGATCAATCAATTCATTTATAGAATTCTTCTGTTATGTGGTTTCCTCGAGAGATTCGTACATATCTGATGGATCAATGTACTCCTTCTTGTTAAAATTCTCCTCCAATTCGAGCAATTCATTAGCTACATCTACTTTATGGTCGCCAAACCGATTTGTCTGCAAGACTCTTGTTGTTTGTATAGGTACATTGCACTGGCACTGGCATTGGTACTGGTACCGGCACCGGCACCGTCAGTATTGACATTAGTGGTGTTTTGTGCTTCTGCTATGGAATGACTCCCTTCCGAACTGTGTACACTTAAGATTTTAGGGTAAAGTATGAAAACTCCGCCACCATAGGCTGGATTTGTCGCAAATCGTACAAACGAACCCCATGATTTGTCATCTTTAAGTCTCTTCAGCATACATTTATTTCTCTCCGGTACGATGTCTTCAACCCTGACACTAGCTGTCGTAGTATTGAGTTGTAACAAATCGACTAATCACATCTCGAAATCATTGAAAGTCATTGACTGTGGTTGTGCCATTTAACTATAAACATGCATATACGCACTCAGATCATCATTGTTTGCTCCATTACGGATTATACCAACTCCGTAAAAAATGCAAACCATACTAGATTGCTCCATAGCCTAATAAATTTGCCATTCCGTGTCAGGTCAATGCATTTCTTCTATCTTAATCAAAACAATTTTTTAATATGATGATGCGCAAAAACTGAGGATAATATAAACAACATAAATCCATAGCGGACACTGTCATTGCACAAAACTATCTGACCTACATTCTAGGTGAAGTGGGAAATTAAGTTTTTACCTGTTCTAAATCTTAGGGTGATATAAAAAAAATTCTAATTATCTAAAACCCTAGAATAATATAAATAATTAAATCTAAATATTATCTACGAATTGAGGAAAATACACCTCAATGAATAAATCGTCGAAAACCGGAAGTTGATGAATCGCCGAAAACTCTCACTCCTCTTTTTTCCTTCCTCTTCTTCTCTTCTCTTTCTTCTCTTTCCTCTCTGCCAACTGTTTTTTTAAATCGGTCAAATGAGTAAAAATGATGTTTTTCACTGCGGCCAGACGTTTTTATACAACTTTCAGTAGCGAGCCCGGATCGCGACTGAAAATGGACATGACATGATCTTAGGCCAGCGATGTATATGGGCCGTGTCACGTTTTCAGTCGCGGTCGGGCTCGCGACTAAAGATCAATCGCGAAGACGAGCTCGCAACTCAACATAATTTTTATAATTTTAAAAAGTTTTTTTTGGTTATTTATAAAAAAAAAAAATTCAAGTTTGACTCGTATATAGCTGGTGCATTAAACACGGCAGCCATCACTGCACAGTACAGCTTTTGGCATCATCTGCGAGGCAGCATTCCATGTATTGTACGTGTAACCTGTAGGTGCGAGATTATTTTCATAAAAATAAGCATCTTTCTTTTTGGTCTTGCAACTTCTAGTCTTTCAGACGAAGGCTCAAAAAATTGGTTGATTGCACAAGATTAAGGAGATACAATCAGTGTAAGCATGTTTGATTGATGGTACAAAATAATATATTTTAAAATAAAATATTATCTGATTGATTACATGATTGATATAAATTAATATTAGTAGCATTTAGCCTGTCTGTAAGAAGAAGATTGCTATCCTCGTACCAAGATAGTTTTTATAAAAAGATTCTTAATTAATTATGTGTTATTGTGGGTGTGGGATGTTTAGAAAAATACTATATTTGATCTGAAATGTGTTATTTTTTCAAAATATTTTTTTATAAATACTCATTTGATGAATTCTAAGTAAATATTTCTCTATAATCCCTATTAATTAGGTAGTTGGGTCTTTGTACATGTATAATTGAAGATAAAAACTCATTAAATATAGTAGATAATGTCAAGTTATACATGTATTTATTAGGGATTTTTTTATTATGTTGTATGAAAAATATGATAAACACGACTTAAAAAAATAAAAATTTGAGAATAGAGGTTAAAAATTAATCTCTCTTTGATTTTTGAAAAAGAATATTATTTTAGTTGGAAAATGATATATAGCAAATAGAACATGGCATTGAGTTAATTCTATTCAATTCAAATTCCTGACATCCAACCAATCTTTAGATATTTGAAAAGTTGAGGTCTAAAGATTGGGTCCAATGTTAGAGGTCTAAAATGGTGATTTTCCACTTAATAATGTATAGTAGTCTATGTAATTTGTTTTAATGGTTTTTAATCCAAGTAGGTTGAGTGTCATGGTTATGGACAATCGGATTTGCAGCAGACCGTCTAGATTTAGGAGCTACTTAAGGATTATGATATTAATAGTAACGACCACTCAGACAAAACTAATGCTGTGATAGACGCACTTCGAAGAAAGGCTGATTCCAGCTTAGCAGCCATGATCACCGATCAAGATCGGATCAAAAAGGATATAGAGAGGTTGAACCTAGAAATGTGCATCCGAAGCCTTATCACTAAATATCATGGCCTATAACTGCAGCCTGAGTTGCAAGAAAAAATTTAAATGATGTAAGTCGATGCCCTTTTTCTTAACAAATTTAAGGGCTTGGTTGTTGGAAAACCATCAAAATTTCAAGTACGGCATGATGGATGCCATCTAATTCAAGAACCGACTCTCAATTAAAGATTGGAATTTTGCAAGAAACACACACTTCTTACACTGTGCACCCAAGAAGCACGAAAATATACCAAAATCTGAAGGACACATTTTGATGGTCGAATATGAAGAGGGAGAGAGTGGGGTTTGTCCTAGAATACCCCGTATGCCAACAAGTAAAGATAGATCATCGTAAAAAGGAGGATACCTTACAACCATTACCAATTCCAACATTGAAATGGAAGGAATCAGTATACACTTTGTGACAGAACTACCTAGAACATCAACTGGTTTTGACGTAATTTAGGTCAAAGAACATAGATTAACAAAGGTAGCACATTTCATGCAAATAAGAAAAGGTATTCTCTTGCGAAATCAGCAAAACTTTACATCAAGAAAATATTCCGACATAAGAAATCCCCGTCAGTAGTGTATCAAACCCAGTCCTGAGATTTGTCTCAAGATTTTGGAGGAGCCTACATGAGGCATTAGAGACAAAGTTAAATTTTATTATAGCATAGCACCCCAAATCAGATGAGCATGAGAAATGGGTTATTTAAATTCTAGAGGACATGCTACAAGCAAACGAAATTAACCTTAAAAAAAAGTTGGGAAAAGACTTCCGTCTCGTTAAGTTTACTGATCGAGCATACAAATAGCCCCTAATGAATCTTTATATGGTCAAAAATGTCGATCTCCAATTTGTTATGGAGAAGTTGGAGAAAGAAATTATCTAAACATCGAACTGGTACGACAAGTAGAAGAAAACATACGTGTCATACGCTAGCACTTAAAGACTGCACAAGATCAACAAAAGAGACAAGCTAATGTCAATAGAGGACTTGAGTTTTAGATGGGAGACTTTGTATACTTGAAAGTGTCCCCAAAGGAAGGTGTAACATTTTGGTTTGCATGGGAAGCTAAGCCTCAGGTACGTGGGACCATTCCAAATCACCGAGATGATATAAAGAATAGCCTACTGCTTAGAACTGTCACCAAATTTGTCAGAATTGCACAATGTCTTTCAAATATCAATGTTACGGAAATGTCATCAAAATCCTTCGGGAGCTGTAGAATTGCCATTACTAGAATTGAAAAATAACTTGTCTTATGAGGAATACCCGATCCGAATACTAGACATTAATGATATAGTTAAGCATCAAATGACAATTCGGTTTGTAAAAATACAATAGAGCAACAACACACAAAATAAAGCAAGTTGGGAGAAAGAAGACCTTCAAAAGCATTTTCCACATCTATTCAGCTAACGATATCTCAGATTTTGCGGATGAAATTTTTTTTAAGGGGGAGAATGTAATACCCGTACTAACCCGAAAATATATTTATAGTTAAATAGTGTTGTTAATCATTCAACTAGAACAACTAAACAAAAACTTGATACTTATCGGACAATAATTCTATAAACGATATTTTTAATCTATGGGGTGTGGATTAATTTGAAAAATTGTAAAATGAAATATCGCTTTACAACAATAATTGTGAGACTGACATATGAGTTCAGAACCCATATATCATTAAGTCACATGTGTTCTATAACTAAATCCAAAACTCTTCAAATGTTACAAAAACAAATTACCTATTTCTAATCAAGAATAGAATTTTCATGTTTAGGATAAAATTTAAGTTTTTACTTCCTCACAAAGAATAACTATTCAAATTGACTTCTTACTAGAAGAAATAATTTCCATTATCAAATAAAAAAAAATAAAGGCTTTACTCACATGAGAAGAAAGCAGCGTAGAGAAACCTCAAGCAAACAACATCCATTTCACCTCATACTTTGGAGCATGTTAGCCACGGGCTACGTCGAGCGTCAGCACAACTTAAAATTGCCTATAAATAGTGTATCAAACTTCAGTAGTTTTGTCATCACTTCAAGTCCAAGACACTAGTTGATTTCTGCTCGTTGAAATCAGACAAGCTAGCAAGACGTAATTAATGTACTACCAAAATCAAATCAAATCAAGTCGTCAGGACAAGAAAGTATAAGATAACTGCACATATATTATTATCACACCTTTTATTTAAGAACTGTCTTGTGACAGTTAATTTTAGTTATATGTTATTCTATTATCTATTCTTTTTACTATCTTAATATCATTCACACTGAATTTTTACAAGAATAAAATGATTTTATTTTACTAAACATGAAAAAAAGTGGACTAACGTCCGATTAGGGTATATGATATGAATCTGTAAGAGTGTAGCAATAATATTGAAAGTTTTGTCAAACAATTGAATAAAATATCATTCATATTTTGTTCTTTATTTTCAATATTGATATGAAAAATAATGTGTATATTATTAATTTTATTTTTCTTTCTTTTAGAAAATCTACTGTTATAAGTTTATGTTTTTACATAAAAATGATGCTATGATGTTTTTACATAACGACAAAGGTATCGTACTAGTCATAATTCAGGTATGGTGTTGTTTGTTTGTGAACCATAATTAGACGAAAACCTATCACCAATCGAACAATAATTCTACAAACAATATTTTTAATCTATCTTGTGCATTACTTTGGGAAAAATTAACTTAAAAATACTACATACAAAAATACGATACCGCTACAGAACAATAATTGTGGGACCAACATATGAGTCTAAGACACACATACCATTAAGACATGTATTTTATAATTAAACCCAAAACTCTTTAAATGTTACAAAATAAATTACCTATTTTTGGTCATGAATAGAATTTTCATGTTAGTAACAATACATGTATACATGCCAGTAAGAGATAGAATTTAAGTTTTTGTTTCCTTATGCTGAATAGCAGATCAAATTGACTTCTGAATTTTCTTTTAGATAACCCATTGAAAAAATTAATTTCAAAAATAGTCTGGTCGAAATTTTTTTTTGCAAAACTAGCCTTTAATAGCTATCCTAGTTAGCGACTAATACTCAGTCGCTGGGCAAGTCAACGATTTATTTTCATCACTGATTAGGGCAATGAAGATTAGTTTTGCAAATTTTTTTTAACAAGCCATTATGAAATTAATTTTTTTAATGGGTTATCTTTAAAAAAAATTCTTGACTTCTTAATAGAATAAATAATTACCATTACCAAATAAAAAAATTTATTGTTATTGTTTTAATAATGTGTTTATTTATTTTTTTTATTTATTACCAATCAAGTGAGAATTTTCCGTACGGAAAACACTAATTAAAATAATAATTTCATAAAAAATATAGGATAAAACAAAATTTCAAAAATGACCACAATCGACGGCCCGAGTGGCGACTTATCACCGAAAACGCACTGTTGCCAGCCGGGCTGGCGACTTAGGGCCCTATATAACCACCAGAGGTGGCGACTGAGAGGCTGCGCTGAAAAAAAAATCATTTAGAGAGGGGAGGAAAAGAGAAGAGAGAAGGAAGAGGAAGAGGAAGAAGAAGAAAAAAGGTAATTTTTTTAATTAAATCTATTTTAGAAATTAGTTTTAAATACATATCTGCTTTAGAAATTAAATTTAAAATACAGATATACTTTAGAAATTAGTTTTAAATACATATCTATTTAAAAATTTTAGGTTAGAATATAGATCTGCTTTAGAAATTCGTGGAAAATATATATTTGCTTTAGAAATTAAATTTGGAATACATATATGTTTTAGAAATTAGTTTTAAATACATATCTGCTTTAGAAAATTAGTTTAGAGTATAGATCTGCTTTAGAAATTTAGTTTAGAATATATATCTGATTTAGAAATTTGTGGAAAATACATATCTGCTTTAGAAATTTAGTTTAAAGTATAGATTTGCTTTAGAAATTTGTGGAAAATACATATCTGCTTTAGAAATTTAGTTTATAATATATATCTGCTTTAGAAATTTGTGAAAATGTGTTAATAATTTAGATATGTTGTACGATACATAGATTTGCTGTAAAAAATTTGTGGATAAGCTAGATATGTTGTGCGAACCTAACTTAAATATGACGTGTACGTAAAATAATTTAGATCTATTGTATAATGTTGTGTATTTATAAATATGATGTGCATATAATATTATGGATGAGCTGTGTGTTAAATTGTACTTATAACAAATTAGATTATTTAAAAAATAAAGCAAAGATTAATTTTAATTTTTTGTCGTAGACAATGTCAGAAACAAGAATAGTGTATATTTTCACGGGGAACAAGTAATCAGAAACAGACCACATGGGGATGACCTATGTAGTTGTCACCGTGTAGACATGGAATTGAATGATCTCAGTGCAGTTAATTTTGAGGACCTTAAGACCCGAGTCGTGGACATACTAAATATCGACCCATGTAAACACGAAATTGTCATAGAAGCGTTGGTGTCTGTTGGTGAAACAGGTAGTTGGAAATTATGTAAACTTAAAAGCGATCGGTCTTGGGGTTCTCTAGTTAGGAGAGTGTTAAATCTCATTCATGGCCCAGATGACTGCGTGCTGTATGTAACGGTACTAAACATCGAAACAGCGGAAGTACCCGAGCCAGTCATTGATCCAACAATAGCATAGGATTCTGCCAGTGTCCCGAACACAGGATTCGTGAGTCGGCATTTCTGGGCTGGGGACGAGGCTTACGCCGATGAATGTGAACACGAGGGTATGCAATACTCAGGCAGCGAAGGTTCGGAGGTGGATGCAGACTATGCGGATTCGTCTAGCGAAGAAAATTATCGTGGGATGGGACCTCCGCAGCAATGGTTAGATCCAAGTGGTTTTGATCATGCACGAATCCGCGATGATCGCAGTTCGGACTCGGCATCGGATGAGCAAAGATTAATTTTAGGACAATATTTCCGAAGCAAGGAGGAGGCAAAGCAAAGTGTGGCGATGTGGTCTATTGCACTACGCGCTCTTTTAAGGTGGATAGAACAAATCTGCGTCTGTACGCAGTGAAGTGCAAGGTGGAGGAATGTAGATTTTATGTTCATATTGCCTGGTATAAGGATAGTGGGCACTTTGTTGTTTCGAAAATCACCGAACATGACTGTTCGGTCACAGAAGTCTCACGGAGCCACAGGAATATATCATCCACTTTTGTGGCAAATGTGATTTTGGCGAACCTTCATGCAAATCTGGACATGGCACCAAAAGAAATTGTGGCTCAAATCGTCGACACTTTCGGATACAGCATTCAGTACGGCAAGGCATGGAGAGCGAAACAACTTGGCCTTGAAATGTTATTTGGATCTTTCTACGATTCATATAACTACGTGCCCAAATTGATACAGCAAATCATAGATACCAACCTTGGCACTGTAATGGACATGGTTCATAGGCCAGTTGTAGGCACAAACGGTGACATAGTGCATGGAGCGAAGTACATGGAGCGTATATTCTGGTCATTCGGGCAGGCTATGTCTGTATTCAAGTACATGCGGCCAATACTTTGCGTGGATGGCACATTTTTTACTGAGAAATACAACTTTAATGATAGCTGTTGGCGCAGATGCAAACAATCAGCTACTTTCGATGGCATACGCCATCGTAGAAGGCGAGAGCACAGACAACGGGGGGTGGTTCCTTACAAATCTGAAACAAGCTGTTGTGAAGGATAGGCGGAATGTGTGCGTCATCCATAATAGACACAAGGGTCTATTGAGTGCCATTGAGTTCATGTTGTGCATAGAGGACCCGCAGTACAGATGAAATGACTTGATAAGTCGGTGATGCAAACGACATCTTGCGGCGACTTTTTCACTCATTACAGAAACACAGGCCTGATAAAGAAGTTCAAGCGGTTGTGTGATCAGAACTAGGGCCATAAGTTCCAACGAATTTGGGACGAGTTAGAGAAAGATACCTCGGACCTAGCTAAAGCTCAAAGATCTGAGGCAAGCAGTTCGCAACAGGCGGAGGATAGAGAAAATGTCGTGGGAACTTCAAATGGGCCGATACGTCACAGCCAGAGATCAAGAACAAAGAAATTTAGTGAATGGATCGGTGACAAAGATACAGAGAAATAGTACTATTGCACGATGAGGCAGGAGCTAGATACGGAATAATGGCAACCAATATGGCGGAGGTGTACAACTTTGTGTCGAGGGGGGTGCAAGGGCTTCCGCTCATCGGAATTGTGGAATTTATATGGCATCGCACTGCTAAATACTTCCATTAGAGGGATACAGCTGCAAGAGCACTACTTGGGGTCACACCATCAAAATATCCTCACGAAGTGCAGAGGTACTTAGAAATGAAAGCTGCGGCCGCTCAGAAACACTCAGCCTAGTACATTCCAAACAGCAGAAGGCAAAGTTGGGTTGTTTATCTGAAGGGCAAGAAGGCTTTCACTTGGGAGAATCGGCAGGCTCCATACACTCGCCGCTGGGAGCAGAGAGCAGGGATAGATCTAGTGCGCGAGGATAGGCCATACGATCTGAGGACATATGGCGACTACCTCCGAAGGTATATCCCCCGCACCATTGCTCGCATTGCCCCACCAGCTCCAACGCCTGCCGAAATCCCTGCCCCGAGTGTGCAACAGACGTACGATCCACACCACGCATCCCGTGTGCACCGCCAGGTACGCACAAATACTCCGTTTCTTGCTTGTTATTGTTATTTCCGCTTACCATTGTGTTGTGGTCTTGTAGGTTGACGGCCTTCGTATGATTACCTCCACCACGCAGCCGCTACTCCATCGAGACGAGTCAAGACTACCTATCACACCCGAGGAGTACAAGAAGGCCATCGCCTTCATTCATCGAGTCACGACCCAGTTGTTGCGGGAGAGTTCCGCCACTTCGTCGACATCTGTTGCACCTCCTCCGCCGAGGGCCCCTCCCATTCAGACGCCGTCGCAGCCAGCCGCTCATCCGCCTGATGCACCCGGACCGTCAAGTACGGCCATCGACGCCCCGATTTATCTTGGTGCGCCCCCGGCCCGCTCTTACCGTTCAGGTATTCCACCTCACGTGGACGTGGCGTCGCGTGGTAGTGTATGAATCTCTGAGGGTACCCCTGCGCGGCCTACGAGCTCCGATTCCAGCCTGGGGTTCAACATCATATTCGACCTGGACAACAAGTACGTCACCATGTCGCAGCGTACGGTGCACGAGCATGTCGATACGCCCTCGTCTGCTCCATCTGCACCGTCCAGTAGGCGCCCGCCCTGCATTCTGCCTCAGTTCATCCATTCCGACCCGGACGTGGTCCTCGACCCTGCGTACGCGGACTATGCTGACATGTTGCAGAAGGGAGACGACACCCACCAAAGCCAACATCAGTTGGCGCCCGCACAGCTTGGTGATGCGCCTCCGCCGTCGCAGGACCCTCCTGATACAGGTCTCGATCGGGCGAGCCCCCAACCACCACCACATCGACAGCCGTCACAGAGGACAGTGCAGGGACGCACCACCTTCTCACCCTCACCGTTTCAGTGAGACCGGCCTCGTTGTCCGAAGAGGAGCCGACATTAGTTTTTTTTTCAAATTTCTTACTCTCAATGAAACATGATTTTTGTTTGCATGTATGTATGAAACATGATTTTTCTACAATTTAGCCTTTCTACTTTTCTGTATTTTTTACGTTCAGTTCTCACTTTTGATAACCCCACAAATTAAATTAACCACGAAACATACGAATCAATCAACCGAACCCCTCACGACTCTTTTTCTCCCTGATTGGGCAGGTTGCGGTTGTTCAATATGCCTTTTTATGTTTTACCTGCAATTATTCTTTTTATTTTGGTTATTCATACATAAAAAACAGCCTTGTAGGCTATTTTACAAACAACATACACCACATGGGTTATTTTTGAAATAATCAAAACTAAATTGGTTATTTTTGAAATAATATAAAACAAAAAATATTATTTTATAAATAAATCTGACAGGAAAGGGGGCCCTAAGTCGCCAACCTAGGTGGCGACTTAGGCTGGCGACTGAGGACGTGGCCGTAAGTCGCCACTTGGGCTGGTGACTTAGGGCTGCGGCCACTCAGTCGCCAATTGGACTGGCGACTGTGATTATTTTTATAATTTTGTTTTTTCTTGTGTTTTTTGTGAAATTATTATTTTATTGAGTGTTTTCCATACGAAAATTTCATGAAATGAAGGTGACTTCATAATTATAAATAATTTTGTAATATCAATAATTTGTAAAAGATAACACTTTATTTTATTTATCTATTATTGTGTATACCGGTTTGCAGAGTATAACTTATCATACTCCTTGTGTTAAATTAATTTTTGCAACTTCGAAAGATAGCCAAAGTGCCATCCGAACATGAATTTGGACAATAGACTAAATCAGCTATGGAGAGACGCGACTAGAAGTTTTATATTTTGGTCAGTTCATATTTCTTGTTTTCTTTAGAGCCACTATACCCCATCTATGTAATAACTAAAGTGAGCTTTATAGTATCTTTCTGATTTAAGTTTATTTTGCATAAAATTTTATATGGTTATAAATTCTATCCTATAAACATGTGGTGACTGTTACGCTAAGATCTTATTCGGGGGAATGACAGATCTTACAGTGGAGAAGCAGAGCAGCCTAATTGGTGGCAACCAAGAGAAGATTATAGTGCAGCCTAATTGGTGGCAACCAAGAGAAGATTATGGTCCATCCCTGCAACGGCTTGCAAGACCTCAGCTCCTTCCAGGCTATCGATGAGAGAAGGTTCTGCCTCATCCATTGAGCTGCCCAGACCTAGCCTGCCGTTCCGGCCAAATCCCCAGGCCCAAGCTTCTCCTTTTGATGTGAGAACAATCGAATGCACTCGGCCTGCTGAGACTGACACTGGCCTCTCACTCCTCAGACAGTCGACCAATGCTGGGACATCTTCTTGGCCTGAACGTCCAAGCTGGGAGCTGCAGTTCCATCCCCATGAGAGGACACCAGTGTCCACGTCGACACCACCTTTAGTTGGAATATGGCACAGAGCAAGAGAGTGACCAACACTTGCCGACAGAGAGAATGGACTGTAGCTTGTGTCAACTGGTAGCAATTTGGATCCTCCTGTCTTCCTACCCAACTGTCCATAAGTGTTATCTCCACCAGTCAGTAGAACACCATTAGCTGGACAAAAAAGAACTTTCATGAGAAGCATAAATTTGGTGTAAATCCAAAAATGAGAACATCCTTTACCTTTGGGATAGTCGCTACATTGAGAGTCAATTGCAAATTTCCAATATAATTTACTTTTGGTGCTTATGCATAAATAAACTTAAGAGCATCCTAGTGCATGTACTATTTGCCCTCGTTCTGCGGCCTGAGCTATTTCCTAGTTCTACTTTGTGAATACCCAATCGGCAATAAGGTAGATGCAATACTGCACCATACCACCATGGCTTAATAACCCCTACTATCAGCACAAGTATGAGAACAACATAGTCCATAGAATGCATCATCAAAAAGAGCTTCAACTAATCTACCAAAAAAAATACTCACAGCAGAGAAGCAGGGAATGATCAAGCCCACAAGACACATCAGACACCTTAAGATGACTAACTTCATGAACAAGGGAAGGCTCCCAGATGATGGACATATGATCTTCACAACAAATCTTTTCCTCAACTAGCTTTTCCACAGCCTCTAGCATTGAACTAGAATACTTATAGGTTGTTTTGTCAATGTATTCTTCTACAGAAGGTGCCTGAGTACTCCGGCCCATTTCTCCTAACCTTCCATTCTCTGAATACCCCCAACCAAATAGCTTTCCATCGTTCGTCAATGCCATGGCATGCCCCCATCCAAATGATACCTGGCAATATACCTTCAGTTAATGTGTTTGCCTCATTAGTGAAAAGACACCTGTTTACTAGATTTCATGGATCAAGTTAGCACCTTAACAACATCATAACCAGCAAGTGCCTCTACTTTAGAAGGCACTGCAGCCTCCACTATACCCTTTCCAAGCCCAAGCTGGCCGCGCTTTGATCTTCCCCATACCCATAAAGAGCCATCGTACCCAATGGCTGCTGAAACAACACCTGAAGCGGATACAGCTCGAACCTGAATGTTTTCCAATCCTCTCACCTTTTCTGGGTTGCTCCAAGTATTCCTGTTGTTTAGTAAGATGGTAAAAATTTAGCATAACAGAAACCCTTGATATGTTGACAACATTCCAAGATAAATCAGTGTTTGAACTGTAACTTCAGTCATGCTATTGATCCATTGTTCATTCCACAATGTGGCATGGACCATTAAAATATGGCAATGCGACCTGTTTGATTCATAGTTTTTTCTCCAGATTTCGATTCCTGGGAGTCCTAATATGATCCAACGTACTTGGTTAGGTTCATGAGAATCATGGTAATCTCTTAATCAGAATCTAATCAAATATGAAATCTGAATCCAATGCAAGGAGCTTTTCCAATCCATTTCCATCTTTCTCTTGCAGCCTACTCCCATGTCCCAACCTTGTCATCCCTCGGTACCCAGGCCTCTATTCTCACTTTAAATTGCTTAGAAAAAAAAACCCTAGACCTCACTATCTTAAAGCGCGAGAAGCTTCCAGATGATTCCAGAAGAAGCACGCAAGGGCGGGGAGGGGGTCTGGGTTGTGTTACCTCGGGGAGCAGGGTCCCCGGCCGAGCTCGCCCTCGTCGTTGCGGCCCCAGGCCCAGACCTCGCCGGCGGCGGAGACGGCGAGGGAGTGGTAGTGCCCAGTGGCTGCGGCGGTGATGGCCGGCGGGAGGGAGGGGACGGGGGTGGGGACGTAGGAGCTGGCAGACGGCGCCGGCTGGCCCACCGCGCCGTGGCTGTTGTCGCCGAAAGCGTACACGGCGCCGACGCGCGGGGCCCCACCCGCGGCGACCGTGGAGAGGAGACGACGGAGAGGGGCGGCGCAGGGTCCGGAGAGAGGCCGCATTTTGGCGGAAACAAGAGATGGTCCGGGCGGTTAACGCCGTTGATCACGGTTGAAATGACCCGGCCCAGCCAGGCCCAACATTTGTCGAAATAAGTTGGGCCCGCCCTGCCTGAACCGGCCCCAAATTTAGCATAGTTGACGTGAAAGACTGAACTACTGAAGTAACTAGGGTCTAGGGGTCCGTTTGGATCGCTTACCCGCATGCGTTTGACACATTTTAAAACATTTAAACTTTCATAAGATTATTGGTAAGTTTGGTACATTTTACAAAAATTACAAAATAATTTTGTAACACCTCAAAAATATTATTAATTGAACTTATAAACATTTAAAACATAGGATGTAAAAGGATTCTAAATTTTGATCAAAATTTTAAAATTATAAATTTCAAATTTTCAAATTTAAAGTTTCAGTATAGTCCGAATTAATTTTAAAATTTGAAAAATCAAAATTTCATTTTAAAATTTAAATTTTCATACCACAATACTTGGACTTTTGAAATTTCAAATCTGAAATGTTAGATTTGAAATTTGAAATATTAAAATTGAATCCAACTCACAACTTAAAAATTCAGATAATCAAATCGTAAATTTGAAAATTTAAAAATACAAATTTGGAAATATGAAATTTGAAATGTAAATTTTTAAACTAAATTTTGGAAATATCAAGTTTGAATTTTGAAATTATGAAATTCAAAATTTTGAATATAAGAATTTGAAAACTCCCGAGTTTAAAATTTTGGATTTTAAGATTTTTATCTATAAGTTTAAAAATATACTTTAAAATTAATGATTTGAAATTTCTAAATATATCATGTAATTACAAAATTCAATATTACTGAACCTCGGTAATCTGAGACACCCATGCCACAAAGTGATAATCAGATTATGATAGTTTGTTGTAATCTGATTATAATAATAATCTTCAATTATCAGATTGGATTTATCACGTAGATTTATCAAATAATATAATCTTATAAAATTACAATACCCGTAATCTTTTAAAGATTCCATCAGACAAACACAACCACATGGACAAATTGTTTTTTAGCCTAGCTTGGTAAGCATGGCTGTTTGTTAACTATGTCCAATTATCATTTTGTCATATTAGAATGCTCAAATAGGAAAAAAAAAATCCTAACATGTCAACGAGAGCCAAATTTCCCCTCCCTATAGATAAGCTTTGTTTTATTAGTTAAAATCACTCTCCCTGCCTATCATGTTTTTTTATATGGTGTAAATTAAAAAGAAATAAATATTTTGAGGAGTTGTTGTTACTCCCGAAAAGCGTGTTTGAATTTTACCTTTTTTGGGGGGAAAATCAAGTATCACTTTTCTCAAGCAAGGTTTGATCATATGGGCTAATTTGCCCATATAAACAATAGCACAAATTGGCAAAGAAACCAAACTTTTTTTGATGGCCTAGGATGGGAAATGTGTACATAGACTTAGGGATGTTTGGTTCAGCAAAAATGTTTGGTTTAGAGTTGGAGATTGTTTGGTCGATGTCTTTAGTATATCTAGTCATGATGAGGATATTTCTAACACTAATACTTCTAATCAATATTCATCACGTGTTGATGATCAAATGGATAATATTTCTTCTGGATCTATTATGAGAAGTAAGGCAAAACACTTATAAAAGATGATGTATTCTAAGATGAATGCTAATCTTGCTTTGATTAATTATAAGGTTTCAGATCATGTCATACTTCCAAGTACTTGTTTCATGATTCTCAGGTGCAAGGAAGTTTTAGAGAATATGGAGCCGCAAAAGTCTTAATTCCATTTGAAAGCAATCATATTTGAACCACCAATCAAAGTGAGAACCCATATGCGCCAAATCCAAGTGGAAATCTGAATGGAGATAGTAAGTTTTCTCCGATTTGAGTCCAACACGAATAGGAGCCAATCTGAATACAAGACATGTGTGTTCTTTTTAAATCCGAAGTGAAGAAGTTTTCTAATCCGAGTACAACTCCAATCTGAGTACTGTAGCAGTGTACTGTTTATGTAAATAGTAATCCAAATATTATAGCACAAGATACTGTTTATATGAATGTTAATCCAAATCATACATATTTAGAGATATATCATATATTAATATTAGAGATATTTAGCGAAACTTTAACATGTGTTTTTGAGTGGGTTTCGGCTATATCTTAAATATGCCATATGCTATTAAAGCCTTTTGTATGGGCACAATGTTAAATACTCTTAAATTGAGTATTTCTTTTGTTCTTGTGCATTTCTAGATAGGATTTGCGAGAAAGAAATTTTGGTTTTTCTCAATCTGTGTTCTACATCTATACAACGTATTTGAATAGATTTGTTTTATTGGCACGTGGAAAGACAATTGTATCAGTAGCGTGTGACATGTTGTTCGCGTATGCTCTTTCGTTGCTAGCTATCTATTTGTTCAGTCGCAAACCACCAAGTTATCGAGTTATCGAGTTATCGAGTTCTTACGTCATGAAGATCAAATCACCCTCTTATGCTTGCACATGTGCATGCATGCTCGAACATATCAAGTCATGTTTTGTCTGATCCTAACTAGCCATACTTGATTTTTCTCATTTGTTATTTTGAAGCATATTTAGTCTCAAGCACTCAAAAAAATCAGTGCACCACCTAAACAACCCAATTCGAAGCAAATCTCACCGGGCAATAATTTTCAATATTTTAGACAATTTTTAAATATACATCACAACCATTACTGTAAGACATCAGTACAAGAATACAACACACGAAACAGAGGCCAAACCAGAGGGACACTCATATCAAGGACCAATCACTAGAAATTGTGCTAAACAACTATAAGGTCAGGTGAACGCTAACCTAAGTATAATTCTATATTTCAATAACATGGTTGTGCTTTCAGTCTTTTCTTTTCTCATTGAACTTAGGTGTACTGGAAAGGAAAGTGAGAGAGGATTACATACTAATAGGATGGAGGAAGTTACACAATATTATTAAAGAACAATTCTGTCTATTAGCTTCTGGACGATTCTGCACGAATATGGACGTTTTCAGCATGCATGGATGATACGACCAAAAAGCTTATGAAGTCTAGTTTTATTTGATTCAAACCGTGCATCATTTGAATGTGTGTAGTAAAAGTTATGGATTAATTTTTTGGTACAATCTGTCCAGGTTATCAAATGCTACACGAAAATCTGAAGAATTTCATTAAAGTGGATTGTTCAGGTCTCTAAGAAACTTCTCATCATCTTCATGTAAAAGGACATGTTCACACTATATCTTCTTGTGAAGAGGTATATTCATACCTCACTAAGAATAATATAAATACATTTCTCACCATCTTCACATAAAGGGACATGTTCACACTACCATCTTCTTATGAACGGGTATGTTCATATCTAGTTAAGAGTAGTATAAATACCTTTGTACTCTAATAATTGTAAACACTTGATCATATTTGATTTCAGAAAACAATTTATTCAAATTAGCTAATTTCTATCCAAAAAATAGAGAAAACTCTCTACTCCTTTGCTCTTGTGAGTTCTTTGTGAGATTGCAGAAGCGGTTCTTTGAGAACAACCGATTTGTGCGCCAATTTCGTGCGTGGCTGTGTGGATCGAGAACTTAGAGTGTGATTAGGCGAATACTTGTTGTAGATCATTGCATTAGTCGTGGTTGGCTTCAAGAATCATCAATTGCACTGTTATCTTAGCTTTACAGCTAGCTATCTCGCATCAACGATCATACGTCGTCAAGATCAAGAAAACCCCCACAAATATATTATAGGCCAGGGACCAAGCAATCTCTTAAGCATGAAAGGCATAACCCGGACCAACCTTGCATTTTAGGGCTGAAAGACCCAATATCAGTGTGTGACTTAATTTTTATACATGCTAAATTACAGAATTCTCATACCAAATGCAAGCGATACAATGTGAGAGGACTGAGCAAAACGAAGAACCACCTTAGAAAGAGCCAGACAGAGATCGATCAAGCTGATCATCAGAAAGATTACACCGTCATGCATGCACAACGTACATGCTCCATACATACATCCACCATATATGCCTCATTTACACACACACACACACGCACGCACGCACACGCACCTATATAAATATAATTGAAATCACCACCCATCCATCCACCCACTCGCCTGTTCCCTTTCTGTATGTCCTCTTGTGTTTCCTTTAAGACAGATAGACGGAAAGAGAACATGCAAGCCGCGCGCGCATGCATGCATGCATCCAAGCAGCCTAGTGGAACTTGAGGCTGGTCAAGACGTTGTTGTGGATGGGGTCAGAGAGGTGGTCAAGCAGGTTCTGCCATGGCCCAACGCCGGTGACCAGGGCCTGGATGAAGTAACCCAGTATGGCCAGCATGGCCAGCCGACCATTCTTGACTTCCTTGAGCTTCATCTCGTTGAAGGTCTTCTCGTCCTTGGCCAGCCCCAGCGGGTTGAAGAGCGGGCCGCCAGGGTACACCGGGTTGCCGGTGTAGCCGCAGAAGTACTTCTCGAAGCCCAGGAAGTACTGCTTGCTCAGGCAGCCGGGGTTTTGCCAGTCCTGGAACCGCCGGTGCTCGGCGAACCCCATGAGAGCCATCTCGAAGACGAAGAGGGTGTATGGGTCAGCCCAGTAGTTGTACGTGCCGGCCGGCGGGATCACGCCGGTCTTGAACCAGGGGAGCGCCGTCTCCGGGGGGATGAGCCCCAGCTGGCCCAGGATCTCCGGCGCGATGGCGCCCACCGCGCCCATCATGGCGTAGCGGCCGTTGATGACCTCGCCGTAGGCCAGCCACCCCGGCTCGATGAAGCCACCGGGGCCCTCCGGGTCCGACAGGCCCAGTGGGTCGAACCCGTAGTCACCTGGTAAGCTGCATGCATATGTACGCAAAAAGGTTTACTCAGTTTGCAATATAGCATGGTGTTGTGCCGTTCAAACTCTAGAGCTAGCGCTATTACATTTCCCGAATTTGTTCATATCAGGCTATTTTTGTTTTTAGAAAGTAGTAAAATTTTGACACATAGATTCGAGACATATTAAAGCCTACTCCTGTAAGAAACCATAGTGGTAAGTGTCAGTAATCTATTTTGAGTTTAACTAACGTGCATGCATGGGTTTCATTTGTTGTACTTGAGTAACTTGAAACTTACGTGCCATCGAGGTAGCTGAGGGATTGCTTGGATGCGAACAACAGTTGCCTGCCTGCTCCTTGCTGAAGTAAAAGCACGTTTCACATGTTAGTACATGGCCAAACAATTCAAACTAAGCACGATGGGATACATGTTTCGATGTTTTTCAGAAACTAAATTACACAAACCTAAAATTACAATTCAGTTGGGACCGAAATAGTACCGGATACTTACAAATCTGATTCTCAACTTACTTTAGAAGTTGCACGGATCACTTTATGGAAAGCATCTAAACAATTCCCTTCAAAGTTATCATGTCCATGCATGTATGTGTATATGTATGTATATAGAAGCAGACCTTAACAGGGGGAGTGGAAGCTGCCCTGACAACAAAGGGAGCCTTCTTTGAGGAAGATGACCTGGAGATGGAAGACTGCACTGGCCTTCCCAGCAGCTGCCTCCCAGAAAGCAGAGCCTGAGCAGCCATTGTTGCCTCCAAAGCTCTTCTTCTCCTCTCAAGCAAAGGTGTGTCTGATGAGGTGGATGTGTGCTCTAAAACTGACCTTGTGAGAGACCTAAGAAAAGGAGGGAAACGGAGGGCAGTATGGTGCTTGTGGTTGAGGAGAGGTGGGGCCAATGGAAATCTAATTCAGATGTGAGGGATGAGAGCTGATCTGGGTACCCAGTAGGAGTGTGCCATGTGGCAGGTGTGGTTAGATAAGGTGGCAAGTGATCTGTGGTCTCAGCAGCTGACGTTGCATTGGCCATTTGTTTGTAGAGAGGGAGGGGGGACCCTTGGCTGAGATTTTTCTTCCTGGCTTATTGGAAGAAAAAAGATATTGGTGCTTTCTTTGGTGGATTCTGTGATCAATTATATTCTAATGAACTCTCATCCTTTTCTTTTAAGAATTTTGCTCATAAGGATATTCGATAGCATGTTGTGATTTCTTGCCTAAATATATGTTTGTCCATTTGAACTAACTAGTTTATTTGAGCAAATGTGGGTTAGCCTGCCTATTGCCCAAATTTTGCTCAAGGTTGGCAAAATGCATTCTAAACTTACTTCAAATGCGATCGCCATCCTGCCAAAATGGCCTAACAAAGTG
Organism: Pharus latifolius; assembly: GCA_019359835.1. NCBI lineage: Eukaryota > Viridiplantae > Streptophyta > Magnoliopsida > Poales > Poaceae > Pharus > Pharus latifolius. The sequence goes on from CM033320.1 coordinate 7,335,463, forward strand.
AGGTCAAGACAAAATTACCCTGCCCATCTAGTCTTAGCAGTTTCCTTAAGCCATTATGCTATCATTCTAGTTGTTAGTAAAGTGATTGCGCCTAGGTGCCTAACATTGCCCAGTAAGACCAAAATTCCATTTTGTCTAGAAAAGACTAATAGTTAAATAAAAGCAACAAGTATTAAATCAGTTCCTCTACTTTCTGTTTTCTCGGAGTCAATTTTGTGCCTGGTTGAATTAAATCTCACGTTCTCAGCTAAGCAAGCTCTAAATGCAGAAAGGATAAAAAAGGAAGCATCTATACAAGGTCAGATATCACAAACTTGTCATGAAAAGTGTTTTTGCACAAGACAGTGGTGACGATTGCATGAAGCAATTTCTGAAAGTAGTTAATCAATTCTCACTTCTTAGGGTTGTGACATGCTTCATCTGTCATGCTTTTGTTCTTTATCTTAGTATTGTTGTTTACCGTCCAATTTTCATTGTGTGGCATCACAAATCCACTATGGCATATCAATTTCAAATACTATGTACTGCAAGTGCAAAAAGATTTGCAGGTCTAGAACACATAAGGTACTCTTATGAATGTCATCAGTACTGACCTGATAGACCTTGCCTGGTTCATAGAACAGTATTTGTTATGAAATCATTTAAAGCATCAGGGAGGGGGCCAGAAGCGCCGCCATTGGAATTCCATACTGCAGGCTTGCTACTGCATTGCCCTTGCGTCAGAGAGGGCCGTCGACAAACATTGGGCTCACCACGATGTAGCAGTCCGTGCTTTCTTTCGTTCTGGTCGATGGTCACCAAGAAAGAGCACGAATGTCTCTCATGGATGTCAAGGTTGGTGCAATTCTGCTGAAAGGTAAAGGTTCCTTTGAACTGTACTAGAAGCCTGTTGTGATTTTGGATTCTGGAATTGAGGCTAGTTGAGCTGCCTACATTGTGAACACCGAAACATTATGTTTTTCCTGTTTTAAGTATTGAGAGCTTTACACGTTTATATGACATACAAGTAAGTAGCATTGGCAGTATTCCTGGTAAGTAAATTAGTGATCCATGAAATATATGTCAACAATGCTAGACATCTGGTTTGCAAATACAGCAAGATCATATTTTTCTAATCATGTGTTAGTCTTCATTCATTTGATTTCTAATTACCTTAAGAATTGGGAGAAAAAAATCATATCTTTGCAAGCACCGGATCGATAAATAGCTACTGTCCGAGGTATATCTAACATACCATCTAAAAACAATGTTGCGCATCCTATCTGCCAAGGCAGCAAGGACACATTTCCTGATAAATTTAAGCAGTGCAGACTATATCCAATACAATTTGAAGAACCTAATTTTTGCATGCACTAAACTATGTCCCAACTATAGTACTATGGCGCGCCACAATTGAACACATAAAAACAATGTCCCTACCCGACTCAACTCCTGGTCGTTTCATACTGTACAAATGCCGTGCCGTTCTTGGCTTTTTGCTATTAAGAACTCCATCGGGCAGCCCCAAAATATTTACTGTCCAAGGTGTTTGCATTGTCTTTTATCTCAACTATATTAAATTTATAAAACTATCAAAAATCCTAATTCGTTATATATTTTTTAATTTGGGGCTGCGATTGAAATTTATATAAGCCTGTAAGATGTAAGATGTGAGTTTAAGGAAGAATAACCAAACACGATTTAAAAAAATCAATTCAACCTAGAAGAAAGAGGGGTACAGAGAAGACAAGAGAGTTAGTTTTTCTTAAATAACAAACTCTTATAATAGAAGAATTAAGAGATTTTAAAGGATACAAAGATTGGTTGAAAGTGTCAATTTCTTGTAGTCTATCAATATTTTGTAGTCTTTTAAAGTTATATTTAAGAAATATGATCTTTTTTGCTGGTCTTTTCTCTCTTTGATTGTCATTGTTTCTCCATCATTATTGTGATTTTTTATTAAATAATTCCACCTGCTAGATATTATTTTTGATTTTGTACATCCACAATACTTATTGATTGTCTCAACAAATCCGATCAATACCACTTGTTAAGAACAATGGAAGCCTTCTCTAAGATTACATCCAACCTCTTGAGATACGGTCTAAACATACACAATAACAATGGTTGAATATATCTCTTATTTTAGGTGTATTAGGTTTGAAAAATACCAAAAGTTCTAATTAGATTATATTATATGTTTCCTTCTGTAAGTTGACGCTGGGATTCAAATCTATATAAACACACGGAAAAGGGACTTAAGGAATATTAATTTAGGAAAATCAATCTATGCTAGAACTAAGGGGGCATAGAAAAGACAAGAGATTAAAATTTTTTTAAGTAATCGACTGTTGCAAATGACAATAGTCGAGGGGTCGGAAGGTTGTTTGAGAGCACTAAACTCTTGTATTTTTTAAAATTGAAGGTTGTTTAAGAGCACTAATCTCTTGTATTTTTTGAAATTGTGTTTCAGAATTTGTAGTCTTTTTCAACAATTTTTTGTCTCTAATTATTATTACTACTCTATCATTGTCGAGGTTTTATATTTAAATCTCTCAATTTTTATTCTTATTATTGTTCGTACTTGTACCATTTCTCACCGGGTAGAACCCAATCTAGGGTCGAGCCCTACGGCCTTCCTAAGGGAAGGGCATACATTAGGAGGTGCACTGTGTATGTATGTGCGATAAAATGCAGAACCAATGGTGTCGTGCTTGCGCTTGCGAGGTGTTTGACGAAATGCCGACTCTAGAAGCCTTCAACTTTAAGTGCACGCCGCAGTCAGTCACAGACACAGATAGTACTAATCCCTAGAAAGTGTTCGGCGACGCACTGCTCGTGCCGGTGCTTCCGAGGTGTTTGACGAAATGCTCGCCCATCTACGACTAACGCGGACACTAGCGTGCGAGGTGATCGGGGGGGGGGGGGGGGGGGGGTGGGGGTGGGGGCGGGTTGGGTTTGTAGCTTGTACCTGGCGGAAGGACGAGGAGATAGCGGCGAGGCCGTCGCCCGATAGGCAGGGTCTCGAGGTGGTGGGTGAATGCGACGTCGAGGTCGCCGCCGGCAGAGGCGCTTGCCCCGTTTTTCCGCAAGTAGCGTGTGCAGAGATCTGCAAGGGGACGAGGGACTAGGGAGGAGGGAAAGGAGGAGTGGGTCCGACTCGCCAGTGGCGGCGCTAGGGCGTGCAAGGAAGCGTGGGTCCCACTAGGCAGTGACGTTTAAAAGAGGAAAGGCATGCGGTTCGCCGGAACGAACCACCGGGGGGGTGGGGGGGTGTTTGTGGGATGTCGTTTGGGTCCCTTCGTCAGTGGCGCCACCAGGAAGTAGTACGGTACGATGATTTCTTTAAGGGGAGGCGTGGGTCCCACTGAACAGTGTCCAGGCATGCTCCGCTGACCACCGCCTAATACTTTCGCCGCCGCCTCTCCTCGTCGCGCGGCGCGACCACCTCGTCGTCCAATTTTCATGTGCTTGCAATGCTCACTTGGTATGATTGTTGTTGCTGCAGGCAGTGCCTGTTTCCTCCTCCAAGCCTTTGCCTTTTCTTGTATGTTCCTTCCATGGAACAGTTTCAACTTGTCTTGCAGCCCCTCCTGTTAAATAGTCCACTACTTCAGGGTTAAACACAAATGCACCACATTGAGTTAATCACAAAACAGCTATTAGTGACCAAAGAATTAGGACCACAATTCTTCATTTTATCAATATGAGATAGATCATATGGACCTTTAGTCCGCAATCACCTAGTTTGATTAAACACAATGCAGTAAACAAAAAAAAACGTTAACAGTTTCTTCAGATTCAGTACAGTAACTACAAGGCCTGACTGACCATAGAAAGGGGGGGAAAATCAATATCTTCTGCATGGATCAGAATAATTTCTTTATGTATTGAGCTCATGACCGTGTTTTCTTCTTCTTCTTCTGTGAATTGAGGTAGAAATTCCTGCTTGCACTTCTCTTGGCTGGGAAACATGCAGAAAAAGCAACAAAGCATATCAAATAGACAAATAGAGTAACTATTTGAGTTCAACAAAGAACAAGAAATGCAGTACTTCCCCGTCAATTGGTCTCCCTTCCAATCATTTTCTAGCACAGCTCCTTTGGAACTCAGCAATAGCTCGGGTTGGTTGCAACTTGCACATCAGAGCTTTTTTGCTTTTATAAAAGGCCCAACTTTTGTTGCAACCCGGACAATGTGTTGCAGAAGAGGAAAATTAAGAACATCTAAAGTTGTTTAATCATAATATCTACAAGACTGATCATTAGTTAGTGTGAGAAAATATGCTCCAGTATAATTATAAAATTATTTCGAGATATATTTGTCATTTATGAGAAGATGTTTTTTAATTTATGCAAGCGCGTAATCTGAGCTACGTGATGTTTTTCAAGTGTATTTTAGATGTTTACAAATGAGTTCAAGACATACTCAATGTTGATCTAATTTTAAACATCTTTTCATCATAAACTCAACACATAGATTATGAATTTGAGATATGATTTAGGAGATATCATCTTTTTTTTTTCAAGTTCGAATGGCTAAAAAATGCAAGAGTTTGGAGGATGCCACGTCAGCACAGTGTGGCTATGGTACAAGGTGTTCCTCTGATTCCGTGTATGAGGCTATCTCCAGTGCATTGCTGCTTCGTGAGGTGTTTCAACGGAATGTTGTCCAGTATATCCTGTGCCACGTGTACGAAGCACCACCCGAAACATCTCCTACTCCAATGCATCGACGCTTCGCGAGGCTTCGTGAGACACATTCTCAAGCGCCAACCACTCCAATACAAAGTCGCTTCGAGAGACACTTCGTGTGGGCGCCGTGTATATAATATCTATTAAAGATTAACAAATCACTGAAATGAAATTCGGATAATTCGACCACAACAAAATAAAGATAATAATTCTAAATAACATCAAAAAAAATTAATTTTTTTTATTTCCTTGAATAATAAATGGGACATGGAAAAAACATGACAAGTACTAATTAAAATTCGAATACATTCGGCTGTTGACGACCTCACAAGCAATTACTCTTCGGTACCGTCGCCCCCGAAACACCACCAAATGTGGTCGACAAGATCCTGTTTTAGTTGCTAATGCGTTGAACGAGCACGAATCGCATCATTTCGAGCTAGCATCTGTTGAAAAATTGACGGAGCACTACCGTGGATAGTCGGCGGTGTTATGGTAGATATCCCCTGACTATCTAGGATGCATCGATCGGGTCATGAAAATGCCGCTCATTCTCGATTATCATGTTGTTGAGGATAACATATGCTTTCATAATATTGGCAAGTGTTGACAGTAGCCAATATCGATTGGGGCCATGGACAATACCAAATCGGCTTTGCAAGACCCCCAACAGCTCGCTCCACATCTTTTCTTGTCCCTTCTTGATGTTGTGCGTGTTGCATCTAGGCCTTCATGCCTAACCCTAATTTTGATGATTAATGAAAATAAAGTGTTCCGGACTAATTGTGCTATTGAGTTTATTTGATACAGAGTTGTGTTGGGAAGATATGCACGGAATACAAGAAGAACCCGACGTAAAATAAAAGCACAAGTAGCAAAGAGCAAAAGACAAGTCGCAAATCATGAAGATGCGAGTGACCTCAGGTATTGAGAGTTTTATTTTTACCGATCTTGGCGTGTGGAGATGATCGGTTAGGAAAATTCCTTTTATAGTTTTAACCGTACTATAAAGAGGGGTAGCGAAAGTTCTCTTTTTTATCTCCAGCACAAACCGAGAAATCTAGGTCTTTGCATCGCATCATTTTTGGTTGGATTTGGTTTTTGGACTTATTTGGAAAAATCTGTTTTTCAGTTCAGTTTTTGACAGTAGAAGAGTATTTGCAATTTTCAGAAAGATCTAGGCAGATCTGGCTTTTGATTCTGTTGACAAAAATGTAGCCCTTGAAATTATCTTTCCAACGAGCTATTAAACACCTCTTTTGGATTTCTGGATTTAAAGTTATAGCTGTTTTTGTTCATACTGACTGTCAGTTTGCATAATTGACTGTCAGTTTAGTGTAACTGACAATTGTCCAGAGAGGGTGTTTTTTGGTCTCAAATTTTTTGTACTAAACTGACTGTCAGTTTGTCCATACTGACTGTCAGTTGGGGTTTCGACCAGAGAGTGTTTTACTGTGTTTCTTTTTTGATTCTGGTCGAGCTAGTACACAAACTGACTGTCAGTTTGTGTAACTGACTGTCAGTTGCGTGTTCCAGCTTTCTTGTTTTGGTTGCAAACGGCTAGCTATTTTTTATCCGTAAATTTTGTCGGCCGTTGTGCATGTAACTGACTGTCAGTTTGCATAACTGACTGTCAGTTTGGGTTGCTGATTTTCAGCCCTAGCTACAACGGTTCATTTGATCCTTGAGGCTATAAATAGGGGCTTTGGGCATATGTTTTTAATAACAAGCAATAGCATTTCATATACACTCTTGAGCATTAGTTTTTTATATAAAATCTTGATCTTTTGATCAAGTCGAGTGCTTTCCGATCCACCGAGAGTTTCAGTTCTTTTACATTTGCATATACTTAGCTTCTCGGTGCGTGTTTGGAGGTCTAGAGAAGACCTCGCTGCCTGTTACTCTTGGTGAGCGCCCTCACCTAGACGGTTCGGAGGCGTGGCCGTTGATCTCTCTATTCGGAGATTGTCGGAGAGGCTCGGCAAGTGTGTACAAGGCATCGGTGCTCGCCTTTCCGGAGTGGACAAGGAGCAACCATTAGTGATAATATCCTTTGTGGATATTGAAGCGAGACTCAAGTGATTTGAGTGCTTCAACGAGGATTAGTGGAGACTGGGCGAGTCTCCGATACCTCGGTAAAAATCATTGTGTTCGTTCTCTTTTCCCTTTGCTTATATTATTTGTTCTTTATTTGCTTTAAGTTTTAAAGTTTTAAAAGCCTCCTATTCACCCCCCCTCTAGTCGGCATCCTTGATCCAACACGTGGTATCAGAGCTTGGTCTCTCGATTCATTAGGCTTTACCGCCTAGAGAGAGGATGTCGTCAAGCGGGGATTTTCTTCTTGGACATACCGGTCGTGCGCCCATCTTTGATGGAACAAATTATCCTTATTGGAAAGTGCGCATGTCGGTATTCCTAGAAGCCATGGGGCTTGACGTATGGGATATCGTTAAACTCGGCTTTACTCCTCCGGTTGATCCGGCAAGTCAATCCGAAGACGATAGGAGAAAGTTGCATTTAAATGCCCGTGCAAAAAATGCTCTCTTTGCCGGTTTATCCTTAAACGAGTTCAACCGTGTGAGCAATCTCACGACTGCTCATAAGGTTTGGACTACCCTCGAAGAAATTTACGAGGGCACTACAAAGGTTAAAGAGGCAAAATTGCTAATGGTGAGGCAAAAATATGAGACATTCACCATGTCATCAACCGAGTCAGTGGATTCCATGTTTACTCGGTTAAATAACATTGTGAATGAACTTAAGGGTCTTGGTGTTGTTTTTACTGACCTTGAGCTTGTGAGAAAAATGCTTAGGGCCTTGCCGGAAAGCTTCGACACTTTGGTCACGGTTCTCACAAACTCCGATCTATCGACCACAACACCAACCGATCTTTATGGGAACCTCATCACCCATGAGATGCACAAGAAGGAAAAGAAGGAAGCCGCCGAACCCACGGAGACAAAGAAGAAAGCTTTGGCTTTCAAAGCAAACTCAAAGAACGATTCAAGCGTAGGCTCCTCCGATGAAGACCTTGCACTCATGGTAAAGAACACTCAAAAACTTCTTCGCAGGTTGCATAAGAAAGGTGTCAACATTGACACACGACCAAAGGGGTAAAAGCAAAACAACTTCAAGGACATCATTTGCTATGGATGTCATGAGAAGGGACACATAGCATCAAGATGTCCAAACAAGAACAAGGCATGGAACAAGAAGAAGAAGTTCTTCAAGAAGAAGAATGAAGAAATCAAAGAAGCTTGTTTTGGAGAATGGATGTCCGGCGGAGAGAGCTCCGACTCCGACTCCGACAACGAAAGAAGTTGCTCCAAGAAGATGGCCGGACTAGCTCTCGGCAACATCAACACTTCAACTAGCTCATCCATTTGCGTTATGGCCAAAAGCGATGAAAAGGTACATTCAAACGATCCATCTTATGATGATTTAGTTGAAATGATAACCGAATTAAATGAAGTTTTTGGAAAAACTAAAAGGAAGTATAAGGCGCTTAAGGAAGAACATTCTTCCCTACGCGCTCAATACTCCGAACTTAAAGAATCTTATGAATGCATGCTCATAAAAGATGTTACAAATATCTCATCTAAGGTAGATACTTCAACTTCATGTAATTTGGATGATTCTCCCTCTAGTAGTCATCACATTCCATGTGTTTCTAATGATAACATCTTAAATGAAAATAATGAACTTAAGGCATAAGTTGAAAAATTTGGAAAAGGCTTAGAAAATTGTTATAAAAGTAAAATATCTCTTGATCTAATCCTTAGTAAACAAAAATGTTCTTTTAGAAAAGAAGGATTAGGATATTTTCAAAAGAAAGGAAGAAAACAAAATTCTAAAACTATATTTGTTAAAGCATACAACACATTTTGTCATAAATGCCATGAAGCATGTCCCTTAATGACTCCTAATTATTTTGATACTTGCTACATGCTTCAAAAGTCGAGAAAAGGTTATGCTATAGCAAAGTATGTTGGTGCACCCATGTTAAATAAAAGAAAGAAATCTATTTGGGTGCCCAAAGTTTTGATTGTTAACATTGAAGGACCCAAAAAGGTTTGGGTACCTAAAAGAACTTAATTCTTTTTATGCAGGTGAACTACAAGACCGGTGGGAGGCATTGGGTGCTGGATAGCGGATGCTTCGAACACATGACCGGTAACAAGAAGTTGTTCACCTCAATAGAAGACAACTCAAGCGAGAACCAAAAGATTACCTTTGGCGACAATCGTCAAGGAAATGTTGTAGGCTTTGGTAAAATCGCAATCTCAAATGATCTATCTATTTCAAATGTTTTATTGATCGAATCTCTGAATTTCAATTTGCTTTCCGTTGCACAAATTTGCGATTTTGGTTTTAGTTGCACATTCTTCCCAAAAGAAGTTTTGGTTGAAAGTTTAAAAGATAAATCTTTGATCTTTAAAGGCTTTCGTTTTGGAAATCTTTATTTGGTTGATTTTCATTCAAAAGATGCATCTCTTTCAACATGTCTTGTCTCTCAAACCTCAAAAGGTTGGCTATGGCATAGACGACTTGCACATGTTGGAATGCATCAATTGAGAAAACTTTTAAAACGTGATTTGGTTGTTGGCTTAAAGGATGTGAATTTTGAAAAGGACAAACCTTGTAGCGCTTGTCAAGCGGGCAAACAAGTAGCTACTTCACATCCAACTAAGCGCATTCTTTCGACTTGCAAACCTTTGGAACTCCTTCATATGGATTTATTTGGACCTTCTGAGTTTCAAAGTATCGGGGGTAGCAACTATGGTTTTGTGATTGTTGACGATTTTACTCGCTACACTTGGGTTTTCTTTATTTCCCAAAAATCCGAAACCCCCGATGTTTTCAAAAGTTTTGCAAAACGTGTTTCTACTGAATTCGAATTATCCATCAAGAAAATCCGTAGTGATCATGGTGGAGAGTTCGTTAATTCAACTCTATTTGATTTTTGTGACTCTCTTGGAATCAAACACGAATTTTCCACATCCTACACTCCACAGCAAAATGGAGTTGTTGAAAGGAAAAATCGAACACTTATAGAAATGGCAAGGACTATGCTAAGTGAGTACGATACTCCTACTCGCTTCTGGGCTGAAGCCGTGCATACCGCTTGCTATTCTATAAACCGACTTTATTTGCATCCTCTTCTGAATTTGACTCCTTATGAACTTCTTGTTGGGCGTAAGCCAAATATTTCCTATTTCCGAGTCTTTGGTTGCAAATGCTTTATTCTTAAGAAAAGAAATTTTGGTGGTAAATTTCAAAGAAGAGTAGATGAAGGCTTTCTAGTCGGATATTCCACCACTAGCAAAGCTTATCGTGTTTTTAATAAAAATACAAGTTGTATTGAAGAGTTGGGTGATGTCGAATTTGATGAAACTAATGGCTCACAAAAGGAGCAAGTATCTCATGAAGTTTCAGGTAACGATCTTCAAGAAGCAATGAAGAACATAACCATTGGAGACATCAAGCCAACAGAGGAAGATCAAGAAGATGATGTCAACGTTGAAAATGTTGATCAAGACGAATCATCATCTCATGTTGATCCTCCAGAACAAGATCAAGATGAAGCAGTACAAGATGAAGAACCAAGGCAACACCAAACCATCACCAAGGATCACCCTCTAGACCAAATATTGGGTGACGTCAGTAAGGGTGTTCAAACTCGATCTCGTATTGCTGCATTTTGTGAACATCATTCTTTTGTATCTTCTTTAGAACCCAAACATGTTAATGAAGCGTTAAATGATCCTGATTGGGTTAATGCCATGCATGAAGAACTTAATAACTTTGCTAGAAATGAAGTTTGGACTCTAGTTGAAAGACCCAAAGATCATAATGTTATTGGAACAAAATGGGTTTTCAGAAATAAGCAAGATGAAAATGGTGTTGTAATTAGAAACAAAGCTCGTCTTGTTGCTCAAGGTTTCACTCAAGTCGAAGGATTAGATTTTGGTGAAACTTTTGCACCTGTAGCAAGACTTGAAGCTATTCGCATTCTTCTTGCTTATGCATCATGCTTTAATATCAAACTCTTTCAAATGGATGTTAAAAGTGCCTTTCTAAATGGTGAAATTTCTGAACTTGTGTTTGTTGAACAACCTCCTGGTTTTGAAGATTCAAAATTTCCAAACCTTGTTTTTAAATTGTCAAAAGCTCTCTATGGTCTCAAACAAGCTCCTCGAGCCTGGTATGAGCGACTTAGAGACTTTCTATTATCAAAAGGTTTTAAAATTGGGAAGGTTGATACAACTCTCTTTACAAAGAAAATTGAAAAAGACTTGTTCATTTGTCAGATTTATGTTGATGATATTATCTTTGGATCTACTAATGAACATTTCTGTCATGAGTTTGGAGAGATGATGTCTAGGGAGTTCGAGATGTCCATGATTGGTGAGCTGAGCTTCTTCCTCGGTCTACAAATCAAGCAACTCAAGAACGGGACGTTCGTGAGTCAAACCAAGTATGTGAAGGACCTGCTAAAGCGCTTTGGGATGGAAGACGCTAAGCCAATCAAAACTCCCATGGCGACCAATGGACATCTGGACATGGACAAGAGCGGCAAATCGGTTGATTCTAAACTTTATAGGTCTATGATTGGTAGTCTTTTATATCTTACTGCATCTAGGCCTGATATCATGTTTAGTGTGTGCTTATGTGCTAGATTTCAATCTGATCCTAAGGAATGCCATTTAACTGCTCTTAAAAGAATCCTTAGGTATTTAAAATGTTATCCCAGTTTAGGCCTTTGGTATCCGAAAGATGCAAATTTTGAATTAATTGGGTATTCTGATTCTGATTATGCTGGGTGCAAGATTGATCGTAAGAGCACATCTGGTAGCTGTCAGCTGTTGGGGAGATCATTAGTATCATGGTCATCTAGGAAGCAAAATTCTGTAGCTCTCTCCACAGCTGAAGCTGAATATGTGTCTGCAGGCAGTTGTTGTGCTCAATTATTATGGATGAAGCAGACATTTTTGGATTATGGGATCATATTTGATAAAGTACCACTATTGTGTGATAATGAAAGTGCCATTAAAATTACAAATAATCCTGTTCAACACTCTAGAACTAAGCATATTGAAATAAGGCACCACTTTATTAGAGATCATGTGGCAAAAGGTGACATTGATGTGAATTATGTTAGAACAGATATGCAACTAGCAGATATTTTCACTAAACCCCTAGATGAATCAAGATTTTGCTTTTTAAGGGGTGAACTGAACATAATTGATATATCAAATGTTAGTTGATGTGCTAAAAGTGTTTGTTTGTATAAAATATTATTATTTTATTCCCTCTCTTGTCTTAGACAGCCTCTGGTCGAAATTGACCAAACTGACAGTCAGTTCATCTAACTGACAGTCAGTTCAGTAGTTAGGAGCCTGGTCTTAGTTTCTGGTCGAAGTCAGTGTCATAACTGACAATCAGTTTCACAAACTGACAGTCAGTTACGTACATTTGATTTTGGTCGTAGCTCCTGGTCGTGTTCTAGTCCCCTACTGACTGTCAGTTTCATACACTGACTGTCAGTTTCAAAAACTCAGTTCTGTGAACTGACTGTCAGTATGGTACACTGACTGTCAGTTCCATGTTCCTGAGTTTGGAACTGACTGTCAGTTTATCAAACTGACTGTCAGTTGCGGGATCGAGAACCCTAAAACCCCGTTGCTGCTGATCCAGATCCTGCTGCAGCTGCGACTCCTCCGGCGTCTCCAGCCGCCGATCCGACTGCATCTCCAGATGGCTCCGGAGATACAGCCGTTTTAGGATTTCCTTCAGATGATGAGCATTAGGCTCTGATTTGTTTTGTTTGTCTCCCTTTTTGTGCTTGATGCCAAAGGGGGAGAAGTATTTTGCATAGTTGGTTAGTATTTTGGATTTTGGACATTGAAGTATTTTGGATAGTTGGTTAGTATTTTGGATTTTGGTCATTGGAGTCTGTTCTGTTTAGATTTTGGACATTGGAGTCTGTTCTGTTTATGTCTTTTATGTACTGAACAGATGATGATTATTTATATATGGAGATGTTTTTTGGTTATCTGTGTATGTCATCTTTTCCTTTTAGCTCTGATACATATGATGTTTTGTGTTTAGCTCTGATATATATGATGTCATTGATGATGCTCTTGAGCTCTGATATGTGATTATAGCTCTGATACATTGATATATATGATGTCTTGATGTGCATGTGTATGCTCTGATATGACTTGTATATATTTGCACATCTGTGACTTGCTTATGTATTAGATGCCCTGATGTATATGTATTATCTTGTATGATGAGATGCATATACTCAGGGGGAGCTATTTCATTTATTTTATTTTTGAACACTTGTTGTCATCAATCAACAAAAAGGGGGAGATTGTTGCATCTAGGCCTTTATGCCTAACCCTAATTTTGATGATTAATGAAAACAAAGTGTTCCGGACTAATTGTGCTATTGAGTTTATTTGATACAGAGTTGTGTTGGGAAGATATGCACGGAATACAAGAAGAACCCGACGTAAAATAAAAGCACAAGTAGCAAAGAGCAAAAAACAAGTCGCAAATCATGAAGATGAGAGAGACCTCAGGTATTGAGAGTTTTATTTTTACCGATCTTGGCGTGTGGAGATGATCGGTTAGGAAAATTCCTTTTATAGTTTTAACCGTACTATAAAGAGGGGTAGCGAAAGTCCTCTTTTTTATCTCCAGCACAAACCGAGAAATCTAGGTCTTTGCATCGCATCATTTTTGGTTGGATTTGGTTTTTGGACTTATTTGGAAAAATCTGTTTTTCAGTTCAGTTTTTGACAGCAGAAGAGTATTTGCAATTTTCAGAAAGATCTAGGCAGATCTGGCTTTTGATTCTGTTGACAAAAATGTAGCCCTTGAAATTATCTTTCCAACGAGCTATTAAACACCTCTTTTGGATTTCTGGATTTAAAGTTATAGCTATTTTTGTTCATGCTGACTGTCAGATTGCATAACTGACTGTCAGTTTGAATGTCAGTTTAGTGTAACTGACAATTGTCCAGAGAGGGTGTTTTTTGGTCTCAAATTTTTTGTACTAAACTGACTGTCAGTTTGTCCATACTGACTGTCAGTTGGGGTTTCGACCAGAGAGTGTTTTACTGTGTTTCTTTTTTGATTCTGGTCGAGCTAGTACACAAACTGACTGTCAGTTTGTGTAACTGACTGTCAGTTGCGTGTTCCAGCTTTCCTGTTTTGGCTGCAAACAGCTAGCTATTTTTTATCCGTAAATTTTGTCGGCCGTTGTGCATGTAACTGACTGTCAGTTTGCATAACTGACTGTCAGTTTGGGTTGCTGATTTTCAGCCCTAGCTCCAACGGTTCATTTGATCCTTGAGGCTATAAATAGGGGCTTTGGGCATATGTTTTTAATAACAAGCAACAGCATTTCATATACACTCTTGAGCATTAGTTTCTTATATAAAATCTTGATCTTTTGATCAAGTCGAGTGCTTTCCGATCCACCGAGAGTTTCAGTTCTTTTGCATTTGCATATACTTAGCTTCTCGGTGCGTGTTTGGAGGTCTAGAGAAGACCTCGCTGCCTGTTACTCTTGGTGAGCGCCCTCACCTAGACGGTTCGGAGGCGTGGCCGTTGATCTCTCTGTTTGGAGATTGTCGGAGAGGCTCGGCAAGTGTGTACAAGGCATCGGTGCTCGCCTTTCCGGAGTGGACAAGGAGCAACCATTAGTGATAATATCCTTTGTGGATATTGAAGCGAGACTCAAGTGATTTGAGTGCTTCAACGAGGATTAGTGGAGACTGGGCGAGTCTCCGATACCTCGGTAAAAATCATTGTGTTCGTTCTCTTTTCCCTTTGCTTATATTATTTGTTCTTTATTTGCTTTAAGCTTTAAAGTTTTAAAAGCCTCCTATTCACCCCCCCCTCTAGTCGGCATCCTTGATCCAACAGTGCGAACAACCTGAGTTTCTCCGTTTGGGCAAGGGCATGGTCTTCACAAAGACAGCCCATTCGGGGTAAATACCGTCGGCCAGGTGGTACCCCATATTGTACTCTGTCCCATTAACATAGTACTGAATAGTAGGAGCTCGACCACACAACACATTAGTGAAAGGAGAGATTGGTTTATCACGTTGATGTCGTTGTTGGATCCAGTGACACCAAAAAAGGCATGTCATATCCACAGGTCTTTGGATGTGACCGCTTCAAGTATTATTGTAGGGACTCCTTGATCACCATGGGCGAATTGGCCCATCTATGCAACTGGACAATTGCACCATTCTCAGTGCATGCAATCGATGCTTCCCAGCATCCTTGAGAAACCCCGATCTTCTCCTTGCTGGAGCAAACGCCGGAGGTCATCGACAGTAGGTTTATGGAGATATTTCTCCCCGAACTGATCGATGATTCCTTCAACAAAATGCTCCAGGCACTCGACGACCATCGACTCTCTGATGCATACGTACTCATCGACGGCATCAGCGAGAGAGCCGTAGCACAACATCCGCAATGCCGCAGTGCACTTCTGCAAAGGAGATAGCCCCTTTCGAATAATGGCATCTCTCTTCTCAGTGAAGTACGGGGACCACTCCCCAAGAACTTCGATGATTCGCAGAAAGAGGGGTCTCTCCATTCGGAACCGTCTGCGAAACAAGTACCTGGGGTAGACAAGCACGTCAGCGAAGCAGTCTGCAACTAGACGGTTATGATCGCCTTCGCGATCTCTATCGATGTACTTTCTACTGCCTCCGCAGCGGTGCGATGTACCAGCATCTATGCTGGCTTGAAGATTGTCAAGAGCACGATGGTGAAGGGGTTGGACTGTCAACCCGCTCCGTACGAAGCCCACCACAAACTCCTCGATTTGCTCGATGGCTTCGTCCTTGGCACTACTTGTGCTTGAGCTGGACGACATTTTTTTTGGACAAGGAAAGATCTATGAATGCTGGAACAAAGGCTTCGATCACATGAGATTACTGAGTTGTGAAGATGAGGGCATGAGGGCTTCGAATATATAGGGGGAGAAGCGCATCGATCACATGCGTCACTTCCAACGGCTAAATGCAAAGGCATCCATCACATGCGCCGGTTCCAATGGTTAAAATCCAAAAGTATCTTGCAGATGTCTCAGTTTCAACGGCTAAAATCCAAAAGTATCGATCACATGCGCCTATTCCAACTAGTTAAAATCCAAAAGCATCTCGCAGATGTCTCAGTCTCAACGGCTAAAATCCAAAAGTATTGATCACATGTGCCGTTCCAACTAGCTAAAATCCAAAAGCATCTCGCAGATGTCTCAGTTCCAACGGCTAAAATCTGTAAGTATTGATCACATGCCATAGTTCAAACAGGTAATCCAAAACAATTTAAATTAATAGTACAAGTACAATTTTACAAATGAAAGGTACATCGTGTGGGCTACTATTTATTCTTTATGTCCTTAATCATGTCATTGACGTACTCTAATGCGGCCGCATGCGCCGCCTTATGAGCATCGGAGAAATAGGATGTGTCCCCCATAATCAGTTTCGTCAACGACTTTACAAATGTGGTCTTTTCTTTGCTTTTGGCCATCCTTTGCAAATTTTTGGCTGCAACGACGGCTTTATCGGCCACTCTATTGAGGTCAGCGTTGGCTTTGCCGATTCGCTCTAGGGTCTCCTCGCACGCTGATGATGTTCCACCTAGTTTGCTCTTACCCTTCCGCTTCTGCTTTGTCGCGTCCTGCCCTTTCGGTCGTGGAAACTCGACGGGGTCATCGTCATTGTTCGACGACGACGTGTGGGCACCTTCTTCACTGAGATAAGCTCTTTTGGAAGAATCCAAGTAGCTTCGGCATCACTTCGGTTGACCACGTGCAGCACTTCACCAGTACTCCAGGATGAAGGCCTGACCTACTCCTGCTTGTACATGTCGCGTGCTTGCGACATCAACTGGTCATCCGAACAATCACTGGCATAGGCATCACGCAACCTGCAGTAGATACCATTGAACTGAACAATTTTCTTATTGCTCTTTTGCCAATGGTCTTTGTAGTACTTGAGGTCTCGTCTGCGATCGAGCGGACTGCCCGCGTTATACGACGCAGCTGTTGCATCTAGGCCTTCATGCCTAACCCTAATTTTGATTATTAATGAAAACAAAGTGTTTTTGACTAACTGTGCTTCTGAGATTTTTGAAACAGAGTTTATTCGAGAAGAAATACGAGATGATCAAGATGAACCCGACATGAAGTGAAGCACGAGGTACAGAAGAGCAAAGACAAAAACGTAAAGATAAAAAGGACCTAAGGTAATCTGTGATTTCATTTTCTTCCGATCTCGGAGTTCGGAGATAGATCGGTTTAGGAAAATTATTTTTAGTTTTTAACCATACCATAAAGAGGGGTGGCGAAAGTCCTCTCTTTATTTCCTACATAAACCGAGAAATTTAGGTTATTGCATTGCATCTATTTGGTTGGATTTGATTTA
Source organism: Pharus latifolius (assembly GCA_019359835.1). Taxonomy (NCBI): domain Eukaryota; kingdom Viridiplantae; phylum Streptophyta; class Magnoliopsida; order Poales; family Poaceae; genus Pharus; species Pharus latifolius. The sequence continues at coordinate 7,352,597 of CM033320.1, forward strand.
AATTTGGTTTGAAAGATTTGGATTTTCAGTTGAGTTTTTGACAGTAAAAGAGTTTTTCGATTTTCTAAAAAGATTTAGGCAGATCTGACTTTTACTTCTGTTGACAAAAAATATAGCCCTTAAAATTATCTTTCAAACGAGCTATTAAACACCTCTTTTAGATTTCTGGATTTAAAGTTATCACTGTTTTTGTTCATATTGACTATCAGTTTGCATAACTGACTGTCAGTTTAAATGTCAGTTTGTATTAACTGACAATTGTCCAGAGAGGGTGTATTTTTGTGCTCAAAATTTTTGTACTAAACTGACTGTCAGTTGGGGATTCGACCACAGCTATTTTCTTCTGAGTTTCTATTTGATTTGGTCGAGTTTCTGGTCGAACTGACTGTCAGTTGTGGGTTTCAAGTTTCCATAAACGACCACCAACGGCTAGCAATTTTTTATCCGTAAATTTTATCGGCCGTTGTACACGAAACTGACTGTCAGTTTGTGTTGCTGATTTTCAGCCCTAGCTCCAACGGTTTATTTGTTTCTTGAGGCTATAAATAGGGGCTTTGGGCATGAGTTTTATACAACAAGCATCAGCATTCTGTTATACACTCTTGAGTTTTAGTGTTCCACACAAAATCTTGATCCGTTGATCAAGTCGAATGTTTTCTGATCCACCGAGAATTTCAGTTCTTTTGCATTTGCATATTCTTAGTTTCTCGGTGCGTGTTTGGAGGTTTAGAGAAGATCTCGCTGCCTATTACTCTTGGTGAGCGCCCTCACCTAGACGGTTCGAAGGCGTGGCCGTTAACCTCTCCAGTTCGGAGATTATTGGAGAGGCTCGGCAAGTTTGTGCAAGGCATCGGTGCTCGCCTTTCCGGAGTGGACAAAGAGCAACCGTTAGTTGATAATACTCTGCGTGAGTATTGAGGCAAAACTCAAGTGACTTGAGTGCTTCAACGAGGACTAGTGGAGACTGGGCCAGTCTCCGATACCTCGGTAAAAATTACTATGTTCGTTCTCTTCTCCTCTTGCTCATTTTATTATTTGTTCTTGCTTTGCAAATATTTGTTTAAGTTTAAAGTTTTTAAAAGCCTTCTATTCACCCCCCCTCTAGTCGGCATCCTTGATCCAACACGTGGTATCAGAGCTAAGTCTATCGATTTATTAGGCTTTACCGCCTAGAGAGAGGATGTCGTCTACCGATGGTTTTTCTCTTGGTCATACTAGCCTTGCGCCGATCTTTGATGGAACAAATTATCCCTATTGGAAAGTGCACATGTCGGTATTCCTAGAGGCCATGGAGCTTGACGTATGGGATATTGTTAAAATCGGTTTTACTCCTCCGGATGATCCGGCAAGTCAATCTGAGGACGACAGGAGAAAACTGCATTTAAATGCCCGTGCGAAAAATGCATTATTTGTGGGTTTGTTTCTAAACGAGTTCAACCATGTAAGCAATCTCACCACTGCTCACAAGGTTTGGACCACCCTCGAAGAAATTTACGAGGGCACAACTAAAGTAAAAGAGGCAAAACTGCTTATGGTGTGGCAAAGATATGAGACATTCACCATGTCATCAACCGAGTCCGTGGACTCCATGTTCACGCGGTTAAATAACATTGTGAATGAACTCAATGGGCTTGGTGTTGTTTTTACTGACTTTGATATTGTGAGAAAGATGTTTAGGGCCTTACTTGAAAGTTTCGACACTCTTGTGACAGTTCTCACAAATTCCGACTTGTCGACCACGACACCGACCGATCTCTATAGGAACCTCATCACCCATGAGATGCACAAAAAGGAGAAGAAGGAAGCAGCTGAACCCTCGGAGACAAAGAAGAAAGCCTTGACTTTCAAAGCCAACGCAAAGAACGATTCAAGCGATGGCTCCTCCGACGAAGATCTTGCACTCATGGTAAAAAATACTCAAAAACTCCTCCGCAGGTTGCATAAAAAGAGTGTCAACATTGATACACGACCAAAGGGACAAAAGCAAAACAACTTCAAGGACATCATTTGCTATGGATGGCATAAGAAGAGACACATAGCTTCAAGATGTCCAAACAAGAACAACGGATGGAACAAAAAGAAGAAATTCTTCAAGAAGAAGAATGAAGAAACCAAAGAGGCATGCTTTGGAGAATGGATGTCCGGAGGCGAGAGCTCCGACTCTGACTCCGACTTCGACGATGAAAGAAATTGCTCCAAGAAGAAGGCCGGATTAGCTCTTGGCAACATCAACACTTCAACTAGCTCATCCATTTGCCTTATGGCTAAATGCGATGAAAAGATACACATCAATGATCCTTCATATGATGATTTAGTTGAAATGATAACCGAATTAAATGAAGTTTTTGGAAAAACTAAAAAGATGTATAAGGCGCTTAAGGAATAACATTTTTCCCTACGCGCTCAATACTCCGAGCTAAAAGATTCTTATAAAAGTATGCTCATAAAAGATGTCACTAAGGTAGATGTTTCCACTTCATGTAATTTGGATAATTCTCCTTCCAATAGTCATCATACTCCATGTGTTTCTAATGATAACATCTTGAATGAAAATAATGAATTTAAGGCACAAATCGAAAGACTTGGAAAAGGCTTAGAAAACTGCTACAAAGGTAAAGTATCTCTTGATCTAATCCTTAGTAAACAAAAATGCTCTTTTAAAAAAGAAGGATTAGGATATTTTCAAAAGAAAGGGAAGAAATCAAACTCTAAAACTATATTTGTTAAAGCATGCAACACATTTTGTCATAAATGCCATGAAACTGGTTATTCGCATGAAGCATGTCCCTTAATGACTCCAAATTATTTTGATACTTGCTACATGCTTCAAAAGTCGAAGAAAAGTTATGCTATAGCAAAGTATGTTGGTGCACCCACGTTAAATAAAAAGAAAAAATCTATTTGGGTGCCCAAAGCTTTGATTGCTAACATTAAATGACCCAAAAAGGTTTGGGTACCTAAAAGGACTTAATTCTTTTTATGCAGATGAACTACAAGACCGGTGTGAGGCATTGGGTGCTAGACAGCGGATGCTCCGAACACATGACCAGCAACAAGAAATTGTTCACCTCACTTAAAGACAACTCAAACGGGAACCAAAAAATTACCTTTGGCGACAACCGTCAAGGAAATGTGGTAGGCTTGGGTAAAATCGCAATTTCTAATGATCTCTCTATTTCGAATGTTTTGTTGGTCGAATCTCTGAACTTCAATTTGTTTTCCGTTGCACAAATTTACGATTTTGGTTTTAATTGCACATTTTATCCAAAAGAAGTTTTGGTTGAAAGTTTAAAAGATAAAACCTTGATCTTTAAAGGCTTTCGTTTTGGAAATCTTTATTTGGTTGATTTTCACTCAAAAGATGCATCTCTGTCAACATGTCTTGTCTCTCAAATCTCAAAAGGTTGGCTATGGTATAGACGACTTGCACATGTTGGAATGCATCAATTGAGAAAACTTTTAAAACGTGATTTGGTTGTTGGCTTAAAGGATGTGAATTTTGAAAAAGACAAACCTTGTAGCGCTTGTCAAGCTAGCAAGCAAGTAGCTACTTCACATCCAACTAAGCGCATTCTTTCTACTTGCAAACCTTTGGAACTCCTTCATATGGATTTATTTGGACCTTCTGAGTTCCAAAGTATCAGGGGTAGCAATTATGGTTTTGTGATTGTTGACGATTTTACTCGCTATACTTGGGTTTTCTTTATTTCCCAAAAATCTGAAACCCCCGATGTTTTCAAAAGTTTTGCAAAATGTTTTCCACTGAATTCGAACTTTCCATCAAGAAAATCCGCAGTGATCATGGTGGAGAGTTCGCTAATTCAACTTTGTTTGATTTTTGTGACTCTCTTGGAATCAAATACGAATTTTTCACATCCTACACTCCACAGCAAAATGGAGTCATTGAAAGGAAAAATCGAACACTTATAGAAATGGCAAGGACTATGCTAAGTGAGTACGATACTCCTACTCGCTTCTGGGCTGAAGCCGTGCATACCGCTTGCTATTCTATAAATCGGCTTTATTTGCATTCTCTTCTTAATTTGACTCCTTACGAACTTCTTATCGGGCGTAAGCCCAATATTTCTTATTTTCGAGTTTTTGGATGCAAATGCTATATTCTTAAGAAAAGGAATTTTTGTGGTAAAATTCAAAGAAGAGTAGATGAAGACTTTCTAGTCGGATACTCCACCACTAGTAAAGCTTATCGCATTTTTAACAAAAATACTGGTTGTATTGAAGAATCCTGTGATGTTGAATTTGATGAAACTAATGGCTCGCAAAAGGAGCAAGTTTCTTGTGAAATTTCAAGTCAAGATCTTCAAGAAGCCATGAAGAACATAACAATTGGAGACATCAAGCCAAGAGAAGAAGATCAAGAAGATGATGTCAACATTGAGAATGTTGATCAAAATGTATCATCATCTCATGTTGATCCTCCAGAACAAGATCAAAATGAAGCAGTATAAGATGAAGCACCAAGGCAACATCAAACGATCACCAAGGATCACCCTCTAGACCAAATATTGGGTGACGTCAGTAAGGATGTTCAAACTCAATCTCATATTACTGCATTTTGTAAACATCATTCTTTTGTATCTTCTCTAGAACCCAAACATGTTAATGAATCCTTAAATGATCCTGATTGGGTAAATGCCATGCATGAGGAACTAAATAACTTTTCTAGAAATGAAGTTTGGACTTTGGTAGAAAGACCCAAGGATCATAATGTAATTGGAACAAAATGGGTTTTTAAAAATAAGCAAGATGAAAATGGAGTTGTAATTAGAAATAAATCTCGTCTTGTTGCACAAAGTTTTACTCAAGTAGAAGGTTTAGACTTTGGTGAAACTTTTGCACCTGTAGTAAGACTTGAAGCTATTCGCATTCTTCTTGCCTATGCATCATGTTTTAATATCAAACTTTTTCAAATGGATGTTAAAAGTGCTTTCTTAAATAGTGAAATTTCTGAACTTGTGTTTATTGAACAACCTCCCGGTTTTGAAGATTCTAAATTTTCCAAACCATATGTTTAAATTGTCCAAAGCTCTCTATGGTCTCAAACAAGCTCCTCGAGCTTGGTATGAACAACTTAGAGACTTTCTTTTATCAAAAGATTTTAAAATTGGGAAGGTTGACATAACTCTCTTTACAAAGAAAATTGAAAAGGATTTGTTCATTTGTCAGATATATGTTGATGATATTATCTTTGGATCTACTAATGAACATTTCTGTCATGAGTTTAGAGAGATGATGTCTAGGGAGTTCGAGATGTCCATGATTGGTGAGCTGAGCTTCTTCCTCGGACTTCAAATCAAGCAGCTTAAGAACGGTACGTTCGTGAGTCCAACAAAGTACGTAAAGGACCTGCTCAAGCACTTTAGGATGGAAGACGCTAAAGCAATCAAAACTCCCATGGCAATAAATGGACATCTGGACATGGACAAAATGGGCAAATCGGTCGACTCTAAACTTTATAGGTCTATGATTGGTAGTCTTTTGTATCTTACTATATCTAGGCCTGATATCACGTTTAGTGTGTGCTTATGTGCTAGATTTCAGTCTGATCCTAAGGAATGTCATTTAACTGCTCTTAAAATAATCCTTACGTATTTAAAATGCTATCCCAATTTAGGTCTTTGGTATCCGAAAGATGCAAATTTTGAATTAATTGGATATTCGGATTCTGATTATGCTGCGTGCAAAATTGATTTTAAAAGCACATCTGGTAGCTGTCAGTTGTTGGGGAGATCATTAGTATCATGGTCATCTAGGAAGCAAAATTCTGTAGCTCTCTCCACAGCTGAAGCTGAATATGTGTCTGCAGGCAGTTGTTGTGCTCAATTATTATGGATGAAGCAGACATTTTTGGATTATGGGATTATATTTGATAAAGTGCCATTCTTGTGTGATAATGAAAGTGCTATTAAAATTACTAATAATCCTGTTCAACACTCTAAAACCAAGCATATTGAAATACTGCACCACTTTATTAGAGATGATGTGGCAAAAGGAGATATTGAGGTGAATTATGTCAGAATAGATTTGCAACTAGCAGATATTTTCACTAAACCTTTAGATGAATCAAGATTTTGCTTTTTAAGGGGTGAACTGAGCATAATTGATATATCAAATGCTAGTTGATATGCTAAATGTATTGTTTGTATAAAATAATATTATTTTATTCCTTCTTGGGTCATAGACTGCTTCTGGTCGAAATTGACCAAACTGACAGTCAGTTCATCTAACTGACAGTCAGTTTAGTGCTTAGGAGCCTGTTCTTAGTTTCTGGTCGAAGTCATTGTCCTGACTGACAGTCAGTTTCACAAACTGACAGTCAGTTACGTACAATTGAATTTGGTCGTAGCTCCTGGTCGTTCTCGAGTCTCAAACTAACTGTTAGTCTCACATACTGATTGTCAATTTCAAAACTCAGTTCTGTGAACTGACTGTCAGTGTGGTACACTGATTGTCAGTTCTAAGTTTCTAGTTTTGGAACTGACTGTCAGTATGTCTAATTGACTGTCAGTTTGGGTCTCCAATACCCTTAAACCCCTCGATCTGTTTTTTTTGTTTCTTGCCTCTTCTCCTTCTATTCTTGCCGCCGTTTCCTCTTGCGCCCTCTCACCATCGCCGTTTGCGCCACCACCTCGCCGTGCCGCCGCCACCGTCGTCTTGCCGCACCTCCACCTCACCGCCGTGCGCCGCCGCCTTTGTTGTGCCTGTTGAATCTTGAGCCCTAATTAGGGTTTTGGTGATTAATGACATCCGTGAGATTTGCGACTAACCTCTATATGTAAGACTTAGGTAAATCAGATGAGAAAGCATCAAGGAAAAACAAAGCAAGGCTATCAAGACTCCATGAAGCGAAAACGACGAAAATCTCGACAAGAGTACAAATACCTAAACCTAGCGCCTTCTTGTTTTGAAATTTTCTAGGTTAGATGGTCGTACTATTAAGAGGGGTCTTAGCACAAGTATCTTGATCAACCTTGAAGTTTTTAGAAGCATATTTGCATTTGCATTTGCCCTAAATCAAATTTGAGTAAAAAATTCAGAGGTCTGTTTTCGTTTTGTACTGGCCGGACAGTGTCTGAAGTGACCGGACAATGTCCGGCCAATACAAACAATTTCAGAACATTGCAAACAAGTGCAACAGAGACATATACATTTGTCTGGTGCATCTGTCCAATGAAGGCCGGACATTGTCCGAAGTGATCAGACAATGTCCGGTCAATACAAATGTTAACGGCATGTTGAATTAAGACAAATGTATTTGTCTGAAGGATGTGTCTGAAGTGACCGGACATTGTCCGAAGTGACCGGAAATGTCCGGACATTTTGTCCGGACAAATCTCCCATATGTCCGGCCCATGCAAATTTCTGGAGAGTTTTACTTTGAGTGTCAACAGAGACAAATACATATGTCCGGACATTTTGTCCGGACAAATCTATTTGTCCGGCGTGTACAAGTTGTTTTGAACAGGGGCATCAACAGAGACAAATGCATCTGTCCGGACATTTTGTCCGGACAAATACATTTGTCCGGCCTTCACATTTTAGTTCAAACGGCTACTGACACTCGTATTTCACGTGAATAACGGTCAAAATTTTTGTACTGACCGGACATTGTCCGAAGTGACCGGACAATGTCCGGCCAGTACAACTTTCGCCCAATCTTCTTGAAATCGACCGTTTTTGCTGAGAGTATAAATAGATCACTGTTGTAGATGTCACATACACACGAAATACATCTCAAAACCTTTGAGCAAAAGTGTGCAAACTCTCTCACTCCCATTCTCTAGCAATTGAAGTCAAAAATTGAGAAATCTTGAGAGCTAGTTGAGTGAAATTGTCTCCAAGCCCTATTGCATTTGCATTGTGTTCATCAAGTTTTGAGGTTGATCAAGCAAGGTACTAGGCTTGTTACTCTTGGTGATTGCCATCACCTAGACGACCCGGGAGGTCCGGCGATCTCTCTATCGACGGTGTGTCGGAGAGGCCCGGCGATTGGTTGTAAAGGCTCGGAGCTCGCCTATCCGGAGAGGAGAAGGGCTACCCCTAGTGAAATCGAAGCATAAGCTCAAGCGAAGAGCGCTTCAACGAGGATTAGTGGAAATCGGCAAATTTCTGAGACCTCGGGAAAAAACTCGATCTCTTTGGTTACCTCTACTACTTGCTTAATTTTCGTAGTGATTGAACTGTTGCTATTAATCTTTTAGAAAGTGCAAAACCTGTATTGAATTGTCATTCATATCTTTAGAAGTTTGTTATTGCAATCTTAGGTTGTTAAACCCTAGTTTAGAAGAAAAATTTAAAAACCGCCTATTCACCCCCCCTCTAGTCGGCATCCTTCGATCAACAGTGCCTCCTCCACCGCTTTTAATCGCTGTCAAGCCGCGCACCTCGTGCTTCCCTGTGCCGCCTCTTCACCACCCTTCGCCGGCGTTCAGGTGTTCCTTGGCATCCATGCTGAGTCATAGCAGTGTCGTGCATCTTCTCCGGCCGCTTTTCGTCTGCTCTGATCGACGTTGACCAATTCTGCTCGTCGTCGGCCTCCTCTGCTCAGGTCCTCTGTTTTCTCCCCTGTTTCATTTCTTAGCCATGTCTGATCAACCGTCGTCGTCTCGTCGTGTGGCCCGACGGAAGAACGCGGCAAACAGCCAGCATTCATCGGGTCAGACGTCTGAGACCCGGCCTTCGCCCCCACCTGAGCGCGTGCCTGTGGATTATTCCCGGTGGCACGCAAGCCGCCTTCGCTCCCTTCGCTCAGTGAACCCCTATCTCTTGTCGCGTCCCACTGGTCGCGACGCGTGCAACGTCCTTATCTTCTACACGAACTTACAGCTGGATGTTTTCACCAGCGTGTACAGCCGTGTCCCCATCTTTGCCCACCGCTCTCGGTCCTGGGAGACGATTGCCCCCCGCACAGGCATCGTCTCCTTGGCAGATTCTTTTGCTTCTGTCGGGATCCGCAACCTTGTCGCCGATTCCTCTCTTCACTGGGTTGAGCAGCCCATCTGCCAGTTCTATTCCACCGTGTTTATTTCCCTACAGCGCAACTTCATGACCTTCATGACGGGCCTCCAGGTATACACCGTCACGGAGGAGCAGCTTGAGTCGGCGCTTGGACTGGTGCGCCCTCCTTCTGGCCGCTAGCTCCACACCCTCCCAGATCTGGAGCATCAGGAGGTGGCCATGCTCTATTCTGGCCCCTTTCATCTCCGTCACATAGCGGGTCTGCGCCGCGATGTTGACCTGGCTCTGCGGATCCTCCGTCTCACATTGGTCCCCATGAGCGGAGACAGAGCCAGGGTCACTTATCTGGGTCTTCATGTGCTCATCTCCATCTTTCAGGAGGAGCCATTCAACGTTACTAATCTCATCATCAGTGAGATTCAGCACGTCCTTCTCTCTCCACGCCGTCAGCTGATATACGCTCCGTATATCATGGCAGTGCTCCTTCATATCCGGGCTGTGGATTCTGAGCTCCCACGGCCCCATCATACGCTTCTTTTCTATCCTCCCGGTCAGGCTAATCGCCGTCTTGGTGCCCGGCCTGCGGCTGCTGCTGGTACTGATTCTCCCGCACCAGATGATGATGCTGCGGGGGAGTCAGCGGATGAGGCTCCAGTTCAAGAGTCTGACCCGGCACCTCCTGCAGACCCTGGCACCGGATCGTCTTCAGCCTCACTTTCTCAGCTCCACCAGGTGATGCATACTTAGCAGGAGATCCTGCGCACCCAGGCGGAGCATCACAGGATTCTGCTTCGTCTTCTCGACCAGCAGGAGCAGATTCTGGCTCGGCTGCCTGCATCAGGTTCTCCGGTTCCTCGCAAGAGGGCCCGCCCTGCTTCGTCTTCTCCGAGCTCTTCATCAGCTCCAGTTGCTCCAGGACCGTCTGCTCCGGCTGAAAGGGATCTAGGATATCGACTAGAGGGGGGTGAATAGGCGATTTTAACAATTTAGCAATTAATCAAACAATTTATAGATAATGAGAGCAAATAAATAACACAATATGAACAAACACAATTCCAACACAAGGATATATCCCGTGGTCTCAGTGATTTGCCGATCACCCCTAATCCACGTTGAGGCACACTCAAATCTCTAACCGCTCCTCTATCTAGTCAATCTTCTCTCGAGAAGTGACCTAGATCTTGAGCCGGATTAGTGTGATGAGTTATCCAAACTTCGATTTCACTAAGGATGCACTTTACCACTCCGGCAAGGTGTGCTCAACCCTTTCACAAGACGTTTTGAGGCTTCTTCATAATCTTTCTTGAAGAGCTCTCCAAAACCCTTTTCCTAGCCGTCTAGGAGCCGGCAAACTCCAAGAGTAACAAGCCGGTGATGATCACTTAGCCTTCTTCTAGTGCCACGAGGATGATTTAATGATCTAGATGCAATGCACTAGAAGAGCTCAAATGCACACTCTCACAAATTCGAGAATTTGAACCCTAGAGTGTATGAAATGTGCTAAAGCTCTCAAGGATGATGACAATGCTCAAATTATGCCAAAGGTTATGAACAGGGCCGTGCATGGGAGTATATATATCCCTCACAATAAATATAGCCGTTACAGGCCGTTGGGTGAAAAAAGCTCACTTGGCGGTCAAACCGCAGGTATAAGCTCGGTCAGACCGCCGCAATTGCAACGGCATTAAACAGGCGCAATAAATGCTCAATTGCCCTTGTCAGGCACACACACAGTCAGATCGGAGCCTATTTCGGTCAGACCGTGAAGCTGTCCAGAGACGACCTAGTTTCTGGACACCTTATACGGTCAGGCCGATAAAAACGGACAGACCGGCCATACGGTCAGACCGTAGTATAAAAACACGGTCAGACCGATTTCACGATCAGATCGGTCTAATAAAACGGTCAGACCGTAATAGCTCAAAACAACAGAAAGATAGTTCATGAAGTTCCAGGAGACTGACTTAGGTTTAAACTACGGACAAACCGACCTTATAAAGGTATATACTATACTAAGACATAACGTCGGTCAGTCCGAGAATTCTAATCGGTCAGTCTGTGAATTCGGTCCGACCGGTCCAACAAACGGTCAGACTGACTGAGACATTGCTGAGCAGAAATGAGCTGAAACAAGCATATTCAAAGTATATGACCTTCTAGTATGCAATGCAAGTTGATTTTATGATTTGTGGCACATAGATGAGTATTTTGTGATACACCACATGCTCCTCTTAATAGTACGGCAACTATCCTAAAATCCAGTCAAAATTCTTCTCTAATCACCTTAGACCGGTAAAAATGGAAAAAACCCTATTTCATACCTTTGCCCTTTTGATCAATGCTCTTTCTTCATCATGAGGCTCTTTCTTCGCCTTTCATTAACCTGTCTTTTAAGTATCTTCTTGACACAACTAGGCAGGTAACGTTAGTATAGCATTTGAAGTTGTCATTAATTATTAAAACATTCTATATGGGCCTAGAAGCTACACCGGCCTCTGCAGCACCAGCTCCTGCTCCGTCTCCAGCTGCGGCTGCTACTCCTCCGGCATCTCCAGCTATAGACCCGACTGCATCTCCAGCAGGCTCCGGAGATACAGCCATCTTAGGGCTTTCATCTGATGATGAGCATTAGGCTTTTTTTTCTTTCTGTATTGCCTCCCTTTTTGTGCTTGATGCCAAAGGGGGAGAAATATTTTGGATGCTATAGTATTTTGATGCTTTGGACAGATGTTTTGTCTTTATATCACGGATATTGTTATGATGGTTGGATATTATGGAGATATTCTATATTTGGGTGTCTTTGCATATGATGATCTAACATTGTGATGATGAATGCTCTGATATAGATATATGTTATTGTGATGTCTTGGTTTTGAGATTTGTATGCTCTAATACATATTGGTGATGATATATATGCATATCTGTGTATGATGAATTCATAAGATGCTCTGATGTATGTGTATTGGTTTATGCTCTGATTTTGGCTTATATGATGGGATGCATACACTCAGGGGGAGTTAGTTCATTTATATTTTATTATTGAACACTTGTTGTCATCAATCATCAAAAAGGGGGAGATTGTTGCATCTAGGCCTTCATGTCTAACCCTAATTTTGATGATTAATGAAAACAAAGTGTTTTTGACTAACTGTGCTTCTGAGATTTTTGAAACAGAGTTTATTCGGGAAGAAATACGAGATGATCAAGATGAACACAACATGAAGTGAAGCACGAGGTACAGAAGAGCAAAGACAAAAACATAAAGATAAAAAGGACCTAAGGTAATCTGTGATTTCATTTTCTTCCGATCTCGGAGTTCGGAGATAGATAGGTTTAGGAAAATTATTTTTAGTTTTTAACCGTACTATAAAGAGGGGTGGCGAAAGTCCTCTCTTTATCTCATACATAAACCGAGAAATTTAGGTCATTGCATTGCATCTATTTGGTTGGATTTGATTTAAATTTGGTTTGAAAGATTTGGATTTTCAGTTGAGTTTTTGACAGTAGAAGAGTTTTTTGATTTTCTAAAAAGATCTAGGTAGATCTGGCTTTTGCTTCTGTTGACAAAAATGTAGCCCTTAAAATTATCTTTCAAACGAGCTATTAAACGCCTCTTTTGGATTTCTGGATTTAAAGTTATCACTATTTTTGTTCATGTTGACTGTCAGTTTGCATAACTGACTGTCAATTTGAATGTCAGTTTGTATTAACTGACAATTGTCCACAGAGGGTGTATTTTTGTGCTCAAAATTTTTGTACTAAACTGACTGTCAGTTTGTCCATACTGACTGTCAGTTGGGGATTCGACCACAGCTGTTTTCTTCTGAGTTTCTATTTGATTTGGTCGAGTTTCTGGTCGAACTGACTGTCAGTTTACGTAACTGACTGTCAGTTGTGGGTTTCAAGTTTCCATAAACGACCACAAATGGCTAGCAATTTTTTATCCGTAAATTTTGTCGGCCGTTGTACACGAAACTGACTGTCAGTTTGGCAAAACTGTCAGTTTGTGTTGCTGATTTTCAGCCCTAACTCCAACGATTCATTTGTTTCTTGAGGCTATAAATAGGGGCTTTGGGCATGAGTTTTATACAACAAGCAGCAGCATTCTCTTATACACTCTTGAGCTTTAGTTTTCCACACAAAATCTTGATCTGTTGATCAAGTCGAGTGTTTTCTGATCTACCGAGAGTTTCAGTTCTTTTGCATTTGCATATTCTTAGTTTCTCGGTGCGTGTTTGGAGGTTTAGAGAAGATCTCGCTACCTGTTACTCTTGGTGAGCGCCCTCACCTAGACGGTTCGAAGGTGTGGCCGTTGACCTCTCCAGTTCGGAGATTGTTGGAGAGGCTCGGCAAGTTTGTGCAAGGCATCGGTGCTCGCCTTTCCGGAGTGGACAAGGAGCAACCGTTAGTTGATAATACTCTTCGTGAGTATTGAGGAAAAACTCAAATGACTTGAGTACTTCAACGAGGACTAGTGGAGACTGGGCGAGTCTCCAATACCTCGGTAAAAATTATTGTGTTCGTTCTCTTCTCCTCTTGCTCATTTTATTATTTGTTCTTGCTTTGCAAATATTTGTTTAAGTTTAAAGTTTTTAAAAGCTTTCTATTCACCCCCCCTCTAGTCGGCATCTTTGATCCAACAGCAGCGACCTTCGACCAGTACGCGTCGAATTTTTGATTGTTCCCATCAACTTGGTCGAGGGAGTTATTCAACCATGCACTAATCTGGAGCACGAAAAATCCAAATTTAATAACAAAGTCTGCGATAACATAATTTACTATTTAGATAAACACTCACAAGTCGTATGTCGTCTTGTTGGGATCAGAGCATTCGTTTACGCTGTGGTCTAGTGGTTCCTTTGTCTTTGCCAGTGCTGTCGTCATCCTCGATGACGACCGGAGGCGTGCTATGCAGACTGGCGGTATCCAATACGGACATGGAGCGGGAATTTTTGCTCGGTGGTTGGGAAGGCGACATTTCTACAGAGATGGTCGGAACTCCGACGAAATGAGGATTTTGGTCGTAAGGGCCGTAGGGGGTTGCACGTACGGATGTGGATATGGATGTGGTTGGCCGTATGAGGGGGTGGAGCGAACGGTGGATAGCACATCGGGTATGGTGGGGGAGGGGCTGAAAATTAGGCGGATTTTAACTGTTTGACGCTTGGGAGTTCTCCTCATCTAAATTTGGTTCACCAAACCAATTAACATAACCGTCGGAGGGATTGTTGGCCATCGAAATTTTTTTTGGAAAATACTTGATGAATAAGAGGGTGCAAAGTGTGTGGTTTTTGCTTTTGATTGAGTGCAAATGAAGTGAAACATGGTCATATTTATAGGCAGGGAATCACACAATTTTTCAGTATTTTTTTATAATTTTTTTTGAATTTTTATGATTTTTTACAAATTTTTAACCTCAGAAAGGAATAAAATAACTCCAACAGCTAATTTTAAACGGCTAGATTTAAACAGTTATTTTTTTAGTCACTGACAGGTGGGACCGGAGGCAAAAAATATCCAACGGCTATTTCTTTCAACTCCAACTAAAATATGCCACTTACATGCGGGCCTTCTCCATACTCGGGCCCACCTGTCAAAGACAGTGCACGTACACGCCTTGGGTGCACAACGGCACGCACATGAAACGCACTCACACTGCTTCATGCATTTTGTGGGTCTCACCGCGTCTCGTCCAGCACTTCCACACTGGGTACCCTCTTACTGTCAAGTGACTCGTAGTGCACTTTGGGCCACCTGTAAGGCTACTTTAACGGGTGGGTACGAGCGCACTGTTTGTCGCAAATGTGGGCCCCACAAAACGCGTGATGACGCGTCCCCGCGTGCTCCAACGCTGCTGCTTGGACCAATCAGGCGTCAGTAGGCCCCACATGTCAGAGCTTCGCCCGGGGTGCCTCGTGTGGCGTCGTCTCTCTCCTTGCTCGGATTGTTTAATATTTTTTCCCATGGGCCCCGCTTGTCAGCGCGTGCATGCGCCGGTGTTGAAGATAGCCTGAGATGCCATAGTTAACGTGGATTTATCAATGAGACACGACAAGGGCTGGGCACGAGTACGACACAGGCTCCACAAGCTGAGAGTTGACGTCTCTAAATATACATAAAAATTTCAATCTTTTTAGTATTAATATCTTTTAATTTATAACTTGAATTAACGATTGATTTAAATCAATAAAATTATGAGATCAAAACAATCAGATTGACACAAACGAAATATGAACCAGACTTATATATTTCAAAATATAATAAAATATAATATCTTGAGATACGAGTCTTCACCAAATTAATTTGATAAAATATAATATCTTGAGATATGAGTCTTCACCACACTCGACACCTAGCTGTTGTCTCATTATATCTTGAGATATATAAATTTAGTTTATGACCTATTTATGTTGATTTAATTATTTTGGTCTTACGATTTTATTGATTTAAACAGATCGTCAATTGTAGTTATAAATCAAAAGATATCGATATCGAAAGAATAAAAAATTTTAGTACAATTTAATAAAAAAATTAAACTCAAACTTTCCAATTCTTCGGGATTAACTTATAATTCCGATTGATAATTCATTTGAAATAGTGAAATTATGAGTTTAAAACAATCAAATCAAGACAAACGGATCGTTAACTAAACTTATATATATCTTGGAAGAATAGGAAATTTTGAGTTTATTTTTTTATTAAATTGTACTAAAACTTTTGATTCTTCTGACATCGATATCTTTTAATCTATGATTCCGATTCACGATCTGTTTAAATTTGTAGTATCAGGCCAAAATGATAAAATCAACATAAATGGATCATCAACCGGATTTATATATCACAAAAAATCATATCTTATTTTATCTTGAAATATATAAGTCTAGTTTACGATCTGTTTGTATCAATTAGATCGTTTTGGTCTTATGATTCCACTGAATCAAACAGATCGTTAATCAAATTTATAGATCAAAGGATATCAATGTTAGAAAAATTAAAATTTTCATGTATAGTTAGAGCCACACGACAAGCCAGCTTCTCTACTGCACCTCCGTGGCGTCTCTAAACCATGATATGCACTTGTGGCGAGTCAAAATGCAAAGAAGACAACTATAGATTATTTTCACAATTTTTTTGAATTATTTATAAAATAAGTTCTCAATACAGGATCAAAGATGATGGAGTTTGAGCAGAGCTCGTTTGATTTTAAGAACAGATGTCTCCAAATTAAAAAATCTTAACGGCTAAAACAAACTGCGCATGGTTTTGCTGAATAGAGATGGAATCCTAAACCGGCAAGCGAGTTTGATCATCTGGTGACTGGTTTGCGTCCGAACTAAACCAATGAGAGTTTGAAGTTGGAGATTAACTCAACATACGGCTATAATACGAATCAGAACCAAGAGTTCGTCATCGCTCGTAATCTCTCCATATAACTTCAATTGCTACATTTTAGAGGAAAGAAAAATACATTTAGAATACGAAATTATTCTAGAAGTTGATTAGGATCAGTATCAGGCGTACAAGGTGTAGCCGAGTGGTATGTGGTTCAAGAAAATCTCAGCGAAGGGAGTTAGATGGAGATGTAAGAGAAGGATCCAAACTCCATAAAATTTTGGTGTGTTTGCTTCTCATTCTTGATTTTCATTTGATTTTTTGACTTAGTTTTTAATTCTACTACATACTAAATTTATTATCTAGTTTCGATTCACCCTCCTCTCATTAGGTGTTGTACCCAATCCTCATAGTTAGTGTTAGTAAAAAAGGAAAAAAGAATCAGGAATTCTCTGTGCTAATCAGTGATCACTACAAGTTGTTTTAATCTTATGTGCATCAATAAAAAAAAAAGTTTAACGTGTGAACAAAGAAGCTAATACTTTACAAAATGTTGCCTGCAAACTTGAAAGAACATTGTGAAACCATTCTTTAGAACATGAGGTCCAATCACCAATGGTCCAACTGACTAATTTTGTGGTGCTTTCATCAACAACTTCTTTTGTTTGATTCCTGGAAGTATGGACCATGCATTTCACTGACTGACACAGTTGAATGCAGGCTGAAAAGTTACTGCACTTTATAATGTGAACATGAGAATTGCCTTAAGTTCAGAAAAAAAAAAAACTCTTATGAAAACGGACAGCTATCGTCAGTTATTTGTCAAACCGGCAGAGCAGTGAGTTAATGAATCTCAACTCGTTTTAGCTCTAAGTCTATTTCCGAGTAAAACCATTTAGTTCGATTTAGCCTAAGTTATGATTGATTGGGATCAATTTTGGTTGATTCAAGATCGTCTAGAAAAATCTTAAGAAGTAATCGGGTGGTGATGATTTAATCTTGTTGTCAATTCCCATAAAAATTAATCATATTATATGACAAATGATAACCACCAAATAAATATGTAATGTTAAATTATCTAATGTGGCAAGGTATAACTCTGACCTGATGCTCATGCAAGTTACACTTCATGAGCACAAGTTACGAATTTTTTTTAGGAGATCACAAATGGCAGTTCTCAATCGCAAAATCAATCAATCAATCTATTGAAAGATAATTAAAAAGATAGTTTAAAATGTCTGTCTCAAAATAAATGCGAATGGCATGTGCCATCTGTTGCCTTGAACCGACGACTGTAGAAAATCTCTCTATTTGTTTATCCCAACGTTAATTTGATGGGTTTGACTAACCAAAAACAGTTAAGTGAGAGGACCACCAACTAGACCCATGTCGCAATACATAAAATGACTAAATTATCCCTCACACACTCCAAATCCAATCTCACATGCAAGGGCATTTCCGTCCACAGGAAAGAAACCGCACATGGGGATTTCGGCGCGACGCAGGCACGCAGCGTCATCATGCAGCGGCATGTTTATTTATGTCCCTATGACACGTGGGACCACCAGCAAGGTATCCGACGATTTTTTAATTTCCACGGTCCCATCTACTGGGGTCCACACATCTTGATAGCTACTTCGGAGGGGAAAAACTAAAGCTCGTGAGGATACACCACAATTTCGCTGTTGGAGTGGGGGCTATGTCGACGTAGGCCAATCAGAATGCAGTTTTAATGTGGGGGCCCATGAATCGGTGATTGGATATTCCACCTACTGCGGATTTACGGTGTACTCGCAGCCGTCGAAGAACTTAGCTTTTACACCACCGAGAGAAATGTAAATTTCAAACGCAATGGTTTGGTGAAATACTGAAGTCTTATTTTCAGGTTATAGATGCTAGATTGCTCCTTCATCTGTTTCAAAAGATGAGACCCATCTCTCTGTCCATGTTTTACTGATAGAACCTTTCCAAAAATCAAGACTGTAAATAACAAGTCTTTTCCACTTATACCTTTTTTTTTTCTTTTCTTGATTTCCTACTCATTAAATTCCTGGCACAAGTGATTAGATGTTATAATAAGCGATCACATATTATGAACATCAGGTGGGACCTAGATGTTGAGAATTTGCTTGATGGGGCTTCGATTTTGGCTTCTGGACAGAAATAAAAAGCTAGTTTGCCAACCACTTCAGTTCCAAATTTCAGTTCTTTTAAAGTGGGTTTGGTACACATATTTTTGATTATATGTAATGTTAAAATTCCCTATAATTCTTTTTCTTAAAATAAGATAACATGTTATCTAGAATTATTTTGTTTGATAGAATTGGTAATCTTATTAGAATAATATTGGAAATACTAGACTACTATATTTGATGTGATATAATAATTCCTCGTAATTAATACTTGTTAGTTAAAATCTACATATTGTAGTATATACAAGCCATAAATTAGAATATAACGTGGGTCTCATTTTTAAACTTTGTTACATAACTATATATTAGAGATCTCTGGAGTAAAACAAAAAAAAAGGAATTAGTAATAATTGAGTATTAAAATTATGGGGAGACTGTATCTTATACATTTTAGGTATGTAGTCTTTTTCAACAAAATATTGTATTCTTCGTACAAGGTAATCTCATATTACAGTTTCAGATTATGTGATCTTTTAACCAAATATAGGAATTCTTTAAAATTACAACAAAATTTCTTGCAATCTTCAAATAAAATGATGTACCAAACAAACCCAATGGAGCATGAGAAAAGTCAAAGTTAGTTATAGATGTCCAATATGTCACAATTATAATAAAACATATTAACTATATTCTATAATTCTCAGTTAAAAATATCAAATATAGCTTTTAAAATAAAGAAATAAAAGTTGCAAACCAAATACCATTCTAACATCGGATTCGGATCTTCAAAAAATTAGAATTTCTTCACTCTTATGTGAAATAGAAACCGGAACGAGAACCCGAGCAAACAATTGCTTACCCCAAAGCACTAAATTGAAGATGAATGGACAAAACATTATGGAACTCCATTAGGCTAAGTCTAACCCCGGCGATAGTGTGGTCTGACATGTGGGCCCCACGGGGAAAAAATAATAAAAAACGCGCGCGAGGAGAGAGGGAACGCTACCGCTGGCGTCGAAAATCTCCGCTCTGACAGGTGGGGCCCACCGCCGCCTCGCACACGTAGCGTCCGCGTTGGAGCACACGCGGCGCCCCGGGACGCGGTTTGTGGGCCCCACTGCTGTCCCCCGCGTGCGCTCGTTACTCGCGTGAAGCGTGCAATGACATGTGGGCCCAAGAGCGCGCCACCGGCCCACATGTCAGCGAGGGGGTGCGAGGTGTGGTTGTGCGCCACGCGTTTTGGTGGGGCCCACAAAACGCGTGGTGGCAGTGGAGGCTCCGGCTTCGTGTACACACGTGTGTACGCGCTTTCCTCACTGTTTTGCGGGCCCGGTTGGCTGTGGGTCCCACCTGTCAGTTTGAGGAGTGTTTTGTATGCGCCAGAAGATAGCCGTTGCGCCAATTTTTTCCCCGGTCCCACCTGTCAGCGACACAAAAATACAGCCGTTATATTTATAGCCGTTAAAACTAGCCGTTTTAAATATTTTATTCATTTTTGAGCCTAGAAATTCATAAAAAATACCAAAAAATCACAAAAAATCACCAAAAAATTCTGAAAAATTGTGTGCTCCCTTGGCTATAAATAGGAGCAAGGTTCAGCTCATTTGCACTCAACACAAGCCCAAACAACACACTTTTCCAGCAAAGTTCAGTTAATTTTTTCCCAGAAAATTCTCCGATGGCCAACACTCCCCCCCGCGGTTATGTGAACTGGTTTGGCGAGCCTAATTTCGATGAGGAGAGCCCCCAAGCGCCAAGCGGCCAAAATCCACCCAGTTTTCAGCCTCCTCCCCCACCATATCCGATGTGCTATCCACCATACGCCCCACCCCCTCCATACGGCCAACCATATCCATATGCACATCCGTACGCACAACCCCTCTACGGCCCTTACGGTCAAAATCCTCATTTCGTTGGAGCTCCAACCATCCCCACGGAAATGTCGGCTCCGCAAGCACCGGCAAAGAATTCCCGCTCCACGTCGGTATCAGATACCGGCAGTCCGCATAGCACGGCCCCGGTCGAGTGCGAGGACGACGACGGTGCCGGCAAAAGCGAAGGAACCGCTGCACAGCGGCGTAAACGATTGAACTGGTCACAACCGGATGACATGCGACTTGTGAGTGTTCATCTAAATATTAAATATTTGTATCGTACATTTTTTCTCGATAGGGTTTGTCTTAGTTTTTGAAAAGTTGAATTTTTCGTCCTCCAGATCAGTGCATGGTTGAATAACTCTCTTGATCCGGTGGAGGGGAACTATCAAAAGTTCGACATATATTGGTCGAAGGTCGCTGAGGCATACAACAGGAGCAGTCCTCCCGACCGCAGACGGGACGTTAGGCACTGCAAAGACCATTGGCTGAAGAACAATAAGAAAATTGTTACTTCAATGGCATCTATTGTAGGTTGAGGGATGCCTACGCCAGTGGTCGTTCGGACGACCAATTAATGTCTCAAGCACGGGACATGTATAAGCAGGAGGTGGGTCATCCCTTCATCTTGGAGCACTGGTGGACTGCCGTGCGTGGTCAACCGAAGTGGTGCCGAAGCTACCTCGAGTCTTCCAAAAGAGCTCGCCTCAACGAAGAAGGTGCCCACACGTCGTCGTCAAACAACGACGACGAACCTGTGGAGCTTCCACGATCGGAAGGGCGGGATGCCGCAAAGAACAAGCGGAAGGGTAAGACAAAAATGAGTGAAACATCCTTGGCGTCCTCGGCGTACGAGGAGACACTGCAGCGCATCGGCCAAGCCAATGCCGACCTCGATAGGGTGGCCGACAAAGCCATTGTTGCAGCCGAGAATTTGCAAGAGATGGCCAAAAGTAAGGAAAAAGCCACATTTATGAAGTCGCTGACGAAACTGATTATGGGGGATACATCTAATTTCTCGGATGCTCGTAAGAAGGCGCATGAGGCCACATTAGAGTACGTGAACGATATGATTAAGGAAATGAAGAATAAGTAGTAGCTTGAATGATGTACTTTTCCTTTGTAAAATTGTACTCGCATTATTAATTTAAGTCGTTTTGGATTTACCTGTTTGAATTTTAGCCGTTGCTTTTGGCATGTGATCGATATGTGTTCCATGCTTTTGGATTGTACCCGTTGAAACCAACACATGTGATAGATGCCTTTGTATTTAGCCGTTGCTTTTGGCATGTGATCGATACTTTTGAATTTTAGCCGTTGCTTTTGGCATGTGATCGATATGTGTTTCATGCTTTTGGATTGTACCCGTTGGAACCAACACATGTGATGGATGCCTTTGTATTTAGCCGTTGCTTTTGGCATGTGATTGATACTTTTGAATTTTAGCCGTTGCTTTTGGCATGTGATCGATATGTGTTCCATGCTTTTGGATTGTACCCGTTGGAACCAACACATGTGATGGATGCCTTTGTATTTAGCCGTTGGAAGAGGCCCATGTGCTTGATTCGCTTCTCTCCCTATATATCAGAACCCCTGGAGCCTTCATCTTCACAAGATCTTGCCTTGTCCAAAATATCTTGCCTTGTTCAAAAAAAATGTCCTCTAGCTCAAGCACAAGTAGTGGCGACGATGAAGCCATCAACCAAGTCGAAGAGTTCGTGGCGGCGTTTGTGCAGAGTGGGTTGACGGTCCAACCCCTGTACCGTCGCGTTGTTGACGACCTTGAAGCCAGCATAGACGATGGTACCTCGCACCGCCGTCGACGAGGTAGCAGAAGGTACATCGATAGAGATCGCGAAGGTGGTCATGGCCGTCTAGTCGCGGACTACTTCGCCGACGTTCCGGTCTACCCCGAGTATTTGTTTCGCAGACGGTTTCGAATGGGGAAACCCCTCTTTCTGCGAATCGTCGAAGCTCTTAGGGGGTGGTCCTCGTACTTCAATGAGAGGAGAGATGCCCTCCTTAGAAATGGGCTATCTCCCTTGCAGAAGTGTACAGCGGCATTGCGCATGTTGTGCTACGGCTCCCCCGCCGATGCCGTCGATGAGTATGTACGCATTGGAAAGTCGACGGCTATTGAGTGTCTGGAGCGTTTCGTCGAAAGAATCATTGATCGGTTCGCGGAGGAATATCTTCGTCAACCTACTGTCGACGACCTCCGGCATCTGCTCCGGCAAGGAGAGGAGCGAGGTTTCCCAGGGATGCTGGGAAGCATCGATTGCATGCACTGGGAATGGCGCAATTGGCCAGTTGCGTGGAGGGGTCAATTCACCCGCGGTGATCAAGGAGTCCCTACAATAATACTGGAAGCGGTTGCGTCCAAAGATCTGTGGATATGGCATGCTTTCTTTGGTGTCGCCGGATCCAACAACGACATCAACGTGCTAAACCAATCCCCCCTTTTCACGGATGTGTTGGCCGGTCGAGCTCCTGCTGTTCAGTACTCTGTTAATGGGACACAATACAATATGGGGTACTACTTAGCCGATGGTATTTACCCCGAATGGGCTGTCTTCGTGAAGACCATTCCCTTGCCCCAAACGGAGAAACACATGTTGTTCGCACAGCAGCAAGAAGGAGTAAGAAAAGATGTGGAGCGAGCTTTTGGGGTCTTGCAAACTCGATTTGCTATTGTCCGCGGCCCCGGTCGATTTTGGCAACGGTCAACCCTTGCCAATATTATGAAAGCGTGTGTCATCCTACACAACATGATAATCGAGGATGAGCGACACTCTCATGACCCGACCGATGGGTCGTACGATAGCCAAGGGACATCTACCGTTACACCTCCTATTCTCCACAGGAGTGCTCCGCCAATATTCGCACATATGCTAGCTCAAAATGATGCAATCCGGGCTCGCCCAACGCATCAGCAACTGAAACGGGATCTGGTTGAGCACATTTGGCAGCATTTCAGGGGCGACGATACCGAAATGTAGTAGTTTGTGCGGAGTCTTGTTTAAAATGTATTCGAATTTTAATTAGTATGTGTCTTGTTTATTTCTATATGTGTCATTTATTAAATAAAAAAATTTAAAAAAATTTTGAATTTTTTTAATGTTATTTACAATTTTTATGTTTTATTTGGCTGTGTTCAAATTATCCGAAATTCATTTTAGTAATTATAATCTTTAATACATATTATATATGCGGGTCCCGCACGAAGCGCCTCTCGAAGCGCCTTTGCATTGGAGAGAGAGACGCTTGGAGAAGACGCCTCGCGAAGCGCCTTGCATTGGAGTAGGGGGATGTTTGGGGTGGTGCTTCGCACACGTGGCACAGAATATACTGAAGAATATTCTGTTGAAGCGCCTCGCGAAACGCCTCTGCACTGGACTTAGCCTAAAGGATAACTCTGATTAGGTGGGTGCCACATGCAACTCCAGAACAATACAAGGACAAAACTACAAATAAACACAGCTAAACAAGAGAGGAAAAAAAAAATTAAATTTATATTTCTCCTATTACCTCGGCTACTTTAACGTTCTCATTTCCCACGGCTATTGCTCCCTCCCTCCCTCCCTCCCTCCCCTCCGCTTCCATTCATTCCCCAACCCACCCCACCCCACTCCGCCGCGCTCGCCCTCGGGGAGCCCCTCGGATCCCCGCCAGTCGCTGCCCTCCTCGCCGGATTCCGCGGCTCGCGGCGAGCATTTCGAGCCCCGGATTGCCGGAAGCCTCGCCGGATCCGGCGGGCTCCATCGGGTCCGACGAAGCCGCGAGCTCCCTGCGGAAATTCCGGCAGATCCGAGACGCTTCGTTGGAAATTTGAGGATTTTTTTGCGCTTCGCGTCGATTTGAGGCGATTCGGCGGGTTGGTGAGTTGAAATTATTGGAAAAAAATTGGGTCAGTGGGAGGGTTGTGTCTGTGTGTATCAGTGTATGTGATGCATGGGAGGAGAGGGCTTCGTCTCGGCGTAGCGTAGGAGCTTCCGCCGGCGACATGATTGAGCAGTTCGTTAATTTCGTCATCCGTCCGCCGCGGTATCGCCTGTTTCCCACTTTTTTCATGGCATTTTATATAGTTTGTTTTGCTAGTTTGTATGATGGTACATTTGACATGTGATTGTGGTGTTGTAAATTTGTACCATGTGTGATTAAAGCGAGTGTGAGGTACGGGCAAATGCAATGGTCATTCGTTTAGTTTGTCTTTGTTTTTTCTTTTTGGGGGGAATTGAAGATATACCCATTCTAAGCCTCTCAATTGCACAAATGCCCATGCTAAACCTGAAATATCACGAATTCCCATCTAAAAGGATTCAAATTCTTAATTATACCCATGACCATATATGACATTTTGTTTAGGGTGGGTAAGATGAAAATCACCTTTGTACCCTTCTTGTATCGGTAATGATCAACAAGGTGAAAAATACACCTCCAAGGAGTTGGTAGACGTCAGCAGGGAGCGGTCAAAGTCCGATCCATGCTTCCAGACGGGCGCCAAAATATGCCTGCGCAGCTGCACAAGCAAGAGTCTTGACGCTCTGTTTTAGTGGTTTTGGCATACTGTTTGGGTAGAACTCAGTTTATGATAATTTAGATCTCAATAGCAAAGGAGTCTAGGAATATTCTCTATAAAAGATAACAAGCCATGAGTTCAAAAATCCAAGACACAATTATTATATCCTTAATCATGCAACAAGGGCATGAATGTTTCCTAAGGCCCTTTTAGGTGGATATTTATGATATTTCAGACTTAGGATGGGCATTTGTGCAATTTAAAGACTAAGGATGGGCACATCTTCAATTCCCCACCTTTTTTTGTTTGATTTAATTACAAATAATTATGTTTGCTAGTTTCTATGCTGGTGCGTTGGCATGTGATGTATTGTTGTAAATAACTGCTATGCGTGGTGTGATTAATGCAAGTGTTAGGTATGGGCAAATACAATGTGTTTAGCTGTACTACTTTCTCATATGATGCATGTAACATTGTGAGGTAAATTTAGCATGTCATGTTAATCTTACAAATGCTGAAATGACGAATTTGTAGAAGTTCCACCCAAGGACAGAGAGAAGGGATGTGGATACTGAGACAAATGTTAGGACTTGTTAGATAATATCACTTTTTGGTTAAGGTTGCAAACATTATGGCCCGTGTCTCTGGGGGTGGTGTTTAGTCTGCTACATGGCATTGATTGGAACATGGAACAAAGTGCCTGTTTGGCATAGGTGCTTAGCTTTAGCTTTAATCTATGGGTGTATAAGCTGAAGCTAGAGTCAAATTAGTGGTTTATTTTTGGGCTTATTCAATAAGTTGAAGGGTTGAAGCCCTCTTTCCACATAGAAGCCCCACATAAGCTGAAACCGATGGGAATAGGACTTTTGGGTTTATAAGTTGAAGCCATATATTAGCTGGTTTATTGGAGCCGCCCCAACTAGTCTAAACAGGCCCAAAATAGGACACCACTGCATGTTCATCAAGCCTCCAAGTTGGGAATCCCACAATAGGTTTCTGGTCAAACAAACAGTGGTGTATATGTTTATGCTGCAGTAATCAAATAGCTTCAGTTTCAGCTGCTGTAGTGCATGTATGATGGCTTTTCATCAATTTGTTGATATTCTGTCGGCTTTTGTAGTTAGGCAACTATGAGTGTATGAATAGGTTTATATCTTTTTCTTTAAAATGCAAGAATGATAAAAGCCCATGTGGAAGTAACACTCATTAAACAAATTTAGGATTCATTCCTGTACCTGGTCCAGTGTGATTGACTGGTTCTGAATTTGCAGGTCAGAGTACAATCCAGATCAGTATTTATGGGAGCCAGAGTTCACCCTTGCAGGACGAAAGTACAAACGACTAGACTTGGAGGCAAGTACGGAGACCAATTATCGAGGTTTTTTCTGTCTTTGATTTGTTGACAAGATGCTTGACGCCAACTGTCAACATCTTTGTTGATAACCTTATTGTTGTACTTCAATCTGGCAGCTTACGAACGCAAGAGGCCATACATTAAAGTGCAGCCATTATATTCCTGCCATCATCCCAGAAAACACTGTACTTCCATGTGTGATCTATTGCCATGGAAATAGGTACTTACCTTTGTGCTCAGTTGCTTACATAATTTCATATAATTGCACTGTTGATTAGAGTCTTCCTTTAGTGTTCTGATTCAGTGGAAGTTTCCAAAGTATTTTCTTTGCTGTTATACGCATCAGAAACAATAGTGGCTTTATATGCTATTAGTTAGCGATATAAATTATGGCACTTGCAGAGTTACCTACTTCCTTTTTTATTTATGGGATTCACCAATCACCAATATCTTTTGGAACGTTTAATAGGTTTTTGCTTTAACTCAATGCAGCGGATGCAGAGCAGATGCGAATGAAGCCGCTGTAGTACTTCTTCCTTCAAATATCACTGTTTTCACGCTTGATTTTTCGGGGTCAGGGCTATCAGGTGGAGATTATGTCAGCCTTGGTTGGCATGAGGTACATAATCAATGTCAGTTTTGTTCATCTACATTTGTATCTTTTAGTAATTGCACTGTTCTGATAAAACACAACTAACTGCTAGAAAGAGGATCTCAAATGTGTGGTGTCATTTCTGCGGACGAATAAGCAAGTTTCTTGTATAGGCCTTTGGGGACGATCTATGGGTGCTGTTACAAGGTACTTTGGATACAATGCATGCTCTTTCTACTTGGCGGCAAACAATTGATCTCTATGTTCTTTTCATGAGAATCACTATTTTAGAAATAAGCAATATGCTAGAATACTATTATTGTACAAAATTTTGTGTATTCAAGTATCTGCTGATGCCTGAATTTTTTTTCTTCTGTGGAGATGTTTAAGAACCTCTTGTGGCTTTAAGTTCATATCATGCCTGACATATGTTATCACTGCTTGGTGGATTTCTTTCTGTAGTTCATCACAATATTTTGTATATAAATGTGATGCAGCCTACTGTATGGAGCAGAGGATCCTTCAATTGCTGGCATGGTATTGGACAGTGCTTTCTCTAACTTGTATGAGTTAATGATGGAGCTTGTGGATGTTTACAAAATCAGAGTTCCTAAGTTCACGGTATGTCATTGTTTTGCGGAATATTTTCTTTCCTGCCACAAACAAACTGACATGGGATACTGGAAAGGTTTAGTACAATAGGAACTAGGCATATGTTGGTGTTACGTATTCATTGGTGCTTTATGGTGCTTGTTGCAAACCATTTGTATATCTGTAGTTATTTATGCTCCAACTAAATGTTATATCAGTCTGTGATTCTTTTCTCGATCCTTTGAAACACAAGATACCAAATGCAACGCAATATGTACATGTTTGTTTATGGAAGTTTTAGTTTTACTTTTTTTAACTCATGATTTAGTTTTTTTTTTCTGGAAAATATGACTTATGAGCAATGATTCAATCGACCAAAGTTAGCTATCATTTAGTAGTATTGAATTTTTGTGTGCGTAAAAATCCATATAAAGTGTGATATAACCCTTTTGGCATGCAGAAACTACTCAATTGATGGTTGATGTAGTTTCAACTTCCATCTTTGTGCCTCGGCGGCCCCAAAATGACCATTTTTGAAGCTGTCTTAAAATGTCATGCAAGTTTTCAACCATACACAGGCATCTCATTGATGAAACTTGCAAACTACATTGTACTTCCTGCAGTGCTGTATTTCCTTTTGAATTAAGTTAGGATGATAAAATTTTGAATCAATCTTTTAGCTGTGTGCTATCGACAGATCTTAGATGCTATCTCATTCTGCTTCTGGACAATGATCAGCAAGCCCTCAACTTGACACTCTTCCTACACAGTCAATTGCTCTGTTATTTTCTTTCAGATTGGATTTTCACTTCTTTTACTGAGTTAATAGATGAATCTATTTGCTAGATATAGAACTCAAGTCAGGTGTGGAGTTCCATGATGTGTCCTACTAACATAAATATTTTCTTGTCTTTTCAGGTTAAGATGGCTGTGCAGTACATGCGACGAATCATTCAGAAAAGAGCTAAGTTTGACATAATGGACCTTGATGTTGTACAGGTTTATTTTCTAAAACAATTTCTTATTCTAATATAATTTGACATGCTGTACCATTACAAAAGAGCCATATAGAATAAATAAACTCATGGAAGGTGACGTAAACTTTATTTACCATCTGTATAATATCAATTGCCAAATGGGTAAATATATCATTCATGCATCACTGACATAGAACATAGTTCAAATTAATTAATCTGGCCTGTTATCTATTTGTGTCAAGTAACTGTAAGGTCATAAAAAACTGTTTGTTATTTATCTCATAAAAAACTGTTTGTTATTTATCTTTGTTTTGCCCCGGATTGAGCTTCAGTGTGCAATTGCCTTGAACCCTCGACAGTTGGCAACAGAAACTAGCAGATTTCCAGTTTTTTTTTCTGGCCAACTTTTTTTTTTCTTTGTATTTTCTCTTTTTTTGTGTTTCCTCTACCTTGGATAGTTACTATTTTTTATAATCCTTCAAATTGGTAAAGAAATACCCCTAATACAGGCTACTTTTCTAAAAACCAGTCTGGGCTGGGATCGCTGGCAAGCACTAGAACCTTGGTTTCTGGCTGGTATACTGGTCAGTGTGCAGCAAAACTCAGAAAGCTCACATATTTTAATATTTTTTGTGCTTGGAATCAGTATAAATCGCTTATACATCAGCGTGAATAGGTGCAAAGAACTCTAATGTTGAACCTTTGTACTAGCCAGTATTCTAAAGCTGGTCATCTTAGAGATTCCAGTACCCAGCAATAATCGGCCAGTAACAGTTGGCATTTGAGTGTTGATTGGACAGCTTTTCCAGCTTCATTGAAAACAATAATTCTTTGTCAAATGTTGGTTAACACTTGAATATGGTAATTTTTTGTTATACTCTAGTCTTGAGCCTCGATGTGTCGAGTGTTGATTTTTAGTCAATTCCAGTGCTACTCTTTGATCACTTCCTCATTTTTTAGCTTTTGGCTAACTTCAGTGTTCTTAACCAGTTTGCTCCCAAGACGTTTATTCCTGCATTGTTTGGACATGCTTTGAATGATATATTTATTCAGCCTCATCACTCTGATCGGATTCACCAGTTATATGGGGTAAATATAATAAGTATCGATCAACAAATATATTTCACCTGCTGAAGGAGCGTGCTAGTCATTTCTTGATATGTTTGTATTTTTGTGCAGGGGGACAAAAATATAATCAAATTTGAGGGCGATCACAATTCCCCAAGGCCTCAATTGTATTATGATTCCGTTTCAATATTCTTTTATAATGCTCTGCACCCTCCTCAGTTGCCTTTGGCATACTCAAATAAACTACAAAAGTATTATGATATGGGTGGATTTAAGGTTGGTCCTGGAACCAATGAGGTAAATTTATTGTTTTTCCTTTGAAACTACCTTTACAAAACTTAAATTTGGAACGTTACTACCTGTGTTGTGTGATTTGATAGTCTTTGAAGGGATTCACCTTTATACTTAATTGATCTTTTTTCAGTGCTTATTGTTTGAGATCATCAACGGTCTAAGGGCAGCTGGCGCTGATGCAAGCAGTTCATCGACAGCTGCAGTTAATATTACAAATGGTGTGGCCTGCATCCCTCAGCATTCCTATAATTATTATTTCCCAGTTATAATTTGTGGTTAACTGACCCTTTGTTTCTTCCAGCTACAAAATCAGTAGTTGAATTGCTGTCAGAGGGTGTAAACCAGCTGTCCATTAAGGATGACAATGACATGGTAGGTCCATCACTGATATGTTTATACCTGATATTCAAGACCCTTTGCTGACATATCTCCAAATGCAGGATTTCCTTTTCGATGTAAATCATAACCTCGCAGAGATGGATGGTGATAGTGCTGGATCACATTTGGAGGTAAAATAGAGTATATAATTGGTTTTTGTAGTAGTTTTACAGAGTATATAAATTTTTGTTGGCTGTAACTTTAACCCTGTATTGTGTAGTCAAGTTCAATTTTACTTCCTGTACTGTGTAGTACTGAGGTTGAATTCAGCACTACATCCATATGATGCATTGCATGACCTTTTATTGGGGTTCTTCCTGATTATTGAATTTATCTTGTGCTAAGTAAGTGTAATGTAAGGCATGATGATTAGCAAGCCACCGTTATTGGTGGTCAGTACAGGTCATCAAGACAATATTATCTGTGTGACTGCACTATTTCACTCATTTCCTGTATTCTGACATTATCGATTGCATAATTTTTCTAGGTAAGTGTTAGCAAGGAACAAGAAGTGGGTGATATTTAATATGTTTCATCTTGTAAGCTCTCTAATGATAAGTCTCCTTTTCTTATAGGATAAATCAAACAGGCAAAACGAGGAGTCCTGCTCATATACAAGCTCTAACAGAGAAAGTTGGGGCAGATGTTCCTCTTTGGGGGCGGCAAGTGATGGGTCATCCTCAGGCGAGACTAATGATAAGCAGCAGGTACACTGTTCAATTACTTGTCTTTCAACTTGGTTAAAACAGTGTCAAAAGTCGGCACGTTGGATATGACAGGTGTCTCCTAATGTACGATTAGCCTACATGGTTCACCCATTTCCTTTTAGATAGATCTACTATACCTGAATGCAAGCGATCTTTATTTTTACTTGTCACTTTGAGATATGGACTTACTGTCAAACTGGTGACATCCTGCTTTGGCAATCATATGAACCAATCAATTTAGAAAAATTATTTGGATTTAATAATTTGCTTCTATGTTGTAGAATATGACTGTAAAGGCTCTGGTGACGCCACTAAGGCAGACGAAGTCAGCTCCTAAACCTAAGGAGAAGATGATCCGATCCCTATGGAAGAAGTTTAACCGTGAGAGGGCAGAGATGGGAGACAATCTATCTCAGCGTTTCAGGCTGTGCCTCGGGCAGTCCCGACACAAGAGAACCATATCGTCTTAACTGAACCATGACTGCTACACTTTGTAACTCCAACAAGCCTATCCGGGCCACTGATTCTGACCTAGTGGTGTTACTTACCATGTTGTAACATTAGGTGAATATACATGTAACTTAGCACCACATCTTGTGTCAGGCTATGCAAAGCCTGTATATGGCCTTGAGCGCATGCTCGTATCATCTTGTGTGATTGCCGTCTCTGTTGCCTGTTATTTCCCCACATGAAACTTGTAAATTGCAATGCTGCCTTGCAACTTGCACTTCCCGGTTGGCGAAATGAAACGGTTGCTGTACTTTATTTTTCAAGTACTTGAGTCAGGTGTCATTTGTTCTCAAAAGAAAAAAAAAATTAGGTGTCATTTGTTCTCAAAAGAAAAAAAAAAGTCATTTGTTCATAGTTCAGGCTTTTCTGTTCTATTGCAAGGCTCGAGCATTTTTGCTGGGAAAGCGTGCTCAAATTCTTCCTTTGGATTAATAAAACATGAGCATTTGTGGGATCAAATTCTAGTAGTATATAAAACTCTAGTCTGCAAGTTTTGAAGTTTGAATTTACATTTTCACCAGAAACTCTAGGTGTCTTATCGGTTAGGGTTTATTGGATACTTTCTTTCTCATGTCTGTTCGATACCAATGCAACATATGATGAATGTTTTCAATAATCTCTTCCACTCATAGTCAATTAGTCATGCAAAATTACATGTAGAGTTGTCCATCGGTTTGATAGTGATAGCATGGTCTACCATGTTTTTTTATTTGATTTTGTATCATTTTAATCTCCATGTTGATGTGCCCAAACTCTAGAGAAGTGTGACCTACTCCCTCGTTTCATTTTACTTGTTTCATATTCTTCGCGGTCTTCAAAATATAATATTAACTATTAATTTTGTAACTTTACACTGATAAGAATTATAAAAAATAATAATATTAAAAATAAATTTGATGATAAATCTATTAATATTATTTTATATGATGAATCTTAATATTTTTATGTTAGTGATCAAATTTAAAAAAATTGATTTATAGATATATTAAACTGCAATTAAATAAACGGTCCGAGGATATCTAAAACATCTGCATTATTTAAATCGGTTCCAGGATCAGCTTAAATCAGTGAGCTGAATAAATGGTTTGGTTCGAATTCATGTGCGATACAACTTCAAGTACAGACAAAAAAAAAGTATACACGTATCTTTTTCAAAAAAATAAAAAGGTAGTTTTTTTGGGACATTGTATCCCACTCATGGACCCACGTGTCAGCCAGAGCACGATTGACGGCCCTATGCCTCGTGGAAGAACAACCGCCTATTTCCTGACCGCACCCACCACCTGCTTCGCCCACCCAGCTCCAATCCCCCCAAACCAATTCTCTCCCACACTCCAATCCAAGAAAAGCTCGTATCTTTCGAATCCCCGGGAGATTCCGCGCAGAACCCATATCGCCGATCTCCCCATTCGATCTCCCCAGTCCCCACGCTGTTCTTTCCCTGTTTCTCTTGATGCCTTGAGGAGCCCAGGAAGGTCCATTTCTTGAATTTCTTTTTTGTTTCCATGGCCCATTTGGTTTGTATGAGCTCGTATATGATCTAATTTGCTGTCTGCGTATGAGTGTCCCAGTTTCTTGATTTTCTTTTTGGATAAATTTGGTGATTTGTGAGTATGACCAGGGTGGGGTCTTTATTAATTATTTTA
Organism: Pharus latifolius; assembly: GCA_019359835.1. NCBI lineage: Eukaryota > Viridiplantae > Streptophyta > Magnoliopsida > Poales > Poaceae > Pharus > Pharus latifolius. The sequence continues at coordinate 7,385,550 of CM033320.1, forward strand.
GGGTGGTTTGGAGATTTTGTGGGCTTTTCTTTGCCTCCATTTTTTAATTTTTTTAGGTACTCTTGCTGTTTGTTGTTGATACTCTCTTTTGTATTTTGTTGGGGAAAAATAAATTTTATACAAGGGAGTGATTGTCTGTGATTACAATGGTCTGATATGATTCTTTCTATGTGGTAAATGATGATTGAGCTGTTGGTATGTGTATCAGTGCGAGATTAGGATGTTGGGATTTGGTGGAATCGGGCCTTCATAATGCTTACATGAATGAATCAATCATGCATTGAGGAATGCATGGTGGTGAGGAGGAAATTAAGCTCAAATATAATCATAACTACTGGAATATTATGTGGGGCGATCCTAGTTTTGAGGGCATTGCCTGATTTATAGGAATGCTAAGAGTTTGTAGCCTTGTGCGTCCTTCAGTTTTGACGAGGGGCGACGTCAAGTAACATTTCAAGGTTCAATTCATTGTTGCTATTTGCCCTCGGTGTCATTGTTTTCGTTCTTGTTTTGCAATCTCCTAGATTTAAATGTCTGCTTATTCCATCTTTAGCTTGCTTCCACTGTTGGCATGATGTCTCGCAAACCCATGAAACTAAAGTCACTTGCTTACATTTGGCGCTGCCCGTTATATTTACTAAGTAAACATCTTATTTTGTTGATAACATTCTCTTGATTATCATACAAGGAGATTGCATTTTAGTTCCTAATGCTACTAGAATTCTGGAAGTGACTAAACTGGACATGGTTATTCAATTATTCTCTGGTTTGTGTTAATTTTGCTGCCTCTAAATAAGGACTTCCAATATTGTTTTCTGTAACTGGTGCTTATTGTTATAATTGGACCTGGTGGCCCCTGAATGTTGGAACATGCTTCCAAAAATCGATATTGCTGGAAACCGTTAGATGATATAAATTATTAAATGGCTCATATGTTCTGTTTAGCTCCAGGTGACACCCTGTTGCAAAGAACATGGACAGCCACCAATTTGGAGAACTAGGAAAAAACCCACTGGTTCTTACTAGTTTCCAGTGAAGCTTGGCGTGTTTTTGCATTATTCTTTTTCAATTAATATTGTAAAGTAATGTGTTTGAGAGCAAATTGTAATGTGAAGCTTGGGTAGAATCAATGTAAAATGTCCATAACTAATACTATCTTGGAGCAATGGTCCTAATCTCTAGACTGGATGATTTGTAGAAATCGGCAAGGAAAATCCAGTTAGTGGTGGTTATTGGTCGGTTACTGTGGATTGTTCGAATTTTTTGTCCTGAGAATTATTTGCATTTTCAGGTAAAAGGTTTTGATCTCTCTACTACGTTGTGTCAACTGCCAATATGGGGGGTGTACTTGGTCGGGGTGACTCCCCAAGGCACAGTTCGCCAGCATCAAAGTTAGAGGGAAAGATGGTTGAAGCCATGCAGAAGAGGGCATTAGAAGGAACTTCCATGAAATCATTTAATACTGTTATCATGAAATTTCCCAAAATCGATGAGAGTATGAGGAACTGCAAGACTATTTTCCAGCAATTTGGTGAGCTTTATTTCTCCTTGTTTTTTGACTAGTGGTACATTGTTGTGGCTATTTTTCCGTCATGCCATAAAAACTCAAAAGTGAAAAAGTTGATTTATTCTTGAGCTGAAATTAGCATCAAACTTGGAATTTTGTTCGCTAATGTGGTGTTCATTCTAGAGTCACCCTTGTCTTAAACTATGGAAATTGAGTGAAAATGCAACAGTAGTAAATGACCAGAATAAGACATGTTGAATACGTTTTTGTGGCAACTATTATACAAAATTGGTACGAAGAAATAATGTTAATTATTTTAGTTGCATTAATGATAGATGAAAGACCATAAGTTGATTTATTTTCTATGTTTCCAATAGGCACATCAATTTCCTCCTAAGCGGGCGCCCACCTTTGTTGGTCAAAATAATGATATTCAAATTTAGTATCCATTTCCTTGTACTCATTTAGATGCAGTATGTTAACTTTTGGGGAAAGCTCAACATAATATTATCTGTTGTTGATGACCATAACAATTACTCTACTATTATATAGCAACTTCATTAAAAAAAATTCCTCCAAATCTTGATATATGGTACAACAAGTTTTTCCATTTGGGCCCTGTTTGACAATTTTGGGAAAAATTTCCCTAAGAAATTAAATCCACTAGAATATTTGGGGCACGACCAATCCTAGGGATTAGAGAAAGACCTCAACATGTTTGTTTTCTAATTTTCTTGGTTTAACTTTGTTGAGTAGTATACAAGTCTAGAGACTAAAATGTAATTTTGTGAACTCTTTCTATTGCCCAAAGGAGAAATCCTAATTTTCTCAAAAATCCCATGGAACATCGTATCATAGCCACCTTTACCCATGCTCAGCTGCCGCCGCTCATCGTTTCCCCAGCTTGGGTCTTGTCCGTCGCCGGAGGGGGTCGCATCTCCGTTCACTTTCTGCTCGCCGGCAGCGCCCTTGTCTTCCTTCGCGTTCTCTCCGCTGTGCAACTTTGTCCGCTCTTCCCCTACTGCTGGGTTCCTTCGAGCTGCGTTCCGAGTCGCCGCCGCTGCCGCCAGAGAGATCCACGATCGCTCGCTCGCAAGCCGCTGTGCCGCAGGCGGCAAGCACAAGGTGAGGTTCTCGAGGAAGACGAGGACGAGCTTGAGGACACGCTTGTCGACCTGTTCGGCTTCATCCGTTCATCAGCCACTCCAGTATTCGGCTTTACTGGACGAACTCCACCAACTTGGCAGTGCTCTGCTCTTTTTTCTTCACCCTTTCCCTGGCGGTCTATAGCTGCAGTGTCATGACCGGTCTGGCTCCTCCTCCGCCGTCTTCACCAGCCTTTTATTCTGCTATGGGGGGTCTTGCTGCAATGTGGTGCTTAAAAGGCAGCTGTGATCACGAGTGTGTGCTTGGCGAGTGAGCTCCTGCTTCAGGTTTGCACGTGTGTGTACGCTGTAGTGTGAGTGTAGATGGGGACCTCTGTCACAACAGCGAACATGAAGGAGATTATCGGAGAACTATCAAAAATGCTTGCAACCAGAGGAAAGTCTAGTTCATCCGATTAGGTAATTGTGACATGCCTTGAAGGTGGTGAAAAAACTGGAGCTCATGCCAAACGACATCAAATTGGAAGAGACAAAGAAGGAGGGCATTGGTGATTCGGCGAACAAAGGAGGTTGAGCATTATGTGGAGGAGACATGTACGGAATCTGTAGTGATCATGAGTGTGGAGTGGCAGAATTCGAACACCACAAACTCTCTAGTACTGGCTTGGTTGATGAGTTTAATGTCTTCCACCATTACTAGGATGGCACAGGCAGTTAGGAGTGCTGCCAGTATATGGAAGACATTGGCCAACATGTACTTTGGTGCTGGCAATGTCATGTTGATGATGGAGTTTCAAGGTTAGATTACGGCCTTGAAACAAGGGGAGTTGTTTGTTCAGGAGTATGCTGTTCAACTACGGCAGTTTTGGTTTGATTTAGACCATTTTGATCCTCTTACATCGCGAGATGCTCAGGATGTGACCTTGCATCATAGCCGGAGGTTATCGGTGTTGAAATCCTATGAAACGTCGCTTATATATGAGTATGGATGTCACTACTCGGGAGGCTGTGCCCTTTTATATGGGGAGGTCTATGTTTGGGAAATTCTCTTCTCCCACAGAAGGTGGTAGTCGAGAGGGGAAGAATGTCATAGTTGGGATGATTCCGGGCACAAATGGAGGAAATGAGATTCAGGGGCTTGATGAAGGCGTGGATTGAGGCAATGAGATCGAAGGGTAGCTGAAGGTGTACAGAAGGAGAAACTTGAAATGATCTAAGGAGATTAGTGGTCGGGGGGAGCAGCAGCGGGATCCATTGCAGGATGTTCAACAACAACAGTGCATACTCAATGAGAACAAAGTTGAATAGTCCATTATAGTTCATTGTATCACTAGCAGAGCCCATGCATTTGACGCTTGTCCCAAATCCTCCCTCCTTGTTTTCTTCCTCTTCCGACATGTCTCCTTCTAAGACTAGTGGTAATGTGTCCTCTTCTCATTCCTCGTTATCTCCTGAGTTACCTCTTGCATAATGTAGGGAGCCTCGAGTCAATGTCGGGAAGCCTCCTGTCAGGTTTGGCTATGAGCATGATATCGTTAACTTCATATCGTATTCTTCAATTTCTCCTGCATATAAAACTTTCATTGCATCTCTATAGACAATGCCAATACCAAATAATTGGAAGGTAGCATTGCAAGACCCTAGGTGGTGAAGTGCTATGTAGGATCTTAAAACTTTGGAGAAGAATCAAACCTGGGAATTGGTTTCTCTTCCTACTGGGAAGAAAGTTGTACAATGCAAGTGGGTTACACTATGAAGCAAACTCTTGAGGGCAAGGTGGACATGCATAGATTTGTGGTAAAAAGATATAGTTGGACCAATGGGATTGATTATGATGAAACATTTGCTCCTTTGGCTAAGATGAGTATTATGAGGATGTTGATCTCTTGTGCAGCCAATTTCGGTTGGCCTTTGCATCAACTTGATGTAAAGAATGCATCCTTAGATGGAGATTTGCAGGAGGAGATGTATATGGAGGTTCAACTTGGCTTTCACACAAAAAAACGATTGGGAAGGTATGTAGGCTCAAGAGATCCCTGTATGGATTGAAGTAGTCTCTGAGGGTTTGGTTTGACAGGTTCAGATGTGCAATTTGTGGTATGGACTATTCATAGTGTAGTGGAGATCACACTGTGTTCTACAGGTACTTTGGCTTGCACATTACAATTCTTGCAGTCTCTGTAGATGACATTGTGATTACGGGAGATGATGTTGAGGAGATTGGCCGTCTGAAATGTCAATTGGGAAAGGATTTTGAAGTTAAAGATCTTGGACAACTCAGATACTTTCTTAGGATTGAGATTGCTAGGTCTTCAAAGGGCGTAATTCTCTCATAGAGGAAGTATGTCCTTAATTTGCTTCTTGAGATAGGGATGCTTGGGTGTCGTCCAGTCTTTACTCCTATTGATCAAAATCATAAACAGCGTACTTAGTCCGGCGATCCAGTGAATAGGGAGTTTTATCAAAGACTTGTTGGCCATCTCATCTGTCTTTGCCATATGAGACCAAATATCACCTACGCTAAGTATAGTAAGTAAATATATGCATGATCCTAAAATAGAGCATATGGAAGTAGTCTATCGAATCTTGAAATATTTGAAAGGGAATCCTAGAAGGGGTTTGTGGTTCAAGGGATGTAGATACTCGAATGTGGAAGGATATTACAATGCTAAATGGGCGAATTGCTTGGATGACAGGAGGTCTACATGGGTCTATTGTGTTTTATTGGAGGCAATCTTGTGTCATGGCAAAGAATTTGGAAGTAATAGCTAGATCCACCATGGAAGCTGAGTATAGGGCAATGTCTATAGCACTATGTGATATGATGTGGGTGAGAGGGATACTCTCAGAGCTACACTTGATGCGAGGTGGCCCTTTGAAGGTGCATTGTGATAGCAAGTCAACCATCAACATTGCGAACAATCCAATTCAGCATGATAGAACCAAGCATGCGGAGATTGATCGATTCTTCATCAAGGAAAAATTGGGCAATGGAATGTTGACGATAGATTTTGTTCATTTTGGTGAATAGTTAGCTGATTGTCTTACAAAGGGTTTAGACTCTAGAGAAAGTGTGAAGATTTGCAACAAGATGGGCATGATTGATATTTTTGACCCATCTTGAGAGAGTGTTGAATAGTATACAAGTCTAGGGACTAAAATGTAATTTTATGAACTCTAGTAGAAAAAGGGATGGCTCAAAGGAGAAACCCTAACTTTCCCAAAAGTCTCATCCAACAAACTCCATATGGGGGTTTAGAACTTCAATCCCGCTCTATCCAAACAACCCCTAGGGTCTTTGGATTCTAATTGCTATGCTACATGTTCCAAGTGACCAGGCCAAATCCGCCGCATCCATACTGACTGTAAATAGTGACTTAGAGTTCAACTGAAATTTTGTTTACAGTTCTTAGGCTTTTCCTCAAATTTCTTGGTTTAAATGTTTGAAAAAATACTGTTTTCTGTGTCCACAGATGAAGATTCCAATGGTGAAATAGATCAAGAAGAACTGAAGCATTGTTTCCAAAAGCTGGAAATATCGTTCACAGATGAGGAGATAAAAGATCTATTTGAGGCATGTGACATTTATGAGCATATGGGCATGAAGTTCAATGAGTTCATTGTCTTTCTATGCCTTGTTTATCTCCTCAATGAACCTGTTGCGTCAGAAGCAGTATCCTTCCTACTTGGCATGATAACACACTTGTTTTCATGGTTCTTGTTATCACTTGGTAATGGCACAGCATTGCAAGAGCTATGATAGGAAACATGATTCCATTTGTAGTCATACTAATTTCTTAATTCATCAGCAAAATCTCCAGTTCGTGTAGGTGGATTCGTTCGCAAAATAAGATCTAAAACTTGGGCATTGTGTTTATTGAAGCTAATGGTGGGTTCATGAAGTCTAAATTTTAGAGTACTTTAGCAGAAATAAGTTTGCATTTGCTTGGCTGTAGTACATTTGGTAAATTGATGCATGTGCCATTCTTTTTTTGGCGTGGAAAGTACATCAGATGAGGTTATTATTTTTTAAGTATAAACTTTCTTGGTTGCTAAAAAAAAATCAAGATAGGTTTTTTGAAAAAAATAAATTCAAGATAAATACTTTAAAAAAAATTCACTGGCGAAACAATTTATTTCTTGAAGGTTTTGAACACCATATAAATTTTGTTGGATTATACAAGGGTTGTTAGGTATATGTCAGACATTCTGCATTCTGATCCTATTTGAGCTACTTATCTGTTCTGTTTCTTGTTGGGGATTTGTAAGTCCTTGATATGATGCTTTAGAGGACAAGAATGGGATTAGGTAATCTTCAGCCGACTTTTGAGTCTTTGGTTGATGCATTTGTCTTCTTGGATAAGAATAAAGATGGGTATGTCAGTAAGAATGAGATGATCCAAGCAATAAATGAGACCACTGGAGGAGAACGCTCTTCCGGACGCATAGGCATGAAAAGATTTGGTGAGTTATCTCCGTGGCACCATCATAATCTCACATTCACATCCTTGCAGTTGCAGCTCTCCAATTTTTTGATGCATTATACAAAGTTAAACTTCCAAATTTCAGTTGGTCTTTTACCTTTTCTCTTTTGAGATTAGACTGTAACAAACTGAATATATAGGTGTATAAATTTGGTAGTTATATCATCCTTAAGTTCATTTAGAATACCGGTCCCTAGAAGCTTGAGTACTTTTGGAAAGTTGGAAGATTTTTCTTTCTTTTTTTGCATTTGAAAATCTTGTTTCTTTTTGCTATGAAATGAGCAACTCCAAGATTGATGATTACCATCCAGTATTATTCAGTGGAAAATCTTGTTTCAAGCCAAATTCTGAGAGTTTACATGTTTATGTTAGTTCTAATATTTACATTTTTCTCGGTGGTTTCAGAGGAAATGGATTGGGACAAGAACGGAACAGTGACCTTCAAAGAATTTCTCTTTGCTTTTACTCGCTGGGTGGGAATTGATGAAAATGAAGATGATGATGATGACGAGTGAGTGCAACGGAAGATTTGCTGTTCTGAATCAGGCCAAGTCTGCCCCAGGAGGCCTCCTGCAGTTCTCCTACTGTGGCTTGGAGGAAATGAAAATCAAATAGTAGCCAATGTTCATTGATGCCTTGCCTATTGTGGCTGTTTATGTTCTTGTTAACAGATTGAACTTTAGTTGTTTGTAGTTGTGGCAAGAGTTAGACATAAAAGATTGTTATGGAGATGCTATTTAATCATATATTAAACTTGTCATTCAATTCAACTATTTGTATGATCAGATGTCTGAGCGCACACAATGTAAAATGTTGAAGGAAAGAACACTTTCCTTAGAATTAGATATTGTTCTTGTCTGTACATTTTACTGAACTATAGGTTGGAGAAAGAGCACTGCTATTAGCATATTTACCAAATTTTTCTATGGTTCTCTATAATTTTTAAATTATTAATTTTAAAATTTGGCTTTAAAATAGTTCAAAGTTGATTTACAATTTAAAACATTGAGATTATGTGGTTTTTCCATTGATTTATTGGACCCTAGTTAATGTATCTGATTTGTAAATATAATTATCACATATTGCTATCAGCGACATCAGCATTTTCATTAAATAAACTATCAGTTTGGATCAATTGGAACTGTTTAGAGTGTTGTGGGACTTGATTGAAGGAAAGGAAAATTTAAGGACTCAGATGGAAATGTGAAGAAATATTTGTTCCAAGAAAGGTGCTTGCTTGATTTCATAATTCATCAGCTATCACTCTGGGATTCTTTCTTACTTGTTTCTTGGAATCATCAAATGATTCACTTAGCATTTCTTGTTTAATTGATTCTGCATCGCAGCTTGGTTCAAGTTAAATTCTGTGTCCCCTCTTTTTTGCTTGCAACTGGGTGTAATCTGTGAAAATGTGGTGGTAATTGGGAAAAAAATAATACTGTTGTTTGGTAGGCTAAACAAAAACAATCCATTTGAGTAGTGATGAGGACTTCTGAAGTGCCAAAAGAAAGGATTTGCATTGGTATTCTTGGAATGTTATTTTGCATCTGTAGTATTTGTTCTGTTGTTCAACAAGATAGTCTTTTTTGGTGTATATTTGCAGGTTTGAGTGACACATTGAGCTTTCTGCTGGCTAAGATGAGTAGCACACGTGATGATAGTGGGAACCCATCTTCAGGTATACAATTGCATAATTTGCTCCTGTTGCATAATGTTTCTGAAGGCACACTTTGGATTTGGATTGAAGCAAGGATGCATAAAAGAATGCTTGAAGAACAACATATATGTTAATAATCACCTACAGATTGCCAATTAGAAGCAATTACAATTTTTGAAGGCTTTGGTCATGTCACATGGATTCACTAGGTTTCTCTTTTCAAATGTTAAAAATGTGCTCATATATGTCGCTGTGCGCTGTATTGTGGACTCAACTTTAATCTTTGCCTTGCAGCTAATATGGCAAAGCTGAAAGAATTATTGCACAAAAGCAAGAGCAGCATCTGTGCTGACTGCGGCACGCCTGATCCCAAATGGGCGTAAGTGTGCTTGAGCTCAAATACTAGTTGATGATCTGAGTGGGCAAAGCTTTGTTTTCACATAATTTCTATCCTTCTCCATGTGTTCCCTTCTGGCTCCGTCAATGCTGTTGTAAAAGAGAAAAAAAACTAGAAGATACTAACTAATCGAAGAACGAACTATGTAGAATCTCTCAGGATGCTGCTGCTGCATTCCTTTTTTACTCCAAGAAATCCTAAACCATGGTTGCTTAAATTGACATATATTGGGCTTATCTGCATCGCTTGAACACTATGCAGGATTTCTATTTGTACTTCCCTGATATCATGGGTTCTTGAGTCCTTGCAAATAACCAAGTTTTTCGTTGCAGATCAGCTAATATTGCAGTGTTCATATGCCTTAAATGTTCCAGTGTTCACAGAAGTCTTGGCACACATATTTCAAAGGTTTCACCCATTGCAATCAGAATTGATGTTGTGCCTCCTCTTCTGTTGCAAAGAACTTCTGTTACTTGTTAGTATATTTTTGTATTTCAGCAGATTTTCTCTAGGAGTAGCAACGATGCAACCGATATTTGTGAATGGAAACACAGTATAAACTAATCTTCATTGCTATATCAGCTTCAAGAGCATGTTCATAGTTAACTAAATGTTTATTTGACACAGGTTCTTTCAGTCACACTGGATCAGTGGACAGACAATGAAATCGACTCCATGATAGAAGTTGGCGGGAACTTTCATGCCAATGCGATATATGAGGCCTTTCTCCCATAGGACTATCACAAGCCACATCCAAATTCTACCCAGGAAGAAAGAGTAAACTTCATCAGGTAAATGCTTTGTAAGCAAGAATTTTGTAATGCGTCATCTTAAATGTTCTTTAATGTTCATTTTTAACCATAAATTCCCAGTAATTCAATTCAAAACATGTGAATTTGATTTGATCACCTTTATGATTAGTCACTGCTGAGTACAAATAATTTTGCAAGGTTTCAGGTCCAAGCCTATGGATAGTTGCCAATAAGAGCCCTAGCCAGGCTTCTCATTCTGATAGTTCCAAGAGTGAAATTTACATTATGTCTCATAATCTCATTTCTTTCTTTGCATGTTTCTCAATTCCCATTTTTCTGCATTGAAGGCCGGCATGGTTGATTTATCAAAATTTTGAAGGTGAAAGTGATAGGAGGCACTAACCGAGCTCTGAGAGATATGTCAAGTAGTGACCCTTTTGTTGTTCTCACACTAGGGCAACACATATGTCATTTCTCAAATGAGTAATCTTACATTGTTGATTCCTCATAAATTTCTTCCAAAATTGAATTTTTGTTTGTCTTTTTTCTTTTGGAGCAAGTGCATGTGTTTATTGTTTCAAGTTTGATCGTGGTATTGTTTTGTTCAGAAAGCACTGAATTTAGTGATTAAAGGCAACCTGAATCCTGTCTGGAATGAAGAACTCAAGCTGTCAGTTGCTCAGCAATATGGACCTCTCAAGCCGGTAAATCAGTCTGCATCAGGGTTTGTTCAGTTTCTCATCAAAAACTGGTTGGTCACTGACAGTTACCAGCCTTACCAGTCTAGACCGGTATGACCAATATGAACTAGCAATCGGTATTAAGAGTGGTTCTGTGCTGTTTTAAAAGAATGCATAAAATTGTCTATGCTACGAGATTAAGTACATACAAAACTTGAGAAATGATAGTCGGCTAGAATCACCAGAAACACTAATTGGCAAACGGCTAGTTTCTGATGTGCATTACAAATTACTGGCTACAGATTCATAAACTTCAAAAACCATTGTACAACATCTGATAATGATGTCTTACAAGCTCTCTCTTTTATCTCTTCCACAACCAGCAAGTGTTTGACCATGACATGATATCAAAGGATGACATATTGGGGGAGGCCGAGGTCGACCTGCAGCCGATGATCAATGTGGCTGCGGCCTTCGGCCTTCAGCAAAGCCGACCTGCTCGCCGACATGCAGATCAGCAATTGGCTGAAGTCCCAGGACAACACACTCGACAGGGACAGCATCGTCAGCGCTGTCGGCGGCAAGGTGAAGCAGGTCTCATTGAGGCTGCAGAAGACCGGCGGGTCTGGAGAGGTGAACCTGAAGCTGGAATGGATACCTCTCAATCTCTAGAAATCAAATTCACTGCTTCTTGTTGCCATCTGCTGCTTCTTGTTGTTTATCAGAATGTTGCTGTGTCCAGGGTTTCCAGGAGATTCTGCCTCTGTGTTTTTTGCTGCAGAGATTTTGTACGACATAAGATCTTTTTTGATCTGTGATGAAAATTTGCAACTTCTTGTTGAATAATACATCTTCTATACTTGCAGTGAACAGAACTAAATCTGTAAACTGCATTTGGCATTGTAGGGTATGTTTGATTAGCACAGTTTTTACAATCTAGACAATGCCTGACAATGCCAACGACTTGTTTGATTCACAATCAAAATGTGATAAACCAATGAAATTTTATCACCAACCAAACCTAGTTGCAATGGATGGTTTGGTTATGAGTGACCATCACGTGGTTTGACTACAGACTAAGCATATCTCCGTGACCAATTCTATTTTTATCATGTCACATAATTAGCTGTTAGCCTGTGACCATGAATTGGCTAGAAAATTTTATTAGTACACCAGAAGAAGTTTATAGTATTAGAAAAGGAATCTAGATTAGTTTGTTCATTCTGCAATGCTCAGTGGAAAGAGAAGTCGTTTTGTGGTTTAGCGGTCACGGTAACTTGTGAAGTCACCACTACCTAACCTTACAATTAACTCATCATTGCATTGCATTTGTAATATCAAATCTTTCTGTAAATAGAAAAGAGTCATGGACATGATCTATAATAAAGATTCTGTTTATACTCTGAAACCAACAATTCAAAAATAACCACATCTCAAAATAAAAAGTAAAAAAAAAACGGTCAGAACAAACCAATGTAAGATTTGAAATTTTACCATGGAATAGAAAAACAAAAAAAAATAACATATTGAACCAAGATCTATCACATCACCACAATCGAAGAAAATCTTTTTCAGAATTCAGACCAATCATCACTTCATCATAAAACCCATGATTTCTACATTAGGAGATCACATCAACAAATCAAGAAACCCCAAAACTCAGAGTTCAAGATAAACAAATCGCACAAGCTAATCGAGCTCAAAAACCAAAAAAAAAAAGAAAGATGATTGATAAAAACAAGAAAAGGCTTCAGTGTGTGTAACAACATGAAATCAAGGTCAGTGGCGACGAATCGCCTCACCGAAATCCGCTAAGATCTGTTCAGATCTCAATCATCACAAGCCCTTCTCGCGGTTCCACTCTTCCAACAAGAAATTAATCAAATCAAAAAGAAAAGAATAAACACAAAGAAAAGTATCTATAGAGAAATATGGCATACAGCAGCTAGGGTTTTGGACTTGGGCATTGGGGATTGGAAGTGCCATATATAGAGAGGAGGAAGAATTAGGGTTACAACAGTATATTTGTGTGGGCCATCTGATCAATGGTTGACACTCTAGATCAATCGTGATTGATATAGATTTGCTACAAATATATAACATCTGTATATACGTACAGGCCGTTCGATCTACAATGGACGCTCTGGATCCGGAGTTTAGGGTAACCAGGAATCCAAGGTGTGTGCATATCCATGTAGATACCGGTATATCTATAAAATGACAGTATAGCCCTCTTCAGGGGCAAAATTTTGTTCACTTCACGTGTACAGGTTTGCAAGGTTTCAGGTTAATCTATTCTAGTTATTAATTATTAACAAATGAAATGAAAATAGTATTGTATTAAGTATGTGTGGATCGAATTATTCTATTGGTATATAAAAATTGTCAATAAATTATGTACATAATGAAAAAAATAAATGGTGCAGATAAAATTTAAGATTATTTAAATGTGTTGTGGTACAAATTTAAAAGTTTATATCTGTTCTAGCGGAACCATACAGTTTAAACGACGTGTAGAAGAACGCAAATTTCATGGATTTAGAATCATGAATGTTTGAAATTGCTTATGAACAATTGTACATTTATGGACATTTAACAGTTCATGTACATTTTAAGTAAATACTTTTTTATTGAAATGCGCGAATCTCAAAAGGCAAATAAGCATAGGTACATTTCAATCCATAGTCAGTTATTGTTACAGCCAAATTTCCTATTACCGTTGGCTGACAAATGAAAATTTTGAGTATAGTACTGAAGTGTTCTTACACAGATCCAATCAGTTGAAAACAACTAAATACACACAAACTATATATTCTCTGTAGAGCAAAACTATCTTACCTCATATACTTTTTTAAAAAACAATTAACAACACAATATAAACAAAAATGAATTCGGCATTTCAAACCTATATAGAACCTGCACAACAAAGAATGAACAAATTTCATATACTTTTTAGTTCATACTTTTTGCCTCCATATGTGTTGTATACCATTTCAGATCTTGGGAGTAGAATTATCAGTGAAGAATTTTTGACAGTTCAACTCCTGGATTCATTTTAGCAGAGGATGGAGCGAGCGTCGATCACTGACTGTGGCGGATCCAAGTCCTTGTCCTGCAGGGCGTTCCCAAGAAGCTTTTGCATTTCTGATGCAAAGACATCATCCAGGATCTGCATATAAATCCAGGGAGTTTTAGTACCCTATCCTATCCAACACCTCAACCTATTCTAGACACTAGAAATGGGTTTGTTTATGAAATGAATTACACTGAAATTGTTTGCATTTCACATTATTTTTGCAGATATTTGTTGAAACATGATTGCAGATATTTGTTGAAACAAAACTGCGAAAATAACTTAACACTTGATGATTTTATTGACTTTTGCCGATGAAATCCAGCCCGGTCTTCGGTATTTAGTTAGGTAGTCAATTTATGCTAAATTTCAGTGTCAAGTATCGGCTTACCCCTAAAGCGTAATCAGATCCTCGGTACCAAATCCTGTTCTCCTTTCTGCTCTCAAGAAATCTTAATACAATCTGAACGAGGACAAGTTGATAAGCAGTTAAAAGCACATATTGGCAAGCATGAGAATGTCATAAAGAGTACTTGTCTAAGATTACCTGCCCCAATCTATCCCAGAAACCACGACAGATGGCGACAAATATTCTGCTGGAGAAGACCTCGTATAGATTGTGAATAGAGTCCGAGAGATGAATGCGGAGAGCCTGCATCCTCTCGCGTATCTCACTTTCACCTTCAGCCTCTTTTGTTTCTTCAAGAATTCGTTTTAGCCTTGTCGTCCGGTTTGCTTGTGTCTGAAATCAATGTCCAAGATTAAGAGCGTTGTTCATATCTGAACTTGAGGTCAGTTAGGTAATGGCCGAATAATGTGACATCAGTACAGAATGAATCGTTCTTACATTACTGACAAGCTTCTCCACTATTGCTTGAAGGTATTTCTTGTACTTCTTCCTCAACATTACTGTGATGGAATTCATTTGCTCTCCAAAAACCATGTTCCCATTTGTTATGGTCAGGTATGCTGCCCATGATTTTAGTATATCTTCAACTCGGCAGTGTAACACATCTAGCATCCTTTTTACAGTGTTCATGAACGTTCCTAACTGTGACAGATAACAAATATCTGGTCATGAATGAACTAATCTTTAGAAATATTTCATAATATAAAGCAAGAATCTGGACCTGATTTGGCACAACATATGGAGCTATAGACTGTCTTCTTGTCAATCTTTGAACCTGCTTCTCAAGAAGTTTTGGTATACTGTCTCTCAGAGGCATCAGTGTGTCAAAGTATTGTTTCTCCAGTGCCTTCATAACTTCTCTTTCAACATCACTAACAGCCTGAATTAGAAAATGAATACAATTGAGTTTGTTTCAGGAGAAACATGGTTGCTGATTCAAGTATAATTGGATACGTACACTCTCCAAGCTCATCAGATATTGAGGCCATCTATTTATGACCACTCCGTACTCATTTATGCTTTCTTTTATTCGCTCATAGATGTGCTCAACGAAGGGCGATGTCGTTGACACCACAGGACATGATAGCTGCACAGAGTGATGCCGAAAAAAATCAGCAAGAAATCTTAGAAATGTCAACTTCACCTTTCTATGCAATTTGTTTTGTCTGGTACCCATGCTTAATTACCTTCTCAGCTTTGCAAATATCAAGCAACTGCAACCTAGTATCTTCAACCCACACCATGATATAATCATGAAACAATTCCCTTGAAACTACGCCCCCATGAACAGGTCTAGAATTGGACAACATGAAAGAAAAATGAATCAGCAAAACACAGTGGAGTGTTGCATATAGGATAATGGAGGAAATGAATAAAAGAAATTTGAACTTTGGGGTATTACATCAATTAGAAAACAGTAACTATAGATCGAACGTATCTCACCTCACTTGCCAGGAGTCGAGATCTCTTTCAAAATCAGCAGTTGCAATGAGCAGTTCAGCAACGTGTTGTAGCGGGCTCGATGGAGGACTTGCAGAAAGAAAACCCTTCAATCTTTTGCAGAGTTCGGTACTATAGAGGGATGCTGCTATATTTGGCAGATCTATCGAACTAAAACAAAAGGCAACATTTGTGAGTGAAAGTGCTGAATTATATATGAGCAAAATGATTCTTTTATTAGAGCAAGCATAAAGTTGTACCTTGGAAGTACATTCTGATTATGAATCTTAATGTCTGCCTCAATTTCATGACTTATGTTAATACACAGTGTCTGCATTTTGAGATAGGCAGCAGATATAGTCATAGGGTCTGTAAGAAGGCTATCGTTATTGCCTGACATAAATTCATCTGTCTCAATCATGTGTCTCCTGCACCTCTTTGCAGCTGCAGTCTGTAAAAGAGAGGTTAAATCTTGTTGAACTCTGTTTGTATAAGGAACAACACAAAATAGATAGGCTATATAGAACATTTCTGCTAGTCTGAATGCAAATATGTTTTTGTTGATGCCATATTTTAATCACTAGGGGAAATCAAGGAAACATGTCTTCAAACAAATTTTTGATTAACCTTACATTGTTAACTAGGAGGATGTCAGTAATGGTAATTGTACTCAAAAAGATGTTTATTAACAATGTTTGATTAGCTAATGTTTGAAACAGGCATACGGGCAAAAAGCATGAACCCTAGGATGCAGACATGCAGTACATCAACATTGCCTAGTACAGTGTTCAAGAGGTCAACCTAAAACAATTCCTACAATTTCTCAGTAGAAAAGCTCAATTTTGTTTAATAAATTCATTGTCACATGAAAAAGAAAAGAATCTATAAGGACAGATATATCACATCTGAAAATAACAATATGTGCATAACTTTTTATAAATGGGCTCCATCATCCTTGTCTTTTGTATAGACGTACTGTGAGGTTTTATTGTTGTCAGAAAAAAAATAAGTATTCAAGTGAAAAATGCTTGAGATAAATGTCCCTGATGTCTGACCTGCAGATAGGTCCTAAGTATGTTTTGTGCTTCGTTGGAGAGTATATCATGTAGCACACTGAATATCTGAACTGCAGGTGCCAGAGCTGGTGCAGCACAATCTGATATGGGGCCAAATAAGTTTGACAAACCAGTGGAAGAGAGTTCATCCAATGACTTGTAATTTTCAAACACAACCGCAAGGAGATTCTTGATCCGATCTTCACAGTCTAACAATATACTCCTCTGTAAATAAAAACAAAACAAAACAAAAGGGCTTGGTAAGTGTTTCTATCATTTGAATCAAAAGATATGAAAATATCTGTCCAGATGCCATAAAAGTTGATTTTTAGGGTTTAATTTCTTGTTATGGTTACTCACCATAAATCTCTCTTATTAATTAATAAATATTCGTTAGACCCAATAAGATCCATTAAACAATAATATTCAATACTTTCTCTTAAGTTGAGCGATAGATATTAATCATCCCTAACTTGTTACAAGCCAAGACATACTTTTTGGGACCAAATCCTTTTGTCAAGCAATCATCAAGTTGCTCTTGAGAAGGTACATATTTTAGTTTCAAATTCCCTTCGTCCAAACGCTCTTTAATGAAGAAGTGATCAATCTCCAAATGCTTAGTATGAGCATGTTACACTAGATTATTAGTAATATTGATTACTGACTTATTGTCAAGACTCCACTTCGAAGCAGTCGTAACTCTAACAACAAACCTCTTAACCAGAGGAAGTTAGAAAACATAGCCCTGTATTTTGCTTCTGCTGTAGATCGACAAATAACAGCATATTTCTTACTTCGCCATGACACCAAATTGCCTCCTACAAAAACATAATACCCTGATGTTGATCTCCTGTTATTTAAACAACTTGCCTAGACAGCATCACAACAGCCTACCACATCAAGATTCATATTCTTCCTGAACCAGAGATCTTTTCCTGTACTTATTGTCACACTATAGTGTCAAAACTCCACCTCGAAACAGTCATAACTCTAACAAAAAACCTCTCAACCAGAGCAAGTTAGAAGACATAGCCCTGTACTTTGCTGTAGATTGAGAAACAACAGTCTGTTTCTTACTTCGCCATAGCACCAAGTTGCCTCCTACAAAGACACAATACCTTGATGTTGATCTCCTGTCATCTAAACAACTTGCCTAGTCAGCATCACAATAGCCTATCACATCAAGATTCCTATTCTTCCTAAACCAGAGACCTTTTCCTGGACTATCCTTCAGATATCTCAAAATCCTATATACCGTTTCCATGTGCTCCACTCTTGGGTCATGCATATATACCGTATAAGCAATATCGGATCTTGTGTGACAAAGATAAATAAGACGCCCAACAAGTTCCTGATAACTCTCCTTGTTAGTTGGGTCTCCAATTTGAGCACTTAACTTATGGTTCTACTTAATGGGAGTAGAAACAATACGACATCATAACATTCCAGTTTCATACAGTAAATCTAGAGTATATTTCCGTTGTGAGAGAAATATAACCTTTTTAGATTGTGCAATCTCTATGCTAAGAAAATATTCGAGATAACCCAAATCCTTCATTTCAAACTCTTTACCCAACTTTTCTTCAAACGGACAATCTCCTTAGTATCATCACCTGTGATGACAATATCATTAACATACACAGCAAGTATTGTGATGAGTGCTTTAGAATGTCTGAAAAAGACAATGTGATCCTCATTACATTGCTTGTAACCCATACCACATATTGCATGTCTAAACCTATCGAACCAAGCTTTCGGAGATTGTTTTAAGCCATACAAGTACTTCTTCAGCCTACATACCTTTCCACTGTGGTAACAAAACCCAGTGGGACCTCCATATATATCTCTTCCTGCAAATCACTATACAAGAAGACATTCTTCACATCAAACTGATGTAAGGACCAGTTGAAGTTCACTATACACAAGATTAAAGTTCTCATAGTCAATCTCGTACGTCTAACTATATCCCTTTGCTACCAATCTAGCCTTGTATCTCTTAATCTTGCCTTTTGCATTTTGCTTTATGGTATATACTCATTTGCATCCAACAGCTTTCTTCTCTGCTGGAAGAGAGACTAGCTCCCAAGTCTCATTTTTCTTTAACGCTTGAAGTTCCTCCTACATAACACTAAGCCACAAAGGATCTTGCATTGCCACTGTCCAAACTTTTGGTATGAGCACAGACTGTAATAATACAATGAAAGACTTATATGCAGAAGACAAAGAAGAATATGAGACAACATGAGAGAGATCACCCACAAAGCCATACCTAGTCAGAGCCTTACCGACATTGACTCAAGACTCTCTATGATGAGTAATAGGAAGATCAAGCGATACATTACCACCCGTTTCAGAAGGAGGAGGGGTCAAAGGTGAGATAACTGAGGAGGGGGGGTTAGGGACAATGAGTTGCGAGGACGACTGACTGGCCATCAATCTCAATCATAAGAGACTGGGGTTGCTGCTGAGTTTGTTGTTGTTGTGGTTGCTACTACTCCCCCTGTACTCCAGTGCCATGAAAAAGCTTCATAACATAAGTCTTCAGAACTCTAGGATCTCCACCTCCACTGCTACACACCCCCTCATCCACAACAAGACATGCAATAATACCCACAACAACATCGCCACCTCTACTCACTTCATCATTCTCCCCTTCTCGACCAGCACTATGCAGGCGAGAAGAGATATCACCAAACAAAGACGTCAGTTCAATTTTCTCACCATAAAAAGCCTTAAACTCCTGGAAAGTGACATCCATACTAACAAACATTCGTTTGGCCTGAGGACTCCAACACATGTAGCACTTCTGTCCAGAGAAATATCCCACAAACATACACTTCAAAGCCTGAGGGTCCAACTTTCCCGCAGAGGGTCGATAATCTCGAACAAAATACACACAGTAGAACACCTTCGGATGGACAACAAATGTATTCGTCCCCATGAGCAACTCACAGGGAGTTTTCATGACTAACACTTTGGAGGGCATGTGATTAATTAAGTAAGCTGTTATCATAATGGTTTCACTCCACAGGGTTTTGGCACAGTCATCATATACATGAGTGAGTGGGCAGTCTCCAAAAGGTGACTGTTTTTTCCCTTGGCCACACCATTCTATGCCGACGTATCCGAATAGGTTGTCTGATGCAAGATCCCCTGAGCTGAAAGAAAAATAGCAAACTCCTTGTTCACATACTCAGTTCCATTGTCAGTTCTAACAATACGAATATGAGCATTGAATTGTCTTTGCACAAGAGCACAGAAATCTTGAAAGCAACAAACTCATTCTTATTCTTCATATAAAACCAAGTCATACGGGAATAACAGTAAATGAAAGTAACATAATAATTAAAACCATGAATAGAGATAACTGAAGAGGTCCAAACATCTAAGTGAACAAGTACAAATGGTTCAATACTACGAATCCCGACACTACCATAAGGTGATCGTGCGTGATTTCCAAACTCACAAGCATCACACATGAGTTCCTTAATGGGCACTCGACTCATAACATCCTGATACAAACTCCTTAGTTGGCCAAACAATAGATGACTCAAACGATAGTGATAAAGCATCACTTCAACCTATACTCCACCTACAGTAGTAGTCAAAGCAGCACTCACAGCATCCACAGTCCCCTAATCCAAGTACCACAGTCCATTACGCCTAGTCGCAGTCCACAAGACTCTCCTCGCCTGCCTCTCTTGAATATGATAGAAATCTCAGTCAATATAAACACCACAATCAATTTGATTCACCAGAACACTAACCGAAAGAAGATTAACTGGGAAGGATGGAACATGCAAAACAGAAGAAAGTGTAATGGTAGGTGTACACTGAATTGTACCAATTCCCGTGATATGTTGTGCAGTCCCATCAGAGATTTGAACAGTCTCACGATGCATAGAAGAATATGGAGAATATAATGTAAACTCACTAGAAGCACCAGTGACATGTTTAGATGCACCTGAATCGACTACCCAATCTATAGGAGAAGTATGTGAGGACGCAAAAGCCTGTACCTCAATACCTGTGATTGGCAAAAGTACCAAACGTAGTTGTCATAGGGACCTCCTAGGTGGCCACGAACTTGCTGGTGGAACTCTCAACTCTTGCTTTGAACTGTCGTAACCCCTCCAACTCAGAAAGCTCCTCTCCACCATGTGCAACCAATCCCTCATCAAACACGACAAGATTGACTTTAGGATCTTGTCGTCTACCACCACCACGTCCTCCACCTCGGCGTCTACCACGTCCACCACCACCCTCACTAGAAGCACCAGTGACATGTCTAGATGCACCTAAATCGACTACCCAATCTACAGGAGAAGTATGTGAGGACGCAAAAGCATGTGCCTCAATACCTGTGCCTGTATGGACATAATTGGCAAAAGTACCAAATGTAGTGATCATAGGGACCTCCTGGGTGGCCACGGACTTGCTGGTGGAACTCTCAACCCTTGCTTTGAATTGTCGTAACCCCTCCAACTCAGAAAGCTCCTCTCCACCATGCGCAACCAATCCCTCATCAAACACGACAAGATTGACTTTAGGGCCTTGTCGTCTACCACCACCATGTTCTCCACCTCGGCCTCTACCACGTCCGCCACCACCCCTGCCACGCCCAGAATAGCGTGATTGTGGGCAATCCCAGCTAATGTGGCCAATCTTCCCTCAAGTAAAACATTCACGGTTATCTGCAACAGTCAACGCAGATCTAACAGGGGATGGTGGGGTACTCGATGTCATCCGTAACTGGGTCTCCTCCATCACCATAGCAGCAAATGCCTCCTCCATGGTGGGGGATTTGACTAGTGATAAGCTGCAGCTCTTCTAGACTCAACATTCAAGTCTTGAAGAAAATCAAGTACTCTCCTACGATTCTCCATGGTGGGCAGATTTGACTAGTTAGATGTTTAGCGAAAGGAATGTCCAACGAATCTTAGTGATCCAAATTTGTCCACAGTCGTTGGAATTCATTTTAGTATTCGGATATAATCCACTCCCCTGAGTCAACCCTCCAAGCTTCCCATGCACCTCAGCCATCATTATGGCATATTGCTAGTTCCAGAATATAGTTTAGCTAACACATCCCACATCCCAAGGACGATTGGAGTGCCTTCCACCATCCCAGCAACATGAGTCATTGAGTTCAGCAAGCCCCTTCGCCTTTAAAATCATCACCACCCTTCTGGACCAACTCAAATAGTTTTTGATTCCCTCTAGCTTCACATCGTTTGGCATGATCTCTATCTTTTTCACCGTCTGTGAGTGTAGTACCGCCGTCGTAGCTTTGTCCGATGATGAGATATTATTCGTACTTATCATCATCATCTCTACCATAAACTCTTCCATGGTTGGAACCTTGGTTGTCATCTCAACAGATTTAGAAAAAATATTTAGCTCATGCAATCACAATCCCTCTCTTTCTTGTCCACCAACTCACATCACATGATCAAAGAGTCAGCCACAAAAGATCCAGGAGCCGCATGTGATCTAGATCTATCACAGAAGATCCCTCATCTTCCTTCTCTAGTGATTTAGAGAAGCATGAAGAAGAAGCTTCGAGGGCGACGCGGGTGTGGGTGCGGCGTGCGGGCGCAGGCTGCTGGGCGTGGGCGGCGCGTGAGAGCAGGGGCGCGAGGGGGCCGACGGCCGGGAGTGGTGCGGGGGCGGGTGGCACACGCCGGCGCGGGCAACGCGGCAGTGGCAGTCGGTGAACTCGGTTAAGTCGCCGGTCAGCTCTAATACCAAATTGATCTTTATGGTTTAATTTCTTGCTATGGTTATTTACCATAACTCTCTCTTATTAATTAATAAATATTCGTTAGGTCCAATAAGACTTATTAAACAATAATATCCAATAATAAATGATGTCAAGTGTACAGAAATGAGGCCCTCAATGACACATAATCTGATGAAACTTAATGCATACCATCTCTGCTAGGACTTTTTAACGTTTTACCTGTTAGCTAGAATCTTGTCATTATACTCATGTTGTTTGGCAAAATACAGATGGAGCTTTTCTAATAAAAAAAAATTGAATTACCTCTTGTCTTGTTAACGTCCTATCATCCCGCGCTTTCATGACTGGGAGAAGCAGTTCGTGTATAAGTTCCAAGCAATCCTTGGTCGGTGTTGCAACATTCATAATGTAAGACAAGTACCTGTAGAAAGTCATATGCAACAATGTGACGTTCTGCTATGTTTACCAACCACCATTGAGTAGATGTAGGAAATGATACGCCATATCACCTCAATTTTCGATATGCATCTGACATCCCATAGTAATCAGAAAACTCGTCCAACAACCATTTCCAAGAACCACCGATATGCAACATTTTGCTATGAAAATTTTGGGCTCTCATTGCTGCTTCCAGAACCACGTCATATACAATAGTATCCACAGCTGGACCACCTTGCAACATCTATATTCACAAGATCACAAAAGGTTCAGAAAACTCTTAATAAGAACAAGTTATATGGCCTCCCGCTGTAGTACAGCTTTGTGCATTGGTTTCACTGAACCAGTAAACAAAATTCATATAGGGTACCTTCATACTTCAAAGTGAAAAAAACAAGAACGCACAAACATTACCTTGGCGGATCCATAACTGTCAGAACACATGGATAAGTTTATATACAGCTGAATTTTGCCCACACATTCATGATCATCAAGATATAGTGGCCACCACCGAATGATTTCCTCCTGCTGTTTTCCAAATTTGCACCAGTGAGTACACTCTTAGTTATTTTTCAACACACTAATGAAATAGGGTTGCGCCTTAATACATACATGAGCATCAATGACTGATGGAACTTGAATTTTTGCACGCCCTATGACAACCCCATTGTTGTCATGTACTTCAACAAGAATAGCATCCCCCTGGCTCTCTAAATAACTGAAAACATGTTGTAGTGTTACTAGATGTGTCACAGAGCATTTGATAGTATATTTAGTTCCAGAAAACAAAATAATATGTAAGTAAACAAATGAAGATAGCATAGCTAGTGTTAGAACATACAAGACATGAGAATCACCAATCCCTGGCTTCAAATATACAGGAGAAAGGGAATCTCTGTTGTGATCTTTGCAGGAGCTTTGCAATTCTATAACACACTTAAACATCTCTGCATGTATGGCAAAATATTACTGATTATGGAAATAAATTCTGGCAGGTGTACGGGGTAAACAGAAAAATCACTGTCCTCTTAACCTTCTGGCAATGAAGTAGATGATGTGGATGTCAACATGGTGAGCTGGCTTTTCAAAATTTTGGAAACCTGCCTCACATATTCACCGCCAGCTTGCATGTAGAGATTTCTAAAGGATGATGTAGCCCGAAGCTTTGGCTTTTGAGGTACAATACGTATTTTTTTCACTGTTACAAAGCACAAAATGGTATCATAAAACCATTAAAAATTGAAACCATGATTGACTAATTAACTGGATTACCATACACCAGACAGTAAAACATCGCACTTGGAAGTATTAACACCGAAAGCTTGCAGTTCTGCCATGTGCTGTGGCAGTAGTGCTAATGTCAGCTGAGGAGCTATATAGATGCTAAATCAGCTCAGGGGCTAGTTCGCACCTCAATATTGTGAAAATATAATCATTAGTAACCAAAGATCCTTTAATATTTGCAAAGTTTTCTTTTGGAACTCATAGAAGCACCCTTCCAGTGTTAATTTTATAGCATGGAAACAAAGCCAGTTCATGCTAAAAATTCTTGGTGCTTAGCTTACAAAATAAATAAATAAATAGATACAAATGTGTTCTTGATGTTTGTTGACCATACCTTCAATCTCAATCTGTTTAACAAGTTTCCCTCCCTTCATGCTACAACTTCCATCCTTGTCATAGGCATGCTTTCCATCATCTTGATTCCCGTTCTTAGGATGCAGCAAAAAATTCTGTATTCTGTACATCAAAAGAGTTCACATGTTAAATTCTTAAAAGGTACAATTTAGTCAACCAACGGAATGCCAGACTACTCAAGACATAATTTCATGCAGAAGCTGTTTTATACCCAAATGCGCTTCGCAGCACCATGCACTCGTCACGGAGGAATTCCGGTGCCTCCATGCAGTTTCTAGCCCATGCATTCAGGCAAAGCCGGAAGCATGCATCATATGCGACAAAAGATTGCCATGCATTTTGGACACTAACGAGTAAAGCAACGACACATTAGAATTAGAAGCAAAGGAAATGTTTTTCCAAAGAGGTAAGCTCATGGCCAAATTGAGTGCACCTTATTGTGAAGCTTGGAATCTGTGCTAATAAATTGTTCTCAAAATAAGGCACCTGAACATTTGATCTGAAACAACATTTTTTAACAGGAAGAGAGAAAAATGTTAGCTTCAATTATTCCATAATACAGAGTCTTAGTAGCATATCCCAATGTGATGATTAGTATACCTTGTTGTAGGAAGCTCATGAACATTTTGAGCTGGCATATCTGTCACTGATGAGATCTCAGTTCTTTCAAAGCTTCCTTTTGTTTCAGCTGTTTAAGAAATCAAAGCAACGGTTTTATATTGCTTCTTGCAGGGAAAAAACAAAGAAAAAGATCAACTTTTGTTTCAATAGCAAAGTGAGATGGTGCTCACCAACATGGTCAAAGATGTCCTCTTCCCCGTCCCCTGCAATGGGAGGGGCACTTGGTGTCCCCAAAACTTGGACATTTTTCTCATCGAACAAATGCCCCTGCATTAAAGAAGAGTTCTTTCTCAATTTATCCAACAAAATTGCATCTTTAACATGCAAAACAAGTCTTACATGGGAATTGGAATCGACTGGATCACCACCAACGGCAAAGGCACTCGCAGACGCCACCTCCACCCGCAAATTCTCCTTCGAATGCCCTCGAACTAACCTTGCCCTCTGGCTCGAGACCTCCTCCTCTCCGCCACCGCCGGCATACCGGTCCTTCGCCCTGCGAAACATGCTGGAATCACTGGAACACAGCCCATCCTCCTCGACCGTGTCCGAGTAATTCACATAGTACTCTTCAGGCACAGACGCCACGCTCTCCTCCTCCTCCTCCGAATCAACTAGCAGCGCGACGTGCCGCCCCAGCAACCCCGAGTGCGTCTTCACGGGCGGCAAGCTCCTCGGTGAGAACAGGCTGCTGGTCTTGTACGGTGACAGCTGGCTGCCGATCTGCTCCAGCGGAGGCCTCTCCGCCAGCGGCGACCGCGGCAGTGCCCGCGCCGGAGAAGCATCTGAACCCTGTCCAATCACACATTCGGGTGAGGCCATACACACACACGGGCGCGCACACACGCACGCACGCAGGTACGCGCGCGCGCGCACAAACACACACAAGCGATGGAGCAGATGAATAGTCGGAGCTTCACACACACACACACACACACACACACACACACACACAGAGGCACAGACACGCGCACACACACACACCCACACGCGCGCAGGAGGTATGGGGTGTGGATGTGGATGTGACCTGCTTTATCCAGCTGATGGCGGTCTCGTCGAGGCCCTCGGTGAACATCATCGTGCCGCCGCGTAGGCGCCGCAGGTGGGTGGGATCGGAACGCTGGAAGGGTTTGGAGTTGGAGTTGGTTTGAGCTGGGGTGGATGGAGAGAGGAAGTGTATGTAGGAAGGAAGAGGTGGCGAGGAGGGGAGGTAGTGGGTGAGGAGGTGGGGAAGTGGGGAGTTCTAACGGCTAGTTTTCTGTGCTTGCGCGTGTTTAAATGTTTCTTCACTCTTAAGTCCATAGGATCTGGGCTTTCATGGGCCATTGGTGTGGATTTGAGCCTTGGGCTTTGGAAGCTGCGCTATGGGCCTTCTGAGTCGTGAGTTGTTACCCAATTATGGTCATTTGAAATTCCACAATGCAATGTGTTTATATATTAATACTTACGACTAGCGAAGCGCAACAATTTAGGAGCAAAGTAGAATAATGCATTTATATTAACATACAGTGTGAGAAAAATATGGTCATACTATGCAAAACGACAACTTTTTAGGAATAAGATATTTTAGAAAAAAAAATACTAGTATTTTAGAAAGGAGGTATTTGGGTATAATAAATATTTCCTATAGAGATATTTAAAACAAGACGCTATTTGTGGTTGGTAGGTATTTTTTTTAGAAAAAAAATTCACCATCTAAACCATCTATTTATGTTTAGATTTATTTCTATCATTTTTCTTTTCACTCCTCATCCACTTCCTCTTCCCCCTCTTCTATTGTTGTTACCATCACCCATCCCCAACTGATGTGACATGAGTGGTCCGATCTTTCGATGAGAACAACAACTATCGATTTGTGAGGATGACTCTCACGATCCGACTACCAACTATACACGACTGATATGTCCGGGCAATCGCTGAACCAACTTCGGATTGTTATCGACCGAACTAGAAGCACGATCGACCTGATCACAAAGATCTATCCCTACAAGCAATCGAAGAACAAGCAAGAACAAGATAAACAAATAATCTAAAATCGCAAATATAGGTTGATCACGATGAAGTGTTGGGGTTCCGAATACAGATATTGATGTTGATCTAGCCGACCAAGAAGAATATCTCAATAGCTTCACGAAGAAAAGACTACGACTAAACAAAACCTGCAGAACCGTAATGGTTTGGCCAGATTATATAGAGGAGGTAAAAGAGGTCGGTGGTCAGGTAAGGAAACCTGAAACCGATATGGACTCTTTCCCTACTCGGACTCTAACTCGATACATGGGCCTTGACCCAACCAAAAAGGTGACGCAACACCGACTAGGCCCAATCAGAATCTGGTCGAAACTTGTTTTATCAATTTCCGGCTATCCAGAAGGAATTTGGACGTGGCGCTAGATCCATTGGAAAGATCTCGTCGTGGGCTTCTCTGTGGACTTAAGAACGTCCCAATCAGACTTCGTATGAGGGAGTTATGGATGTTTGAAGGCAGGCTGCTCCTGGATGGCCGAACCAGACTCCAACTAGAATCCATCCTGGACTCCAACTCGACTTGGGCTCCTTGCTGGTCCTCTCCATGGTTCCTAAGCACAATATTATCACTATTAGGTAATAAACCATTCTCAAAATTATATATATAATCTTAGGAACGAGTTCACCTGGCAATGCAACAATCGGGGTTTGCTGCGCGTTATTGGTCCTTGTGTAAGAAGCGGAGGATTATGGTTGGTGTGTGTATCCGAAGAAGTGATGTCTTCATCACCAACCTCATGAGCCTTCACGCTGAACAACCATCAGCAACCATGTTAGTGCCATTTGTCGTTGTTGTTATTGCGACAACTGATGTCAAGGATGGAGTCGACGCCACCTATCACTTCTCCACACTAACAAATGACACTGCTACCCACACACACTCTACTACTTCCACCAGCTATATCATCACTTACATTCCCCGTTGACTGCTATCACCCATTGTTGCCATTAGGGTTAATGGCGCCTCCACTATTGCTCACAATTAGGTTATTGTCGCTAATGATGTTAAAGAGGGTAGTTAGACGAATCATATAGGAGCTAGTTCTAAGAGTAAAGGTTTAATTCAATGACAATAATAGACACATGCAAGATTGATAGAACAAAACTTTTAAAACAATGGGATAATATATTTTAAGGGTCTGTTTGAGTACTTGAGTCTCTCAAAACTAGAGTATTGCAAAACTGAGGATACTGAAACTTTAATTTTTAAAACTGAAGTATTTAGGGTTGTTTGGATTGAAAAGGAGATACTGCAGTATCAGGTCCTAAATTGAAAAAAAAACTGATGTCCTCGTTGGTCCCGTGCCACTCGTCCCGTGCCGCGCATTGACCGCAGTCGCTTGTCTCGCGCCGCCCGCCGCCGTTGTAGCTCATCCCGCGCAGCTCGTCCCGCCGCCGCCATCGATCCCGCACCTCGTCTCGCGCCGGCTGCTGCCTCGTCCCGCATCGCCTGTCGCTGCCTCGTCCCGCATCGCCTGCCGCTGCCATTGATCCTGCTCCTCGTCCCGCGCTGCCCGCTGCCTCGTTCCGTGCCTCGCATGCAGTGAAAATATTTTCTCTGTTTTGAAAACTTTGGATTGGAGTAGAGTTTTCAAAACAGTGAAAAAACTGAGTTTTGAGGGTAAACTGTGATATTTTTTGTTCCACTCAAACACACTTCTGTTTTTCATACTAGAGTTTTTAAAAATACTAGAGTTTTGCATTGTAATTGCACAATACTGAGGTACCTAAACAGGCTCTAAATGGTATTACAATGAATGAGAAAATAATCTCTCTCTCAAAAAAAGATGTCTAGAGTGCAGGTACTTATTATTTTTTTAATAATTTATACCATTTACAACACACATTTAAATTTAGATTTAATTTACATTCTTCATCTTTCCTCATCTTATTCCTCCTCCTCCTCTCTCCTTCACGCCATCATTGTCACCTCCTTTTTTCCCAATCTCCTCCTTCCCTTCTCTCCGCCGACCACTGCCACCCACAACTAGCGTAGTCGCCGCCGCATCACCATCCAACCACTGTCCTTCCGTTGTTGTCTCTCTTGCTGTCACCACCTTTCACTACCTCCATTGGCAACAAATGACGTCACCATCACCTTGTTGTCTAGTCTCTACTCATCACTCTGCCGCCGCCGTTGAAAAAGTTGAAGAAGAGAGTTAGATGAACTGTAGAGGACTAAATCTTAAAAGAGAAGTTTGATTCAAAGATGAAGAACAATGTATACAAGATAAGAAAAACAGCAACATCTCTGTCAGTGAAACTGAAAAAATAAATGAGAAAATAATTGCCGGCCATTGATTGGGTTTATCAAAATTATAATAATACAAAATGAATGGGTTGGTCGGCGGAGGGTGGTTGGTGTTTTAGGTAATCAAATTTCTGGACCATTAATTTATTGGTATGCGTCGGTAGATTAAAGGTCCTTGTCATCCATTATTCTTGTCAAAGTAGCTAAACTAAGTTAATATTTGTAGTATTTTATAAGAAGGGTTAATCCTTATTATACTAAACATTATTTTTTATTTAAAAGATTGGAGACACTGTATACACAACATTTTCTTTATGAAGTTTTTACAAATAGCGTACGCACCACCAGCCAACCACCTCGTGAAATAATTTTATTGAAAAATTAGTTGTGTTCTTAAAAGATCGAGCATTTACCAAGCCACTGAGAAGTCCAATTGCACAAGAAGATAGACTTCTTGGGATAGAATCTATGGAGCTCTTGTGCAATTGTTGCTGCTATGTTATACACCGCTTTAGCTTGTCTAAAGCGAGACAATATTTTAACATGGATGTCTCACCAGTTATGTTATAACGGTTATAAACTCATTTTTATTTAAAAAATACATTAGAAAAAATAATTACAAAAACTAACAGATATTATAAAATTTTTATAGTTCTTACATCCAATCGCCATACGTCCTGAGAATTGAGTCATTTCTCAATTTCAGTCGACATACGTCCTGACGACTAGAACCGTCTTTCTAGTCTAACCGGCTCAAAAGACCCAATCGTCATACATTTTGTCAACTAAAAACTATTGTAGATTTTAGTGTCAGAACGTACGACGATCAAAACTGAGAAATACCTCAGTTGCCAAAATCTACGGCGATTGGACGTAAGATCTGTAAAAATTTTTCATGTCTGTTATTTATGTAATTGTGTTTTTTAATGTATTATTTTCTTTAAAAAAAAACTTATAAACTTGTATATATATTGAATTTTATCGATAAATCATTGCCCGGATGGACACTCTTCTACTCTCGATAGCTACATTAGGTACGAATTATTGGAAAATGTCAATGTATTCCACAAGCATCTCCCTCAATCCGTATTTCAACTTTCTGATGGCACTATTCCATCGATCGTCAAACAACCACCACAAGCAAACGATCAATTAATAAGAAACCAACCAACAAATTAACATCAATTAATAAGAAACAAATTATGAAACATTAATAATAAAAAGTTACTATTATTACTTCATTCAAGTAAGAAAAACCATACTTACTCACAAAGTTAAAGAAAAAAAAAGAAACCAAGGACTCTTACAAGCCTTGGAGATACTGTTATTAAACGTATGTACATATGTGCAAGAATCACAAAGGCGTCGCCGTCCAGCGATTCTAGGAGAGGTAGGTGCCGCAGACGCCGGCGCCAGCGCGGCAGCCGCCGCAGGCGCAGCCCCTGCCGCCGACGAACACCGGGCCGTTCGCCCGCCGCTTTGGCCGCGCGGCGCCGTCGGCGGCGGAGGCCGCGAAGATGATCATGGAGATGACGGAGAGGCAGATGATGACAACGCAGAACACGACGTCGCCGCCGGCGCCGGCCGTCGCCACGTCGTGGGGCTCGAACACCATGTTGGCCATGGGTGGCTGCTGCCTGGTTTCTTGCTTGCTTTGCCTATTTGCTTTCTTGTGCTTGTGATAGTGAAGCACAAGAACGGATGGGTGAGGATGTGCGTCCTTTTATAGGGAGAATTGACTTTTCCTTTTTTCATGAATTTTTAGTTGGACTACTTGAGTTAATGCGTTCCCAAAGAAGTATCTTTACCTAATTTAATCTAGTGGGAACTATTGAGATATTATATGGTGATAAAGGATTTCATATTTCATAATGAGCAGAAGGTTAACATGTAGGGAATATCCCGATTGAACCAAATGGAGAATCCTTGAGCCAGTGGAAGCTGCGTTGAGTCTTGATTAATACTTTTTGAAAAGAAAGAGGATCCATTGTGTGAATCATATCAATTGATGATAGTTCAATTGGTGTAGATGTGCATCATCCAGATTAATTATCTCATTAAAATTCCATTAACTAAGTTTGTATACGCGTTTTTTGAGACTTGATTTATTATCTTTTTGTAACCTTTATCGTTAGCCAACTCTTCGATATCTAGAAATACTGGGAATTCTAATGTGTAATAGATTTGAGTGGAGCATTAACAAATAAGAGGGAAAGAAAATTTTGAAGTCTTGGTTTTTGCCCTTTCACGTGGATGTTGACATGCAACAAATTCTCTTCTTTCTTTTTTTTTTTTCGATGGAGGGATTCTTCTCTTTAGCACCCATGTTTTTTGACTTGGTAAATCATACAACGGCAACAACCCGTAGTATTAAAGCAAATGCTTCTATACTCTTTAAATTAAAAAGGTACAAATTCTAAAGCAAATGTGGAATTATATGACTAATCCAATATTAATCCATAACTAACTACAGCGGCTTTACGATATATAAATTAAAATATATATATTTTGGATGAGTGTAAAAGCAATCCTGGTATAATTATGCCTTGTTTGGCCTGTACATTAGTTTACCAATATTTGACTTGTGCAAACACATGGTGTTCGTTGTATAATTATTTGATTATTAGAATTGGATCCAAGATAATCGTGTCTATTACATGCTTCCATAGTTTGATGTCTTTGTCAATGTCGTTATATATATTGGACTGTACCTGGTGATATTTGGTGTGCACGGGTGAGGCTAAATTGTCGCAAATTTCGGCTTGCATTTTTCTAGCATTTATCTATCTAGCTAAGGATACATCATACATGTGGATGTCTTATCACCTGAAGAGACTATGGCCGTGGAATTGCTTTGGTATAGTTAGTTTTTAGTAAATTTTAGTCAATTTTGGCGCAGTTTTTAATCGCCGACTTGGTTTGAAATGACATTCTAACTAGCTGGTTTGCAAAGTCTGGATCTTTTGGGTCAGCTCAAATTTAGTCTAATTCAACTTAATATACATGTTAAACCGGGTTTGGGTTGGACAAATAGGTTCAATCGGGCTATATTTAAAAAATCGGGTCGAGTTAGATTTGTGTCACATTTTTAAAATTTTGAAGATCTCGAGTTAAGTGTAGGGAGCTCAAGTTTAGTCTTGGACCAGACCAACCCCAATTTTGAGCGGGTCGAGTCAAGCGGACCTAATGTTTTAAATATCGATTATCATGTCATCACACTAACTTGAAAAACATTACCATTGAAGCTATCATACATTGTGATTTTATTTTAAAAATTCATTTGTATTATTTTAATATTATTCAAAACACCATGAAATTAATAAAAAAATACTAAATAAAAAATTAATCAATATCCACATCATAAATGCAATTTTGTAATATTACCTTCACTAATGAGACTTAAAATGCGGATTAAAAAAATACAAATAGACATTTTTTAGCAAAATAAAATTTATCATGTAAAATATGATTGACCACAATATTAAAAAAAAAATCAAAATTACACTTGTTGGACCAACAATCCAGCTATAGCTTTAGCCCAAAAGGTATATGAAGTGTAGTAATTGTTATTTTTGTTACATGCTAAACAATATAGGAAACTGCTATTATCGCTATAGTGGTCAAAGTTGTAATAGTTGCGATTTTACTCGTAATGTAATTAGTGCTCCAAAGTCTCTATAACACCATTATAGTTCCATGTAGTGCTCTGTTTGAAATATTGGGCGGATCTAATTATACTCAAATCTAACTCGTAGTACCTATTGCTCCTAAGATATTATGCAAGTCTAATTCTAATCAATGATCGAAAAATTGGGTAGTGATAAGTACCATTTGAGCTCCACTGTATATAGGAAACCGAATAGTATTTAGGGCTTCGAAGATCATTCAGCCGGGAACTAGCACTCAAGATCGAGGCCAAGGGAGAAATTGAGGGATTTGGAACTAAAAGAAATCAGGTGAGAGAATTTTTTTTTAACTTGTAGTTTAAATATTACACTTTTGGAGCTCTTATACGATGTAAAAAAGGGGGTAAAACTTGCTTTTTTGAGGAGAAAGGAACATTCATTTGAGGAATTGTTTGCTGTTATATGAGATATCATAAGCTTATGTCCTTAGAGAGATTTTCTGGAAAGAGCTCTAACAATATAACACACACTTGTCAAAATATAAAAAAATAATGTTCAAGTAATTATGGATTGGCCCAAAAACGCTGTGGGCTTGCTTAACTAGCCTCCAAGATTTGCCTGGCCTTTCAAGTTGGAATGTGGCTCTGCCCTTACGTGCCTAGAAATTTCTATTAAATTCTGTAAATTTAAACAAGTTGGCATCCTGTAAATTTAAACAAAAATTTTCCATCTGTGTAGTATGTTTTCACTATCTAAATCCGATAAAATGTTATACCTCTAATTATAAATTAAAATCTGAATTTTATCTTTAAAAAAATACTTGTTTAAATTTATAGTATGTGAACTTTCCAATCAAATTCGTTCAAAACTTTCCAATCAAATTCTCACAGCTGAATAACGCAAATATGTATTTGATTCGGACTGCAATATCAATTAGATATTTACTGATATGTCTTGATTTCATCGTTTTGTTATTGAAGACATGTTTGAAACATATGAATTCCACAAAAATATTATAAGAAATATCAAATCTAGGGAGGGAGAGTGGATGTTTTTTTTTTTTTTCAAAATTCTTACAGAATATAGATTTATTTGATTTGAACTCAAATTCGGATATATAGGAATTCAGATCAAATCCTCACAGCCTGAGAAGAGCATGGCTCATAGTAAAGTAGCAGTATATGCGTCGGATTCCAAATTCCAAAATCCAAATAGGGAAAAAGAAAAAAAAGGTGAAAGGAGAAGATAGGTTATAAAAAATAAATTAATACTAACTACTTTTGACTACAGAAGTTTAATGTACTAAATTCTTTCCCACTTCTTTAAGCAACGTGATTTGACGCCCATAGACTCACCGAGGCGGAGTTCGGTTCCATCGCCGCCGGCGAGATGAAGCTCACCGTCATGACATCCGACGAGCAGTTCGTCACTCTCGACGTCGACCCCGACGAATCCGTGAGCCTCCTCTCTTTCTATTTCTCGATCTTGTTGGGTAAGGATTGTTTTTTTTATGGCAAACTTGGGCGCATTAGGCGATGAATCTTGTTGAGTATAGATTGGTTTTTGGCTCGATTTGCTTCGAATTCATCGCTGGTGTTGCGAATTTTGTTGTGAATTTTGCGTGCTTTGTAGCGGGAGTTGGGGAATTCGGTGCGAGTTCGCTTCTTGCGACGAGTTGTGTCGTATTTAGTTGTAATGTCTGGATCTTTCGCTGCTGGTGTCGGTGGTTTGATATAAAGCAGTCGCCTTTGATCTGGAGCCTTGCATATTGCACTTCTTTTCGCTGGTTTCTTCGAAATTTAGTAGCGAAGTACGGATTTTTATTGATCAATTCAACTACCTTGAACTTGAATTGCGATATTTGGATACAAAAGATGCGTTCTATTGACTGAAAGTGCGTTGCAGGTGGAGAATTTGAAGGCTCTTCTTGAGGTGGAGGTGAGCTGAGATTGCAATTTTGCTTGATATGCTTTTTTGCTTGTATGTTTGATTGGACATTGTTGGTTTTGGGGGTGTGGCCAGATTCGAGTGCCTTTGCAGCAGCAGCAGTTGCACTTCAATGGCAAGGAGATGCACAATTCGCAGAAGCTGGGCGCCCTCGGTGTCCGGGATGGCGATCTCGTGATGATGGTTGCTGCCACCAATAGGTAAGTCCATAAGAGCTCACCGTTTTTGCTCATATATAAGTAGATAACTTGTATTGCACATAGTAGTCCGACTTGTGAAGAGAACTGCTTTGAGAGCTTTAAGTTACTGTTGTTTCGCTAAGGTGTAATGTGATACATTCTGGTCTCACTTGGAACACATTGATTGGAGTTATCAATTATTTTCTTAGGGCAAGGAAGGGGATTACTCTTGGTTGTTACAATCGGAATTTTGTTATTTCTTTTGGTATAGCCAGATGGTTCTCTAGCAACATGTTTTGCAATTTCAGTTTTAGCACACACAAGAGGTGATAAGTGACAGCATTTATTTATTCCTAGGGCTAGAGTGGACCAAAAAGATCCTGGCTTGAGAGCTGTTCAGGCTTAGCTTGAATCAACTATTACCTACACCTAGTTCTGCTAACTGGGGATCCATCTCTAACTTGCACCATTTTTACTTCTGCAATAGCTCCCAGTGTAAGAGTAGTACATTTGTCAAAGTTGGGTACTTGGTGGATCTAAGCACTTCGCCAAGCTTTCTGCGATTTTATCTTCTATATTTATTTGAGCTCCAATGTTGAATGAGATTTTAACATCATGTATGACAATTCAGATGCAGTGGCATGTTCAAAGGGATGCAATAACTTTCCCTAGCTTAAGTAATCTCACAATGCTACCAATATTTTCTTCTAGTTGATTGTTTTGGCCCAAAATTTCAGGGCGGCTTCTGATGTTATGAGGTTAAATCCTGATGGTTCAGCTGTGGATCCTCAAGCTTTGCGACAACATATTCGCGGTGATTCACAACTTATGGCACAACTCCTTCAGGTAGACTTTGTTGGTGGCTTCATTGATTCATCAAAATTCACCTGTTTTAGTGCTTGGTAATCTTAGATATTTTCCCATACTTACGGGAAATATCTTCTTACAACTTTTGTCTTGCAGAATGACCCAGCATTATCACAAGCTATTCTTGGAGATGACATCAATGAGTTGCAAAATGTCTTGCGGTCACGCCACCAACAAAGAGTGGAACTAAAGCGCAAACAAGAAGAAGAGCTTGTGAGAATCTCCTTACCACATTTTATATACTCTTATAATAGTTGTAATGAAATAGCATAAGTTGATGCTTGCTATATTTTATTTTTCTATATTTTGAAATGAAAATTGAAAATGTGGGGTTCTGCCGGCAATCCTTCATTGACTGTACCTCTTGCTAATTCATATCGAAAAGATTTGATCACTCTAAGCATCTTCAAAAAGTTATCTCTGCATTTCATTTATATCAATAGGTTGCATAATGTTAACATTATGCAAGGTCTGTTAGATATATTTCACCTGCTTTGCGGTTTGTTATTCATGTTTTCCTTCTTGGCCGTTTCTATTTGCCAAGGTTAAGGCATTGATAAATTATATTTTTTACAGGCTTTAATTTATGCTGATCCTTTTGATGTTGAAGCTCAGAAGAAAATTGAAGCAGCAATTCGGCAGGTATGCATTGATTTCTCATGAAAATGTGTGTTCACTTGCGCCAATGTTTCTTTTTGATATTTCAGTGCACAAGTGCAAAATTTATGCACATTTGTTATATGAATTATATCGATTGAGGCGTGAAGACTTGTATAAAATAATAATGAAAAATAGTAAATACAATGAAGAAAGCAGGATGGTACTTTTCCCAACAGGCAAATTTCTATCTCAGATCGGTACTTAGTGCAACAGGGGAATTTATATCTTTATGCATATAACTTCTGTTAGCTGTCAAGATTGGAGAATGTAGAATAATGAAATGCTATCATGAAATTTTGTATTATATACTTGTTATTGCAAATGTGCAAAGCTTGCTTTGTTCACCATTTTAGAATTTATTCAGTTAGATGACTGATTACTTGTATTATTTCAGAAAGGTATTGATGAAAACTGGGAGGCTGCCATAGAGCACAATCCTGAAGCATTTGCTCGAGTGGTATGTTGTGTTCTTAGTATGCTCCTACTATGCTATAATTGTCAACATTTGCTAATCCTTCTGATCTCAGGTTATGCTGTATGTGGATATGGAAGTGAATGGAGTACCTTTGAAGGTAATTATAGCCTGTACTGTATTTAACAGTGTTTTCTTATGAAATATTAAATAATGTAGTATAGACTATTCTGATGAACCATTATAAAATATCAGTGTTGATAGCGATGAACTTAAGCACAGTAATATGTCACACTATATAGTGTTTATACTTGGCAATCATACTATTTTTCTGAGAAATTCTTGGATTATACACCTGATTAGTTTCTGGGTCCCTTCTAGAGGTAATCATGCTATGTTTTCTTAAAAGATTTTTTTTCCTTGTGTATTCTTTGAACTTTACTACTAGGATAATTGCCATAAATGGGGTTAATTATATATTCGGTTGTTCCTGCTGATTATGTTGGATAAGTTGTCTAAACTTTTTCTTTTCATCTACAGGCCTTTGTTGACAGTGGAGCACAGTCAACTATTATATCAAAAAGCTGTGCTGAACGTTGTGGGTATGATTATTAATTAAAATGTTT
Organism: Pharus latifolius; assembly: GCA_019359835.1. Lineage (NCBI taxonomy): Eukaryota > Viridiplantae > Streptophyta > Magnoliopsida > Poales > Poaceae > Pharus > Pharus latifolius. The sequence goes on from CM033320.1 coordinate 7,423,146, forward strand.
GTTTATTTGGAATTGTGAGTTACCGTTGCATATTTTCACAAGCCATAAGTGTGAACACAGGAAAGTTCTAAAGTAGATTTATCTTAGCACGAGGACAGTTAATTAGTGGGTGTTTACTTAATATTGATATGCATCACTGTAGGTTGTTGAGACTTCTTGATCAGCGTTACAGAGGGGTTGCCGTCGGAGTTGGCCAATCAGAGATACTTGGAAGAATACATGTAGCTTCAATCAAGGTATGATTTGATTGCTGTACGCAGGTACTAACATTAGTGATTTAACATGCCTGTTTAAGAATGGTATTCTTTCTGTACCTCCGCTTCTGGATAATGTTCAATGATGCAATGAAAGTTGACAGTGAGTTTGTCAGTTTGACAAGAGACAAGGTCAGCTTTTTTATTCAAGAGCTAATCAACTATAGCAAGCTCCCCATCGCAGTAGAAAATCCATGAGCATTTTGGTTCTAAGCTTCCTCAAGATTGGATGAATAAAAGCTAATACACATGCGTCATGCAAGCCATCTTACCATTCCTCATTAGCATGACTACATGAGAACTTTTTCGGAGCCTTGGAATGGAGTGCCAAAGTTTTGATTCTGTCTTGGATCTGCTCTTTAACATCTCTATAAACTTAAATGATTCTGGAACATTGGATGCATTATATTATACCAATGAAATAGTTTACACGTTGCATTGACTAATATCTCATATTTGGACAGATTGGTCATGTCTTCTATCCTTGTTCTTTCACTGTATTGGACGCTCCCAATATGGAATTCCTTTTTGGGCTTGATATGTTGCGCAAACATCAGGTAACTTTGCATGATTAGTTTTGGAACAGATCTTTACAAACTACCCTCTGGGCTCTGGCACCACTCCTAATTATAACTTTTTATGATCTTGCAGTGTATGATTGATCTAAAGGATAATGTTTTAAGAGTAGGAGGTGGTGAGGTTTCAGTGCCCTTCTTGCAAGGTTAGTACCATTTTGTATTTAGTTCTAGTTGTGGTTTGCAGTGTGTCGGAATTAGCCATTGAAAAAGTAAACATTTCAGTGGAGTTACTCTCCAGCATTGAAATTTCCTATATGTCAATACAGTTCTTTATTTCTACATTTTTTTAAAAAAAATTTAATTCTTCAAGCAGTCAACTGAAAATTACTTGTATTTTCAGAAAAAGATATCCCTTCACATATACGCGATGAAGAGAAACTATCCAAACTAGCTTCTCTCAGCCAAGGATCAGTTGGAGTAAGCAAAATCTCTCTCTCTCTCTCTCAATCGTGCAATTGTGCAATTGCAACTTTGTAACTCGAATGTTATAGATTGAATCTTGTAAATGGCATCTCCATACATGATTTCGTTTGTTTAACTTCAATTCATTCGTGCCCTTTGCTATTGTAGCATTGCATTTCCTTCAACTGTGTTGTGTATCACGAACATATCCTTATCTAATCTAAACCATTTATGATTTAGGAATCTTCAGGGGCGCGGGAGACAATTCTTCCTGTGCCACCACAATCTCCTATTTCAGGTAAGCCTGTTTTCTTTGGTGGTCCTACAACCCAAAGAAGTCACAATGTTATGTCTGGATACTTTGAGTTAATCATCTAATTGAAACCATCATTCTGTCATTTTCCTCATAGGAGCTCCGCCAGTGAATCGACCACAGGTAAAACTGAAAACTATCTACTTGACTTCGTACGTTTGGTTCCCCTTTGTGAACTATGCCTCAATAGTTTTTGAAAATCCCTAGCAGGGAGGAGATTTGGAAGCGAAAATTGCACAACTCGTGGAGCTTGGGTTCGACCGGGCGTCGGTAATACAAGCGCTTAATTTGTTCAATGGGAATGAGGAGCAGGCTGCTGCATTCTTGTTCGACCGTTAGAGCATTTATAGACACTGACCAGGATCTCCTCTTTTGAGAGATTAGGACATTTGTTTGGCCAATTCAGGCTTGGTTTGGAGATGATTTATGTTTCTCTCTTCCCTGAAAAATGTTGTTAGCTTTCTCTCTCATTGAAAGAATTTGTTTTTGTTTTCAGTTATTGGATATGGACTCATTGCTGCTGATGGAAAAAAAAAATGAGAAAAAGTTGATCTTGATATTCCATCACAATGTATTTTGCAGATGGTGTTTCTATTCTGTCAGTAAGTGTGTTAAAGCCCGGTTGAAATCAAGAACTTTAAGGACAGACGTCAAAAATATAAAGTGGGCATGTTTGGTTTGTGATCTAATTTTTGGAATGTTTCAATTTTGGTCAATCAATTTTTTAATCAAGATAATAAACTAAGAGTTGGACAAATTTCATTTCATAGGCATGCAGCCAAATCAATTTTTTGATCTCAACTTTGACAAGCATGACAAGAAAATAAACTAAGAGTTGAACAACTTTCATTTCTTAGGCATGCTAAAATTTTAGCAATAAATCAAAACAACAATAGCCAAATTTGATCAATATGATCAATTTTTTGTGGGACAACTTCAGACCACAAACTAAACATCCAAAAACTGTATATTTATTTTTACTGATCCGCAAGATAATCAAGTTTAAACCAAATCTAGTCTGCGAGAGATCTTCAGTTTGAACCTTTTCATTGCATATTTTCCTTATCTTTTCTTTCCTGTCTTTGCATATTTTTGTCCTGTTTTCTACAGCCTGAACCTTTTTTATTTTATTTTAATCCAATCTCTATATGGTTCTCCCTTGCAGACCACATACTTCATCAACAAAACCACATCATTTTGACAAGAAAACAACCCAAACATGCTGCTGCAACAACTAATCACTTTTTATTTTGCTGTCAGTTATTAAATCAGGTGCCAAAAAGCATCCACAATTGTTACTAACCATAAACAATTAAGCACCTAGCCTCTCTGCCTAACAAATCAAACCAATCTGTTCTTCTCTACAATTTCTACCTAAAATTCTTAACACAAAAAAGAATTAAATCAAGAATTCACCAGTTCATCAATTCAATTCACCCTAGTGTCTTGACAACCAAATGGCTCTTCACATGATGCTTTCCATCAGACCAAACAAGTGATCCAAATGCATAATTCTTGGCCTCTGTGGAGTTCTTCACCTGAAACTTCACCTGAAAGCTCTTCTCCTCGCCGACATTGCGAAATGTCAGCATGGCGGGGCTCACCGTCGCCGCGACGCCCTCCGGTTCGATGATAAAGGCCTTGTAGACGCCCGGTCGGCCGACGTTCTTCACTGTGCGCTTCACGGTCGTCGAACCGGTCAGGTTTTGCACGGTGACGGTGGGGTAATTCAGGTCCTGAATCTTCAGAGGATGGCGCGGGCACTGATACGTTTTGCCATTGAACATCCTCATTACTGTCGAGTTGTACCGGAGCGAGCAGAGGAAGTTCAGGTAGTCGTCGGTGGCCAGGTCGTAGACTAGACCGGGGTCGACGGCCTGGCTCGGCCAAATGTGGCCGGCGCCAAAGCTGAACGGCGTGGCCAGGGCGTAGGAGGAGTTCAGGATTGGCTCCCCCTTGTTGTCCACCTCCATTGCTGCATCGCGTGAAAATTGTTACTTGGCAGTATCATGGTGAAATTTTGTTCTGTCACTGAAAACTTTCGTAGTAATTTTATGTTGTGAGGCTGACAAGGTGGACAAGATTGACTTGAGTATTTACCGGTTGTCATGATAGCTGACTTGATCGCGGCGGGGCTCCAGGCAGGGTGGAGGGTCTTGAGCAGGCCGACGACGCCGGCGACGTGTGGGCACGACATGGACGTGCCCGACTCGGAGTTGAACGCGACACGCCTCGGGTCGAAGTCGAGGTCCGTTGGCGCCTTCGCGCCGCTCCACGCGGCGATCACGCTCACCCCCGGCGCTGTTATGTCCGGCTGCATTGCACAGAGCACAAGATTTCTCCAGTCAGTACATTGTGCAGCAAATTCTTGACATAGCAAAAACTTCTCGGAAACTTTTTTCAGAAACCTTCAATATCTCAGGATTGACGGTGTTCGGCCCCTGCGACGAGAAGGCCGCCATGAACGGCGCCGGCTTTGCGCCTAGGTAAGTCTTCGGCTTCGTGATGAACCCGCCCGGAGTCCTAAGAACAGCAATGCCAATGCCAATGTCAATGCCAATGCCCATGTCTGACACTAAGGCATAGAATGGCATAGTGCTTACTTGGTGTAGTTGAGGTAGGAGTAGAGGAGGAGGCCATCGCGGTACTTGATGTGCGTCGCGGGGAGGACGTGCGCGTCGGCGATGACCTCGTTGCCGGTGCTGGCGTCATTGGCGAGGACCATCCCCGCCCCGCCGGCCTGCCGGACGGCCTCGCCCTTCTCCACCCTGGCATTGACACCCCTCAAGCACACCACAATCTTGCCCTTCACCTTCATAGGATTCAAAGATCCCAACAAACACAACTTGCTGCAAATGCACAAACAAACATCAGCTGCTACTTCTCCGTTGCTTCGATCTTAGCCATCCAAATCCCAATCCAATGGGCCGTATGCCTCGAAAGGCACGCCATTGGATTCTGACTGTAAATTGATTTGAAAGACGAGGTCTAAATCCGTAAAAGACACTCACGCATCTTTTTGTGATCTTTTGGGAGCTGCAGCTTCTGCAGAGTTGATCATGGGGTAGAAACTCTTGCCGGCGAGCCTGTGCTCCGAGAGGCTTTGCCCCTGAAACAGATGGCGAGAAACATGATGCGGTGAAAGTACTTTTGACGACGAATCAGTTCATGTAATTTCTTTCTGACCTTCGTATATGCATGTAAATATAACAGTAAAACTTTGATTGTACAGACAGTTGGATACCTGGATCCTTGTGTGGTCGAAGACGACGAAGGAGGGGAACTCCCTGTCCATGGTGCTGGCGCCGACGGTGAAGAGCCAGGGGGCGACGTTAGAGACGGTGCCAGGGGAGGGGCCGGAGTTGCCGGCGGAGGAGACGACGGCGATGCCGCTGCGGACGGCGTGGAAGGAGCCGATGGCCAGGCCGTCGTCGAAGTAGTCAGTGGGGTCGCCGCCGAGGGACACGGAGAGGACATGCACGCCGTCGTGGATGGCGGCGTCGAAGGCCGCGAGGATGTCGGCGTCGAAGCACTCGCTGCCGTTGATAGGCGGGTAGCAGACGCGGTACGCAGCCACGCGCGCGCTCGGCGAGCCACCGCTGGCCGTGCCGTTGCCGTAGCCGAAGACGCTGGCGCGCACCACGGCCGAGCCGCCGGCCGTGGAGAGGGTGTGCGTGCCGTGGCCGTCGGCGTCCCTCGGCGTGTGGAACGTCGAGTTCAGCGGGCCCACCGCCGCCGTGTAGCCCTTGTTGAAGAACCGAGCGCCGATCAGCTTCCTGCATGCACGCCATGCAAAATAAATAAATAAATAAACAATAAAAAATTGGCACCAAATTAAGAACTCATTTGCTTGTTTGATTACCTTGTGTTCATAACTTCATATGTTTGTGCTTTTAAAAAAAATTGCTTCCTATGTTTGCGACATATTTTTCATGTGGTTAAGTATTAACAAAAGTAAGGCACTCGGGAAGTTGTAATCAGGGTTAAGGCAAAATCAGCGGTAACCAGCCAGTTATTGTGATACCGATCAAACTGGTGAAGGAAGATACAGAATCTAAATTACCCTATGTTTTAACCGATTTCAGTGTATTTTGGCCGAGTCTTGAGTTCCCAAGAACAACCTAGACATTGACCGGAACCTAGAAATTGACCGGATACGTTAAGTTACTAGCAGCAGATAACTCAAATTAAACACTGTAATCTGTGCCATCTGGCTTTTAGAACCCTGTTGTACCGACAGGGAAGCAACAATGGAACATGTATGCAGTCAAGCCAGTAGGATAAAATATGTTTTGTATACTCCCTTTTTTGTTTGAAAATGATGAGTAATAATTCAGATAGGAAATACCAAAATAACTAAATAATTCGGTTAAGTCAGTTTGGTCTAATTTTTTGCACAGCCCTACTCCCGATCCGCGGCCGCCACACCATTGTCCCCCAATTCTCTTCTTCTCCTTCCTTGCCCACCGCGTTACCATCACCTCGCCGCACCATTATCACGATCATGACTCTTTCGTCACTCGTCTTCGTTGTGTCTACCACCTCCCATCATCTCGGGATTTGAGTCAAGAGTAAAGAAAAGTGTATATATGATAAAAAAATAAGTATTTGTTCATTAATAAATCTTTTTTTTCTAAAAGGTGCTAGAATTTTTGAAGGCTCAAGAAAAGAGAACAATTTTGAGACAAATCCTTCCAAGGAGAAGCATGGCTTTGTTGATGCTGCTGGTACAGCTTGTAGTATTGTACACTTGTCCTGATAAAAAGAATTAAAGATTGCATCCAAAAGAGTAGGCAAACATACAGCTAAGACATGACGTTGCTGAAAATCTATGCAAACAACGAGCAAGTGAAAGCAAAATTGTTGTATGTGGTAACAAAATATGTGTAATCAGTCAGTTCAGGAGTCAGAATCTACCTAGTTTAGAGTTTCCTTTATCATATCAAGAGGATCTTAAAGATTTCTACGGATTTTAGAAGGAATTTGGTAATAGAGCAAAATTGGATATCAAAGATGGAAAGTAGTTATATCTTGCATGAGAACGGCTGAGATGCAGGATTCTCTATACTCTAGTAGAAGGAATGAATTTATGTAGTGTATATCTTATATGATAACGGCTTGGGTGTAAGGCTCCCTATACTGTCTCAAGTGGATCTTAAAGATTTCTACGGATCTTAGAGGAAAATTGGTGAATGACGGTGACTATTAAGTTAGTGATTGCTGACGTGGGAGAAATATCATGGTATGTATCATGATCCTAGACATAAATTGGTGGTTGTCTCATAATCATAGTGGTGGTCTCACGTTGATACTACCAGCATCACAACTTTAAACACTATACATAGTGACAACACTGACATGTTGGGTTATGGGTCAATCCTAACATGACACATTCCTAACTATAACAAACTCCCCTGCAATATTTTTCACTTATCTTTCTGTTTCTACTTTGTATGTTCTGCACTTGATATGATACAGCATTCGTTGCACTTGAGTCGAAGTCTATATGCAGAGAGCATGCTAGCAAGTATGGTTAATGTCTTAATGTGTGTGTATATGCAATTGCATTGTGCATATATAATGTTGGATTGTTGGTGTTGTAAGTTACCTGTTGCAAGAAAACTTCTTGTCTTGAGCATTTTGGCAGGTTCCTTTCCATTGGGATGGGATTGGTCCCATGCCATCATCCCTAAAGCTCTCTGATTCTGGCCACACACCTTCACATCCACATTCAAAAACAAGTGAGTCATGAGGTCTACAAATGGCCACGAACCAAAATAACAAAACATCAAGCATACCATTCTACTCAACAATAAAAATCATGTGTAGTTGTAAGGGTTTGGTTTCCTACTGGAAACCAGTTGGGCTGGTCGGAGTGGTTATTAGACAACATTGAGTGTCACTTTAAAAGAATGTATAAACAAGTGGTCATACATGTCATTCTTGAAATAGTAAAAACCACGTGCAATAGTTAGGGTTCAGTTTTACTTGAAACCAGTTAATTGATATAAACGACCTGCTAAGGTTGATTAAATACTACTTTAAAAGAATATATAAAGAACCAATGATAATACAATAAGGGAGAAAAACCGAATATTTAAGAAAATAAATAGAAATACATAGATCAGTTTCCGGTCTACTAACTGGGTTGCTATATTAAATTTTGAATGCAGTGTTTGGCTGTATTAGATGTGATGAACAAGCAGGGCCCAAGACAAGGAGAATGTAGAAAAAGGCATTGCATTACCACTATGCATGCCAAATTATTCAGTGGTGGTCCAATTGTGTTAATGACCAGCCAACTTGATTAATTAATTGATTAATGGGCAAGTCAACAGCAATGTGATCTTCTTCATATTTCTTGAATAATTGTAGCATGTGCTTCTTTATTTATCATCTTGTCTCCATCTTGTAGAAAAAAAAATAGTTTAGGTACTAAACCATGCAAGTAAAATAGTAAAACACGAGCTGAACTATATCAGACACTGGTCATATCGAAGGTTCGTCGGACAGACCGTACCAGTTTTCGGTTGTTTATTATAATAGAAGCCCTAAAATATTAGGGTTATATTTTGTAAAATTGCATGTACTTTAAGATTGGATCAGGTTATCAGTAGCTAGTTTTTAGTTAGTTACCGCCGTTTTTTAAGCACTATTGAAACTTAAATTGTAACTAAAGTACAGTTGATGAGTGAAACAGTATTAGTTATTGAATTATGATCTAGATCAAAGATAAATCACAATGATGCTAGATCTAAAAAAACTAACATTATTTTGTGCTGCTGCTAATACCACACATTTTCAACCCAATCAAGTCAACCAAAAATTGATGTCACCAAAAAGATGTGCGATCAATAGCTACTGACAGCTGAAAGTAATTAACCAAGAGAAAACTCTATGCACCAACCAACAATATCTTATCAAGTTACTTATCACCTATTGCAGTCTTTGACAATAATAGCTTGGAGAAATCTACACCAAGCTACTACCAAGACACCGTTTCGGATTGCGATTGTGTTTTATACTGTATTTGACAGTTATGGAAAATTTTAGTGTTATGTTAGCCATTATCAAATGACTAAGCAACTGATCTATAATAATGGCAGAGACAGCATACCTGTGTCGAGGTTGCCGATGATGGTGTCCTCGCCGAACCTCGCCGTCCGCCACACCGACCACCGCGGCACCCCGCCGTCCTTCTCGAGGCCGAGGAACTGCCACGACCGCGTTGTGTGCAGCCTGTGGCCTCTGTTCGGGAACACGGACAAGACTCCGGGGTGCTCTGAAGAAAAGTTCAGAAACGAATTGTAATTTGTACGACAGTTTCAGATGAAAATTCAGAGAACAACTCTTAACTCACCGGCGATCTTGGCGGCCGCCGCGGCGTCGAGGCTGGCGGCGAAGCCGTTGATGTGCTTCGTGTAGGAGTAGAACATCGCTTCCCGCGCCTTCTCTTTGCTGCATTACCTCAACAAATTGTGAGTGAAATCACGAAAACATCATACATTCAATTATATTTTCTTGGATCAAGAACTGTTCTTTCTTACTCTCCAAGAACAGAGGCAAGGATGTCACAGTGCGACTCAGTGGCCTTCTCCTCGAGCTCTTCTAGGGTTGCACCCAATCGATCGTCATGGGAATGCTCACCGAGGTACACGATGAAAGACTGTTCCAAGAAACAAGAAACACATCAAACAAACAAATCAGTTAATGAACCAATAAATCTTATCTGAAGCAAACAAGATTGAAACAAGAGCTTGCAATCACCTGCTTGGAAGAAGAGGCAGAAATGGCAGGAGGAGCTTGAAGCAGAGCAGAGAAGAGGAGGAAGATAAGATGTACCATGGATGATCTGATACTAGCCGCCATTAGTGCCTTTGAGGAGGTTGCTGTGTGTAGGTGTTTTATATATAGGGTCAGGGGACTCTGTCAAACTTGGATCTCGTAATTGACGCATTATTAGTTCGTTAATTTAGTTATTTTCTTTAATTTTGAAGAGGATTATTAGTTGGTAGTTAGTTATTGTATAGTAGGAGGGCATATCTCCTGGAAGTGTGTGCATGGATGCATATTAATTGAAGCTTCCAATGTCAGATGATTCAGTACATCTGGATTTTGAAGAGGATTAGTAGTTGGTGGTTAGTTATTTTTTTTTAAATTTTGACTAATAATATATCTATAAATATTTAGATTATATGTAAGAAAATTATATGAACATGTTTACCATAAATATTATTTTAATGATATTACAATATTACAATTTTTTTAATTAAAGTTATATCTCGGAGATTGTGTATAGTCCACAGATAACTGTGCAGTGCAATGGTTTTTAATGTATTTAAGTTTAAATTAAGCCCTATCTGTAACATTTTTCAATTTAAGGAATGTAGGCAATTATTTATGGGGAGGTATTGACGAATTTGCATGAAGACCCATGCATCTCTCGGGATCAGTTTTAAAGATGTTTTTTTATCAGTTGATTTGAAATTTTGAAAAGGATGCACATCCAACCATAATTTCTTCCAGTTTTGATGAGTGGCATTTAAATATTTATTTTTAATTTTGTATGCGTCTCTTTCTTTATCATTGGATCAAATTGTTAGCTTTAAATCTAGTCTGTTAGAGTTCAAACTAGTCTCTTTCTTAGTATCTCTGGTGACGGCGGAGGTGTTGCTGGCTTGCGCGGTGGGGACCAACAAGAGAGACGAACGACGAAAGAAAAGGTATGTTGTGGTGATGATGTAGTGAGGTGGTGGTTGGTAGGAATGAGAAGATGGGACAGCGAGGCAGGAGGCACTGACAACGTCTTTCTCCTCGATGTTCGATGGTTGTGTGGGGGTGGGGTGTCAACACGGCTCTCGGTGGGGCTTCAAAAGTCTTAAATTTTGAGCGTCTCAATTTCTTGTTGCTCGATTGATGTTTAAGGTCACGGTACCGACAGGGCTGCGTCCGTGGGTGAATTATTCGCCAATCAGATGGTAGGTTAAAATCCCTGCAGACAATGAGCACTTTTTTCCTATCTATCTCCGTCGTGCTCTATTACCATCCCTGCTAGTGTTTAGGGTAGAAATAGGTTAGGTTTATGACAAAATGAAGTTGAAAAAAATACATATATGATAGATGGACATAGACATAAACAAGAACAAGCAACGTCAATTGATAATTGTAGTGACAAACCATGACAAAAGCATTGTGAAATAATTCTTCTTAGTGGATGTCTATAATCTCTCATACCATCATGGTTGTATACCCCATAATATCATGACTATAATTTTAATGATGTAATTAACCTCTCACACCATCAAACTTGTAATTTTAATGTCATGAATTTTGATAATTTATCAAGTTATGAATTCTTTATAACTCATATAACTATTATAATTCTTCTAATCTCTTCATCTTCTTTGGTTGCCTATTTATAGAGAGTTTGTACATATTAGAATGATACTAAGAGATATATGTGTACACGTGATAATAATATATGGGGAAAAGAATCATTCTCTCATTTTCTTTCCATTCTATCTATAATTCTCTTATTCTTTACACTTTAAAGTTAGAGAGTACATTTTTTTAATAATACATTATCAGCACGAGTGTCTCTAAACATTACTCTCAACAACAATTGTTTGCTTGGTAAGAATTTTCTTGATCATGATATTGTGTTCATGGTAAAATATTCTTTTGGTTTCTTTTGGAGAAATTTCTTTTGCTACAAGTTATAGTTTAATGTTTATTGTGTATCAAATCATATATGATCGTAAACTAGAAGTTCATTGATCGTGATAATTCAATCATAAACCAGAATTATATGATTATAAATTAGAAGTTTACCAATCTTCATAATCTGATTGTAAGTGATCCGTTTGAGATCTAGTCTTGGTTTTCGCACTAGGCTCGCCCAGATTCTAATATGCGGAATAACGGGATATTACTCGGAAATACCGAAACCCAAAGTAATTGCACAACTCTTTATTTCAAAGAGAGCTTTACACGTCGAACGTTAGGCACACTTGCCTACGTCGAAGGAACTATAAGTGTCTAAAACTCAAATAAGTTCTATGACTCTTCGATGATCTAAACTAGACCTATTACAAGGTATTTATAGTCCAATCGTATGAGTACGTATCAAACTTAGTAATCCTAAACAGATAAGTTTAGTTATATATATAGGATTACAATTCCGAACAGGGAACGAATTCCTTTTCCTGGTCGCGAACCAATCCATGGTCGCGAAACCTTTCCGAACACGGTTAAGGTCGCAAAGCCGTATGCGATCAGGACTTGGTCGTGAATCCGTATGCGATCAGGACTTGGTCGCGAATCCGTATGCGATCAGGACTTGGAGATCCTCCCGGATCATGACTCCCTTGTTGAGAAGGAGCCAACCCCCGTTGCGACCTCTCGATCAAACTGGAGATGTGGAAATTGGGCTTGTCCATCTTCTTTTGTGTACCACTTTGCCGCACGTGCTCGTTGATCTTTCCGACCGATTCGAAAAGTCTCCTTTGTGCCACTGCGGGTGGTAGTCACATTCCTCTCCAGAATCACATCGTCACGTAAAGGTCGCCTCGTTGATAGACCAAGTCTTCAACAAATAGTACTATGGTATCTGGCTCATCATCCAACATTGAAGGCTCGAAGAGTTTGAGGTGCTCAACATTGACAACCGAGTAAATATCCATGTATGGAGGTAACACAAGCTGACAAGCATTATTACCCACTTTCCGCAAAATCCGAAAAGGACCATAACGAATGAGTTTGAGCTTCTTACCTTCACCTTTAAGTCTCTCCTTACTCAAATGTAACCATATCATATCACCTTCTTGAAATTGCGCATCAACTCGGTGCCGATCATGTCGCGCCTTGTACTTGAGTTGAGCTTTCAGCAAGTTCTGTTCAACCTCACAATGGAGTCGTTGAATACCTTCCAGGAACTTTTGTGCTCGATCCTGATCAGATGCTTCCTTGCTGTTATGTACTGAGGTAGGGATCACAAACTCCATATCGAATGGACTCTGTGGTAGAAATCCTAAACAGACCTCAAACGGCGACTTTCCAGTCGACCCATGCGCTGCTCGATTAAAAGAAAACTGTAGGTACGGTATGCTTTCATCCCAGGTCTTCGGGTGCTTCGAGTTATATTCTCTCAAGAGATGAATGACTGTGCGATTAACTACCTCGGTTTGACCATCAGTTTGCGGATGAAAAACAGTACTCCTCTTTAGCTTGGTGTCCATCATCGTCCAGAGCGATCGCCAAAAGTGACTAAGGAACCGGGTATCGCGATCAGACACAATAGAAGTCGGCAGTCCGAAGTGTGTCCAAACGTGTTGAAAGAATACCCGAGCTGCCTCTTCTCCCGTGATAATCTTCCGACAAGGTATAAGAACAATCATTTTGGAGAACCGATCAACGACCACGAATAGATAGTCGTTGCCACGTCGGGTCTTAGGCAATCCTCCCAAGAAATCCATGGATATGCTCTCCCATGGTCGTGATGGAACTGGCAAAGGAGTGTACAAACCTAATTTTTGGTTTGCCGGTTTCGAGATGCTGCAGAGACCGCAGCCTCGAACAAACCTAGCCACATCTTGCTGCATATGCGGCCAGAACACATGTCGGTGAAGATTTTGCAACGTCTTTGTAACCCCAAAGTGACCAGCTACCTTCGATGTGTGCGCTTCTCGCATCCATTGAGTTCGAGGTGCTCCACGAGGTATGCAAAGTAAATTGCTCTTGTACAAGAGTCCTTCTCGACGAACGAACTCTGTAGGGTTCCCTGTTTCGACCTCAGTCAGTGCTGTTTGAAAATCAGGGTCTTCACTGTACATAGTGACATAGTCATCATGACATGATGGCTCGATCTGCATGAACGCTGATAAACAGAGGGTTGTAACTGGTGGTCGCGACAACATATCCGCCAATTTGTTGTGTACGCCCTTCTTGTACTTAATCACCAGATTAAACTGCTGCAGATACGACATCCACTTCATGTGCCGAGCTTGCGTAGCTTGGACTGAGTTTGCAAATATTGCAATGGTTGATGGTCGGTGTGGACAACTGTCTCTTTCCCCAAGAGATAACACCGCCAATGTTTCACAGCCTGATGCAGTGCGCATAACTCCTTATCATAAGTCGGGTAATTCTTCTGAGCTCCCTGGAATAACTCAGAGTGATATGCCACTGGTCGACCTTCTTGCATGAGCACTGCGCCCATCGCATAACCTGAGGCATCGGTTTTTAGCTCGAACGGTTTCTGGAGATTTGGCAAAGCTAACACAGGCGTCTCGCTGATCTTCCTTTTCAGCAAGAGAAACGTGTCATCATGTTTCCCTGTCCACTCGAACTTCTGATCGATCCTGGTTAATGCATGCAACAGAGAAGCCATAATCGAGAAGTGTCGGATGAACTTCCGAAGGTATTGGCATGCTCCCACAAAACTACGCACATCCGTAACTATTCGCGGTCGCGACCATTCACGAATCACTTTGACCTTGTCCGGGTCGATTTGCAACGTACCGTTGCCGATTATGAATCCGAGGTAAAGTAGAGTTTGCTGACCGAACTCGCACTTCTTATGGTTGAGGCGAAGTCGATGTTGCCAAAGCTGTTCGAACACCTTTTCGACATGAATGAGGTGCTCATCCCACGAACGACTATAAACCAATATGTCGTCGAGATACACGATCACAAAGTCGTCGATGAACGGTCTCAATACGTCATTCATAAGACGCATGAAAGTTGCCGGGGCGTTGCAGAGACCAAACGGCATGACCAGCCATTCGAACAGACCTTGCCGTGTTTTGAACACGGTCTTCCATGTATCCTCCTCTCGGATGCTGACTTGATGATATCCTGACTTAAGATCCAATTTGGAGAAGACAACAGCATGCTTCAATTGGTCTAGCAGGTCATCAATACGAGGAAGGGGGTACCGGTTCTTGATGGTGATCATGTTCAGTGCTCGATAGTCGATGCACATACGCCAAGTCCCATCTTTCTTTGGTACTAACACCACAGGAGATCCACAAGGTGAACTACTTGGTTGAATGACACCATTGTTCAGCAACTCACCAAGTTGTCTCTTGATCTCTTCATTCTCCAATACTGAGTTGCGATACATACTCAGATTGGGCAGTGTCGCATCGGACAAAAGCTGAATTTCGTGTTCGACTGGACGTTTCGGCGGACGACCCTGGGTAGTCTCGAACAGATCACTGTATTTCTCCAGCAGTCTCGACAAACGACCAGAATCCTCTCGGCACGCCAGCGACAATGCTGGTCGAGTACCCTCACCTTGATCAATGGGTCGAATCATGACAAGCACATACTTGTGACATGCATTAACAATTCGTTTGGCTTGATTTGCGGTAATCAAGTTCGAAGTATTGACGTGGATGTCTCTACTGATCACGAACTTAACTCCGTCTTTGGTGAGGTCGTACTTTTGCGCTCGCCGATGGAAGTGAGCGTCTCGATCATACAAATACGGACTCCCAAAGATCACCTAACAGATATCGATAGGGACAACATCGCATTGCACCTCATCGATATATCGTGCAAAGATCGCAAACTTCAACACACACTGACTCGTAATCTGTTGGTTCACGTCGGATGTAAACCAACCCAGCGGATATGGTCGCGGGTGTGTGGTTGTCTTCAAACCAAGTCGCCGAACCAGTCCAGCGGAGACCAGATTCTTCTGACTTCCTGGATCGAATATCGCTGCGACCACTTCGTGCTTCACCTGGATGTTGATGGTGAACAAGTCCTCCGTTGGGTGATGGTCGTTCGGTGGATCGGAACCCTTCTCCTCCGGCATTGCCATCAGAGACAAGGTCGTATCCGCCTCATTAACCGAATTCATTCGGACAACTTCTTCGTCGGGTGAAGTCGCAGTAGTCGTGGCTGTTCTTTTCCCTGGTCCGTTTTTCTTTGGTCGAAATTCAGGATGAAGCTTGTAACATTTGTCCTTGGTATGCCCCGCGACTTGACAATTTTCGCAAAAGGCACCCGTGCCCGATTTTGAAGCGTTCTTCTTCGGACTCGGCTTTTTCTTTGTTGAGGTCGCATTTTCCTTCGTGCTTTTGTCGCTGCGGGATTTATTCTTCTTCTTGATTGCCATAGCAGTTGTGCTCGCGGTCGCAATGTCTTGGACACCGAACAGACTTAGATCAGTACTGATCGATTTCTGAAGTCCAGATGTGTACTTCCGAAATACCTGAGGGTCGGATAGTGAGATGCCAATGACCATTGCTTGTCGCCGAAACTCTGTCGTATAGTCTTGGACGGTCTGGTCGCGCCGTTGGTACAATCTGTGCTAACGCTCCCATCTCTCCTCAAGGTAACCCATCGGATAGAATTATTGTCGCAGAAGTCGTTTGAATTGACCCCACGCAAGGTCGTCAGCTTCACCACTGGCGACAAGGGCCTTCCACCATGTCTTGGCGTGGTCCTTCATCTTCAAAGATGCAAATTTGACCTTTTGAGTGCTACTAAACCCTTTCAGGTCAAAGTAGGTCTCAAGTTGGTCGATCCAAGAATCCAGCTTCTCGGCATCGATCACCCCATCATATATGGGTATATCAATCTTAGCGTCGACTTTAAAAGATCCAACAGCTAAGGAGGTGTTGGCGAGGTCGTCGGTCTTGTGGTCGCCTTCGTCTTCATCTTCGTCTGCCCTGCGCAAGTCTTCACCAGTCTTCTCAGCCATAACCTTCCCTACTTCAGGAGGTACAATCATGGCCTGCTGCTTAATCCAAGCAAGCACGGTTTCCATGTCGGTGGAGAGCTTAGCCACTTTTTCGGCTAGGTTAGCTTGAACGAGGGTATCGTCAGACATTGTCGAAGACGCGGCTGTAGGAACCGTCAATTGATCACCTGGAATTTCGCTGGAAGTTTTGTAACCCTGGCGAGTCTTCACCATCCACAGGATAGGAAAGTCGCTCTGATACCAACTTGATCCATTTGAGACCTAGTCTTGGTTTTCGCACTAGGCTCCCCCAGATTCTAATATGCGGAATAACGGGATATTACTCGGAAATACCGAAACCCAAAGTAATTGCACAACTCGTTATTTCAAAGAGGGCTTTACACGTCGAACGTTAGGCACACTTGCCTACGTCGAAGGAACTATAAGTGTCTAAAACTCAAATAAGTTCTATGACTTTTCGATGATCTAAACTAGACCTATTACAAGGTATTTATAGTCCAATCGTATGAGTACGTATCAGACTTAGTAATCCTAAACAGATAAGCTTAGTTATATATATAGGATTACAATTCCGAACAGGGAACGAATTCCTTTTCCTGGTCGCGAACCAATCCATGGTCGCGAAACCTTTCCGAACACGGTTAAGGTCGCAAAGCCGTATGCGATCAGGACTTGGTCGTGAATCCCTATGCGATCAGGACTTGGTCGCGAATCCGTATGCGATCAGGACTTGGTCGCGAATCCGTATGCGATCAGAACTTGGAGATCCTCCCGGATCAGTAAGTCAGAAGTTTACTAATCGTGATAAATTAATTATTTCACATGGTCAGTTGGATCATCCCAAGTCAATATGATGAAAAAAATCATTGATAATTCATATGAAAATTTAGAAAGAACCAGAAGATTCTTCGATTAATGATCTCTTATGTGTGGTTTGCTCTTAAAAAAAGAGATCATCATTGGTTAAATTTGAGACTGAATCCCTTGATTTTTCAGAACACATAAGGAGATATATGTGGACTTGTAGATCCACCAAGTGGACCATTCAAATATTTATCGTTTTAGTCGATGCATCGACTAGATGGTCACATATCTCCATGTTATGAAATCGTAATCTGGAATTTGTGAGATTATATATTGGCTCAACTAATTAAGTTTTGAGTTTTAAGCATAATTTTTAGATTATGTTTTGATAATTCCAGTGAGTTTATTTAAAAATTTTAGTGATTATTATATGTCAATTAAAATAATTGTTGAACATTCCGTAGTATGTTCATATAAAAAATGACATGATAAAGTTAATGATGAAATATTTTGAGCAAATAGCAAGACCATTGTTGATGATATCAAAACTTAATATATGTTTGGAATCATGATATAGTTCATGTGGTTGTATGGATTCGCATCAAGTCAATAAGTTATAATATTTTCTCTTATTAAAATTAGTTTTGTCAAGAATTAAATATTTCTTATCTAATAATTTTGGATGTGTGGTATATATTCAGTTTCTCCAAAATAACATATTAAGATGAGATGGCAAAGAAAATTGGGAATATATATTGGGAATGATAATCCATTTATAAATAAATATTTTGAACTATCAACGGGAGATTTATTAGAAGCTAGATATGTTGATTGTGATTTTGATGAATCAAAATTTCCAACAGTAGAGAGAGAAAATAAACAGTTAAATAATAAGTTAAGTTGAAATGAATCGTCATTATCTCATTTTGATCCTCATACAAAACAATGTGAACAACAAATTCAAAGAATAATTTATTTATAAATTTTAGCAAATCAAATATCATACGTTTTTACGGATACAAAAAGAGTGACAAAGTCATATATATCAGTTGCTAATGCTCCTATAAAAATTGATGTCCTAGAAGGATAACCATCTACCTCTAATGAGACAAAAGCAAACATAAATCATGGTAGACCATTGGTTTCCAAAAACAAAATCCTCACAAAAAAAGAGCAAAGATTCAAGATGGTCAAAACTTGAGGAAATAATAATCTTAGAAAATTTTCTGAAGAGATAGTAGGTATGACTAATAATAATGTCTATGAAGAACTCATGTATTAGATTGTTAAAAAAAATGAGATATCACTAAATTATGTCATACCTTAAAAATTATAGAATCAAGATGAAATCGACGGCGGTGATGCATTTGCACACACTATAAATTATGAATGATAATAAGAATCAAGAATCTAGACCTTGAAGAATACAAACATATAAATGATTGGACAATATGGTTTGATGCAATGAGAAGACATACTCTCCCGAAGAGAGAAGTTTTTTGGGCTTGTAGTTTGTACACCTGAAATGTAAAATATGTTGGTTATAAATGGATCTTTGTGTAAAAAATAAAATGAAAATTTTAGAAATTATGAGATATATAGCATGATTATTTGCATAAGATTTTACCAAAAATCTAATATTGATTATGAAGAGACATACTCTCTTGTGATGGGTGTAATAATTTTTGATATTTTATTAGTAAGGTGATGAAAGAAAGTATTGATATGTGTGTAATACTTGATGGATGTCTCAAGGATTAAAACTATCAGAAGCAAGTTCTCAAGAACAATATTCAATTAAATTATTGAAGTCAATTTGGGTGATGGGATATAGTCGTCTTACTGAATATTTGATAAAAGAAGAGTAGAAAGTGATGTGGTCACATTCTTGGTCCTGAAGGGCCATACATACTTAAGTATTATAAGAATGCAAATTATCTTGTTTCTGATATATGACATGATATATTATTTTCTATTAATTTATTAGTGAGATATAACTCTTGTGCTATAGGAAAATATTGAATGAGGTGAAGTACGTACTTTGTTATCATCATGGTACAAAAGATATGTTTAAATTTTCCAACATATCTAAGAAAGATTTAGTTGATTTGCAGATGTAGAGTATCCTTATAATCCTAATAACAGTTGATCACAAACTAGTTTTATTTCTGGTGGCACTACTATTTTATGACATTCAGTGAAGTAGACTATTACTGCAACCTCATCTAATTATATAGAAATTTTGTCAATCTGAAACTTGTGGATAATTATAGTTCAAGAAATCTAACACGATATATTTAAAAAGTTTGTGGTTTAATTTTTGTAAAGGAAGCACCAAAATCCTTATATGAGGACAATTACATTATCACCCAAATGAGAAAAGGATATTTAAGGAAGAAAGAAAAGAACATATTTCAGCATTCATGATCTTCAAAAGGATAATATCATAACATTCAACAAATGTGCTCAAACAAGATTTTTATGGATGTATTTTTTGAAGGCGCTTCCTACGACAAAATTCAAGAAACTAATTTAAAATGGGTTGCATCAATTTAAATATCACTATTGACCTGATTCCCAAGAGGAGTGGATATGTATATACTCTTTTTCTCTTAGTCATAGTTTTTTCCTACTGTTTTTTTTATAAGATTTTTTATAAGACATACATATTCACAAGTTATGGACATCCAAGGGGGAGTGTTGTGAAACAATTCTTCTTAGTGGATGTCTATAACCTGTCATATCATCATGATTGTATACTCCATTATATCATGGCTAAAACTTCAATGGTATAATCTCTCACACTATTAAATTTGTAATTTTAAGGTCATTAATTTCGATAACCTATCAAACTATGAATTCTTTGTAACTCATTTGGCTATTAGAATTCTTCTAGTCTCTTTATTTTTCTTGGTTGCCTATAAATAGAGTGTACATATTGGAATGATAATAAGAGATATGTGTACACATGACAAGAATATATGAGGAGAAAAATTATTCTCTCATTTTCTCTGCATTCTCTTTATAATTTTCTTATTTTTTATATTTTATAGTTAGATAGTACATTTTTTATAACAATTGCTTATTGATTATATTACCTATCTATGAATGTTGGAAACAAAAATCAGGTGAAGTCATCATTTTGTTGATTGCTTTGACTAATCCAAACCTTTTCAGCTAATTAATCTATATTTACTATACAATGTATCAGTTTTGAATTTCTAAATGTGTAATCCAAACAATATTGTACATGATTTGAGATATTAAACAACTATTATTTAACATTGATCCTACCATAACCTATACCTCCTAATTAAAGGCTTAACTTTACTCTCATTTACTCTTTTATGAATGAATCATGTGTTATTTGGAGGATATTTTTAAAGACTATTATGTTCTACTAATAAGCAAACATAAAAAACAAATATAGTGGACAGATTGTCACTAGCTATGACAAATTCAGAAATACCCAAATTTCATGTAATGTTATATCAAAATTTTCTTTTTTTACGTATTTTCATTAGACCTCTGCAGCTAGTTTATTTAAATTTTTTGGATTTTCGGAGGTAAGTTGCATTTCTAAACCTTTTATTGTTTATTTGTTTTTAAATTTCATATTTCAAATATCAATATATTCATATAAATCCTACATTTCGCTTACTAATTACTTAAAAGACCTTCTTGTTGTTATCAACTCATTTTATAAGATAACCCTATCAATCTGCAGTATATAGTTGGTGAGATGTCAACCTTAATATTGACCACCAGTTGGCGGGCAAATTTTTTAAAAAAGTTATTGTGTCTTTATAAATGATAATATTTGTTATGTTGGTCACACGTATTTATCATCCTACTAATCTTATTCATCCCCACCCTCATAATTCAACTAAATGTACACATAAAAATAGAAAAAATTAAAAGTCAAATCTATTATCTTTTTTTATTCATGTGTACACACTCTAACCATCCGGATATACTTGTGGGGACAGCATGTAGTAATTTTTAGTTGCTGTAAGGTAATATTTAATTCCATCTGGTAGATGGGAGGTTAGATAATAATGTAATGGGAGATAATTTAGGGACAGTGCGTCTAGATATTACACACTGATAAATTTTTACAAACAAAATAATTCGCTCTGGCACAAGAGGTTTTAGCCTAGTATGAATTAGAGTTTTCACCCTAACCATCCAGATATTTATTTTTGAGTCAATAACCATGCATTCAGATCACTTGATACATAAAAAACTATTTGAATATTTGGGAAGAAAATTTTATAAAATCTTATCTCACATAAAAAATATAAGACCCACTTTTATTTGCTAATTAGGTTGTATAAATAAGTGGTTAACACGTACTCCTGATCTATATCAAATAGAATTATAATCCATATAAAATAGTCGCATTCGAACCTTAATTGTGAATCATATCATTCAATAATCAAAAAATAAGTCCCATATAATTTTATAAATTCAGATCTTATAAAATTTTCCTCGATATCTACGAGCAAACAAAACTCTACTTTCAGTTAAATCCATAGTCAAATATAAAATATGATCTTATCCTCAGTGTGTTGAAGAGCATCTTAAAACTTCCAAATCAAGCAATCAATCCTATCGTCATATTTTCAATCTTTTAAGAAAATCGATAACTAATCCCGTTGCTCTCGTAGAGAATAGAGTTCAAATTCCAATATATATAAGGTATAGGTTTAAATACAATATTACAGTGTAAGCCTTAAATCGCTTGTTTTAGTCAGCTCTACCTGCCCTATAAGAATGTATGGTTGACCTCACAAGCGAATGCAGGTAAAAAGTGAATGTATGAGTCGGGAGCTTTTAATATTTCTAAGTCCATCTCTCAGTCCACACTGAGAATCTTTAATACGCTGTGATTGTTAAGTTAATCTATCTTAAAATTTTTTTGATCCACCATGATAATTCTTAATATGCCCTAACCACTTGCTTGATCACCCAATTGGATGTGGCAAACTGGCTTGTACGCTCGATCCGAGTGTTTCTCCCAGCCTAACCGGAAGGCAATCTTTTGCATCCCTGAGCAGCTGACTCGCCTGTCTCACCGGTGCAAGCTAGGCCACCAATCAACCCTTGCTCCAATCCCATCATCCCTGCCATTGAAATAATTAAATTTTGTAGGACATCTAAAAATGGGGAGGCATGATCTATCTATCACTTTGGGTAGAAAGCAAGCGACCAAGCCATGATGCGAAGAGAGTGGCGCAACTTCGTGAGCTTACGTGTATTGGATCTATAATTGACTTGAGATCATGCATTTTTACACTCTCCCTCCACAAAATTCCATTGCATTTTACTCTTTCAAATTCTCCGATAAACAATTTAGATCGTTAATATTTTAGTGATAAATTATAAAAATATAATATTATGAAAACATTTTTGACAACAAAACTGTTTATTGCATTTTTATATAATCAATGTAGATATTTATAATATATCAATGATCAAAGTTAAAACAAGTTTAACTATATATTTATTATAGTGATAGATTTTTATTAAGGTAGAGGGACTAATTTGTTGGTGCACAAGCAAATTAGCTAGTGGTTTGACTTGCACATGCAAATGGAATTGATGCAAAATTAGCGTGAAACTTTGACACAAATCAAGGTGGGTAGGTCCAAATCCAACCCATCCATCACCTTTTATCATTCACAGGTTGGCATTCCGCAATTAACCAGTTCATCATCTAGTGCTTCATGCAATTTTTCATTTCATGAATTTTTTTTTGCCAATTTAATGTGGGTATGGAAGCGTTGTTACGTCGGTGATTGGGTCATCGATCACAGCTCAAAACATCTATTTGGAATAAATTATTGGTTACTTTCTTTTTATCTCAGCACCGTCCTACTTGACTGGTGTGTTTATTGAAAAGAAATAATTATAATAGTTGAAATGTTTGGTGGTGAAAATTAGAGGAGAAGTGTTAAGTATGAGTAGATTATCAACGGTTTTTTTGTCTCAGACATGAGAAAAAATGTTGAAGTATATTGAATAGATTATTTGTCTTTTTTTTTTTTTGAAAAAAATTTAAAGTGAGCAGGTCAGGATGGGAAAATCAACATCTCGTGCAGGTGTTAGTTTATTGAAGACTAGCTTGTGATAGTCTACTAAGGCGGGAATTTTTAAATAGTTTGTTTTTTAAATATTTAATATTTTCAGAGTGTTATGGTGATAATTATTGCTGAATTAAATGGTCATGAACCGGATGCATTGAACAAGAAAGCAAACAGTAGCAGCACGTCATGAAAAGCAACAGATACTGAAAACCTAATTGTGCAGAATTAAAGCTCAACTTTCATATGAAAAGCATGCATATACCCGGTCTGATATAACTACATAAGAATTTGCCTTTCATTCAACCACGTGATCTATTGTTATGATATGAGCCCAATATGTGTGATCATGTGTGTATATATGAAAATGATCATATATTTCTGAGTGTATAAATTTTTAACATTCAAATACATTATCTTTACATGTAATCTGTGTATTATTTTGATTACTGATATACATGTACAATACTTTTAATTAAGTATGATATATACTTATACTTTTCTAAATTGTAAGGTATATATATATATATATATAGACACATATATGTATTGTAAGGTATATATATACATATATACATATATATACATATATGTATATGTATATAGACACACACACACATATATATATATATATATATATATAGTGAAGTATGTTATACGATTGTAAAATTATAAATTATATTTTTTCATAAATAATATAATAGACAACTAAAAAAGTATATGTATAGTCAAAAATAGTATCTATGATAAATACATATACATAGTGTAATTTAAAGATGAGAGTAAATATTCTTGAAAGTAAAAATAACTTCCTATATATATAAACACGAGTTTGCAGTGTCATAAATAAACTTCTTTTTTCCCTTAAAAAATAAATTTTGCTTTCTGTGGTGTCAATTCTCGTATACTGCATTTTTTCGGTGTCATCCAACAAATTTCCCCCTTATTTTTTTAATTTCAGCATGGAGTGTCATTTGAAGTCATATATGGCGGGGGAAACGGCGAGATTGGAGGCGTAGAATCCAATCTTGTCCAAATTTGACAGCTATAGTACGAAATTTGAACATTTCTTGCCCAAACATTTGATCAAATCATGCCATGAATTAATGCATGCAAGTCTTTGCAAGGACCACATAATCCACTGATCATACCCACTGGTCCTGTCATTCGCACCATAATTAACAACAATCAGCTATTTGTATTACAAGTATCAATAATTAATAGTAGTTATGATTTACTTTTTCACCATCTCATATCAAAATAAGTCTCACGCATGTCCATCACTACTGCCCCCACAATCTTCTCATCTTTCTCACCACTGTCGTCCCACTCCTGCAATTGAGGTTTGTGGTCAAACCATCATGAGATATGAATGTGTGAGTTTGAATTGGATGAGATAAACACATGATGGTAGGGTTGGAAACGAGTTGAATTCGAGCAAATCTAGGCGGACTCGACTCAGACTTGATAGTGTATTAAGTTTGGCTCCAAATATTCATGAACTTAGAATTAGGATCAGACTCGGTTCGAAGCAAACTCGATAGAGCTCGAATTCAGCTCAATAAGCAAATAGATGTAGTTCAAATTTGTCTTTCTTGTGAGTTTTGATTGGGCTCGTTCGAGTTCAATTAAGTTCGGCTCAAAAATGTGCATTACAATTTAATTCGAGTTTTAACGAGTTGAGTTCGAACGAGCTAAAGAAGATTTAGGCTCGACTCGAAATTTTACTTGAACTTTACCTCAAACTTGAACTCAGTTTGTTAAAAGCTTGAGTCCATCCCGAATAATTCACGAGTTTCAATTTTTTTGTCCGATGGTAAGCAAAAAGTCTGATTCAATCGAGTCTGATGGAATGGTTACCCGGCGGGACATGTGAATTATTGCAAGTGTATGAGAGTGCCATAAGCACCATCATCCCATGCACAGTGGTGCACGCCACTGCTTGTAACTTTGAGCCCATTTAGCAACAATTAACTATGGAGGCCCAAGTAATGTCTATTCAAACAAGCCACTTTCTAAAAAGTAAAGGCGTAAACGATAGATAGCGTTTTCAAATGCTTGTAGTAACTTGCATGTGGCTGCTTGTGATTGTAATCTTGCTCCTTGAGATGCTTCAATGGCGTAGCCACGTCGGCCGCGGTGAACACGAAGCGTAGGACAAGCCCTGTGTCACTGTTACTAGATGAATTCTAAAAAACTCAGATTTAAAAATGAAATTGTGCAATCGAGATTGCAAGATATATAAATGAATTGACAAGATCATGAAGAGAATCTAAAATGATCGTAACAATTAGTCATGTCTCTCAAACCATAATTAACGGACAATTTGTATTATGGATATCATAAAGAGCAAATTATGTTTTTTACTTTCCTCCCCCTCACACCCAAATAGACCCCACTCAAACCAATTTCAACCACCACTGTTCTCATCCTATTCTTATCATCAAATAGTTTAAATTAGATTATCATAACATATTAATATGTGAGTTTAGGTTTGACAAGATAACCATACAATGACAAATAAAAGTTCTATGTCAATCGAATGGTTAGCTGGTGGGAAAGGTGAATAGTTGCAGGTTGTAAGTGTATGAGAGTGTCGTAACCGCCACCATTCCATACGGCAGGCGCAAGTGATGTCTATTTCGGAAAGCCACTTTCTAAAAGTGAAGACGCAATGCACGCATAGCACTTGTCAATTGTCGTGACAGAAAGCGTATCGTCAATTCTCCGCCTCCGCTAGAAGTTTGGGAAGCAGAAATTTTATCGCTTTAGAAGAGGAACTTGAATTTCATGAGATTTGCCAAGAATGCCGTCTCTTTCGGAAAAATTAATGGATCTCATTGAAGTAGTTCCTGTATAACTCAATTTCGGGCATGGTATATTGCACTATATCATTTGAAAAAAAAAACACTTAAAAATTTATATATGAACAAACGATGTAGCCCACTATTGTCCCACAATAGCTCCGTTATAATATTTTTAGATATAAAACGCTACATAATTGAATAAAACTAAGCAAACATATCTTTGGTTGCTATATAAACGATTAAATCCGTTATTTTTGTAGTCGCGATAGGTATACAACAGTCTACTATGCTATATAAGTCAATTTTTTTGAATTTTTAAAACAACGTTTTCTTCTTAGTCTTCTTCAATTCTCATATTTGTTATATTAAAATTTAATTAATTTGGCTCCTATAAATAGTAAATATCAAATATCAGTTAAACTCTAAATACCTCCCCTAATTTCTATATTGATATAAACAATATCTCACATACTTTGCATGACTTATCTATATGAAATTATAATCACAACATCTAACAACTTGAGCCCCAGTTGTGGTTCCATGCAGCACTAGCCGCTGCTTGGCACCCTGCGCGCCCAAGTCAATCGACCCTAGCCCCCGCATGGTCCTTGCCTGTGCCCCGTGCAGCCATCCCCACGTGGCCTTGTCCTCGCTTGACTCCCGAGCCACACCTTTGCTCGTGCCTCGGTACCCCCTTGCCCACGTAGCGCCCAGCCGAGCTGCACCTATGCGCCCAAGCCCAACTATCGGCTACGCCCCTGCACGTCCTCGCACGCCCGTGTGTGCCCCACTCGCCCTGGTGTCCTGTGCCCGTGGGCCCTAGCATCCCGTGCCTACACATTGAGCATCATTTGGCCATGCCCCATGCATGTACAGTGTGCACCCAGGCCATACTCTAGCACCCATGGTCGCATCCCTGCCCATCCCGGATGCACTCCAATGCTGTGGTCGCGTCCCTGCATGTTTTCATGTGCATCCAGTGCGTCTTGTGTTGCATCTAGGTCTTCATGCCTAACCCTAATTTTGATGATTAATGAAAACAAAGTGTTTTAGACTAACTGTGCTTCTGAGATTTTTGATACAGAGTTTGTTTGGGAAGAAATACGAGATGATCAAGATGAACCTGACATGAAGTGAAGCACGAGGTGCAGAAGAGCAAAGACAAGATGCAAACGTGAAGATGTAAAGGACCTAAGGTAATCTGTAATTTCATTTTCTTCCGATCTTGGAGTTTGGAGATAGATCAGTTAATGACTTTGTTGCTTAGATTTTAACCGTACTATAAAGAGGGGTTGCAAAAGTCCTCTCTTTTATCTCCAGCATAAACCGAGAAACTTAGGTCATTGCATTGCATCTATTTGGTTGGATTTGATCTGAATTTGATTTGAAAGATTTGGATTTTCAGTTGAGTTTTTGACAGTAGAAGAGTTTTTCAAATTTCTATAAAGATCTAGGCAGATCTGGTTTTTGTTTCTGTTGACAAAAATGTAGCTCTTAAAATTATCTTTCAAACGAGCTATTAAACACCTCTTTTGGAAAACTGGATTTAAAGTTATAGCTGTTTTTGTTCAGGATAACTGTCAGTTTGCTAAACTGACTGTCAGTTTGAATGTCAGTTCAGTTAAACTGACAATTGTCCAGAGAGAGTGTATTTTGGGCTGAAAATTTTTGAACTAAACTGACTGTCAGTCTGGAGTTCGACCTCAGTTGTGTTTATTTGAGTTCCTATTTGATCTGGTCGCTTTGTGGTCGAATTGACTGTCAGTTTGTGAGACTGACTGTCAGTTGGGGGTTTCAAGTTTCCATATACGACCACAAACTGCTAGCTATTTTTTATCCGCAAATTTTGTCAGTCGTTGGTTCTGGAATTGATTGTCAGTTCTGTTGGATCTAGGTAGATCTAAGTATCTAGGTTTTGATGATTAATGACGCTTTGGATAAATCCATTGTGATTAAAGTTAATCGGAAGATGTCAGTTTTGATGATCAAATGATAAATTAGATAAATCATGATTTAGCACAAATGAATTGAATTGATTATCGGTAAACCCTGAATTGGATGTTTCCTCAGTTGCGGGTTTGATATTGATGCATACGTAGAGGGGGAGCTCGGTGGTTGCATCAAGCTTGTGCAAATTGATTGATCAAGATGTTATATGTTAAATTTTGAGATTGATGACTCCAGTTGTGGACTTGATATTGAAACATATGTTGAGGGGGAGCTCATCACCTTGATTAGATTGATATAATGACATGAGTAGTATAGATTGTGTGCGTATGTGTTTATCATCTACGATCTATATGATTATATTCTATCTCATACTCATTTGCTACTCGTTGAATATGGTTGCATCATTTCACTGGAATGAGAAACTGTCGAGCTAACTCCTGTGTGGAGTAGTTTCTCTGGTGGTGATTAATGACGACCTATATTTGAGACTAATATTGTGTATTGAGTGTACGTATTGTAGTCTCAGTTTGATTGCAGGATAAAAGTGAGCAAGGACATGAGGAGGATGAAGACGATATGAGACATCCCGAGAAAGGTCAAGCTTAGTAAGGACGACCTTTGCGAAGACAGGTGTCAAGCGGTGGAGCTTCGCGTGGTCAAGCTTAGCGGGATCGAGCTTTGCGATGACGAGCGTCGAGTGATCGAGCTTCACAAGGTCAAACTCCACCTAAGATAAAATCCAAGATTAGGGATTGTTTTCTTAGGGTTTTACCGGTTTCGGTGTTTGGAGACAGACCGGGTTGATAGGTTTCTTTTTACTAATTTGACCGTACTATTAAGAGGGGTTGGAAACTAGTAGCTTGAATCTATCTAGTGCGGAAGCTCAGATGCATTCATATCATCTTGCACTAGTGTCTTGCATTGCTAGTGAGTCTAAGTGTAGTTCATGTGCATTAGAGTAAATGTTTTGAAAACTGCACTTAGTCTTGATCACCAGCTATTTAAATTGGTTTATTTATCTAGAGCTGGTCGTGGTTGTATTTGCATATTCTGATCGTATTAGTGTTGATACATGGTCGTGGTCGTGTCGCTTGTTTGGCGGCTTTCTGTTTAGGATTTGTGTGTGGTCATAGGAGTTCGGATTGGTCGTACTAGTCTTCGGCTCGCTTGCGTACGCTCGACCAAACCCTATCGACCACCTGTTTTCAATTGGATGTCAGACCTGTGTGGTCGTGGTCGTTGCTGAGTGACAGAAATCAAATCCGTGAGAAAACGGCAAATCCGTATGTGTAAATACTCTAAATTGTATTTGAGATGATTTTTGGATTGGACATTTTGATAGTAGGAAAGTTTCTGAGTTTGTTAGAAGTTTATAGACATTTCTAGGTCTTGCTCCTGTTGACAAAATTGTAGAACTCTGAGTTATATTTCCAACAAGCCAAAAATCACCTTAATCGGATCTCTAGATCGAAAGTTATGTTTGTTTTACTCTCAGTGTGCAGTGGCCGGACTTTGTCCGGGCATGGCCGGACATTGTCCAGCCTGTACAATTTTTTTCAGCCTTTTGCTGAGTGTAAACAGAGACATATCCATCCGTCCGGAGCTATCTGTCCGAAGTGGCCGAACATTGTCCGATATGGCCGGACAATGTCCGGCCTGTACAAATTTTTTAAGCCCAGAAATGAAACAGAGACAAATGCATCTGTCCGGGGCATTTGTCCGTCATGGGCGGACTTTGTCCGAAATGGCCGGACATTGTCTGGCCTTTACAGAAAAATCGCCCAACGGTAACTGACACATTGCAACAACTGTTTTCGTTGAATTGGGCATACATTGTCTGAAGTGCCCGGACAATGTCCGGCCTGTACAACTTTTGGCCTGGTTTTTTGCAAACGGCTAGTTTTTCATTGAGGCTATATATACTTCGTGTTTCGCTTCATTTTTGGGTGCTCAAAGACTTCATTCTTCAGCTGAAAACCTAGCCAATTGAGTTGCATATATGTTATTGCATTTGGAGGCTAGAATTGAGCCCAAATCTAGAGTGATTTGTGAGAGAAAGTAAAGTGTGTGAAGTTAAGAGTGCTTAGTGCATTTGAATCACCATTGGCTTGCTAGTGCTAGAATGTTGAGCATATCATTTGCATATTTGAGCTTCTAGCACTCGATTTGTTCAAGTGAGCGTGTCCGGCTTGTTACTCTTGGCTATCACCTTCGCCTAGACGGTGCCGGAGGAGAGTCGCGATCTCTCCAATTGAAGTTTGTCGGAGAGGCCGGCAAAGGATTGTGAAAGGTGTGGTGCTCGCCTATCCAGTGTGGAGAAGGAGCAACCCTAGTGAGATATCCTTCGTGGATATAGAAGCGAGGTTCCGAGAGAACGCTTCAACGAGGAGTAGGGGAGACCGGGCGAGTCTCCGAGACCTCGGTAAAAATATTATGTCAATTGCGTATTTCATTCTTGTTTTATATTCATCTTGACACAATTGCTAAATTTTCTTTTGTTACATGATTTGTTGAATTGTTTATATGGTTGAATGCAACTAGTTGATTGAATTGTTTTAAGCCTTATTATATAATCTAACTCAAACAATTATCTTGTTGAAATAGCTTAGTGGGAAAAAAATTTAAAGCCTTCTAATCACCCCCCTCTAGTCGGCATCCTCGATCTTACAAGTTCCTCATACTGATTATCAGTTTGTACTGATTTGTTTCCTTTTTCAACCACCAACGGCTAGCATTGTTTTCTCCGGATTTTTCTTCTCTCTGGTCGTGACCTAAACTGACTGTCAGTTTGGCAAACTGACTGTCAATTTGAGCTGCTGATTTTTAGCTCGAGCTTCAACGTCTCTTTTGAGACTTGAGGCTATAAATAGAGGGCTTGAGCATTTGTTTTATAGAACAAGCAGCCTTCTAGTCATATTCACTCTTGAGCTTTAGCGGTTTATACAAAATCTTGATCTTTTGATCAAGTTGAGTGTTTTCTGATCCACCGAGAGTTTCAGTTCTTTGCATTTGCATACTCGTAGTTTCTCGGTGCGTGTTTGGAGGTCTAGAGAAGACCTTGCTGTCTATTTCTCTTGGTGAGCGCCCTCACCTAGACGGTTCGGAGGCGTGGCCGTTGACCTCTCCAGTTTGGAAATTGTTGGAGAGGCTCGGTAAAAGTGTACAAGGCATCGATGCTCGCCTTTCCGGAGTGGACAAGGAGCAACCACTAGTTGATAATACCATTCGTGGGTATTGAGGTAAAACTCAAGTGACTTGAGTGCTTCAACGAGAATTAGTGGAGACTGGGCGAGTCTCCGATACCTCGGTAAAAATCACTGTGTTTGTTCTCTTCTCTTCTTGCTCATATTATTATTTGTTCTTGATTTGCAAATATTTGTTTTAAATTTGAAGTTTTAAAAGCCTGCTATTCACCCCCCCTCTAGTCGGCATCCTTGATCCTACATCGTGCTCCCATGCAAGCCGTGTCCGATCATGCTAGTGTCCCTGCCCTCGTTGTTCTGTTTGTTTTTCGCAAGTTTCTCGTTGATTGCTCCATTTCTAGCCTTGTCGCCATCTCCGTCAAGCTTTGTACTCTTTAACTGAGCCGAATCTCAATCCTTAGTGTTGAGTCAACCTTTATTATATTGATTATTTTGGTGATTAATGACAAACTTGAATGTGAGACTAATGAGTTTGATGAGTTTATATTAGTCATATTTGGATTACGAGATGATGACGATGAAGATCATCTAGGAAAGGATGCATGTTCGAGCTTTATCAAGTATAAACGAACTCCACAGGTAAAATTGAAGATTAAAGATCTAGTTTCTAGGATTTTACCAATTTTGATGTTTGGAGACGATTGGATTATTAGACTCTTATTTCTTAGTTTTGGCTGTACTATAAAGAGAGGTTCATAATTAGTAGCTTGATAATTTCTTGTGTGGGAAGTTTAAATACATGCATCATTCATTCACTAGGTCATCAAATTATTTGTGAATTGATTTGGATGGTTAGTAAAGGCATCGGTGCTTAAACTTGAAAAAAATCAACTCGGGTGGAGGCTTTGAAGTGGATATGCTTAATTTTTTATATTGTCTAGAGTAATCTAGGCTGAAGTAGATTGCAATAATATTTAGGAAGTTGTAGTCCTTTGAGTTGTCTTTCTAACGAGTCAAGGAGCACCTATATCTGATGTCTAGATCAAAAGTTATGCCCTTTTTATTGAAAACTGCACAGACTCAGCTGAATTGTTCGATAGAATGTCTAGAATTTGAACGAACTGTTCAGAAATGTTCCAGAAAATCTCTACCAAAGGGCATGTTTTTCCACCTCTAAACTTTGTTTTGAATCGGACAATCTTTAGATTGTCTCAGACGTTTGTCCAGATTGTCTCGGACATTTCCCCAATAAAGGTGTATTTTTTATCTCAAAATTTTGTACGTATCAGACTATTCAATTGCATTATCACTTGCCCTCAACGAATAGTTCTGAAATTTGTTAGTACCCGTTACAACTATTTCGGACTGTTCGGAAATTTTCCAGACTGTCCATAAATTTTGATTTCTGTACTTTTCGAGTATAACGGCTAGAATCTTTAGGAGGGCTATATATTCACTCCTTGGGTTAGTTTTTAGAAACTCTCTGGGCATTCATTGCACACATTTGAGCTAAAAACTAAACTTACACTCTAGAGCATTCAATTCTTATATGTTGTATTAGAGTGAGATTATCTAGTGAGCTCATTTGCATTAATATACCATTTAGTGAGTTGTAGAGAGTTTTGTGTAAGTTTCTTTTCACATGTTTGAGTTTCTTAACACTTGATTGGTGTCAAGTGAAGAATTGAGTCTATTACTCTTGATAATCTCCGTCACTTAGACGGTCGACAGAATCTAAAGATCTCTCCACCAACGAAAATTGTCGGAGAGGCTCGGTAGAGTTGTGAAAAAGTTGGTGCTCGCATATCCGGAGTGAAAAAGAAGCAACCTTAGTCGATATCGAAGCAAGACTCTCGAGTAAGTGTTTCAATGAGGAGTGGGGGAGATGCGGTGAGTCTCGGAAACCTCGCGAAAAATTCTTGTCATATTGGTTTATTCTCTTGTTCACTTTTACTTATTGCACTTGTTCTAATTTACATATTTGCCTTTGTTGTCATATCGCCATAGGTTTGTAAAACTCATTTGATCACTTGAACCACCAGTTTTCATTTAAGGTAATTACAAAAAGAGTTTTATTCTTATAGTGCAAAAATCGAGTTTTAACCAAAGTTTTTAAATGACCTATTCACCTTCCCCCTCTAGGTTGCCATCCTTAATTCTACACTTAGCTTTGCTCGTGTCTCATCGAAACCTCATTTATTGCAAGCATACTTGTCATTTCATGCATGTCGCTTCTAGCAACACATTTTCACTTGCATGTCTTTTCTGACACCATTTCAGTGCATGCATGTCACTTCCAGCTACCCTAGTAGCCTTGCATGTCACCCTCGACAGCTTATTTGTGTTGTATATCGCCTCCAACGTCTCAAACCATCTTGCATGTCGTCTTCGATGACTCCGATAGCCTTACATGTCGCCTTAGGTGACTGAAACCCGCATGCATGTTAAATCCGACCATTCCCATGCATACATATACCATCTTAATTAGTGTTTTTTTTATGCCATCAAAGCCCTCATTTGCCCATCAATTTTTGGACAACAAGCATCTTAATTTGCATATTTACCTTCTTTTGCACATACAATCATAGAACTTAGCCTCATTTGCACCACTCTTTCATCATGCATGCATATTTATACGTGTAATATAAATATTTGTTGATTGCTTGAACTTACATTCGATTGTTTGTACACCATTTAGGTTGCAAGCACAAGTATCATTGAAAACTTCACTTTCACTCAAGCTTGCGAGGAGCCACCGACCGAAGAAGGCAAGTCACATTCTTCTTGATCATGTTGATCTAATACTTTTGAAGTGTCAAAGTGTTTTGTGTTTGACCTATATTGTATGTGATGTTGTTTAATTAGTTATATTGAAATGACATGTGTAGTTAGTATCTTAACTTGTCTAAGTCATCCTTGATTTGAATACCGTTTACGCCATGTCACCTTAGGCTTACAAACCTTCTATGCCATGTGAATATAATTCTTATTACTATGTCACCTTATTGAAATATTATTTAAAATGATATGAGAGTGGAGGCATTTTATGTAAAGTGATGAAAAATGGTTTAAAATGTATTAAAAAGATAATGGTGAGAGTGAGAAAGATAGGATGGTGTAGTGATACACGATGGGTTGCGGATTGACCCTTCACCTAAGACAAAGAAGGATGAGACTCTTGTGTCGTGCTTATAGCAATATGAATACATATTAACCACAAGTCTGGTATGAAACATGCCTGATTTTGTACCTTGTAATGCATTTGATTTGTCCCCTGCATAATTGAAGTGAATTGAAATTAATTAAGATGTGATCACATTAATTGGTAACCCAAAAATGGGAAGAGCCGATGCGGTAGGGGAAAATCCCTCTCCAATGGTACAAGGACATGCTCGAGTGGTAGTGATCGGACTAATGGGCGGGGATAAAAATAGTTGCAATACTTGAGAAAGGCGTTGTTGCCTTAACTTAATTACACACGCATCGAAATAAGTTGTGGCTAACAATAATAAGTTGATAGATCTTGTGAATAAATATGTATACCTCACTGAGTTAAAGATGTATTCGAATACTTTGTGCCTTAGGTTCTTTGGGGCCTATGCGCAGTGGGTTCTACCCACGTCGATGTGGCACAAACTAAATTTGAAATTTGATGAAAAAAACCTTGATGATAATTTGGTTGGTTATCGGATAACCACCATTCAAACTCTTCGTCATTTCATAAATGTGTTTTCATACAATTACTTTTAAATTATGATCCTAAGTTGTTTCTTCATCTGTAGAGAATGTCTGTATAAATTTAAATTAAAGCCAAACTTACATTCTGCTTCATTAAATATCTTGTCATGAATATATGTATTGCATTAGTTTTATTATGTTTTACTGAGTACATAGTGTTCACTCTTCCTCAACAAAACCCTTCAATTGAAAAGGAGTTGGTCAATCAGGACTTCTTTGGATTTGATGCAGTCCAAGGTGAAGATTTTGACAATGACCTGGAGTTTTAGGGTCATGAACCACAGTTGGGTATGACTATGGAGAGTCTAGTTTTTGTCATCTTATTTTGTTAAACTCATATTAGTTTTGTGTTAACACATACTTTAAATAATAAAAAATTATTATGTACTAAACTGTGACATGTAGAATAATTTCTTCGATAACCCACGATAGCTTTTAGCTATCTATCACCTTGACAAACCGTGAACCACAATTTAAAATCTTGTAAACAGACAATAAAGACATAATAACATAGCAAAAAAATCTACCATATGAAAAATTAGTTCTTCACTTAATATAGCACTTCAATTTCTATATATTGGTTTGCTCATCGCATAAGGATGATTGTTTACAGCATTAGTTTGAGACTATTAAACTATAGAAATAGATAGATAGATCAATGCGGCATATTTCGAGGTTTTAAGCGATTTTTTTTTTGTCATTCTAGGCTTTGACTAGATTTTATAATAACTATGAAACTCTAAGTCTATTTATTTACTAAATCATGGTGGTTGTGACTTATTGTGTTAAAGAGATCCTTCACCTATCCCTAAATAATGGATCATGGATTTACGGTAGGAAGGATGTCAGTGGTGTACGGCAAAGAAAGGACAAGGTGAGGATGGTGGGTAGCGAGTGGCACAGGTGAGAGACATGAGAGAAGACAGTGGGGTGTCAGGAGCCGCAGAAATGGAGGTGGTGGGGGAAGAGAGGAGGGGAGGCTTAAAAAGTTTCTCATTGGAATGGAATATTCGTAGGCCATCAGGTGGCAGCGGAGAAGGGAGAGGAGGGCAGGCCAAAAGAGTTTCCAGTTGGAACGATACACCATACGCTGGCATGCACCGTCTCCAGAACAAGATATAAATAGTAGGCATGGCCACGTCACACTACCGAGGAATGTAGCTGTTTGGGCAAAACCGTCATTGGCACACACGCATGTAAACACACCTCACAATCCACACAAAAAAAGATGCAACTAATTTGAGGTGTTTCCCTTTTCATTTCTCATTTCTCATTTCTCGACCCTTACTTTTGTTCTTATTTCTCAGCCATTCCCTCATATCTCCAAGACTCCAACACAGTTCATATCAAGGTAAATTTATCAGTTTATGCTCAAAAAATTTCTACATTTTGATCTTGTTTATATATGTTTTAATCTTTCATGTTGTTGCATGGAGAACATAACGCGCCCTAATTCTTGAACAATATCAGATCGAGAGGTATGAACGACATTTCCCCTGCAAAAATGTGACAAACGAATGAGAAATCCAAGAACATCCTATGCTGATGCGTATGATCTTATTGATCAGAGGATTTGACCATGCATAAACGTTCCAAATCTTGTGAGCCATACAGGATGGAGGAGCAAGGCGACAATGGCGCCGCACCATCCTCCAACGAGTCAACGAGCACCAAGACAACGTCGTCATCTCCACAATGCTCCACGGTGTCGAAGTACCATGTCAAGATCAATGGTGTGCCACACCTTGTCACCATCGTCTGGAACAAGAACCTGATCAACCAGTCCTTCACCATCTCCATCGACAGGCCCAATGCAGGCGGTGACAAGGTGACATTCACCTACAAGGTGGAGTTAAAGCCGTGGCCATTCTGGAGCAAGAAGGGCCTCAAGACCGTCGACATTGACAGTGATCGCCTTGACATCTTCTGGGACCTCCGGTCTGCCAAGTTCATGGGCAGCAACCCCGAGCCAGCCGGCGGGTACTACATTGCGCTGGTGAGCCAGGAGGAGGTGATCTTGCTCCTTGGTGACTGCAAGAAGGACGCATACAAGAGGACCAAGTCCCGGCCATCGCTGGAGGACGCCGTGCTGGTGTGTAGGCGAGAGAGTGTCTTCGGCAAGCGAAGCTTCACAGCGAGGACACAATTCGACACAAGCAAGAAGGAGCACGAGATCATTGTCGAGAGCTCGCTCGCCGGTCCCCAGGACCCTGAGATGTGGATCACCGTGGATGGGTACATGCTGGTGCACATCAAGAACTTGCAATGGAAGTTCCGAGGCAATGAGACGGTGCTTGTTGAGCAGGCACCAGTGCAGGTCTTCTGGGACGTGCATGATTGGATCTTCGGCAGGGCGGGATCACAGGCGCTATTCATCTTCAAGCCCGACAGACCACCGGAAGTCCTGGGGGAGGAGGGCGTCAGTGGAGGGGAGCACTGGAATGGCATTCAGAGTGATGTCTCTGAATTCTGCTTCTTTCTTCATGCATGGAAGATGGAATGAGACTATGATATGAGACTGGGACATCAAACTATTTTTCTTGACATATCACATTTGTTTATATGACATTTGACAGTTAACTCAGTTGTGCAAGTTTGTAAGGACTTTATGTGAATTCAAACATAAGAACAATTTGTAACTGATAAATGCAAATCACAGAGGCTATATATACTGACAAATCTAACAGTGCTTTTAAAATCTGTCAGACTACTACAAAAGAATTTTTCTCAATCAATGGAACTATCTTATATGGACATGTATGCAACTGACCTGCATAATTCAGATACTTTCAGATTCCTAATGCAATTTGCAAAGTATTATTTCTGATATGATGACATGATTATAATCGAATAAACACCACTGAAGTCATATGTATCACATCCATGGGAATGAACATTTCTTGCTATTTTCACAAAATCCATAGAACACTCCTATATGCAATTTGCAAAGCATTATTTCTGGTAAGATGGCACGATAGAAATCAAATGAGCAATACAACAAGATAAGTAAAAGGAGTCTGCATCACATTAATGGCAATGAAGTCTACATTTCTTTCAGTTCCCATTGTTTTCAGTGGTAAGTATCACACAATTCCATTAGAAATGTAGTGTAGCACCCGATGAACTTATTCTAGAAGAAAACTAGTAACCTTGTCGGAGCAATTGAATCAGTAATTCTCTTTTCACTTTGGTTGCCTCTCGAGCTGAACCATTTCATTGATCAGTATATATGGTGATGCTGCAATCACTTAAATGCCTGAATATAGTAACAGAAATGGCTGGGAACATCAAGGAGAAGGCCCTTCACTCCATTACCGCAACACCACCAGCTGCTTTTATCTTCTCTATGATTGCTTCGGCTTCCTCCTTTGTAAGCGACTGCTTCAGAACAACCGGAGCCTTCTCCACCAGTTCCTTTGCCTCCTTCAACCCGAGATCTGTAAATGTCCTGATCTCCTTGATAATCTTGATCTTCGCCGCAGCATCGAATTTCTCCAGCTTGACATCAAACACCGTCTTCTCCACTTTCTTCTCCTCCACCTTCGCAGGACCAGCCCCGCCGCCACCTTGAGCACCAAAACTGAAACCCTGGCCTGATATCGCCTGTGGCGCCGGCTGGTTCAGCCTGAGGAGCAGGGCCGGGGCAATCTGCTTGATCTCTTCAGGTGGCAGAGCGGCAATGCGGTCAGCAATATCCACAACCTTCTCCGACAGAGGTGGAATCGGCCCATACGGGTCATAGACTTCCGGGTACTTGTAATTCTTGGCACCCGTGTCTTTCGCCGCCGCCTCAGCGCTGTACAGACGAGCCCAAACTGCTGAAACACCACTCCTTGATGAGGGTTTCGAACAACATAGTCTTCTTGCTACGGTGGACAGACTCATTGTACTATCAGGTTATGTTCCGTATGTGCAAAAGATTACCATCAAAAGAAAAGCAGCTAAAGATCTCCTAATCTGCACAAAACAATGGATTGAAAAGGAAAAAAAAATGAGATAATGCCAGGAGGATCTCCTGCTGTGCACACAAGAAAGAGGTCCAGGGTTTGATCAAGAACAGCTAAAGAAATCAAACGAGTCCTATACAGCATAGTGGTGAGCTAACAAGCTCGGATACAAAGAGTTGTTGAGGAGAGGGGGTAGTACCTGAGAGCTCCGGTGGAGGAATCGCGGCCGCCGTCGCCGCCGCTAGGGATTGGTTCTTGATTCCGGTTTCGTTTGGCGGCGCCACGCAATGATCCGGGCTTGGGGAAGGTTTAGGGGCGGTGCCTAAGATTTGGTTTCAGATCTGGACCGTCCGTTTTGGTTCAACGGCGATGCTACGTTTTGCAGGGGGACCAAGTCCAGGCCCGCTTTGACATACTCCGATCTAGGAAGGAGCATTTTGGGGTTCTGAGTCAGGGTTCAGGTTGTACTGACAAAATGTTTGGGTCCGTAAGGTCACTTTGAATTCAATTCAACTGCACCCAATAAAGATGTCGAGTAGATTTGATTTAAGTTGAATTAGTCGAGTTTAATTGGGGTTGAGTTTTTTGAATTGGGGTCTTAAACTAGATATAGAGAGTCTCAGATTCGTTCTTAACTTCAAATTGAATTATATCAAAATTATTGAATTTCAGATGGACTAAAATGTGTTCAAATCTGCTCCTATCTCAACTCAGCATAATCATAATTTATAGTCTTATATCAGTTGTTTGCAATTTTCTTAGATAAGTAAGTTGGATCAAAATGTGCCGTAAAGTGCACATAATTCACCCTCTCATGCGTGGGAATTGTATCACCCACCTTCAAGTTAAAAGGCGTAGGAATGTCATTCAAATGGAATTTAAGGTACTCTTATCATCTCAAAATTCTTGCTTACCTTTAATTGGAGTATTAATTTCTGATGTACGGCGACAACACAAGAGAGGCGCATACAGTTTCCAGAGGAAAAACAAAGTACACAAGCAATTATGCAGTTTATATATATATATACACTACTGGTACTTCTGAAGAACTGTCACCATGGATCTGGGACGAATAGATGAAGATACAATCACTGAATCACAGATCACAGGACCTTCAGCAGCTGAACCTCGAAGACCAGTGGCTCCTTGGCATGTGACAACAGGCTTCG
Source organism: Pharus latifolius (assembly GCA_019359835.1). NCBI lineage: Eukaryota > Viridiplantae > Streptophyta > Magnoliopsida > Poales > Poaceae > Pharus > Pharus latifolius. Next base: position 7,463,050 of record CM033320.1, read on the forward strand.
TCGCGGACCATACTGTCAAAATAAGATCAGGCAGAAGATTGACAACAAGAAATCAAGAATACTTCTGTTTCTTCAGAAAAAAATGCAAGAGAATAACCAGGTAGTTCATCACATAGACTGTAGTACTATTACCTCTTCAGGTATTGGCTTCAAGTTATCATTGGTGTAGCCTACTTGAGGAGGTATTAGGGCTCTCCTCTTGCCTGCACAAAATCCATCAGATCAAGAACTGAATTTTTGATGTGGTAACTGAATGCAAGCAACATTGCAGCAATTGTGTGCAGCAATTCAGCAGCATAATTTACCTCCAGCTTTCATCCCAATTAGGACATCTTTGAGACCTCGTATCACCTGCGCATCACTTGAAGTATATTACCATTTCAGAAGATTCAGAAACAACTGAAAGTTTTTGGTCCGCTGAATAGATGAGCAAATCTGAATTAAGCTTATGACCTCTTTTCCATCAAGTGGAAGTGTCACCGGTTTGCTCTCACCGCTGAACTGGTCTACTGTGCTGAATTATAGAAGACAGACAAAGGTATGATGAGATCACCAAATAACAGAATGAATGATTCTGAATTCTGAAACCTGCAACTAGTTATGCGTCTGTTCAATGTACATTCAACTCCATTCTCTTCACCTATGCACAAAATAGCCATTTGCACGGCGGCAAACGTAGTTAAACTGCACCAAGCTGCCTTCCTGAGCTTCTGGCCCCTCCCCCTCAACAACATCTTCAAATCAGAAACATACAGATGTTCATATCTGACTACAAAATGGCACTGCCGCATTGCAGAAAACCTCTATGCTAAAAGCAAAACCAAGATGATCTGTACCTTCAAGCTTTACGCCGCTATCGAGCTTCCGATACCTGAACACTTCAAAATGAAATCAATAGGTTGGATTCCTTCGCACGACATTGTTCGATGCGATACTATCATTACACTATGCAACACGAGGTTACCTGATAACATCAGGCTCCACCATTGCTGCTTGCAGTGGCATGGACAGGGCAAGATTGCTGAATGAAGCTGCAGCACCAAGAACTACCATTTCTGAGACTGCTCTCCTCCTGGAAACCCCACACATTGCCTTTACAGAAGAAGAAGAAGCTCTTCTGTAACGCGCCGACCGAATCTTCTTCGGTTCTGATGGATTCAGGCATCTGATGGAAACACCCAAGAACACCCACAATTCGCGGGTAACATTGGCCATTCCAAGAGCAAGAAAGATCAAACATGCATTGGATAAACAAACTGTGTCTTTGAATGCAAGATTGATATAAGAATTGGTGGTTTTGCATTACCTTGGTGATATAGAGGCGAAAAGAATTGGATTGGTGATTGATTTGAGCAATCCAGGCTCCATCCAAGCTTCAAGTAGATGAAGAAAAAGAGCAGCAAAGTGGATAATGGCGGGGAAAAGAGGCGAAGCGACGGTTGGTTGGTTAGTGTCTTCGGGCAAAGTTTGCAAATGTGCCCTTCTTACAAGTAGGTCCCACATCTTTTATTTTAGAGAAATTATATATATAAAAAAAACTGCCCCATGTGCATCACCAATGGGAAGCGAATGTGTGGTTGTGTATGATTATTCATTTTGCTAAGTCTATAATACTATAACCTTTAGTCTAAAATACTTATCATTCTAATAAGATAATATAGATCAACACAACGATATTATTGATGGAAATTATTACCCAAGTCTTTTGATTATGCCTTTCCGTGGTCATAGGAGACCTCATTAAGAGATCAAGTCTTTTGTTTATGTCTTTTCGTGGTCGCAGGAGATCACAAAAAGAGATCCAAGTTATCTGTTTATGTCTTTCCATTATCGCAGGAGACCACAAAGAGAGATCGTGGGATAGTCTAAGATCTTCTGGACATAACTCAACCCATTTTGTCAATTAGACACAAAGACCCATCACGAAGGACTATTACTCATGGTTGCGATAAGTCATGACCATGGACTTATATGGTCACAATGTCAGTTGTCACAGGGTCTGTGATCTTATATATTATGCTACCCGCGACCACTCTGGTCGCGAAGATATCTGTCCGTGGTCGCCCTGGTCGTGGAGATATGATAATCATCAATACGTGGTCGTAGCCTATACGCGCCACGAAATAAAAGAGTTATTAGAACTGAAAGAACCTTTGAATCAAGAAGGTTTGGTTGAGACTTGCCGACCATGGTCTAAAAGTTGTATGGTTGCACCATAACCGCACTCTGGCCAATATTCCCAGAATAATACTCTCTTCGTTGACAGGATAAGGCTAATTGTGTAGTTGCCCATAACCGTGTAGTTATCCATAAACCGTCAACAAGACGAGAATGAATGTGCAGTTATCTGTAACCGCACATTCTAACCAGTGAACAGCAACCGCTTACAATCGTTGTATAGCAATCGCCAAGCGTCCTTTTGTTTAAACAACTGGCGGCCTTTGTAAACAAGTATAAGAAGGGGGTTAGGGCTTGAAGAAAGGGGGGATCCAACAAGAGACAATTCTGAAGTTGCATTCGTTGTAATCCATTATTCTAATAGTGGAAAACAAACAAGAATAGGATCATTACTCAGACTTTGAGGGACCAAACATGTATAAACATTATGTCCATGTGTTCATATTTACAGTGATTCTCTTTGGTGATTGATAGATACTATCTCCCTATTAAACAAATCAAATTCGTGTAAGTTCGGTTTGGGATATTGACTCAATCGTCGACAACCATATCAATACTTGATATGTTTATCCTTGACTTACAATCCTCTTTTTTGAGGTTGTTATTGAGTACATTTATATCCAAGAGTGAATTGATGGTAAGTCAGGAGATCCCTTTTGCTATAGATTTAATCGATCTTAGTCGTCCATTTACTATAGTCAAATAGGTTGTATGGTCTTTTTAGACCTGAGAAAATTCAATGCAGTCAGATTTTGCCCAACCCCACTGTGCATACGGTGGGGTGACTTTCAATTTAAAGCTCGATGGTCAAGTCGAGTTGAGCTAGCCTGGTTTGAGGTGGTATAGCTAGATATAGGGATGGAAACGAGGTGGGTTTGGGACAGGGGTATAGTACTGCCCCCGCCCCTGCCCCACATCTCGGCCCCCGCCCCTGCGGGGGGCCGCAATACCTGATTTTTGTGTGCTATTTTTAATTTTTTGAGTTTATTCTCTATATGTACTAGTTATTTTAGAACAAATTTCTCCATGTTTTATAAAGAAAGACAATACACTATTAAAAGTATTTTAAAGAATAAACCATACATGTACAATATAATCCTAATCCAAATACAAATACACAACATAGTCCATTAGTCCATATCTTCATAAGTAACACAATTCCATGAGGATTGAGTAACATACATAAAACATACTACATAGTCCATGAGTAACCATAAATCATAGTTTTATAATCCATAAGTAATACAAGTCACAAGAATATTAGCAAGATGATATATAATATAGCCCATGAGTAACAAATTCATAACAAAATGAATTAAGTTTCCTTGGACACAATATTATCCATGGGTCACTCGGAGAATTCTGGAGAGAGTTCCTACAATGTGGTAAAGACAAAATTAATTATGAAATATAAAGAACTCAATCTATATATGATGGATTATGAATTTACCACCACATCTTCTTGGATATCTTCTAAATAAGTCCACAAACCCACTAGATCAACAGCATCACCTACAAATCATATGATACATATGAGCATCTCATTAAGAAAAAACACCATACATATTAAATAAAGATGGATGCATAACATACTCTTAGTTTGGTTACAGAGCCAACTCTGTGTACAAATTAGTGCTTCTAATGTTTTTGGAGTAAGCCGACTACGATGCTCACTCAAAACTCTCCCGCTAGTGCTAAAGACAGACTCAGAAGCAACTATGGTAACTGGAATAGCAAAAACATCACGGGTTATCAACCACAAAATAGGGTAACGTATCCCAGCCACTTTCCACGATCCCAATATATCAAAATTCTCCGTTTTAGGGATAAGACCGTCATCTAAGTAACGGTCTAGTTCGAATTTAGTCAGCAATGGATTATTACTCATCTCAGCAATTTGTGCTTCAAATATATACAACATCTCATCATTCTCGAAACAAGTAGCACTTGAAATAGAAGATGTAGCCACATTTTCTTCATCTGTATTCTTAGTATGGACTTTGTACTCATCTACCAAATCATACAACAATCCTCTAATCTTTTCAATTGCATGCATCGAGTTACCACCAAACAGATAATCGAAAATAACCTTCAACATTTGAAATTTATACCTTGGATCAAGGACTATAGTGATAGCCATTAGTCCTTGTATATCACTCCAATATTTATCAAACTTCTCAATCATTTTAGATGATATTGACTGAATTATTTCATTGCTACATGCAAGCCACTTTCTCATATGCAATCTGCTTGCACAAATCTTCAGAAAGAAAATATTAGCAGTTACATATTGTCTTCCAGAAAAAATATCAGTGATCTCATAAAACATATGCAATCTTTCACAAATATCACTAGCAAACTTTCATTCATCCTTACTTGGTGAACAAGTAAATAATCTCTCACGTATTGCCAAGCGATCAAACACTTTCTTATACCTCAAAGAAATACTAAGCATGAGGTATGTTGAATTCTACCTAGTTTTGCAATCAAGACACAATTTCTTGCCCAAATCAATTTTCAATTGTCTTACATTGTCCTCAAATTTCTCTACTCTTTTTGGTGTAGCTGTCCAAAAAACCACGCTCTCACGAATTTTCTCAATCCCATGACCCATTACTTCCAATCCATCTTTCACAATTAAATTCAAAATATGTGCACAACAACGTATATGCAACATTCTTCCACCCAACACAAGAGTATTTGCATTCAATTTTTTTCTCCAACAGTGAAATTAAGGCATCATTGGTGGGGCAATTACAAGAGTGAAGGTGGATACCTTATTCTCAAGATTTCAATCTAGCAAACATTGAACAAGTACCTCACAAAGAATCTCAGCTGTATGTGGACATGGTACATAAATAAACCTACATATGAACAAACAAGAGATTGTTTTTAATTACATGTATGCCTATTTAGTAAGAAATAATAAGGCATGTCAAAAATTTATCTTAGAATACAACTTCTAAGTGTCTGACTCATCAATGAAATGTGCCATCACCGTCATATAGCCTTCTTTTGGTTCTCAGATGTCCACATGTCAGTAGTAATTGCAACCTGTACTTTGTTCCTTCCCATATAACCAAATGCCTTCTTTTTTCTTTCTCATACAAGTCTATAATGTCCCTTTTTATAGTGTTTCAAGTCAACATTCGAAACATGGGATGAAGTGCACTAACAAATCTTCAAAAGCTAATGTGATCAACCATAGACCAAGGATACTCGTGGAGTACAATCATGGAAGCAAGCACCCTTCTAGCTACATCTTGATCAAAGACATACTTCCCAACACTTACTTTCCCTTTTTCCTCACTTGATCCGAACATCAAAGTAGATTGCTTCAGTTGCTCTTCTCCATTTCAATATGTACAAATCTTCAAGCGCTCATGCAAATGCTTTGTTCTATTTTTGGTATTTCCTCCAAGCCTCTTGCCACATTGTAGACACTTTGCCTTCCAGTCACCATTCACTTTTCTTCTCTCATAACTTTTCCAAACTATTGATTTTAACCTTTTTGTATCACTCTCCTCTTCTTTAATTTCATATGTTTCCCTTCGCTCCTCCATTGTGGCTTGAGATGATCCATTTCCTTTCACCCCCGCTATTTTGAGTTTGAGTTGCCATTTGCACTGTCATAACATCATGAACATGCTTCAATAGAGTAGAACATAATATAGTGACTGATATTGAAATGGAGAAATCAACATTATTCCATTTTTGGACTGCTACAACAATTACTATAGTAACTGCTATTGCAAAGTAGTTTACTATAGTCAATGCATCACTAGATTACCATACTATCATTTCAAGTTTTCAACAAACCAACAGTAATCCATTTTACCACAAGAAATCTACTTTGCAATAGCTCAAAAACCATTTCAAGTTTACTATAGTCAAGGCATCACTGTTGGTTTCTCCATTGAAGCATGTAAAGTACTTCAATTCTCCATTGAAGTTGGAATACTGTTGGTTAGCTCAAAAACTACTTCCCATCAATTGTAATCCAGAAAAATCCAAAGCTCAAAAACAAAGAGTAAGAGAATCAAATGAAAGGAAAAAAAACCAAAAGGAAAACAGAAAAATAAATTGATGTGGATAGTTCGATTAGTTTAAACTCCAATGATCAAATTCCAATGACTAAGTACCACCCGTATATTGTTAGTATCTAAGATTTGATACAATTGGAACAAACCCGACATTTCTTTTTTAGAACCTTGTTTCTAATGTAACACAGTGAGGGAGGCGAGGGCTGATGGGGGCGCCGGCGCGGTCAACAAGGGCGGCTAGGGATGACAAGGGCGATGAGGGAGGCGGCGGGGTCGACGAGGGAGGTGAGAGCCAATAAGGACGACAAGGGAGGCGACAAGGTTGATGAGGGAGCGAAGGTCAACGAGGGCTGATGGGGTCAATGGGGGTGGTGGCTGGGTCGACGTGGTCGACGGGGTTCGGTGAGGGTCGATGAGGGCCGACGGTGGTGCCGGTAGGTTCGACGGGTCCAATGAGGGTCGACGAGGTCAACGGGGGCGGTGGCGGGGTCAACGAGGGAGGTGAGGGCGGTGAGGGTGGATGAGGGCGGCGAGGGAGGCGATCAGGCGAGGGCGGTGCGGGCGATGAGAGAGGTGACTAGGCGAGAGCGGCGAGGGCGACGAGGGTAGTGAGGGCGGTGTGGGGTGTGAAGCGAAGGAGGAAGGAGGGATTAGATCTAGGGTTTGGTAATTTTGATTTTTGTACTGCGGGCAAAAGATTAACTGTTAAAAATAGTTTTTGGGTCGGGGTGGTTTTTCGGGTTTGAATAATGAATCCGCTTACCCGGTCTTAAAAGACCCACGGGTATTGATTTTTCTCCACCCCACCCCCATGAGTATTAATTTTTCCCCATACCCGCCCCATTATCATCTGTAGCTGGATATGACATATATCCTAGGTGCCCATAGAGTTATATTTGAATAGAACCCATTCAACCTAGATAAATCCGAGTTTTTTATAGTCCAAACATATTTTACACAACTCTGTTCTTCATATTTGATGATTTTTTTTTTCAATCCATGATATCAGCTCAAACGTAGTTGAGTGAAATTCACATCCCTTCAAACGAGATAAAACAGAATTTTTTGTACAAATAATCCAATAAAAAAATCAAAAACTAATCCAAAACTTTTAAAAATTTCATAACTGACGTTCAGTCACGAAACAGGCCGCGCGACTGATCTTCAGTAGTTAGCTGGGCTAGCGACTGAAAACGTGGCACAACCCAATGCACCATTGGCTCAGGACCGTGTCACATCTGCTTTCAACCGCTAGGCAGGCTAGCGACTGAAAGAGGTATAAAACTGTATTATGACAATAAATTACATAAATTGGTTATAGTCTAGTTGGTTAAGAGACTAATCTCTCTATTGAGAGACCAAGGTTCAAATTCTGCTCACAACATTATTATATATTTTGCGGATTTCAGTCGCTAGTCTAGCTCACGACTGAAGGTCAGTTTTAAAATTTTAAAAAATTTTGGATTAGTTTTGGATTTTCTTTTTTTATTGGATTATTCGTAACAAAAATTTGATAAAACACACATACTTATTTCATTAGTCAAACAATTAGAAATCAATACTGCATGTGGATTGATTTTAAAAGTATGGTGAGAAATTGAGATGCACACCTCCAAGAGAAAAAGTGTAGCTTAATTAATATTTGTAAGAAAATTTTTGCAAATAATGTGACGGCTCATAATTTACTCACTATGTGGAGGGTGGAGAACCACAATTTGGTTCAATCGTTCAATCTCGTGCACTGTGTCTGTCAATGATTTCGACCGGAAGCCGAAACGAGGACCACCCCCATTTTTTCTCGTAGAATTTGCCTCATGAAGTAAATGTCTTACCGAAGAAAAGTCCAAGGAAAAATGGCTACCGACGACTTCTCACTTGTATCTACTCTTCCAAAGTATCCTCGTACACTCATTAATATATTTTACCAAACATTTTCCTATATTTACCTCAGAAGCCAGTGTTTTGAGGCTTATGTCTTCAATAATTTCAAGAGAAACCAAAAATAGAATCAAACAAGTCGCTTTTCGTACAACTTTTTTTTATAAGCTAAATTCCTCTATCAAACAAAAGTCAAAACTAAAATAGAGTAGTCTTTACAACTTTTTACTTGCATAGATTCTTTCAAGATATCCTCGTAAATTCATAAACTAAATTATTTACTAAATAGTTTCATGTACTTATCTAAAAAACCAGCGTTTCGAGGTTTTTTCACCGGAAGCCTAGAAAACAGGCACCAGACAAATATGACTTGTATCAATATAATAAATAAGGGCATAGATATGGAATTCACAATTTTTACATACAACATATTTTCTAATAAAAAATATAACAACTTAAAAAAATATGAAGACCTAAAATAAAAAAATATGACAACCTAAAATAAGAAAATGCGATAATTTAAAAAAAAAGAACATAAAAAAATGTGGCAATAAAAAAACTGCGACAATAAAAAAAATCCGACAACCTAATATAAGAAACTACAATAACTAAAAAAAATGACAACTTAAAATATATTGGATTAAGTGATGGTTATTAAATCAAGATTTAGTGGTTAGCATAAAAAATAAAAGCAAATAACTTAAAAAAATGTTTTTTCAATAACTATACCAAATAAATAATAATAAATATTAGCACTTACAAATTATGAGTTTACCTTAGGCATATCTTTGAAGCTATCTTCTGTACTTTGTCATTAACAAAAGTTCAAAAATACCCTTCCAAAATAATAGGACCGAAAACCTTTTATCAATACTAATTTTTTGAAAAAAAAAAAAGACATAATGGCTATTTGGTCCTCATCCTCACAGAGAAATGGCTAGTCTAAAACTTATCTAAAATTTATCTGAAAACTGTGTGATTCGTGTTCCTATTGTGTCTAAACAAAGTCATGATTGAAGTTTTAATCACATGTATCTACAAGTTGAATCAAAATTGATTATTTGAGAAAACTTAGGTATTTTATCAGTTTATTCCCAACCAAATAAATCAATGTCTATTTAAATAAAAAAATTTAATATTCATGATAAATCTTAGATATGAAAAAAAAATCAAACATATTGACGGGAAGCTAATTAAATATCTCATAGAACTTGAGAAACGAATAAGAGCGAGACTCTACAACAAGATATCCCAAAAAAACCAAACAACGAGACTTCCAATTGTTTTCATGATGTTTTATTTTTCCCTTTATATAGTTGATAGGCTGAGCCATTTGATCATGTTGTTGTTTGTGTTAGGGTTCTCAATTTTTATCCAAACCCGTCTTGATCCGATCCAATTTAGATCTTATTGGACGCAGACTTTAGATGGACCAGGCCATCCCAATTAATATAATTTTACTTTTTTGAATATATTAGTATAGCTTATATGCATAGTTATCATTTTAGTTAATTTTTTTGGTATCTTATATCAACTGCACCACATAGTTAACATCATTTAGTTTCTAAATATTTTTATTTTGTAATAATATTTTCATAAAATTGGGCATTATCTATCAATCTTTATTTGGTAATAATATTTTCAAAATATACATTCCTCCATGTCATCTAATTTTTTTCATAATTGTTAAGAACTTGAAGATAGGGTGAGCATTCGGTTGGTTCGATCGGTTTTTCAATATTTTTTAACTGAACTAACATTCTTGCTTTTGCAATCTTGAGCACTAAATTAACCGAACTAAAAATCAAAACCAAACATAATTAATTGAATAAAATTCGATCCGTTCAGTCGGTTTATTCAATATACTAATTAAAGAAATTTGACCGTGAACAACATAATAAAGTATTTAAACATATAATCTCTACTCAAAATTACAATAATAGTAGAAGATAATAAAATCTAATATGAACAACTTATAAACAAATGTATTATTACCACTACTCTCAAAGCAAGGTAAAAGAAGTATGAGGGGCGAAGTAAGGGAAGATTGGGATTTTTTTTACATAAATAATCTTTTAAAAGAAATTAAATCTAACCCATAGAAGAGAGAATATGCAAAACCAACTAGATTTAGAAGTGTGGTTGGTTGTGAAGGAGATGCATAGCACGTGTTGTACACTGCAAGTGCGGTAAGTATGACTAGGGATGGCAACGGGGCAGTTAATACCCGTCAACCGCGGGGCGGGTATGGGGAAAATTTAAAACTTGCGGGGGCGGGGAAGGGGGAAATCTAATACTCGCGGATAATTTTGGAGCGGGTAAGCGAAATTTATCCACATCCGCTACCCGCCTACCCGCAAGTCCACAACCCGCACAAAGCCACAAACCCTAGATCTCCTTCTCCACCACTCCACCTCGTCGTCGTCGCCCTCGTCATCGCCGCGTCATCGCCTCGCGGCCTCGCCGCCTCGTCGCCGCCCTGCGGGTATCGAGGCCACGGTGGGTATCGGGGCCCCCGACAGGGGCGGGGTGTGGGTATCCCCCACAGGGCAGGGGCGGGGGCGGGTCGGGGTTGCAAACTATTACCCCGCTCTAAACCTACCTCGTTGCCATCCCTAAGTATGACCCTTGCTCGGCATGCAAAGAAGTAGGGAAAATGGTAGTGGAAATAGAGTTACCGCACATTGCATGCACAACAAGAAAAATGGCAATCCCCTACCACACATTGAATATGCGGTAGTAATCACATTAATTTGGTTAGTAGGTTAGTTTTTTATTGAAGGAGAGCCGACAAATTGCTGCCGCACATTGGATGTGAGGCAGGACAATTCAATCCTCCTATCGCACATCGAATATGCGACAGTATTATGCTCCCAGCCCATTTGTTGTCTTTTTTTCACGAGCATGCCACACAATTCGCTACCAGGTGTTGTCACTAGATTCAACCACACTTCCGAAATGGTTTAGTTTTGCAAATTCTCTCATATGTGGGTTAGATTTGCGATTTTTTAAAAAGGGCTATTTATATAAACATATTTATGAAGATGGAGAGAGCATATACACTATTCAGTTTATTCGGTCGGTTCAGTTTGTGGAGAAGAATAACTGAGTCAAACTATGAAAATCGAATTTCACATATTTTTGACCGAATCGAAATCAATTTTTAAAAAACCAACTAAATAACGATATTTCGGATGATACGATTCAGTTTAATTCGATTTTTCGGTTTTCTCCTCACCTCTTTTGGAGATATATAAACTCATTATGTGCAGTGTGCAGCATGCATATTGCAAAATCTACATCCATTTAAAATATTGTGAGGACCACGAAGCTGGTCGGCTAACTGGAGGCCATGTTGCTGGTTGGCAGAGGAGTCACAATGCTGATGAAACCGAAACCTAGATCTACGCGCTGGATTCTTGTTTTAGAAAAGATTGCTGTCAGACTGTGCAGTATCTGTTAGGGGTTCCTTACAACCACCTCCCAGCCTGAGCGAGTGCCGCTGCCTGCCTCTGTATTTGCTTGTCATCATTCATGATCCATTTGAGACCTAGCCTTGATTTTCGCACTAGACTCGCCCAGATGCTAATATGCGGAATAACGGGATCCTACTCGAAAATATCGAAACCTAAAAGTTGATCGAAAACACAGCTCAAAGTAATTGCACAACTCTTTGTTTCAAAGAGGGCTTTACACGTCGAACGTTAGACACACTTGCTTACGTCGAAGGAACTATAAACTGGATATAAAATCCAAGGTGGCAATAATATTCAATGCTTTAAACTAGACCTATAACAAGATATTTATAGTCCAAATGTATGAGTACGTAGCAGACTCAGTAACCTAAACGTATTAGACTCATATAACTAACTAAACCTAAAACATAAGACTTAATTATATATATATTTGGATCAGACTATAATTCCGACCAAAGATCGAATCCTTCCCAAGGTCACAAACCTTTCCAAAGTCGTAAACCTTTTCGTTGTCGTGAATCTGTTTCAAACTCGATCTGAGATTCTCCTAGATCATGACTCCCCTATTGAGAAGGAGCCAACTCCCATTGGTGACCAATTGTGAAGATATAGAGAACGACTGAGAGCCTTGGAACGAACACACAATGAGCAATGCTACAATTGTTTGATCGAATGTATGGATAGACGCTCATGGAGTTTGGCACCTCCTTCATGGATTGTGGCCTTGGCCACTCACGGATAGCCTTCCCTTTGTCGAGGTTGATACCATCACCAATCTCAAAGTTAGGATTGCGAAGTTTGAATAGTGGCGCCGTAGAGACAAGTTGCCTATTGTTTTTGACTAATCGTTGTAGTGATCGACTATGTACCTCTGCGAATAGCGTGTTGTTTTCTTTCGGCAAGCTCGCTAAACAACCACCACTTTCCATACCCGATACAACACAATCCTCTTGGCTAACTAGACGCATCACGCTCAGCACACACTTTGAGCATGCATTGACAATCCATTTCGCCTAATTTGCTGTCAACAAGTTCTTGGTGTCGACATGGTCGTTTTTGCTGATGATGAATTTTGCCCCATCCTTTGTGATGTCGTATTCTTGAGCTCTTTGGTGGTAATGGGCGTCACGATCGTACAAGAACGGACTTCCAAAAATCACTTGGCAAATATCGATGGGGATGACATCGCATTGAATCTCGTCGATGTAACGAGCAGATATTGCAAACTTTAGAGTACACTGACTCTTGATTTGCTGATTTACGTCGGAAGTGAACCATCCTAGAGGATATGGTTGAGGATTATGAGTCGTTTGTGTAGGATCAAGGATGCCGACTAGAGGGGGTGAATAGGAGGCTTTTTAAAAACTTTAAATCAAAACAAATATTTGTAAATAAAGAGATCAAGAACAAATAATAATATGAGCAAGAGGAAGAGAGAACGAACACAACGATTTTTACCGAGGTATCGGAGACTCGCCCAGTCTCCCCTAATCCTCGTTGAAGCACTCAAATAAATTGAGTCTTGCTTCAATATCCACGAAGGATATTATCCACTATTGGTTGCTCCTTGTCCACTCCGGAAAGGCGAGCACCGATGCCTTGTACAAATACGCCAAGTCTCTCCGACAATCTCCGAACTGGAGAGATCTACGGCCACGCCTCCGAACCGTCTAGGTGAGGGTGCTCACCAAGAGTAATAGGCAGCAAGGTCTTCTCTAGACCTCCAAACAATCACAGAGAAACTAATATGATGCAAAATGAACTGAATGAAAGCACTCGGTGGATCTGAAAAGCACTCGATATGATCAAAAGATCAAGATTTTGTATAAGAATCTAAAACTCAAGAGTGTGTATGAGAGGAGGCTGCTTGTTGTGTAAAATACGAGCTCAAAGCCTCTATTTATAGCCTCAAGGACCAAAAGAACCGTTGGAGCTAGGGCTGAAAATCAACAACTCAAACTGACAGTTAGTTACATACACAACGGCCGACAAAATTTATGGATAAAAAATATATAGCTAGCCATTTGTGGTCGTATATGGAAATTTGAAACCTCAAACTGACAGTCAGTGTTGCAGACTGACAGTCAGTTCGATGAAAACATCGACTAGTTTCAAAAGAAAACTCAGATAAAAATAGCTGTGGTCGAAACCCCAACTGACAGTCAGCATGGGCATACTGACAGTCAATTTAGTACAAAAATTTTGAGCCCGAAAAACACACTCTCTGGACAATTGTCAGTTAACACAAACTGACATTCAAACTGACAGTCAGTATACCAAACTAACAGCTAGCATGAACAAAAACAGTTATAATTTTAAATCCAAAAGTCCAAATTGAGAGTTCAATAGCTCGTTTGAAAGATAATTTTAAGGGCTACATTTTTGTCAACATAAGAAAAAGCCAGATCTGCCTAGATCTTTCTATAAATTTGAAAAAATCTTGTACTATCAAAAACTCAACTGAAAATCCAAATCTTTCAAAACCAAATTCAGATCAAATCCAACCAAAAAGAATGCAATGCAATGATCTAAGTTTCTCGGTTCATGTTGGAGATGTAGAGAGGATTTTGCAACCCCTCTTTATAGTATGGTTAAATCTAAAAATAAAATCCTTAAACCAATCAATCTCCTTACTCTGAGATCGGTAAAAATAGAATCTCAGATTACCTTAGGACATTTGCGTTTCTCGATTTGCGTCTCGACCATGTGGTTTGCAACTTGTGCTTTTCTGTTTGACGTCGGGTTCATTTTGATCATCTTGCCTGTTTTCCCGAACAAGCTCTGTATCAAAAATCTCATAAGCACAGTTAGTCTGAAACACTTTGTTTTCATTAATCATCAAAATTAGGGTTAGGCATAAAGGTCTAGATGCAACAGTTTGCAAACCAAGTCGTCGAACCAGCCCGGAGGAGACCAAGTTCTTTTGGCTTCCGGGGTCGAAGATGGCTACGACCACCTCGTGCTTCACCTGTATGTTAACAGTGAACAATTCATCTGTCAGGTTATGGTCAATTGATGAACCCGAACCTTCCTTCTTCAGCATTGCCATTAGAAATAAGGTCGTGTCCGCTTTTTCAACTGAATCCAACTGGATGATTTCCTCTGCGAGCGAATAGAAGTAACCATAGCTGTTTGTGTGCTTGGTTCATCCCTCCTTGTTCTTTCTGGTCGCAATTCAGGATGAAGTTTATAACACTTCTCCTTTGTGTGCCCAGCAACATGACAATGCTCACAAGTGTTACACATATCATGGGTACCCTCTCCGGAGCTCGTCGTGGTTGAAATCTCTCTCACGTTCTTGTCGTTGCAGGTCTTATTCTTCTTCTCAATCGCCAAAGCAGCCGTGCTTGCGGTCGAGATGTCTTGAACTCTGAACAGGCTTAGCTCAGCACTGATTATCTTCTGAAGTCCAGATGTGTATTTTCTGAACGTATGGGTGTCGGAAAGTGAGATGCCAAGGACCATTGCTTATCTCTGAAACTCTATCGTGCAGTCCTGAACAGATTGGTCGCGGCGCTAATACAGCCTATGCCACCGATCCCATCTCTCCTCGAGATAACCCATCAGTACAATTCTTGTCGTAGGAGTCGCTTGAATTGACCCCATGTAAGGTCGTCAGCTTCACCACTGGTGACAAGGGCCTTCCACTATGTCTTGGCGTGGTCCTTCATCTTCAAAGGTGCAAACTTCACCTTTTGAGCGCTATTAAACCCTTTTTGGTCAAAGTAGGTCTCAAGCTGATCGATTCATGAGTCTAGTTTCTCAGCATCGATCTCCCCATCATTTATGGGTATATCAATCTTAGCATCGACCTTAAAAGATCCAACAACTAAGGAGGTATTGGCGAGGTCGTCGGTCTTGTGGTCGCCTTTGTCTTCATCTTCGTCTGCCCTGCGCAAGTCTTCACCATTCTTCACACTCATAACCTTCCCTACTTCAGGAGGTACAATCATGGCCTGCTGCTTAATCCAAGCAAGCACGGTTTTCATGTCGGTGGAGAGTTTAGCCACTTGTTCAGATAGGTTAGTTTGAACGGAGGTATCGTCAGACATTGTCGAAGACGCGATTGTAGGAATCGTCAATTGATCGCCTGAAGTTTCGCTGGAGGTTTTGTGCGGCGACCTGACATACCACCCACGTGGTAGTACGCCCGATCTTCGAACATTTCCCGAATAAAGTCACATTATCCGACAAATGTTTGTTACAGAGTAGCGAAACAGAAACATGGCTTAACATATCAAGGTACTTAATTACAAATACATACATATGCTTATTCAGCAAAGGAATAGTTCAGAGATGGTTGCAACAGTCACTCTCCATCGCCAATGCTGGAGTAGGTGGAATCGAGATACAGTTGTCTTCCTCTGGATAAACCTCCTCTACTGCACCAGTCGGCATCACATCGTCGAAGGAGTACTTAAAGTCTAACAAGGATATACAAATAGTAAGGATGAGTGCCAAGACACTCAGAAAGTAATTTGAGAATATAAATGAGTCATGCATACCTTAACTAGTCAAAGAATATATTATTATATTATATCACATTAACCAGAATAAGTTTTCTATTCTAAATTCATTTGTGATTGTAAAAGACTCCATTTTAAGCAAACTCTACTGAACACTTATACCACAGGGTGAGACCACCTGTAGGTCTCCTTACCTACCGCAACGCAACTTCCAACCTGGAAGTAAGGAGTGAATATCCACATTTTACTCTACAGAGGGGTATCACTTTACCCACTAAATCTCTTGATTTCCATGTCGGTGTTCATCAACAGTACCCCGCATTTCTGATAATGTGTGACATCACCAAGAGAACAAGGCCTTTTTCAAACCCTTCCACTAGTTCCCTCCACTGGTATGGTACCACCATACCTGTGTAGTCGGACACATCCGCTACACCCACCCGTTGAGCCTATAGCTCCAGAACCCTCATCAGGGCATTTTCCCTTCATGCCTCCATCATATACATAGACATATACGTTCCCATTGTGGAGGTGTACTAGTTTCTGGATAATATACTTGACTAGGCCCGTCCCATACTAAGTCTGTGGTTGATACAGGTATTACGGCACTGGGTAGAAATGACAGTTGGTTGTATCCTTAACTTTATAAACATACTTTAATACAAGATTCGACCCCTCCTTCGGCTCTCCTCAAGATTACTCATTTCCCTTCACAATCCTATCACCAAGATATTCATCATGACCAACTTTTATCTTCTTATAAAATATTCTTTTTGATGCAAGATGGTAAAAATATATAGATTATCAAATAGGGGATAACAACATAAAATTAACCAAACATGTTCGATATGATCAAGAATAATACTTGCCTTGCTTTTCGTAAAATCCAGTTGAAGGAGCTACCAAGGTATTGACGTTCTCGTGTTCGCCTCGCTTGGTATATATTTAGACGTCAATCAATAAACAAACAAAAATAATAGTTAATATATTTGTTAATACTTATATCTATGTTTGATGGTGATCAAGGGGTCGAATGCTGGAATAGTGAAATGGTTTAAATGACTAGGTCGTGTGAAAGATGCTAGCTAGAATTAAGAAGGATGGTCGAAAGGTGATAGATGAATTTGGTTTAAATCCTAATTGTGGGTTGAGTTTAGGAGACACGATCGGGGAAAATCTGAGTACGGTCGATAGTGTGATCGATGTAGGAATTGACTTAGAAAATAGGAAATGTTCTATCTGCTACTTGGATTGATGATCGGATTATACATAGGTAGGATTAAGGGTAAGGCGGATAAGGTGACACAAACGGATCTTCAATCTGAGGTTCCTAAGGTTTCAAACGACATAGGCATGTCGATGAGAATGGCATTGAACGTGAACTGACAAGGCATAGGTTGACCTGCTAGGGTTTCCTTCGAGGCTTGGGTCGATAAACAAGTGGAACATGTCAGGGGCCTTAGTTGGATGCTCGAAATACTAGGGTGAAGTCGATTTCTAGATTGGATACGAATGCGGCGACATTCGGACGTTGACGGACGACATTCGACTAGAACGACATGGTTGAAAATAGGTCAAGACGGAGTTTTCTCGCAGAGGGATAGTAGAGGAAAATGTAGAACATGAGATTAGGAACTTGGTAGACAAAGTAGATTTCAGTTTGCACACCCAGAAGTGGTCGAACTGAGCTGATGCCACTGGCTAACATAGATTGACAAGGGCTGACAATGTCCAAGAATGGCATTGACATGTTTTAGGAGGTTTCCAGTGGGCAAAATGGGATTTGATTCAAGCATTAGGTGTGTAATGCAGTAAGGTAGCTATTTGACAAAGTGGTTTTCACAGGAAGGTCCAAAAAGCCAAGGATTTTACAAAAACACCCCTGGACATAGTGAACTGAATGTCCAGCTACTACCAATTTCTAGGGTTTTGAGTATTTGATCGATTTGCTTGAGTTTTGTTTCGCCAACTATGTATAGGAGGTAGGCGAAGACAACAGGAATCCAATGGTGGTGGTTTCACGAACTGAGATGGTCAGACAGCAATGAGGAAGTATGATGGCGACACGGCACAGCACAGGTACAGGACAGATTTTTTGGCATAGAGTTATCTTGTGATTTTGTGCAGAACTAGAGATTGGGTTAGTGGAGAGATATGCTCAGGAGGTTGAGGCGAAGGTGCTGGACAGAGTGGCTTGACGGCGATGGTCGGCGGCGATGGGGCGGCACGGTGGCGGCACGTCGGGAAAGGGGTAAAAATATCCAATCAAGTATTGAGTGGTTTTTGTGGCATTTGCCTAGACTGGAGACCAATTAGGCTTTAATGTTGCATGCGGGCGCAAAGACACTGGCCGGCGGCTAGTCAACGGCGGGTTGCACCGGAGCAGTAGATGAAGACAACGGCTTTGACGGTGCCAGGACGATGGGACATTAAAGTCTCAAAATTAATGTCACGGCTAAGCTCCTGGGGTGTTCCAGATGGTGCAACTACAAAGAATTTGGGAGTGGTGGCGCCGACAAGGAGTTTGACGATGCGGCCGGAGGCGAAGAAGATGAGATTTGGGCATTTTCCTATGGATCATCGGAGCTCAATTCATTAGCATGGGAGCAAGGCGGATATGAAGGGACACTAATGGAGCGATCAATTTTTCTAGAGGTTGGCCGGACAAAGCTGGTGATGGTGGCGCGGCGCCGTGGAACAAGACACGATTGAACTCTTCAAGCAGTTGAGTTTCTCAAGGATTTATCTGAAGAGGATTGCTTCTAGGCTCGGGAGGGTCACTTTGTTGTACTGGCTAGATTCATTTTGAGAATCGGAGAGAGGTCTGATGAGGGGAACAAGGGCGGTGGACGGCGGCAACCAAAATCAGAAATTCTGGCGCCTCAATTCGTCAGAGCTCACGAGGACACTTGAGGTGGCAGAGAGGAGTAAGGCGAAAGGAAATTCACCTTCGGGGAGGCGACTGGAGTGCTGGCGGCTCGTGGCGGCTTCATCTCCTTCACACGGCTGAGGAAGAAGATGAACAGGGACCAAAAGGGTTGCTGCCACTTTTTGGCTGAGAGAAATGCTGGAGGAAGGAGAACATGGAGGAGATGAGGATCTCAGCTGCTGCTGCATATACATGTACGTGATTTGGTCGAAGCAGCTGCGTGCAGG
The DNA here is from genome assembly GCA_019359835.1 of Pharus latifolius. Lineage (NCBI taxonomy): Eukaryota > Viridiplantae > Streptophyta > Magnoliopsida > Poales > Poaceae > Pharus > Pharus latifolius. The sequence goes on from CM033320.1 coordinate 7,482,247, forward strand.
GAAGAAGACAGGTGGAGGCTGCATGCTACTGTTGATGTGGAGGGTTGCTGCTGTTGCTGTGACGCGGGTGTATGTGTGTGTTTGGAATTGTGTATGCACAGGTATGTATCTAAGTATATGCACGGCTATGTGTATGTTTTTGTTGGAAGCAAAAGCAAAGAAGCAATAGGAAATAAGACTAAGGAGATAAGCAGCTGATGGTGTTTGTGTGGGGGTTTGGCGTGTGTTTTGCTGTTTGCTTGGTGAAGGAAGAAGCAAATGTAAGAACTGGAATTATACAAGTGTGTGTGTGAGAGTATATATTTCATGTTGTTGTTGAGCTGAGAAGAAAACTACTATCATGTAGTGTATAGTTGAAGCTGCTGCGAAGAAGAGTGGAAGGTGATGAACAGTGTAGCGGTTGCTGTTGAGTTGAAAAGAGGCCACTGTTGTGTTGGTTGGCTTCATGGGTCAGCGGTGCGATGTATGTGTGTTTCCTTCTCACCCATACATCTGTGTTGGGTAGGTGTGGTATGAATATGCATTTAGATGTAACCCTTTGATAAAAGAGGAGCAGGAGATGGCTAGATGAAGTGTATGAGTATATGTGTGTATACATGTACCAGTCTTGTGTAGTCTGAATGTGTACACACAACTATGGAGCTAAGAAGATCTGTGTATGTGTTTGCATATGCATTTGTATATGTGTGTATTGTATTATGTGTGTGTATATATATATATATATATATATATATATATATATATATATATATATATGTGGTATGGCTGGGTGTGTGCACATCTATGTATATGTAGGTGTGTAAGGCAAGGCCTGAAGGAGAAATGGATTCAGAAGTCTTAATTTTTAAACTGGATTGAATAAAGAATCTGCAAAGAGAATTTAATTGTAAATATGAAGGTTGATTGGACTAAATTGCAACATTCACAATCTGGAAGCAAGTTTGAATTTAGTCTAATAGAAATAGTTCACACGAGAGGCAGTTTAAAGAAATCCAAAGTAAAAATGAGATTGAATCGAAGACGAAAACGAAAATAAAATTAGGGTAAAAGTGAATAGTACTTTTACCGAAAACGGCTGAAAACACGGATAGCTGAGTCTCGAGGCTGAATCTGAACTTGTTGTAGAAGGGAAACTTGTATAAAATAGCAGAAGGAATATAGTCGTTCAGTTGGATTGGAGTTTGGAGGTGATTCAAAGATTTTAGCCTGTTTTGATTCTTCGAGAGCTAAAAAGGACTGATTCTCTATGAAATTTGGACTGAATCGCGAAAAGTGGTCAAATGATCTTGTTTGGCTGAGAAGTTTTAGGACTGGTATGCAAGCGTACTAAGATTTAGGATTCCAGAGGAATCTAGGAGAAAACTACTCTGGAATTGGTGGAACTGAAATCTGAAAAGATCAAATAGGGTAATTAGAGTAATTAAGAATTTAGTTTTCAAGAACAGAACTGGGATTAGTTTCTGGGCTTTAAATTCTGAGTTTGGTCTTGCAGCTGAAGACAAATCGGTATAAGTTAGGTAAGGAGTTCTATCTGTTCAGTCTCACTACAATTCTGAGCTGTCTGAGGAATTTGGCTGATTCTGTGTCTGAAGGGGCTAAACTGCGATTAAGAGAATCAGGAGGTTGGACTAGTTTGTAATTATTTGAAATAACTTAATAATCTAGCTTTTTGATAAAATATATTTAAAGTAGAGAAGTATTGTAGGATACTTACAAATTAGGGTTTAGTTTATAACTAATTAGAGTTTTTGAATCATAGTAGAGCTATTACTTAAAGGAGGTAATCTTACACTTAGATATCATAAATAATTATCATTAGATTATAAATGACATTTTACAAGAGACAGAAAATAATGTTTTTAGTGAGATAGGTACACATGCATACATACACATGATTGTGCACATATGCACAAGTACATTTAAGGAAAATATCTTTAACTAGTAGCGAATAAATTTTATATTTTAGTTAAAACTTCTTAGAGAGTACTCTTAAAAGTAGCTTTGTAGTTAAAACAAAAATAAAATTTTCAGGTTCAGGTTTTTGTAAAGCGAAATTTTTAGGCCCTATTTTTGGGGTATTACATTTTGTAACCTTAGCGAGTCTTCACTATCCATAGGATAGGAAAGTCGCTCTGATACCAACTTTATCCGTTTGAGACCTAGCTTTGGTTTTCGCACTAGACTTACCAGATGCTAATATGCAGAATAACGGAATATTGCTCGGAAATACTGAAACCAAAGATTAATCGAAAACACAGCTCAAAGTAATTGCACAACTCTTTATTTCAAAGAGGTCTTTACACGTCAAACGTTAGACACACTTGCCTACGTCTAAGGAACTATAAGCTGGATATATGATCCAAGGTTGTAATAATATTCGATGCTTTAAACTATACCTATTACAAGATATTTATAGTCCAAATGTATGAGTACGTATTAGAATCAGTAACCTAAACGTATTAGACTCATATAACTAACTAAACCTAATATATAAGACTTAGTTATATATATATATATTTGGACCGGACTATAATTCCGACCAAAGATCGAATCCTTCCCTTGGTCGCAAACCTTTCCAAAGTCGTAAACCTTTTCGTGGTCGCGAATCCATTTCAAACTCGATCTGAGATTCTCCCGGATCAATTCAACACTCAAACTTCGAGCTGTTCGGGTCATTCAAGTCATTCGAGTCATTTTGGGTTGTTTACGGGACAGTTTTGAGCCTCAGGAAGCATCAAACAAAATAATAATAATAAAACTTTTCCTAAAGCCCAACCAAGCACCAGGCCTTAGGCCTAGAGGCCCAATATATCTCAGGTTTGCAATTTAGCCACTGGGACTATTCCATTTTCAGCCATACTGTAAACTTTGCACAAACACCCCTCCTCAAATTCTCTGATTTTGCAAATCAGTCCAATTTACACCCAGCTTGCCCTAGGTATTGTCACTTATTCGCCGGAACAATAAACCTAGCCACCCTAGCCCAAAGTAAGGCTAAGGATAAATTCAACATTACAGCACAATCACAAATTTAGCTCAAACTGTACGAAATTAAGGTAAAGCAATAAGTTTTGTAGAACAAGAGGGGAGAGCAGTAAGTTGGAGCAAGAATTTAGCAATTTTCTCATCCCCTGTTCTTTTGGGTTCACAGGATCAGCCACAAGAGAAACACAGTAGCAAGCAAGGGAGATTCAACATCAATGTCAAGGTGAAATTAAGCCTTAAATCTCAAATTTTACCAATTATCTCTTCTTGTTAAGAGTTTAAATAGAAGTAGTAAATTCTGGCTTTAGATTGATTTCCCCAAACACCCAAGAATTGCAGATCATTGCTACTACATGAGGATCACATTCCATCAGAAGAACACATATATGTAGACATTCACAGATCAGCCGCAATCCAACCAAAAGACCCAAACCTGGCACCAAAGTCACACCAAAGATTACAAGACTCACCTGAGGCGCCGACAACGAGGATCGAGCTGCCTGCGAGCCGGCCAGCACAGCATCCAAGCTCGTGGTGCAATACCACCGCAGCCACACCACGTGGGCGCAGCCAAGTGTGGCAATGGGTCGCGGGAGAGGAGGCAAGGCGGCGCGGCTCGAGCTACAACCGGCCATGACGCAAGCGCCTTTGAGATAGGCGAGCTGTCAACGAGGGTTAGCGGCAGCAAGGTTTCAGAGAAATTAGGGTAGGGTTTAGAACCATAATGTTTTAGGGTTTAGGTATGATAAGCTGCAGCGGAGTGGCTCCAAAGATGAGAACGTCACCAAAGAAGCCACGGCAGCCGGCACTGGAGACAAAGATGGTGTCTAAGGCGATTAGGGTTTCAGGTGGTTGCATGTGTGTCCGTGTGTGAGTGTGTTGTGTGTGTGTGTGTGTGTGTGTGTTTAGGCCAAGTGGGCCAGCTGGGCCGCGTGTGTATTGTGTGTGCATGTGTGTGAGAGGCGGTTAGTGATGTGAACGGTGTCCTGATCTTCCAATAGGTAGAGGTAAATCGATTGATGGAGAACTCAACGTTGACAATCCAAATTCCAATCAGAACTGATTCGAACCCATGCAATTGCTACACCACGGCTCCGTTGGTTATCACCACACCAAGACACAGTTGACCTCACCAATAAGGCTTATCCCTGCATGCGAATCGAGAACACAAGCAAGAACATGGTAGACGCAATCTAAATATTGCCAATTACCAATGAAGAATACGAGTTGGGGTTCCACAAACCGATGAACGGCGAAAACTATCTAAGCAGTATAATCTAAGAAAAACCCAATGAAAAGGATAGGGGGTGATGGCCATATGTACCAAAAGTATGGCGGCCAAAGGTAGGCCACCGACCAGAGAACCCACCCCTACATAACCCTAGGGATACACCGACCTTGGGCCCAAAGTAGAGGTGGCACATCACCCAGTAGAATCTATTCATGAATTGTTTCATCGATTGCAGGCAATCTAGATGGAATTTGGCAGTGGGGCCAGATTCGTTGGAAAGGTAGCATCGTGGGCTTCTCCATAAAGTGCTCATTCACCCCAAATGGACTCCGTATGTGGCCTGGACGTCCGTTTGAAGTTGGTGTGCTACTGGATGGCCGAATCGGGCTCGTGAATGACTTGGGCTTCATCTTGGGCTTGTCTTGGAGCATGGATGACTTGGGATTTTTCTTGGGCTCGTCTTCGAGCATCGTGGTACCCTGGATCTTCAATGTAGATGGCTTGAAAGGCTTGACATGTGGATTCATGCCTACTTGATGTTCTCCATGGTCTTCGGGTGACGGAATGGAAGGAGTGGCATTCGTATCCGTGTTGGTGATATCCTCATCAATTAGGCCTATGTCGCTAAGGGGAGTTGGGCCAGTTCAGGCCCAACCAAAATTTTCATATTTCTTTTTTTTCTGATTTCAATTCTATTTTATTTTCTAAATTACTATTTGAGTAGTTTGTTCATTTATTTAAATATGTTTAATTCAACAATTGACTATTAAATATTAGTGTATTTACTAATAGATAATCCACCTTAATTAATTTCTTGCTTTCAAAATTCATATATTTAAATTGCTTAAAAATTTATAAACTATATGTAGATTTTCTATCTTTGCATAAACATGATTTTAAATAATTTCTAAAATGATAACCCTTCTATTTAAATAAAAGAAAATCTCAAAAACTAAGATTTACTTTTATAATCTATTAAGTTAAACTAATCCATTAGTCAATTAAATTGTTTTAAACCAATCATATTAATTTAATTACTTTATTTCAATAATTGGAAATAAAAGCAAATAGTATTATTCTTTTTGGAAACTACCCAACCCGAGGTTTTATACAATTCCACTATGAATTTCAAGTAAACTTAATTTGAAATTTTGTCCTATCTGGGAGGGTGACCCTTGAGAATCTTCAAATGAGCCAGAGGACGTTAAGAGTTAGTTCGGGCCGGATTTCCACCTTGCGAGAGAGGCGAGAGCGTTTAGCACTTAACGCTGCATCCTTACATAGTGATCACCAATGTTCTTCTAAAAACTTATATACTTAATTATTTTAATTCTAGGAGCGGATCTGAGCAGAGAGCCCCAGGGCAATGCACACATCTCGGATCCTGAATTTGCTACTCCAAGCAAGTTTTATCATTGACCACATTGATCATGCTTGGTCGTTGATGTTATTTTATTATCATATAGTTGATAATGTATGTAGTTTTACCATTTTGCATCAAAAGGAATGTTTTATAGAAAATAAATGCCAGAGAAAGTGTCGTAGATAGAAGTTGAGTAATCTTGATGAGAGCCGAAAGAGGGCTAGAATCTCATGATAAAGTATGTTTATGAAATCAAGGATACAACTAACTATCATTTCTACCCAGCGCCGTATTGCCTGTATCAACCACAAACCTGGTATAGACAAGCCTAGTCAAGTATCTTATCCAGAAACTGATACACCTCCACATGGGAACGTATATGTATATGTGTATATATAATGAAATTATGACCTGAGGGCGGACCCCAGAGCTATATGCTCAACTAGTGGTGTAGCAGATGAGTCCGACTACAAAGATATGGCGATACCATGCTTGTGGAGGAATCTAATAAAAAGATTTGAAAAAGACTATGTTCTCTTGATGGTGTCACGCATTTCCAGATTTGCAGAGTGATGTTGACGAACACCAACATGAAAATCAAGTGTTTTTGTAGGTAAAGTGATACCCCTATGCAGAGTAAAACATGAATATGCACTCCTCACTTCCAGATTGGAAGTTACGTCTCAGCAGGAAAGAAGGTCTACATGTGGTCTCACCCTGTGATACAAGTGTTAAGTAGAGTTTTATTTAATAAATGGAGTCTTTTACAATCCCAAATAAATTTTGACAGAAAACTTAGACTTGTTAATATAATATGTCGTGGTATTACGAATCCCACAGACAGGTTTTAGAATGTGCATAACACGTACAGCGACGCGAGCTGACCGTATGACAGGTCACCTCCCGTCGCGCTGTCACAGAGATTGACACAAAGAGTTTATGCAGGTTCGGGCCCCGGTGGGAACCCTAATCCTGTCAGCACGCCCCGGACATAAGTCCTGGGGAAGGTTCTCTCACAGGGAGAGCTCTCCAGGGGAGTGCCAATTGCTTTTAGTGTGTGTCAAATGAGTTGGGGTCGTCCTTATAAGAGAGATACAATGAGTATATATAGACCCCACAAACGCAAAAAGACTACAGAGCTCTAGCTGTGGCCGTGGGATCGAGGGGCACCTTCGCCCTTTCACAGGGCGAGTGGCTTGGATGCATGACACGTGTCCTCTTCAATTCCCGAGGCATCCCAGGGCGAAGAGACCCATGTCCACCCACGGGCACGAGTCGAGCCACCGGGCACGGGCACAACGACACCATCCCAGACGCGGAGGGCGTCCCGGACCACCCGGGGCCAAAATGCCCGTGACATTCTACGGGCGCAGCTCAAGCTCCCGGGTGCGGGCACGGTGACACCATCCCGGATACGGGAGCATCCCAAGCCACTTGAGGCAAGCATGCCCATGACCTTCCACGGGCGCAACCCAAGCCACCGGCCGCTGGCACGGTGACACCATCCCGGACGTAGGGGCGTCCCGGACCACTCGGGGCCAAAATGCCCGTGACCTTCTACGGTTGCAGCTCAAGCCCCCGGGAGCGGGCGAGGTGACACCATCCCGGACGAGAGGGGGCATCCCGGGCCACCCAGGGCAAACATGCCCGTGACCTTCCAGGGGCGCAGCTCAAGCCCAAAGGCGCGGGCACGGTAACACCATCCCGGACGCGGGGGCGTCCTGGGCCACCCAGGGCAAACTTGCTCGTGACCTTCCACGAGCGCAACTCAAGCCACCGGGCATGGACGCAGCGACACCATCCCTGATCCGGGAGGATCTCAGGTCGAGTTCACAACAGATTCGCAACCACGAAAAGGTTTGCGATTTTGGAAAGGTTTGCGACCTTGGGAAGAATTCAAACTCTATTCGGAATTGTAATCCGATCCAAATATATATAACTAAGCCTATCCGTTTAGGATTAGTTAGTTATATGAGTCTAACACGTTTAGGTTACTGAGTCTATACGTACCCATACGATTGGACTATAAATACCTTGTAATAGGTCTAGTTTAGATCATCGAAAAGTTATAGAACTTATTTGAGTTTTAGACACTTATAATTCCTTCGACGTAGGCAACTATGTCTAACGTTCGACGTGTAAAACCCTCTTTGAAATAAAGAGTTGTACAATTATTTTGGGTTTCGGTATTTTCAAGTAAGATCCCGTTATTCCACACATTAGAATCTAGGTGAGCCTAGTGCGAAAACCAAAACTAGGTCTGAAACGGATCAAGTTGGTATCAGAGCAACTTTCCTATTCTGTAGATGGTGAAGACTCACCAGGGTTACAAAACTTCTGGCGAAACTCTAGGCGATCAACTGACGGTTCCTATAGTTGCGTCTCCGATAATGTCTGACGATACCTCCGTTCAAGCTAACCTAGCCGAACAAGTGACTAAGCTCTCCACCAACATGGAAACTGTGCTTGCTTGGATTAAGCAACATGCCATGATTGTACCTCCTGAAGTAGGGAAGGTTATGGGTGTGAAGACTGGTGAAGACTTGCGCAGGGCAGACGAAGATGAAGACGAAGGCGACCACAAGACCGACGACCTTGCCAACACCTCCTTAGCTATCGGATCTTTTAAGGTCGACGCTAAGATTGATATACCCATATATGATGGGGTGATTGATGCCGAGAAAATGGATTCTTGGATCGACCAGCTTGAGACATACTTTAACCTGAAAAGGTTCAGTAGCGTTCAAAAGGTGAAGTTCGCACCTTTGAAGATAAAGGACCACACCAAGACTTAGTGGAAGGCCCTTGTCGCCAGTGGTGAAGCTGACGACCTTGCGTGGGGTCAATTCAAACTACTTCTGCGACAAGAATTCTATCCGATGGGTTACCTTGAGGAGAGATGGGAACGTGGGCACAGATTGTACCAACAGCGCAACCAATCTGTCCAGGACTACACGACGGAATTCCGGAGACAAGCAATGGTCCTTGGCATCTCACTTTCTGACACCCATACGTTCAGAAAATACACGTCTGGTATTCAGAAGATAATCAGTGCTGAGCTAAGCCTATTCAGAGTTCAAGACATCTCGACTGCGAGCATGACTGTTTTGGCAATTGAGAAGAAGAATAAGACCCGCAACGACAAGAACGTGAGGGAGATTTCAACCACAGCGAGCTCCAGAGAGGGTACCCACGATACAGGTAACACTTGTGAGCATTGTCATGTTGCTGGGTACACAAAAGAGAAGTGTTATAAACTTCATCCTGAACTGTGACCAGAAAGAACAAGGAGGGATGAACCAAGCACACGAACAGCTATGGTTACTTCTATTCTACTTGCAGAGGAAATCATCCAGTTGGATTCGGTTGAAAAGGTGGATACGATTTTGTCTCTAATGGCAATGCCGAAGGAGAAAGATTCAGGTTCATCAATTGACCACAACCCGACAGAGGAATTGTTCACTGTTAATATACAAGTGACGCACGACGTGGTCGCAGCCATCTTCGACCCCGGAAGCCAAAAGAATTTGGTCTCTTCAGGGCTGGTTCGACGACTTGGTTTGCAGACGACTCATCATCCTCGACCATATCCTCTGGGATGGTTCACTTCTGACGTGAATCAGCAAATCAAGAGTCAGTGTATTCTAAAGTTTGCAATATCTGCTCGTTAAATCGACGAGGTTCAATGCGATGTCATCCCCATCGATATTTGCCATGATCCATTTGAGACATAGCCTTGGTTTTCGCACTAGACTCGCCCAGATTCTAATATACAGAATAACGGGATCTTACTCAGAAATACGAAACCCAAAGGTTGATCAAAAACACAGTTCAAAGTAATTGCACAACTCTTTATTTCAAAGAGGACTTTACACATCGAACGTTAGGTCGCACTCGCCTACGTCGAAGGAACTATGTGTCTAAGACTTCAATCTAGACTCGATTGTATTCGATGATCCTAACTAGACCTATTACAAAGTATTTATAGTCCAATCGTATGAGTACGTATCAGACTCAATAACCTAAACGTATTAGACTCATATAACTAACTAATCCTAAACAGATAAACTTAGTTATATATATTCGGATCGAATTACAATTTCGAACAGGGAACGAATTCCTTTTCATAGTCACAAACTAATCCATGGTCGCGAAACCTTTCCGAACACGGTTAAGTCGCGAAGCCGTATGTGATCAGGACTTGGTTGCGAAGCCATATGCGATCAGGACTTGAAGATCCTCCCGGATCATGCCAAGTGATTTTTGGAAGTCCGTTCTTATACGATCGTGACGCCCATTACCACCGAAGAACTCAAGAATACGACCTCACAAAGAATGGGACGAAATTCATCATCAGCAAAAACAACCACGTCGACACCAATAACTTGTTGACAGCAAATCAGACGAAACGGCTTGTCAATGCATGCTCAAAGTGTGTGCTGAGCGTGATGTGTCCAGTTAGCCAAGAGGATTGTGCTGCATCGAGTATGGAAAGTGGTAGTTGTTTAGCGAACTTGCCGGAAGAAAACAACGTGCTATTCGCAGAGGTACATAGTCGATCACCACAACGACTAGTCGAAAATGACATGCAACTTGTCTCTACGACGCCACTATTCAAACTTCGCAATCCTAGATTTGGGATCGGTGATGGTATCAACCTCGACAAGGGGAAGGCTATCCGCGAGTGGCCAAGGCCACAATCCATGACGGAGGTGCCAAGCTCCATGAGCGCCTATCCATACATTCGATCTAACGATTGTAGCATTGCTCATCGTGTGTTCGTTCCAAGACTCTCAGTCGTTCTCTACATCTTCACAGTTGGTCACCAACGGGAGTTGGCTCCTTCTCAACAGGGGAGTCATGATCCGAGAAGATCTCAGGTAGAGTTCGCAACAGATTCGCGTCCACGAAAAGGTTTGCGACTTTAGAAAGGTTTGCGACCTCGGGAAGGATTCAAACTCTGTTCGGAATTGTAATCAGATCCAAATATATATAACTAAGCATATCCATTTAGGATTAGTTAGTTATATGAGTCTAATACGTTTAGGTTACTAAGTCTGATACGTACTCATACGATTGGACTATAAATACCTTGTAATAAGTCTAGTTAAGATCATCGAAAAGTCATAGAACTTATTTGAGTTTTAGACACTTATAATTCCTTCGACGTAGGCAAGTGTGTCTAACGTTCGACGTGTAAAGCCCTCTTTCAAATAAAGAGTTGTGCAATTACTTTGGGTTTCGGTATTTCCGAGTAAGATCCCGTTATTCCACATATTAGAATCTGGGTGAGTCTAGTGTGAAACCAAGGCTAGGTCTCAAACGGATCAATCCCATACGCAGGGGGCGTCCCGGACCACCCGGGGCCAAAATGCCTATGACCTTCTACAGGCGCAACTCAAGCCCCCAGGCACGGGCACGGTGACACCGTCCTGGACGCAAGGGCGTCCTGGACCACCCGAAGCCAAAATGCCCGTGACCTTCAATGGGCACGACTCGATCCCCCGGGCACGGGCACGGTTGCTTGGGCCCGGACGCATGGTGCCCCAGGACATTCGGGGCAAGGGGACTCGTGTTCCTCTACATTCTCGATCCCTTTATAGGGACCGTCCAGATATTTCCCCTAACATAATATTATATTCTTTTGACTAGTTAAGATTTGCATGACGCATTTAGATTTTTAAATTGCTTACTGAGTGTTTTGGCACTCATTCTTGCTATTTGTATATCCTTCTAGACTTTTAATACTACATCGGCGATGTGATGTTGACCGGTGTAGAAGAGGTTTACCCAGAGGCGGACATTTGTAATTTCGATCCAATCTACTTCAGCACTGGTGATGAAGATTAACCGCTACGATCACCCCTGAACTATCACTTTTGTTGTAATAAACATACATATGTATGTATATGTAAGTAAGTACTTTGTTATGTTAAGCCATGTCTAATTAAGCTCATTTTTTGTTTCGTTACTCTGTTATGAACATTTGTCGGATAATATGATTTTATTCAAAAAATGTTTGAAGATCGAATATACTATCAAATGGGTGGTATGTCAGGTAACCACAAATATCTTCTCGTATGTTGTTTTGCTAAAATGCATATATTAATTTTTTTCTTGTTTTACATATATTTTTTTCTAATATTAGATCAATTTTTTTAAGATCTAATTCTCTAGAAAAAAAATAAAGAGTATAAATAAAACAAATTTAAAAAAAAAATATGCATCGATCTTATACACGGACACATCGAACCTCGATCCACACAAAATTAGAAATATTAAATCCACCGTCCTCTCACCACTCACTGAACAGGTCACTATAAAACTGAACCGGCCCCCTCAAAATCTCCCCATGGCCCAAGAAGACGCCGACACCGCGCCGCTCCCGGTGCTCCCGGCCGACGTGCTGCAGGAGATCTTCCTCCGCCTGCCGTCCGCGTCGTCCCTCGGGAGCACCGCCGCGGCGTGCTCCTCCTTCCGCAGCATTGTCTCCGCCCAGCGCTTCCTCCGCCGCTTCCACTCCCTCCATCGCGCGCCGCCGCCTCTCCTCGGTGCGTTCTCCTGCGCCTCCGGCGGCAGCGGCGGGAGCAGCTTCCACCCCGCGCAGCCTCCCCACGCCTCCGCGTCCGCCGCCGGGGCCCTCGTCAGCTCCGCCGACTTCTCCTTCGCCTTCCTCCCGCCCCCCGCCGCCTGGTTCGTCCGCGATCACCGCGACGGCCGCTTCCTCCTCGACCGCGCGCCATCTCCGTCCGCCACCCTCTTCACCGACCTCGCTGTTTGCGACCCCCTGTCCCGCCGCTACGTCCTCCTCCCGCCCATCCCCGCCGACCTCGCTGCCGCCGTCAAATACCCGCTCCCCCTTCTCGGCTGCCAGCGCACGTGCGACCCCTTCCTGGCCCCCTCCGGCGAGGACGAACACGACACCGCGTCCTTCACGGTGATCTGGATGGCGCGGTGCCCCAGCAAGATCGTCGCCTTCGCCTTCTCCCCGCGCGGCTGCCAATGGCGCGCGCTCGCGTCACCGGACTGCTTCGTCTGGAGCATGCGCCGGTCATCGCTCGGCCCGGACGTGTACTCCATGTGGAACAAGCGCCACTACGCGCACGGCTGCTTCTACTGGGTGAACTGCGCGGCGCACCGGTGGCTCGTTCTGGACACGCGTGCCATGGAGTTCTCCGTCGCCGCCGTGCCCTCCCCCAGAAACTTCTGGGAGCAGCACGTCGCCGTCGTGGAGGCCGGGGACGGCAAGGTCGGCGTGTTCGCGCACGACTTTCACAACAACGGCAATGCCAACCTCTACTATTACATGATCGTGCACAGCGAAGGCGACGGCAGCCGCCAGTGGCAGCTGGAGAGGGTGATCTCTCTGCCCTGGGGGCCGGCGAAGCATTACTGTATCAGGGACGCATCCAAGGGATGTTTGATTCTTGAAGCTTATCAGGATTCGCGAAGCTTGGCAAGTAATTACAAGAAGGATGTGGAGCTGTTTGCGCTCCATGTCCAAACCTTCAACCTGGAGAGGGTCTGCCGGACAAAATCCGCGGGCGGCGGTTGTCTCCCGTACCTCGGTTTTCCGCCATTGCTGTCGCCACCGACTGTGTGACATGAGGGATATCTTCATGTCTTCAAACATGAGAGGACCTACTCTTCTATCGTCCAATCAAGATCCAGGGTTGTATGTGCATGTAAGCATCAGTTTGTGCCTTTCATATGGTATTCATGACAACTGTGTAAACTAATCATGATTAAATAAGAACAAGCCAGGCACGCACAGTAGTAATGAAGATTGTCCTAGCACAATTTGTGTCCTATAGATATCTTTCCTAAAGGGTTATATCTTCATATTAAAGCAAAGACTTCAAGAGCCAAAACAGTAAAACATCGTGGATATCTGTGTCTAGGTCAGATACGGCAGGATTACAGAGTATTAATAAAGAACTTCCCGGTATTTTATATAATTTTTGTTTCGTGATTTATGCAATAATATAATTTGAATTAGATCTTGATCACATTTAAAAAATTCACCTGAATTCAAATTCGGATTAAAAGTTATGTATGTTTTATTGAAATCATCTAAATTCTGGTATATATCTAATTTATACGTGAGTCTACTTAAAGAGTCTCATAAAGACCAATGCATTAGAGTATTCTGTATTTCAGATGATGTTTCACACACGTGATATGAAATATTTTTTGAACAAATTCTCTCTTGATATTTGTATTGAACTGAGTCTTAATTTCAACAACAAAATCAATTCAACTGTACCAGATCCCAATCACATCAAATCCTCAACATCTTACCCCCATCCAATATTCCTTGGTTCCGGTATTTGCGTGAGGAAGTGAGTTATTTGTTGTGATTAGGATTTGGTCTGGCAGTGAGTTTTTATATTTGAATGTCCATTTGTGGTAGTTTGTCTTTGAGAATCTTTTTTTGAAATAACCCTTTAAAAAAAAACAATTGCAAAACTAACTCTTAACTTTTTAAATTTACAAAAATAACCCTCTGTCGCGAACTGGGCCGCGCGACTGATCTTCAGTCGCTAACCCAGATAGCGACTGATGACGTGGCACGGCCCAATACACCGTTGGCCCAACTCACATCTTCAGTCGCTATCCCAGATAGCGACTGATGACGTGGCACGGGTGGGATTCGAACCGTGGTCTCTCCGGAGAGAGAGCGTCTTAACCAACTAGACTACAACCAGTTTTTGTAACTTATTGGTATGGTATAGTTTTATATCTTTTCAGTCGCTATCCGGGCTAGCGACTGAAAGCATACGTGGCACGCGAACTAGGCCAGTGGAGCGTTGGGCCGTGCCACGTCATCAGTCGCTATCTGGGATAGCGACTGAAGTTCAGTCGCGTGGCCCGGTTCGCGACAGAGTGCTATTTTGGCAAATTTAAAAAGTTAGGGATTAGTTTTGTAATTGTTTTTTTTTAAAGGGTTATTTCAAAAAAAAATTCTTTGATCCATGCCGTCAGGGGTGCAATTTCAATATATGTGTGGTAAATGAGAGTTGTACTTAGGATCTGTTCAGGGTGGGGTAATTAGTTGTTTGTACAGATTCAACATGATTTCATGGGACAAATTTATTTAATTGAGAGGTGTTTAATTGGTCCTAGAGATCCTTGAATGATGCTCTAGACGAGCTTAGGAGTCAGACCTCCAATTTTACTCATCTGGGCTCTTAGACATGGAGACCACACTATTTTTTTTTCTTTTCTTGTTGTCCTTAACCGTTGACAGCTCCCACGAAGCTCCAGTTGCTGGCTGATTTGAAACTCCAATCACCGATCGTTCCAATTTAGGAGCCAAATTCTTTTTCCTTTACCTTCGTATGTGAGACTACTGTTGTTGCACCTGCCCAATCTACCACTGAAGGACGACCGCTGCTGCCTGCCCGATCTACCAACATCGACGACAAAACCAATCCACCAAAGGATGACCATTGTTGCTGCACAAACCACCGATGTTGTCATCGATCGGAAGGCCGCTGCCATTGTCACAAAGGTCATTGATGTTGCAAAAGTTGCTCGCGGCAGTTATATGTATAAATTAGATTAAAATATTTTGAAGAGTTACTATTTATTTCCTAAAATATATTTCAACTTTTGCGCTTTGTGCACTATCAAAGCGTATTTCTAAATTACACTTTTCTTGCCTAGGCCTAGACACCAACCAAACATCTTTAAAAAATCCATCTGAGCAACAAAATTCCAAACCAAGCACATTGGGGTGAGGACACCAGTTAAACAACCTCTTGATATATGATGAAAAAATGCAACTAGGAATTGTTTGGTTGGAGTTGGTTGTATGAGATGATGTAATTGAGAATATCTAAGGATAAAAAAAATCTAATAACCTTTATTCTACCTTAATAAACTTTAAACTACCTCGATCTATCCTAAAAAATCTTAATATTAGTCACTCCTCGTATGATGCCATTAGGCGAGTCTAGACCAAAGCCTACACTAAGACTTCTTTTTTTGCATTCCCAGACTAGTCAAATGATGTAAAACTAGCCAACCAAGCACACATCTTTCAAAGATGCTGCAAGGTTAGTTAGGATGGGTTTAGTGCAGACAACCAACCAACCCTAAGTGGAACACCTGAACAATTTAGGGATCTGGACATCATGTACCTTGGACTCAGACATGGATTTGTGGTAGTTGTGTATAAAATTGATCAACTATAGCAAATATAGACTGTCAGATCAAATGATCAAACTATGCAAATTAAAACATAATTCAAAATAAAAAAATATGCCCCTAATTTTGTACAATAGCCGGTTCAGTGTGTTAATTTTTCATTTGGATGGTTAGAGTCAAGTCAGCCTGGCCCGGGGATACAAAATTTGGTCTGTTTGGATGATTGGATGCAATTTTGAACCTGGCCTGTTCAGTGCAAAACTTGAGCATGAGCCTGGCCCGGTTCATACAGGCATCTCCACTGTATCTCGTGGCCTGGATTGCATGCGCGCAGCCACATGATGCAGAGCGGAGGCATGAGGGCTACTCTCACCTCACTCGAACAGCTCTCGCTTTCACCTCACACCCTATGGTCCTTCGTCGCCATCACTCTCGCTCTCGCTCTCGCCTAATGACCTAGGGTTCTTCGTCGCCATCCGCTCCTCCACCAGGTTTCATCAGCAGCGGCGAACGGCGAGCCCTTGAAGGAGGTACACTCCGATGACCTCTTCCTGTGTGTCGTATTTCTTTGGTATTTTTGTCCTAGCTAGTAGATGCACAGATCTGATAATTGGAGCGTTGAGCTCACTTTTGTACGCTTCTGTTTGCTATTTTTTCTAATCTTTGGTTCATGTTCCTCTTTTTTCCTGATCCAATGATGTTTTAGTACTCATCTTCTTCTCTGATCAGCTTGATCCGCGGTTGCGTTCGGGGCATTTGAGGAGGTAAGCTCTTCCTGAAATCCTGGTCCTCTCCCTGCTTCTCTTTCTCTCATCTATTAGGATCTCTGCAATGTGTTAGATTTATAATGGATTGTATTGTATGCTTCTAACTCGTTCAGATCTGTGCAGAAATTAGATCTTAACCAGGATAACTCTACACTGCATGTTTTTTTTTTTTGTGAACCATGTGTTTCCAAACTCTGAATTTAGTTGGGCTTTCTTGTCCTTAAAAATTTTGAGTTAACAACTGATACTTTTTTTAGGAAAGAAACTTGTTTTCATTGGAACATCACTTGCGACTTGAAAATCAACCAAAAAAATATAAGGAAATTCATAAAATTCAAGAAGAGTTATGGGTTTACATAATTACATTTTTACTAGTTGAATGTCTCGCTGAATTGTGCAATTGGTAATAGACTGAGATAGTGGTGGATCTAGAATTTTTAATTGGGGCAAGGTGGGCAAAATATTCATATATTTATATATCAGCCATTAAACAGTGCAACATCATGGACAAAATATGATATAACAAGATATTTTATTTGAGTAGGCATCAAACAGTGCCCCAACATGCTTGCATCTCATTTAATCCATAGAATTGGCCTTATTCTTTTCTTTAAATTGAAATTTGATGTGCAATTTCTTGGAGAGTCTCAATAAGAGAGTTAACTAAAAATTTGAAAAGAGATGAGATTTCGGGGCAATTCAAATTAATTAGGGTTCATGTTTTGGATCTAGAAAAAATAGCAATCTGGAGTTATTTCAGTGCTGATGGCATACCAAAATTAGGCATTAGAGGAAGATTACATGCATCAAAGTGCCTTGCTTTGTGCTGTTTTGAAATCGCCAAATCAAGTGTACAAAACATCAACAACTCTACATAGAGTGTACAGAACTGCAGTGTGTGTGTGCGCGCACATGCACGCATGTGTACTGCCAAATATGATAAAATAATTGCAACTGAAGAAAGAATAGGTGATAAGTTGACAAAATGGCATTTAGTTCCCATTTTCATTAAATTAGCATCAGTTTTGTAGTAACATACGGCGTTTACAGAAAAAGCAGTTTCAAGGGTGTTGGGGGAACTCCCACTCCTCCAGGTCACGACCTCCCGGTGAGGACTCTAGGGCTCCGGGTCCTGGGTCTCTGGAAAGGTCCCATGTCTTTAGACTACAAGTTTCCAAATGGTTCTCGGTGAGGACCCCGAGATTCTGGACCTTAGGTCCTCGGGAAGGCCCTACATCTCTGGACTCCAAGTCTCCAAGTGATTCCCAGTAAAGACCTTGTCCTATGGGCCCAGAGTCTCTAGGAAAGTCCCAAGCACCTGGGCCCAAGTCTCTAAGTAGTTCTCGGTGAAAGCCCTATGATTCGGGGCCCTGGGTACCCGAGAAGTCTCCACATGCTCTGGCTCCAGATGTCAAAGTAATTCCCAGTGAGGTTGTCGGGACTGGCCCCAGATCCCTAAAAAGGCCTTATGCTGTCGGGCTCTAAGTCTCTAAGTGGTTCTCAGTAAGGATCTTAGGGCACTGGGCCTTAGATCCCTAGTAAGGTCCCAGGCTCACAAGCCTCAAGTCTCTGAGTGGTTCCCAGTTAAGGCCCCAGGATTCCGGGCCCCAGGTCCCTAAGAAGGCCCCATGCCTTAGGACTCTAAATCTCCGAGTGGTTCCCGATGAGGGCCCTGGGGCTACGGGCCTCGGGTCCTTAGGAAGGCCACACGCCTCCGGACTCCAAGTCTCCAAGTGATTCTAAGTAAGGACCCCAGGGCATGGGGTCCAGGTTCCAGAGAAGGTCCAAGGCCCCGGGCCCTTGGGAGGTCTCAGGTCTCTGGGACCCAATTCTCCAGGGGGTTCCCGAGTAGAGGCCCTCTACTCTCCAGTAGTTCCCTCGGTGTGGGCCCTGTCCTCTCCGAATGGTTCTCCGGTAGAGGTCCTGTCCTCTCCGGAGGTTCCCTGGTAGAGACCCTGTCTTCTCCAGATGGTTCTCCGAGTAAAGGCCTTGCCCTCTCCGGGTGGTTTCCTGAGTGTAGGCCACGTCCCCTCCGGACACCACTACCCGGGGAGAGAACATAGCTACTTCCAGGAAACCCATGTCCCTAGGCGTCTCGGCAATTGAAGTCAACACATGTCCCAGATCCGGACCTTATACCCTATGAAAGGGCCACTACACTCTCGATCCGACGATCACAGTTAGGGTAGTTTAGTAATTTGCATCTTTTGAGATCTATATATACCCTTGTACCCCCTCTCTTGTAAAAACAACACTCTCATTTGTATCTAATACATAAAAAGCAATAGGTGCTTCTAGGAGCTCTCTCCCCGCAAGAGAGCCTCACCAGCCGACTTACGTCGGGGGTGCGTTGACAGGAGTAGGGTTTCCACTGGAACCCGAACCTGTTTAAATCCTTCATGCCACTCTCTGTGATTGCGCAACGCAGGGTGACCTGTCATGAAGTCAGCTACGTCGCCTTACGTGTGTTCCAAGTCATCAAACCTGCCATGTGGTTCGTAACACCACGACAGTTGGCACCAACCGTGGGGACCCATGACAATTCACCATGGCTCCTCCAAGAAGAACGAGGAACTTGTCCTCCCTCTCCAGCAATGCCGGCCTTAGCACCCGCGCGCTAGCCGTGCAAGGGACCGTCGCTCCGGCACCCCCTCCCGGGAACTCCCAGAGGGAAGCGGCGCCTCCTCCCCCCTCTATTGCCAACGGGGGTATTATGCAACCAAGCTTCTCGAGACCTGCGCAAGGGGCCGCTGCTCTCCCAAACCAGGTAACTGCAACTAAGTTAGGGGAGCCAAGCTCCTACCAAGTGACCCTGGGAGCTCCAGGGGATCCCATTCTTAGGGCCCTGGTGGAAGGCCAATTTTGCGCCCAACACACTCTGGAAGAGTTGTTGCGCGCCTTGGTGCAGCCTTCGGCGCCCATGTACTCTACGTCGTTTTCATACATGGGTATGGCGCCTCCATGCCTGATGGGACCCTCGGCAGGCACCTTCCCGTCTCCGTCCGCACCAAGAACCTTCCCCATGCCGGCGGCCTTCCCCGCACCAGGGATCTTCTCTGCGCCAATTCTCGCATCGGGGACCTTCCCCGTGTCGATTCCCGCGCCCCCGCGCCAGGAACCTTCCTCGCGCTGGTGCCCGCACGCCCAACACCGGGGACCCCAATACGAAGTGGTGCCCTCGAGGCACCCTGCACGCATCAACCCCCTCCTCCCGAAGAGCCCGCACAAGAGCTCTCGGGAGGCTGGCCCCCCAGGCTCCCCCCACGGGTCAAACTCGCTTCACCCGGGAGGAGGTAAAGCGCATGCGTGCCATGAATACTGGAGGCATCCCCTGCACCGTCGCTCGGAGTTCTCCCAAAAGCGCAACTCCCGACTCTCTCCAAATCACAATGAGCCTCGCACTTGCGTGGACAAGGGGAAGAGGCCGGATATCGAAGCCACCGTCACCTCCGGAAGATGTCGGGAAGTGCAAGAACTTAGCTCCACCAACCCCGAAGAAAAGAGGCATTACCGCCGAGTTGGTGGTCCATTGGGACCGCTCCCTAAGTCAGACAACGAATGCACCTGCCTTATCAAGGACGACAACGACAGAGAGTCCCCTTGCGAGGTGGAGGGGGCTAACCAGCCTCTGTGTCGTCGCCTCTGGTGCATCCAGTGGCCGCGACCATATCATCCACCACACATTGAACACTACAATGGGGAAGTCGATCCCTGCGAGTTCGTATAGGTGTACTCCATCGCCATCTCACCAGCCGGGGGGGTTGAAAGCGTTCAGTGCAACGTCTTCCCCCTCTACCTTTCCGAGATCGCCCATTCTTGGTTCTACAACCTGAAGGATGGCTCCATCAAGTCATTCGCGCAACTCAAGCGTGAGTTTTGCACGAACTTCCAAGAGAACTATGTCCATCCCCTAGATTCGTCACAGCTCTACACCGTCAGGCAGAAGACGGGGGAGACCATCTGGAGCTTTTTCAAGCGCTTCACACAGGTCAAGAGCAAGGTGGCTCACGTCCCCGACTCAACAGTCATTGAAGCGTGCAAGAGCGGGATTTTTCCTAAGGAGCTCCATTGAAGGCTCTCCCGGAGTTGTCCCGCCTCCGCCGACGAGCTCTTCAACGTGCTCGAAATGTACGCTAGAGTAGAGGAGGATAACCTCTGGAAGAAGAAACAAGAAGCGCCCGCCCCCGCGGAGCGGGACACTAAGAAGGACTTGTCCGACAAGTGCCCCAGGAGGGGGCACCATGATGAGCCAAGACCTCGGGACACCTTTGTCCTCGAAGGCGGAGGCAGCTCCCACAAACCCAACCGCGACAACCGCCCCTTTTCCAAGTCGAAAGGTAGTAGGGGAGGCCCTAGGCTGGAAGGTAAAGAGGCTGAAGCCACATTGTGGTGTGCTTTTCATCAATCTACTTCCCACACTACCCGAGAGTGCAAAGCTCTCCTCGAGACCTTCGTAGTCTACCTCGAGCAACGTGGGCAAGCAGGGAAGCCCTGCCTCCTTACCCCCTCTGGCAGCCTTTGCAACTCTCCTGACTCCCACTGGAGGTCGGGAAGAGGGAAAGCAAGAAGGGAAGGCTCTAACGAAGAGTTTCCCTCCCAAACGTCCCAGAGACATGTTAATATCATTCTGGGGGGATCTGCCACTGAGCAAGACTCCAAGCATCAACGTAAAGAATATGCGTAGGTAAGTCAAGACTGTTGGGCCCTCAACACGTCCTGACCACTGAAGTGATCGGACATCCCCATCACTTTCACTGCGGAAGACGCGTGGGGGATTCACTTCCCCACGCTGACACCCTCATCATCTCCACCACCGTCTTCAACTATCGGCTCGTCTACATCCTAGTGGATGACGGAAGTGCCGTGGACATACTTTACATAAAGGTGTTCAACGAGATGCAGGTTGACGAGAAGCCACTCCAGTCCGCCACTAGCCCCTTACAGGGCTTCGCATCGGGGAAGATAATCTACCCCATTGGGGAGGTCGACCTCCCCATGATGTTCGGCACTCCAGACAACTATCTCACAGAAATGGCCCGATTCGATGTGGGGGACCTCCCCTCATCCTACAACGTCATCATGGGGAAGACTACCATCAATCGCTTCGGGGTGGCGATTCACCAAAGTTATCTCTGCATGAAGATGCCCAGGCCGCAAGGCGTAAGCATCGCCCGGGGAGACCAAGACGTTGCCCGCGCCCTCTACAAGCGCGCCGCGGCTACGATTGGGGACGTGAATCTAATCAAAGCCTCAGAGGAGGGCTCTCCCCTAACTCCCAAGGCATCGATTCCCCTCCCTGAGAAAAACCTTCCAGAATTACATATGTGAAATCACGTTCTCTCAAACTTCGTCACTGAAGGGACTCCTCTATGTAGGATCGAGGATGCCGACTAGAGGCGGGTGAATAGGAGGCTTTTAAAAACTTCAATTTAAAAGAACTTTCGCAAAGAACAAAAGAATATATATATTGCAAAATAAAAGAGAGTAGAAGACAAACACAACATTTTTCCCGAGGTCTCGGAGACTCGCCCGGTCTTCCCTAATCCTCGCTGAAGCACTTAAATGAATGAGCCTTTCTTCAATATCCAAGAAGGATATTTCTCACTAGTGGTTGCTCTTTGTCCACTCCGGAAAGGCGAACACTGATGCCTTTTACAAACACGCCGAGCATCTCTAACAATCTCCGAATGGGAGAGGTCAACGGCCACGCCACCAAACCATTTAGGTAAGGGTGTTCACCAAGAGTAACAGGTTGCAAGGTCTCTTCAAGACCTCCAACACGCACTGAGAAACTCTAGATATGCAGAGATGATGCGAACAGAATACTCGGTGGATCACAAAAGCTCTCGACTTGATCAACAAATCAAGATTTTAAACTTCAAATCAAATACTCAAGTGTATGTATGAGAAGAGGGCTGCTTGGTGTCTTAAACAACTGCTTAAAGCCTCTATTTATAGTCTCAAGAATCAAATTAGCCATTGGAGCTCGCAAACAAAAGCAACAGTGCAAACTGACAGTCAGTTTGAGTCACAACCAGAAAGAAGTAAAATCCAGAGAAAAGTCAGCTAGCCGTTTGAGGTCGTATATGGAAATAAAAGTGCAAACTGACAGTCAGTTTGGGATACTGACAATCGATTTCAAACTCAACGGCTGACAAAATTTACGAATAAAACTTTGCTAGCCGTTTGTGGTCGTATATGGAAACTGACACCTCATACTGACAGTCAGTATCACAAACTGACAGTCAGTATGAACCACAAAATCGACCAGTTAAAATAGAAACTCAAACAAAACAGCTCCAGGTCGAAATGCAAATTGATAGTTAGCATGGCATACTGACAGTCAGTATAGGTCAAAAAATTTCAGCTCAAAAAACATGCTTTCTGGACAATTGTCAATTTAAACAGACTGACATTCAAACTGACAGTCAGTATAGCAAACTGATAGTCAGTATAAATAGAAACAGCCATAACTTTTAATCCAAAAATCCGATTGTAAGTGTTTTAGACCTCGTTTGAACGATAATTTAAAGAGCTATCTTTTTGTCAACAGAAGTAAAAGCCATATCTGTCTAGATCTTTCTAGAAAATGCAAAAACTCTTATGCTGTCAAAAACTCAACTGAAAAACCAAATCAAATTCAACCGAAACAGATGAGATGCAATGACCTAGTAATTTCTCGGTTTATGCTGAAAATGCAGAGAGGACTTGCAACCCCTCTTTATAGTACGGTTTAAACTAAGAAATAATTTTCTAAACTGATCAAACTCCAAACTCCGAGATCGGTAATAATAAAAACAAATTTTTACCTCAGTTCCTTTGCATCTTGCGATTTGCGTCTCGTCTTTTTACCTTGCGACTTGTGCTTTTTCACGTTGGGTTTATCTTGTTCATCTTGCATGTATTGCCAACTAGACTCTGTATCAAATATCTCAAAAGCACAGTTAGTCTGAAACACTTGTTTTCATTGATCATCAAAATCAGGCATAACAGTCTAGATGCAACAGTCTCCTCGTGCCGGGAGGGGAGACCTCGGGGGCTTATAAGCCTCCAACTTCTCAAAGACACCAGAAGTCTGCCTTCGGGCTTTCCCTCCGCTCCCTCAGCTTCGTGAGGGGAGGCGCTGTATCAAGTACTATCGTCACTTTCCAAAATTTCCCTCTCCCTTCCCGATTTAGTGGGGGAGGTGTTGTATCGACTTATCTATTCAATGAAGGTGAAATCTCTTTTCACAACTGACATTGGAGTTTTTGCAAGATGCTCTCCTACATCCTTTTATGCAACACCCTCGTAACGAGGATTCCCTCCCAGTGAGGATGCCCTCGCTCCGAGGATGTAATGGGCCCTTAGATAACCCTTAAAGTCCCGATGGCGAAAGCCTCGCTCCCCTAGGGCAACTTACGATAACCCCTCATGAACTGAGGGGGTAAGAGACAATCTGGTTCATATGAACTGCGATAATGAGTCACTTTGAGGGATTAGTCCCACCTCATATACTCTAGATCCCATTACTAAGCTCAATCACCAGACGACATGTCGGGTCTTCCTAGCATAGATTTCTCTTCCCCTGGAGACGTAATGTCCCAAGAGCGAATTGTGTCGCCCGGAGACCCCTGGGCTCCCGGGCGGGGATTTCTCTTTCCCCGATGACGTAATGTCCCACAGCGAATTGTGTCGCCCGGAGACCCCCGGTCTCCCGAGTGTAGATTTCCCTTCCCCCAGTGACGTAATGTCCCAAGAGTGAATTGTGTCACCCGGAGACCCCTAGCCTCCCGTGTGCGATTTTCTCTTCCCTCGGCAACGTAATGTCTCGGAGCGAATTGCGTCGCCCAGAGACCCCCGGTCTCCCAAGCGTGGATTTCACTTCCCCCAGCAACGCTAAGTCCCCGGAGCGAACTTTGTCGCTCGGAGACCCCTGGCCTCCCGAGCCCTATTTTTCTTCCCTCGGTGACTTTATGTCCCAGGTCTGACTCCTTTCCCCTCAGAGACCCCCGGTCTCCCGGGCACAAAAGAGTTTCCCTCCCTGATGACGTTACGTCCCGGGTCCGAGTCCTTTCCCCCGAAGACCCCCGGTCTCTAGGATGCGAAAGAGCTTTCCTCCCCAGTGACGTTACATCCCGAGTTCGAGTCCTTTCCCCTGACCCCCAGTCTCCCAGGTGCGAAAGAGTTTTCCTCCCCGGTGACGTTACGTCCCGGGTCAGAGTCCTTTTCCCCGGAGACCCCCGGTCACCCAGGTGCGAAAGAGTTTTCTTCCCGGGTGACTTTACGTCCCAGGTCCGGATTCTTTCCCCCTGAAGACCCCAGGTTTCTCGGGCGTGAAAGGGTTTCCCTCCCCAGTGACGTTATGTCCCAGGGCCGAGATCTTTTCCCCTGGAGACCCCCAATCTCCCTAGTCTGAAGGAGTTTTCCTCCCTGGTGACACTACGTCCCGAGCGCGGATCCTGTCCCCTCAGGCACGGAAGGTCCAAGGTCTTGGGCCTCAAGAAGGCCCCAGGTCTCCGGGACCCAACTCTCTGAGGGTTTCCCAGGTAGAGGCCCTGTACTCTCTGGTGGTTTCCCGGGTACAGGTCCTGCCCTCTCTAGGTGTTCCCCGGAAGAGGCCCTATCATCTCCGGTGGCTCCCTGGGTGTGGACCCTACCCTCTTCGAGTGGTTCTCTAGTAAAGGCTATGTCCTCTCTGGTGGGTTCCCGGGTGCGGGCCCTACCCTCTTCGGGTGGTTCCCCTGGAGAGGCTCTGTCCTCTCCAGGTGGTTCTCCGAGTAGAGGCCCTACCCTCTCCGGATGGTTTACCGGATGCAAGCCACGTCCTCTTCTGGGCACCGCTACCCGGGGAGAGAACATAGCTACTTCCAGGAAACCCCTGTCCCCAGGCGTCTCAGGAATTGAAGTGAACACATGTCCAAGATCCAGACCTCACATCCTACAAAAAGACCACTACACCTTCGATCCGATGATCACAATTATGGTAGCTTAGTAATTTGCATCTTTTGGGGTCTATATATACTCTTGTACCCCCTCTCTTGTAAAAAACAACACTCTCACTTGTATCTAATATACACAAAGAAATAGGCGCCTCGAAAAGCTCTCTCCCAGCGAGAGAGCCTCCCCAGTCAACTTACGTCAGGGGTGCGTCGATAGGAGTAAGGTTCCCTCTGGAACCTGAACCTGTATAAATCTTTCATGTCACTCTCTATAATTGCGCAACACAGGGTGACCCATCGCAAGGTCATCTCGCGTCGCCTTACGCATGTTCCACATCATCAAATCTGCCGTGGAGTTCGTAACACCACAACAAAGGGAAGCTTCAATGATGGACAGTAGTCTTCTTTTCATCTCTTCACTAATCAATAAGTTTGCCTCTTCTCTAATGGCATCTGTTGAGTCAGAACCATCATCTGTATATGGTGCTAAATAGAGCTTTATGATGGACAACTCAAAAACAAATATGCAGTTGCTAAAGAAATAGAGTTGATTGTCAAAGAAAAGCATGCCTTTGTTGGAGAATAGTAACTTCAGTTTTACAACAGCCATAATTGAAATTCAATGACAGGTAAGATTTAGATACAGGAAACAAAAACCATATATAGGATAGCTTGGCTACATAAAGTTTAGTAGCACACAAGTAGAAACTATTAAGCACATACATGAATGGGATAACATGTCCTGGATGGCATTACACATGATGAGCTTTTTTGGTTATCTACAAGAAATGATGCTATATGTGCTGAGATGTTATTTTGTTTATCACATGAGTTACATTGCCTACACATGTTTATCACATGAGGTGCATTACACATGGTTGATATATCATTGCCTACAGTTTGCATAAACATGTTAGTCTGGACTGATTTCAATTGGAGTATTGTAGCTCATACTTGCTTCATTTTGCTTGATGTATCATTGCCTACATATTTGGTTCGTTTGAACTGTTCATTGTTTCAATCATGACAAGTTGTGTTGATAGTTCATTTTTTTCATGGTTTTGGCCAATGATGAAACACTGCATTGCTTGTAGGCCCACATCTGCAAACTTGATGATGATTGCATTGTTCTTAACCACACCTGATCAAAATGCATCTATCGTCAATTTGCAGTGTAGGCTTCTCGTATGTGACAGGTGCAAATGAATCCCAACTAAAATTGCAGCACTGAGATCTATAGTTGTGAATTAGAGTAACCATGACTACATATTTCAATAATGCATGTTATCCTTATAGTATAGTGGTATGCGTTACATTTTGTTGTTTTTCCTGTTTTTCCCATCTACGAATGGCTTATGATTAACTGCTGATGCTATTCAATGACTTAGCTCTTAAGCTTATTACCTGCTAATACATATTTTATTTTTTTTGTTTTCTTGAGGAATGTCAAATGTTTTTCACTGATCTTTATTAGATATATGCAATGAGTAGACGACATTTGCTTATTACAAAAGCTGTTGTACTTGTCAATGCAGCATACATTCTTTTCATGGTATGCCTTACGAGGCGATGAAATCGTGCACTCGTTGTGACATATGGACCTCTTCTTCAAAGAGACTTAGAGAGACAAGCTTTGTTGTGGAGGATTTACGAAAGCGATGACACACATTGCATAAAAATACTATGGCTAAGAAAGGCCCCATTTTTTCATTTATGTACCTTGCTGAGGGAGTGGGAATTGTTGTGGGATAGTTTTCATAGCTTGGTAGAGAAGTAGGTGGCAATGTTTCTTCATATTGTTGGCCATAACCAAAGATTTAGAGTGATCAAAGTTAATTTTCAAAGGTCGATTGAAACGATCAGTCAATATTTTAGGGAGGTAGATTATGTCATTGGTGAGTTAAAACATGAGATGATTAAACCCCCATCCAATATACCCACCTCAAGATTGCTAATAGCTCGACATGGTTCTACTATTTTAAGGTAAATCAAGTAATAGACCATTTAGATGAGATGAAGCTTACTTTTACCTCTTACCAACAGTTGTTCCAATTATTCTATAGGATTGTATAGGTATGATCGATGATACACATATCCATGCTAGAGTTCCAAAAGAGATTGTGGCTGCATTTAGGGTAGGAAGCACTACTCGATGCAAAATGTCATGGCTGCTGTGGACTTTGACCTCAGTTTCACTTATGTACTAGCTAGTTAGGAAGGGTCAAGCCATGATGTCTTGACACTTGTCAATGCTTTGCAGCAACACGATGAATTAAGAGTTTCAACAGGTAAAGTTTCTCATAAAAAATCATGAAATATTGACTACTAAATGAATAGTGCATATTAACGATAAATAACTTATATTTATATTATATTTCTCATTTATTAGGCAACTTCTATCTAGTTGATCTTAGATATGCAGTTCAACCAGATTTCCTTTCACCATATAGGGCAATTCAATACCACCTACAGGAGTATGGTGGAAAGAATTACCCATGTGATTCCAAGGAGTTGTTCAACTTGAGAACTCCTTGTGGGTCACTTTCAAGCGGGATTTCAGGGTTCTAAAGGGCAAGTTTCATATCTTAGACAACAAGCCCTTCCACACATACATGACACAAGTGAAACTAGTGCTAACTTGTTGCATTCTTCACAACTGGATCATTGCTCACGGGCTAGACGAGGTCATTCCACCGGAGGAAGGTTAGACTCCAATCCTTGATGTGGCAGTAGTACAGTCTAAGGTTGTCGTCGACAACACTGCTTAGGCACAAATAAGGGATGACATGGCTAAAGAGATGTGGAAAAACAGAGGATTCTCTCGATTGTAGATTATTCATTTCGGTTGTGTCCAGACTTGTTGGTTTTATTTTTCATTTATAATGATGGTTGTTTTTTATATTTCTTATTTGTCACATATTCAACGCCACTGTTTATTTAATTTGATTATGAGGAATATTCTTATCATGTTTATTCTTGTCTTCCAATATAATTGTTGAGTAGGAATATTTTTATTTCTAATGTGATTGTTTCAACTGTTGTTATTTTGCTTTCTCTTTATAGAGATTCTACTGTTTCCAATATGATTGTTTTGTTCTCTTTATTTGTTATTTTCAATGTGGTTGTTTAAGCTGCTTCTCACCATATACTACCTCATATTGTTCTCAAATATTTCATATACTTGCAAGCATATTCCTATCACCGTGCACTAACTTATGTTCTTTTCCTAATTTAAGGTATAAATGAGTGCAGTGTTGAGGGTGGGGGGAGGGGGAAGGGGTGGTATCATTTGCAATAGATCTTCGATGTGTTGGGCAAATTCCATGTCGGAGTTAATATAGATATGCCTTAAAGGCAATCATAGAGATGGTTGTATTATGTCATATTTATGAATTCTTACTATATTCTTTGAATAAAGTATCACTTTTATCGATCAACAAGTATGTGACTTGTTTGTAAAATTCTTTATAATGATATATATAAATTATCTCAATTTGCTTGCAACATTATCAGTGATACTTATTCTAAATATCTCTGATTTTTGGCATTACATGAAATAATAATACAAGATAAGTCAATATCATCATTGATTGATAGTCAAGTTTCACAGATTGTGGATATGAGATATCAAATCAATGTTGTAAACACATGTTGGAGAACATGTTGATCGGATTGACCCAACTTGAGACACTGTTGAGATTTTATGTGTTATCAGTTTGTTTCTAATAGTTATTTTGATTTATCTTTAGCCCTGAGATCATCATAGTTTCATACATGCATAGTAGCATACCTTGGTGTCATCAACCATTGCTCTTAGCCGAATAGTTATAGATGTGACATCCAGATATGTTATGAAACATGTGTTTGAAAGTGAATGATCGAGATGGTATTTGCCCCTCTCATATTTTGAGAGAGATATCTCTGGGTCTCTTGATGTAATTGAACTAAGAAAGTGTATGGTCATGCCGAATATAGTTGAGAGTCAATTATGGATAAAAGTTAGTTCACTACAAGATCGAGAAAGGACCGAGCTATTCAAGGATAACACGTTTCTCACTTTGAATTTGATCTGGTATCGTGAGGCAAAGAGATAATCCATGATAAGTTGTATAGGTTCGTAGGATATAATCTTCGTGTATATGCCAGCAGTCATAATATGTTGATAGGCACCGCTTATGACCTGTGATTCAAGAAGTTGTTTCCGCTCGCGGCCAAATATACACGAACCTACAGGGTCACATACTTAACGTGTTGGAGCTTTAATTCGAATGTGATCCAAAATGGGTCCTTTATTGGTAATGGATTTACAATTGGGATTAGGGTTCATATTTGAATATGACTTATCTGCAAGATCTTATAAAAGGAGGCGAGATAGGCATGCAAAAGATATCTAATCTATTATGACCGCCACCACCATCCACGAGATAGATCTCATAAAACCCTAGCCACGTGTGTTGGTACGTGCTAGCACATGAAACACGGTGCTCCCTCTTTAGACGTGTGGACGTCCGTAGAGGTGCGGCATCTACTGCTGCACTGTTGGTCACGATCCGGTTACGACATCGACTCTTCTTCCGTTACTACGTTGTCGCATCTGCGCGTCTAGTGGTAAACCTCTTGATCTATAATTTAATGCCTACATGGTTCTTGGGTTTTCGGGTTAAATTTTTAAAATTATCCCTAGAGTAGCAACCTGTTTTCCTTCAGGGGTTTGTCCTACGACGCATGAGTGAGTTAGTAGTCTCTGGTGTTAGAACTAACAAAAGCTTCAAGTCCATCTAAACCATGTTGCTAAGACTTTGTTCAGTTTCAGTTGGATTGAAGTGACATTAACGTAACTATACAATCACCTGCATAAGTGGCGTCGAAGGTGGGTCAGGATCTATAAACTCAGGGAGCTTAGTGGGGCATTATTGGATGACGCAAACCACAGCATAGTGCTAGAAAATGACCACTACAAAGGTCACATCAAGGTTTGACCATATCATTTAACAATACATTCATAATAAATGTTCGTGTAGACAAATTTGATCATTTTCCTTTGATGTCTTGTAGAACCATCCTACATATGCTAACTATCTGAATAAACCATTAAAGAATTATATTGAGATGTTGACTATCTTTGGAAGTGGATAGGCCACGAAGAGGTTTGCTATGAGCTCGAATGAGTCCCTAGGCACACCACTACCTTTTCCCAAATCCAAGGTAGACAAGAATTCCCACAATACTGAGGACGTTGATCTTGACACTATGGTAGAGAAGACAATAGGCTATAAACCTATTGTATCCAAGGGCGAAGATGCTACTAGCTCCTCAAGGAAGAGGAAGAAAGCCTCGTTGCTAGATGAGTAGTTAGGGTTGATGGCCAACATGACAACGGTGGTACTTGATGTTGCACAAGTCATATGCGACACAATCCCACAAGAAGTCCATCCTGAGTTGTACTCGGCTGTCATGGGCACATATGACTTCAGTGTGGTGACCCTACTTGTAGTCTTCACAAATTTGTTGAACAACAAGGCACAAAATATAACATTTGTGGCTATGTCTGCACAGCATCGTGTGCTTGGGCTTAAGACTTTTCTAGCCAAGCACCACCACATCTAAGTTTGTATTGTTCATCTTATTGTTATTTTGTTAAGTGGTGATATGTGGACAGCCTCTCACTTGTAGATATTTATGTTTTGGATACTAACTATGATATGTGTTTGAGAGATTATGCATGTACTCACCTATAAGACCTATTACGAACATGATTACGTATTTTACACTTATGTTATGTATGTGTAAGTATTTCTGTTATGTGTACTATTTTCTGCTAAGGTGTCTTCTCGTAATTTTTTGTTTTATTATTTTACCTGTTTTCAGAAAGGCTGTATGTTTTGTGCTAAGGTACATACAACGAAAAGTCATGTAGTAATGTTCTGTTCTATTATTTTACTAATAAGGTGTATGTTTTGTGCTAAGATACATGAAATGAAAAATCTGAGTTAATTAATAATTAGTATTTAAGTTCAAATGAAATGTCGATACACGAAAATATTTTATCTTACCATACACACACTCTTATTATCTTAGATTTACCTGAATTACCATTCCACCATTGAATAATAATTTATTATCTAATTGATTAAATAAATTTTGATTAAATTAACAATTTATTATTATTTTGAATTTAAATTGAAATATTTCAAAATATTTTGCGTTATGATACACCCACACACTTAACCAAATTTTCATTCCCTCCCTTCAAATGATGAGAGGTAATCTCATCACATCTTACATCTAGGAGAACCATATTTAAATTCATACAATCAACCAAACAGTATCTCATTTATCAATCAATCAGACCAATCTCTAATACAACCAATCAACCAAATAATATCTCTATTATATCTCTACAACATATTTTATCCAACTTATCTCTTTAATACAAAATACGGAACAACGTATACCCTTCCCTCCTCTCTCCCTAAAGGTGCCCAAACCCAAGCCAGGCCAACCCTAAACGGCTAAAGCCCAAATCCATTTAGAAACTACACTACCCAAACCCCGCCGCCGTCATGTTTCGCTCCGCCGTATACTCCGGCGGCCGCCACCTCGGCCACCACCGCCTCCTCTCCACCGCCGCCCCCTCCGCGACCGCCGTCGCTGCTCTCTTCTCCCACGCATTGCCGCCCCCCGACCCCACCCATCAGCTCCAATCCCTCGGCCTCGACCTCTCCCGCCCCGACGCCGTCCACTCCCTCCTCGCCTCCCCCGTCCTCGCCGCTGACTACGCCGCCGCCTCCCACTTCTTCTCCTGGGCCTCCTCCCAGACCCCCTCCCCCGTCAACTCCAGGTGCTTCAACTGCATGCTCCAGCTCGCCGCCGCCCACGGCGACGCCGACCGCTTCTGGTCCCTCGCCGCCTCAATGCGGTACAGAGGCTACGGCATCTCCAAATCCACCTTCCTGACCTCCTCCGAGAGCTTCCAATCGAAGAACATGGCCAAAGACGCCGCCTTGCTCCAAGAAGCCTACGCCGCCCACGCTACGAACGCGGCGTGCGCGGAGGTGTGCAAGATCCTCCGGTCGGAGGACCCGGAGGACGAGAGGCTGACCAAGTTGCAAGGATTGGGCATTGAGGTGACTGATGAATTGGTTGAATTGGTGTTGGATAAGATCGGGCAGTTCCCACATCAGGCGATGGTGTTCTTTCGGTGGGTGGAGGGGTTCGCTGGGGCGAGGGTTCATTGGTCTAAGGCGTACAATGCAATGGCGAGGATTCTTGGCCGGGAGGATTGCATTGAGGAGTTCCGGGAGGTCCTGGGCAAGATGAGGGTTGGGGGGTATGAGTTGGAGAGGGCAACATATGTTACCGTCTCGGAGAGGTTCCACAAGAGGAGGTTGGTTGGGGATGTGGTGGACTTGTACCGGTTCGCAATGAGTGGGTCAGAGAAGCTGTCGATGGAGGATTTCATGTTTTTGTTGAAAAAGGTTGTGGTGAGTGGTGATGTAGATCTGAAGCTGGTGACAAGCCTCGTGCGGATCTATCAGAAGGCGGGAAATGTGGTCAAAAGCTCGGTGTTTGATGCTGTTCTGAAGTCGTTGAGGAGTGTGGTGAGGCTTGGGGACTGTGATCGGGTATTGAAGGCAATGGAGGAAGGTGGTTTTGCAGCAGATAGTGTTGTGCATGGGAAAGCTGTTCTTGCGCTGTGTGATGCTGGCAAGCTGGATGAAGCGCGTGAGTATTTGGCTCAAGTGGAAGAATCAGGGTATAGGTTGAATCCACAGATATGGTCTAGTTTAGTTCAGAAGTATTCTCTTGGTGATAATGTTGATACGGCAGTGTCATGCTTCCGTGAGATGTTGGAAAGAAGAAGCGGCCTCGAGGTGGGTTGTGCTCTTGAGGTGCTGGTTTCTGGATTATGCAAGAAGAAAGGAGCAAAGGAATCATACAAAGTTCTCAAGAACCTCGTGTTGAAGAAGGTCGTGGTTCCTTGGCATACTACCTACAAGTACTTGATCCACAGATTGATCCGCCAAGGGCATCTGAAAGAAGCATTTGACACGGTAGGTTTAATGAAAAGCAATGGCTTCCCTCCTTTCATTGATCCATTTATCGCACAAATTTCAAAGTCCGGGACAGTCGATGATGCCTTGGGTCTGCTGAAGGCAATGTCTGCAAAGGAGTTCCCATCAAGAACAGTTTACATGCGCCTGTTTCAAGCTTTGTTCAAAGAGGGGAGACATGAAGTTGCACAACAACTACTTTCTAAATCTCCTGGAAGTGTCCGCAATCATGCCGATGTCTTGGATCTCTTCTATACAATGAAGCTGGAAGAACCTGCTGCAGCAGCAGCATCGTCGGAGAACATTCACAGACACAGTTGAATTGAATTTTTGACATTAAGGCTACCCACATTTTGAATGCCAGTTTGAATTTGCTTTTGAATTTGTATTAGCCTTTGAGCTGTATGCAAAAGTTCGAATGGGGGAAATATTCTGGTTGAATGCTCTCAAGTCTCCAAGGAAATAATATGCATTTTTTTTTCTTCTTATGTTTCTTTCTATTTGCACCATCATATCTGTATGGCCTCTTGAATTACTTATCAATAGTCCATGATAAATGAAACATTGGCAATAGTGGAGGAACCAGTAGTTTTGTGCTACTGTGTTGGGAATGATGGTATTGGACCATGCTGAGAAAGCTTATTGCAAGTTTTGCTGTTCTTATTGATATGCTTGTTATTTAGTTATCCATTTATTGTCAGCATGATGTATTATTTTAGATTTGCGACTCATGAATTAATAGATTCTCTATACTGTAATAATATCTATAAACAATAGTGATGATCAAATAACAGGCAAAAATGTATCTCACTGTGATGGGAGATATGAAAAGATTGTTATCTCAAAGGGAAATCTTGTGTGAAATCTTGCAGGTTTCTTGCTTGTACATCACATAACTAGGAGAAATCTCTCTATATCAAAGCTATTGCAACAAGAAATTAGTACATTCCTTTCACTCCATTTGTGTAGTATGCTCTTTTTTTTTTCTAATTGTACATATGCAACTCTATGCTTGAATTCCTATCAAAGTAACATCAAGTCAAAAGGCTGAAGAGAAGATGGGCCATACCTGCTATTAATCTACTCACATTTGAGTTAACACACCTTCTGAGGCTGGCTATTTTTGTAAAAACTGGGCCAGCAACAATAGTGTCAAGAATGCTGTCTTCTCTTGACCTACTTGATTCAAGAAATGGACCAATCTGCTCAAAACCTTGTAGGGCTGTTTGCTTGCATCTGGAATTGCATTGCAAAAAGGAAAACTAAGGATTATTTTGTTTGAGGTTCAAAAAAGCCGCCTTTTTTATACACCAGTAAATAATAGCATAAGAAACTATGATAATATGGTAATTAGCTAAGTTGATCTAGTTCACGTGGTAAATTACTGTGTGAACTTATCATTTCGGCCACCTGAAAAATAGATCAAACCGAATCCAGGCTTAAGCAACTAATAACTACCAGTAGGAATCAGTGGCTGTATTAAAAAAGCTACCTTTTCTTGATGTAAGCTCCTTCTCGACTTCCACAAAGATCTCCTTCAACCGGATGGCGGAGTTCAAGAAGACATTCTTTGTAACCTTCTTTTGGTGCGTAGTGTTCTTCAACCAGGCAATCCCCAACAACACCTGAACCCTGCAGGTGTTCAGTTTCAAGGGCGTGCTCATCATATGGTAATTTAGCTGGAGCTGAAATTTTGAGAACATTGTGATCCCACAATTTTAAGTACTGATTTGGTAATAAGTACTGCAACAAGCACATATAAACATTAAGTTTCATATTTTGTATTTCAGGTGATACTGAAGCGAGGCGCGAGGAAGGTTATCGTACACTGAAGTGGTCTCCAAGGAGGACTCCATGGAGGGTCATCACCTTGTCGATAACCCAGCCATCTCGGTTCAGTAAGTTACATCTCTGCTGAGTGGTCTTTGCTTCTCCTCCATACTGTGGCATGCTTTTGTCAAACCTGAAGCTGATATCCCGCTGGTATATATTTCGGTTTACCAGCTCCCATTCTGTTGTCAAGTACTCGATACAGCCAGCTTTTTGCATCACTCTGTGCTCCAAGGGACCTCCGGAAAACATCTTCATCACGGCATTGACCTGGAAATACAGAAATTCATGAAGAAGCTCAAAGATATGTTATTGCAAGATCGCTTGTACAGGTTGAAACACACGTGTGGAACAAGAAAGCAAGGTTCACATCAACAGAAAGAAGTGCTAAGTAGATTTCTCACATTTCTACATCTTCATGGGCCAATAATGATCCACCATCCTGGAGTTCTTTCATTTCAGATTCTTTTCAATAATCTCCCCCTTCTGTTCTGGACATGATGATCACATTTTCCAAAATGCTATAATTATTCTGTTAGACAATCGTTATATAATCATCAGTAGCAAAACCTGACCCTTTATTTTGATTGAGCATTTATGAATTATGACAATCCTTAATAACAGATATAAACCTCTCAAAGTTGTTTCTGTAATGGAGACCAGGTGCTTAAGTGTTAATAAAGCAAGCTATGAACCATAAAGAAAAATTGTTTAAAGTAGATATCTCATTGGCCAGATCAACAAAAGGTTAAAACAAAGGGCAAAAGAGAAGCTACCTGTGAGCATCATCGAATGAAACAAATGACTGGAAATGGAATTTGAGCCTTCCATGAGGATCTAGTGTCTTGGCACCATGCCTGGCTTCTAAACACCTATCCTTGTGAAGGATCATCATCAAGGATGGGCTTCCAACTGTTGCCATAGTTGGTGGAATAACCTGGACATCATCAATGTCTTTCCACAGAAAAATTTGGTTTTGTGGCCAAATATATTGGAGTAAAATCCAATTATTCTTGGGAGAAAGAAAGAGCCGCCCCTGTCAAAAAAGCTAATTATTTCAGCTCTTAGTAAATATGAAAGCAACAAAGAATGCATATCTTTTTAAACAAAGTTAAGAATTCCAATCAATACAAAAAGGGTAAGCTTTAGGCTTCAGCTATTTATATAAAGTTAAAAGGCAAAAGGATAACATCTCAACCAATGTATCAGGAATTCTACATCAAAATTCACCAGTAGTGTGCTGCATACTGCATCACTGGTATCTATGAAGGAACTAGTCAAGGCCAATTCACCACTCATTACAACAAAAACAGAACACGAGTTACCTGAAGTGGCATTTTCCGTTTTAGATGGCAGGTGAAATCATCGATGAGAAATTCTTCTGGAAAAAGGCTAAAGAGTTTTCGGAATGCTGAATTTGTCTGAGCTGACCGCAAGTGTATCTGAACATTCAGTTAAACATAACTTCAATAACAGAAAAGTATTGTGCTGAGAATGGCATTGAAACAAAAAAATGTCTCAATTCCTTACCTTCTTACCACCTTCTTTCCCCATATTTGCCAGATAATTCATAACAACTTCCCCGCGGATTGCTCAAAAAGATTCTTATGTGTAGCTTGGGCTGGCATGATTGAGCACACTTTCCATTGAGAGGAAGCCAGGTCACCTAAATCTGACAAATTGTTCTTTAAAAAGTTCACTTCAGTGTGAACAATGGCAGACCCATCAAATGGTCCATCAGAATCATACACAGCCACCTCCATCCTTGATGGAGGATCATTCATTGCATCCAATTCCAATATCTCTAGAATTTTGAAACACCAAAGAATTAGACAGATGCTCTGAGAAGGTCATTTTGCATAGGATGAATGTATTACCAAAGTGGAACTTCTGGCTCCTTTGTACTTGGGGACAAAGCAACATACAGTAGAGAGAGAAAAAAAAAGAACTGACCATTCCATTTCAGATCATACGTCTGGAATTTAGTCCAGCTGGTTTTCCTCTTGCCATTGCAGGTCAAAACAACATAGGGATCAGACAAGCCAGATGGACCAGGACCTACTATATCACTGCCCTCAATAAGTGCAACAGTCAGCAACCAGCCAGCACCATGAGCTTTGACCCCATGATCACTACCTAACATAGAAAGAAAGAAGGCAATTTGCATCTCTTTATTATTTATCCACAAGAGAAGGAATATAAAAGTGTCTATTATAGTTAGCAAGATGAAATAACTTGCTTCTCTTTAAATCATCTGCAATACAAGACTAAAGCAGTTCCATAGAATATTAGGTAGGGGAGAGAGAACATATATGGTCGAAAGGCTTTGAGGTATGTTGCCTAGTCCCAAACTGGCCATGTACATCTTTGAGTTTCACTTTATCCTGTACTAGTGTACAGAATAAGCAAGTGTACCTATTAAAAGAAAGACATTTAGATGTGCACTGCTTGTAGAATAGAGAAAAATAGTGAACTATGAAATAGTTACCTCTTTGTTTCCACGCATGCAAGAAACGTCAAACTGCCGTGAAGATATTCTGTCCGTGAAGGATCAAAATGGCACAAAATACAACCTCTCAAATTGAATCTGGAAGATCGATACCAAAATATTCAAGCCCATGCACCATATTGAGCTTAGCTAAATGAAGATGTGCAATGGCACATAGTGTTATAATGACAAGAGAATATGAATGTAAAGTTCCCTAGGAAGCGGGCAACCAGACTCCAGTTTGATTCTTCTTGAGCCTGCAGTGAAGCTAAAATCTTCTCTTTGCTTGAAGTAGGATCATCGACCTCAGCTACTTTAATTCTCTGGGAGAGTATTTCAGCAAATTGCCCATAAGCTCCGCTACTTTAATTCTCCTGCAATGAAACAGAACTGAACAGTGAATAATGTTAGATCTAGCATTTCCTTGCTGCCAAGTTTCAAATGACCTTTCAGTATAGAGTTTGACTGACTTAAAAAAAGAACTGTTAATACTCTAGAAAAGCAGTTAACCAAAAGCAGTGTTGCTCTTGGAGTTGCAAAACTAGCTGATCAACACGAAGTCAAGGCAATGTAAGGCAGCATAATATTTGTTATCAAAAAATAAAATAATGTAAGGATGAGCTTGAGTGCTTGTGTACTCCCTCGAAAAGAAAATTGCACAAATTCTGAAGCACATCAACAACAAAACACAATCGAATCTTGCACGCTTAATTCGACAATTTCCTCTTCCTATGCATTTCTGTAACATTTAATACAATTGCTCATGCCATTCGTCCAAATGTGACCAACAAAATTTGCAAAAGATGACAATGGATATTGGTAAGTGGAAGTGTCAACTTTTGTCAAGGCTGCAATACCGCGCCTTTTCTTCTTGGACCTCTTGTTCTTAGGCTGGAGCTGGTACCACGCCATGCCGAGCGACAGGTCGTCCGTTCCATGACGGCCGCCAGGGGCACCTTCATCCGCCCCAGGAAGTCGCTGCTGAAGTACTTATCCTCGTTCAGCACAGAGACGGCGAGCACCTCGCCGGCGTCCCCGACGAGGAAGCTAAACTCGTCGTCCCACATCAATCTCAGGGTCTTTATCACCACTGTAGTCTTCGCCCGCCGCCTCCCCAGCTACAGCCGCACGTAGGGTTCACTGGACCCGTTGAGGTAGATGGCCGGCAGGCCCGCGCCTCGAAGACGTGCACGCACAGCCTCATTGGGGCAATCCGTTGAACAGGTTCTTGGCACCCCCGCACTTGATAGCTAACCTCTCCAACTTTGGCAGTCATACGTGATTCGTACGCAACATTCAACTAGAGAAAACCACCAAAATGTGGAGAAGAAGAACAGATATCATCTAATCGCGAGTTCCCAAATAGTGGTCATCTCATTTGTAAATTAGTACTCGAATTGGGGATTTGGCAGAGAGAGAAAAGAGGAGGTTTTCCCGCGTCGGTTTGAACTCAAGCCTCGTGTTTCTCGTGGCGCTTCGTGCGGAAGAGATGCAAGGGTTTGGGCCGTTGGATCCGTGGAGCGGGGAATTGATTTGTAGCGTTTATTTGTCTTGGGGATTCGTGCTGGAGGGCGTGGGCCGTTGGATATGTGAACGGGAATGGAGGAGGTTTGGAGTGGAGGCAGCCTTGTTTCAGCCGAACACGTGGCTTCATGTTAAACTGTTTTTAATCGGAACAAATTCGAGGTATACTTTAAAAAAAAGATTAATTGATCTCGTACCATTGAAATCTCAAAAATTTTCAAAAAATGACAATAAATACTCCTCTCCATTTTTTCTTTATACATTTTGACACATCAATTTTCTTAAGACATTTCATCGAATATGAATAAGACGTTATTTATAATGATAAGCAGATGTGTGCCATTACCACTGCGCATGCCGTGCAAGCCATTGTCACACACGCCAGTGCTGCCCTATACCCACACCTACACCCTTCGTTGCTGCACCTCTCCTGTGCCATATATTGTCGCTGTGTATGTCGTTGCTACTATCATTGCGCATGCTGTTGCCACGCTCGCCACTGCCATCGAGCAAGTCGTTGTCACACCCACACCCTTTGCTGCCGCTATACAAGCTGTTCATGTTGCTAGTGCCACCACGCACACTGTGCACGCCACTGCTTGCACTCATAGAGATGTTTTGAAGATGTTTGATATAATGCCTAATAAAGATTGTTTGTATATTTTAGTCTTTTGTTTAAGTTTGAGGATAAAAATTATTTTAATTCAAATCAACTGTTTTGATCTTATCAAAATAATATTTTCTGAAAATTTTTAAGATTACAATGACATAAAATTAATGTTTTTTTCATAACATATCTCAAATTTTCACTTTTATCAATGACAAAAGCGAAATCCTCTTTTTAATTTGGGTAAATTTCCATTAATAAATTGATTTTTTAGAGTAATTTAAAGACCCCTACAACACTCCGGAAGAGAGAGAAAAATGTAGAAGGAAGGAAATGCTCTTTTCTTGGTTCTAATTCGTGACAGAAGCACCGACCTACGTCTTCATGTTAGATCCCAGTGAGAACCATCTAGATCCACGATTGCTGATGGTCGGGGCGTCAAGGGTCCCTCATGGAAGAAAATTTCAACATCAGGGCCCTCCTGTCAAGGAGGCGTGCAATAGCTTACATCACAGGGCACAAGATGTAATGCAGAAAAAAGGTGAATCAAAGGTAAAATTTCCGTTCGTTTTCTTGCTTGCGCAACAACATACGGCTGAAATTACATGAGGCCACAAGTCATCAAAAATCCAACCAAAACAACAATTTCTCCAAACCAGAGCAATAATTGAGAGAATCAAAAGCATGTGTAAAATTTTTGGTGTTGAATTGTCTATCGAACTGATCAGCTTCATATTCCTCTTACTCTGATGTTGTACATCAGTCTGAAGGTAAGAATTTGTGCACACAGGAAGCCCTCCTACAATCTTAAGGCAATAACTGAAGCCTTCCTTCCTCTTACATGATTGCATAGCGTCAGCGTGAAATCCCCCATGGTAAATGAAAAGGGCCAATGCATTGCAGCAAGATCAACCATCGCATCAGTTTCACAACTTACTCTTTACCAAAGTCTGCACTGTAGTGTGCACTCGACTCCAGCTTCTTCGCGTCATTCAACTTCCTCACGGCCTGAAACCATTTGGTCAGAAAGCAGAGACAGTGAATGCCTAACAACCTTTATGTCAATGTACATTAGAAGAGCATATAAAACAGCACACCTTCATAAAGTCCTCATGAATTACATAGTCACGCTCTGCACGAATTGCTGCCATACCAGCTTCCGTGCAGACATTGCGTAGATCAGCACCATTAAAACCCTAAAACCAAAAGAGTGAGGAGAGAGCGGATAAAACGATGAAGGATGATAGATAATAAGAAAAACTCACCTCAGCTAGCTTCACAACAGCTTCATAATCAATTTCACCATGCTTGGCAATACCAGCTGCGTGAATTTTAAGAATTTCCATTCTTGATTGCTCGTTCGGTAGCGGAATCTCAATTTTCCTGTCCAACCGTCCAGGCCGCAGGAGTGCAGGGTCCAAAACATCAGGTCGGTTTGTCGCCATTATCATCTTTACCTGTTAAAGCAAGAATATTCTTGTCACATATAATTTATACAACACCAGCAGAAACATTATGCATGATGTCAAAACCAAAAAAAATGGGAAGGTGGTGGGAAGAGGTAACATTATGCAACTTTGGTATGCAAGCAGAAAATAAAATCCATACAAGCAACAAAAGCAATCAGTATCATCTCAAGGATTCTGAAGGGTCTTATCCTAACATCCATTTTTGGAGTTTCGACTTGACAGTAGTTTCTTGGGGAATGAGTTAACTGTGTAAAACTGTCCCAAAAGCAATCAGTACCATCTCAAGGATTCTGAAGGGTCTTATCCTAACATCCTTTTTTGGAGTTTTGACTTGACGGTAGTTTCTTGGGGAATGAGTTAACTGTGTAAACCTGTCCCAAACTTCTCCATCCATACAAGTTGGCTAAAGGGTTATCTGAATTAGGTATAATCTTGAATGTAGAAAAAGAGAACTATTTTCAACCAACCTGGATTAACTATGTAATTTATTGGAAGAACCAAATTCCTTAACATTGCCAGAAATTATCCGAGTTCTAATGTCCGATGCACTGTAAATTTAAAAAAAAAAAAAAGTAATATTGAACTCTATGGCATAGCTAGCATAACCCACTGGCAATGGACACAGGACATATCCTAGTGTACCTCTAAGAATGGTATTCCAATTGATATATCATGTAGAAATTTCATGTCATTATTTCACTGAGCACTATACAGCTAGACAAATCAATCTTGTATGATTGATCTTAAGATACATGCCATTATTTAACTTAGCACAATACAGCTAAACGGATCAATCTTATACGACTGACAACAATAGCAAATCACAGGCTAATTACCTCTAACCGGTCTGCTTCGCCCTAGCAAGGAGTGCATAACAGGGGCAAACCCACTAGAATTTGCAGATAGCATTAAGAAACCCGAGAAAAATCACACAACCAACTTCAACATAATCTTATAAAATAAATGTACCTTCCCAAGCTCATCAAATCCATCTAACTGATTCAGCAACTCCATCAAGGTCCTTTGGATCTCACGATCAGCACTTGTGCCCTCACTAAATCTTCGCCCACCAATAGCATCAATTTCATCCATGAAAATAATGCATGGCTAGATAATGAAATAAAAAAAACATATGAGTAATGATACTAGACTGACTAAATGCTATGTGTTCAAATATGGGGCATGTGTTGCTACAATATACAGTAACTCAAGTGTAAAAAGGCATTGGTTTCTGGTGCTCTCATGCAAAACTGTTAAATAAGATCTAGAGCTGAAGATACACTAAATGTTGCCTAATGATAATATGGAACTAAGCAATGTCTTCTATTCAATGCATGAAAGAGGAATTTGCTTGGAGGTCACAAAACAAAGCAACTCTCAAAATATGATTAAGATATTTGGGCCAACAGAACTTTTAAATTCCGGTTTGAATATCTCACTATCTCGTATCTTTAGATTCATTGCATATGTTAGAAGTAGTACAATATGGCTTTTGTCATTGTAATTGTGTTAGCTTCTTCCAGAAAAATGAAAAGACAGTAGGGTCAGTTACATTCAGGACAAAAAGAATCAAAGCAGACTTACTTGGTGATCCCGTGCATAGCCAAACATCTCTCTAATTAAACGAGCACT
The DNA here is from genome assembly GCA_019359835.1 of Pharus latifolius. Classification (NCBI taxonomy): domain Eukaryota; kingdom Viridiplantae; phylum Streptophyta; class Magnoliopsida; order Poales; family Poaceae; genus Pharus; species Pharus latifolius. The sequence continues at coordinate 7,525,270 of CM033320.1, forward strand.
TTCACCAATATACTTGTCAATGATAGCACTTGATACAACCTGTTTTAGCGATATATAAATCAGTATCTAGACTAATATGGTTAGGAAAAGGTTGCTCACACTCTACAAAGCCGCACCTTCAAAAAGTTGGCATCAATGTTACTAGCAATAGCCCTGGCCAACAATGTCTTCCCAGTTCCAGGTGGGCCATAGAGTAGGACACCCTGGAATGAGTAAAATAAACATATGGTAACTTCTAAGATAAAAAATTTTATACCTTATCTCTTTGACCTAAAGCATAATGTGGAACATCAAATTACATGTATCTGTGAATTTACCTTTGGTGGCTTAATGCCAACCCGGAGAAACAGTTCAGGATTCATAAGCGGCAGCTCAATGGACTCCCTGAGTTCTCGGATTTGATCAGATAAACCACCTACAGCAGAATAACTGACATTCCCAGGGTCTTCATGCAGCATGTTGTACACCACAGGATCCACCTGCATCAAAGAAGTGTAATTTTGACACCATTATCAGTAATATCCACTTTTGTATGCTATAAATAGATTTCACAATCCAAAACGTAATAAAAAAAGAACAAAAACATAAACAAATGATTTACAAAACCAAATATACCTCCCGGGGAAGAGTGCGCATGATGGTGAGGGTGGTCATGTCTAGGACTACACGTGTCCCGGCAATCAATTTCTCCTTATCCACTTTGCTTCGGCAACCAACGACATATCTTGGACCACTGCTAGCCTTCACAATAACTTGAAGTAATAGATGTTTTAGTCATTTTGTTATATAATTACTCTGTTGATGAGCAAGAACAAATTTAACACTATGAGCAAAGATTTCAGACTGAAAAGAAAAAAAGTTGCCATTGGCAATTATACATTCCTGTCTTTCATTACCAAGGAAAAGAAACTACACTGCCAAAGAAACTCTTTTTCCTTTTCTTTTTGTGCATGTTGTTTGCCTTAAGCTATCATAAGACTTTTTATTCAGAACTATTTAAACATGAATATATAGTGCAACCACAAAAGAATGGCTCTTTACTTACAACGTTCATTGTCAAGTGGCCGAAGAACCTCTCCAATAATCTGTCCAACACTCTGCAGAGATTTCAAGTCATCTTCAGTCTTTGCAAAGTCCTTCTTAGCATTTTTTAGGCTCTCCCTCACTGCATGTAGATGAACCATACATCAAAACAAAAATCAAGCTAATTGATATATGAGTAAATTCTTTTTTGAAAAAATAAGCAAACATTTATTGAGAAAATTTTTACACAACAGATCCTGCTGAAACCTAGAAAATTGTGGAGCCGTGGAGCTGATATTTTTTAGGCTGTGGATTAAAGTTACACAAAAGAAGTATTGCTAAATATGGTTCAGGCAAGCCCATTAGCCCATTAGACAATGGTGTGACTCTAGTTCCATATATCATGTATGATGGCATGCATCACGGTAGCCTAGATGCAGCGAAAAGTTAGCACAGAAACATTTTCATAGTGAAAATACTGGCTTGAAGATATGCTTTTTATAGCTTTGTCTATACGTACAATACAAAAGATAAATAGTATTAACAGAGAAGAAACTCTGACTTGCTATGTAAACATATGAACTGTTATAATTTAAAACAAACTTGTGGGAACATTATAGCAAGAGAAATATAGTGACATATCCTCCCTTAATTACTACCAGCAATAAACTCAAAATTCAGGTCACTAAGTTATCAAAAATCACTCAATAATATCTTACCATTATTTTTACATGGTACATGCTACAACAGTACTAACTCAGACATCATAGATTTGACACTGCTTCCAAAGGCAAAAATGTAAATATTTCAATAAAACCTCCCTCCCAGGAAACACAACTCCAGCACTTCATATCCTGGTATACAATTGTGAATAGTCTCATCACAGTCAAGGAAGCAATCAAATGTCAATATTCAATAGACTACCACCCCATGAAACTGCCACTGAGCTGAGCATCACCAAGCCAAATTGCCCTGGCTAACACAGCTTCTCCTCAAAACAAAACCCTAACACATATCAAAAGTAAACACTATAAAGAACACTCAATGGTCGAACCTCAATGAAACAGAACGCAAGCTTATGATCATCATCAGATAACAAGAACTCTAATCCATTGAGCTGCCAAGAACAAAAGTACACAAAGCCTAGCATACAGCTAGCACATAATATACTGCAGTATTCAGATCTAGAGGCCTGAAGCTAGAGAAACTGTGTACTATATAACCCTCTTCCAATAAACATCAACAAACTAGCATCTCAATCAGCAGAGACGCTCTCAGATTGTCTGCCGAAAGGTAAAACCTGATTGTCACTAAAACCCCAAGACCATTTGAATTCCATGGAACTTACAAGAACTACTTACAAAACTTACCTTTCCCCCCTGTACCCAAAAAAGAACCACCAAAAGTAACCCCAACAAAACACAATCTACTGTAAAACTACAAATTAATCTCCAATAGTACAATGTCTAAACACTCAAATTTAGCGAGTTCAGATATAGCACTTAGAAACAAAAATTAGCATTCCAAACAAAGCATTAAGCCACCGCAAACTCTAATTTCCAAACGAAGCACTAAGCCATCGCAAACTCTAATTTCCCATAACCTAACTGTGAAATTGCGAGACAAAGAAAGGAGCAAAGCTACTGAAGGATCATCAAATATCACTTCCAAAACACAAAACTTTCCCTCATAAAGACTACCAAGTTAGACCAAACCAAAACCCAAAATCAGACATACATACCCGATTTCATAACATTAGCACCCGAATCTACCGAATAAACAGTTCAAGGCTTCAAGGAAAGCCCTAAAACCAAATCTAGCACCCAAGCATCATGGAAATATACCCAATCGCCCCTAATACAACCCTAAAATCACCCCAGAAATATCATTGTGTCCGCAGCACCATGATCGGCGAATCGGAAAGAGATCACCTCTAGGACTCAAATCAGATCAATTCAGACGCAGTTATCACACAAAACAACATCAAAACCCTAATTTTCTATTCCTAATGCATCGAAACGACGAGGCAAACACACACCGGCCGAGAGAAGCGGGGGGAAGGGGTGTCGTACCAGTGCGGGCGCGCGCCTCGAGCTCCTTGCAGTTGAGCAGCTTCTTGCGGTACTCGGTCGTGGCGGCGCGGCGGCGCACGGCGTCCTCCCCGTCGGCCATCTCCTCCGGCGATCTATCTCCTCACGACTTTGCTTCCTTCGCAAGAAGAGAAGAAACAGCACAGAAACTGTCTCGTTACTGATAGGCCGCACTATTTACGTAAACAAAACGGGATTACGTAAAGCGTAATTTGTAACTCTACGTAAAAGGTAGAACTAGTGTATAGTTCAACGGGACTGTGTAAAGAACTAGTCCCACTTCAGGTGTTGCGGATATTGAGAAAATAAAATATTATATTTACAAATTAGATATAATTATTGAAATTATTAAACTGCATGATTACAACCAGTTCTAAATTAGACGACCATGATCAAAACAGTACTTGTGCTGATATGATCAATTTTTATTTATTATGATGGTCGTATTTTGTTTGTGGTCATGATAGTAAAAATTTTGGTTGTAAATTTTGGTCAGTATAAATCTTGGTTGCAGCGGCAAAAAACCTAATCGATTCAGCAAAAAAACAGATATTTAGATTCATGGTCAAATCAGCAGGATTGATCGATCATGGGAAAAAGTCTCGAGGTCCACTAATTTTATGCTTGGTTGAAACAACGACTTTGTTTTTTATGATGGTTGCATAAATCTTATTTATGTCTTTTGTGGTCGAATGTAGCAAATAATTCGATAGTACAAAACACTATGGTCGAGGCAAGGAAAACAGTAGTCGACTGATTTTGGTCGATTAATTTTGGTCTATTATATTTGGACGAAACAGTAAATTATTTCTTGGTTGTATTTAGGTTTATTTTGGCAAATCAGCTATCATAACTTCTGGTCGAATATGACAAACAGCTCGACAGTACAAAAACAGTGGGTTGTGACATTTTTGCCAAAAGAGTAAATAATTTTTTTTGCCGCATTTATTGGGTCGAATAAGCATTCTTGGTGTTGGTCGAATCAGAAGTCCAGTCTATTGATTTTGGTCAATTAATCAGCTGTCATGGTTTCTAGTCGAATACGGCAAAAAGCTCGACAGTACGAAACAGTGTGGTTGTGGCAGCAAAAAAAATTGACCGTAAGGCTGTGGCCATCAGCATAAATCTTTGTCGATTCTTTTTGGCCGAAAGAGTTAATTTTTTTGAGTCGAATTACTTTTTTTTTTTGGGCTAATCAAATCTCATGGTTTTGTGGTCGAATGTGACAAACAGTTTGCCTGGCCAATTTTTAGATGGTTGAATCAGAAGACTTGGTGTTAGTCCAACATGGGAAAACAAAATCTTGACTTGATTCAGCAAAATATAAAATTGGTCAAGGCAGTAAAAAACAGTGTTCAAACCTGTAAAATCTCTAGTCAATTGATTTTGGAAAAAAATAAATTATTTTTTTGCTCACATTTGTTTTTGTCAAATCAATAGGTTTGTTTGTATCCGAATGTGGTATCTAGTCGAAGTATCAGTTTTGGTTTTTATGACGGTCAAAATTTGGTTTTTTGGTCGAATTATCTATCATAGTTGTGGTTGAATGTGGCAAACAGTTTGACAATACGAGACAGTATATCTAGTCGATTTTTCCACTCGTCGAATTAGAAGACTTGGTTTTGGTCGAATGTGAGAAATAGCTGGCGAATGGGAAACAACTGAACAATCGAGAGCACGTTTGATGGTCCAGCTGAAGCAAACGCGTCGATCCAACATGCACGAATGAAAGAACGACGTGCCTAAATATGGACCAAGTGTTCAAACAGTAGGGCACAAATACGGCGTCGACGTGGTCGACCCAAATGAAGCAAAACCTACGATCCAACAGGCATGAACGATGTGGTGACGTGGCTCAACGTGGAGGCAGCTTTCAAATAGTACCACACAAGGGCGATAGTAGATTCCACGCGGTTAGTCCAGATAAAGCGAAGATAGCGATCGGACGACTACAAGCATAGCAACAACATGAGCGAAGCAGACGGTTGCACGCGGATGACCCGGATGAAACGAAGATGCCGATCGAACAGCCGGGAATGCGGCGTCGACGTGGTTGTGCGTAAGGACGAGTTATTATTTGGATTGTATATTTACATATGATTTGGCAAGAAGCATAATTAAAAGTTTTTTCTAAATAATATATTAAAATAATAATAAAAATAACATATATATTGTAAAGTTTTTACAGACCTATTGTTCCATCGCCATATGTTCTGGCAACTGAGATATTTTTCAATTCAGTTATCATATTAACTGATGACTGAAACTTGCGGAGGTTTTAGTAGTCAGGATGTATGGTGTTGAGCCTTTTAGTCCGATTGGACTGAAAAAACAGTTTCAGTTGCCTAGACGTATGGCGACTAAAATCGAGAAATGTCTCGATCATCGGAGTGTATGTCGATTAGACGTTAGATCTATAAAAATTTTACGATGGTTGTTATTTCTATAATTAATTTTTTCTAACGTATTATTTTTAAAAAAATTCGTAATTACGTAAACGGGTGAGGCTAGCGTACAGAACAATGTCCAGCATTATACATGACCACGTGGAGTGGAGGGTTTCTTTTCTGAATAAATAGGACATAATTAAAGCGGTGTTTGGTGAACGATTGTTAATAATAATTGTAATGGATTTGATAGTTTATTAGAGGCGGAGTGGTGGGGATGATGGATCAGTAATATATCTAACTTGTGGGTGTACTAAAGTTTCTATTAAAATATATTTTAGATACTAGTATTATAAGTAAGGAGTAATCTAATTATACATGAAGTAATAATGTATTTTTTTTATAAATAATGAGAATATAGAGTGTAATCTCTGAATTAAACACTTGTTCTAGTCCAGTTGTTGGGTTGTGACTTGAGTTTCAAAAGTAAAAAATAGAACAATTAAAATAAGAAAATAACGAAGAACAATATTAAAACAAAAAAGAACTGAAAATGAAAATAAAATCAAAGTTGAAAATCATTGTTCGCTTTCGATTGAGACATAAACATGCAAAATCCAGATGTCCCAATGATTCCCTAAAAAGGAAAGATCCATGATATGGAGTTATATTCCAAGTTATATTCCCACCTGCAAATATATCAAAATCATTATAATATTTTCGTGGTTGACGTATTAAAAAATAGATTCCAATCCTATCTGTGTCATTCGGTTTATGATGTTGACATTAACTGCATTCTTTTTTTTCCTACCTTTATTATAGGTCCACATAAACCAAATTGAAAGCTATTTTTCAACAACATATAATATGAGTTCCTCTATAAAGAAAAAAAATATATAAACAAGACGGTTGTTGTGGTAAAAAGATGCCACCATGTTTCATCCAAGTGTTGGAGAGTGACTCCAAAGTAGTTTTTGTAAAGTAGTTTTTTTACATCACTTTTTTTTGTAAACTAATGGAAGGGTGTTCATTTATGAACAATCATATAGTGATGCTAAAGAAATGTATTACATATTGTTGCTCGCTAAAATAGCCAAGCAAATGGAAGGTTCTTTTAATCTTTTTGCCACTTGAATTGGTCTTTAGATATTGCATTCCAGATCCCAAAAGTTTTTATTTATTTATCAAATAAAACTTTTGGAATTTGGAATATCTTTGGGGATATTCTTCAAGTGAAAATAATACAATATAAAAAATTATTAATTTCTTCATGAGGACAACCCAAAAGACTGTTTCTTTTAAACAAACTACAACATTGAAGAGCTAGGCTCAAAGAAATGGTTGGCTAAAGGACAAAAAAGAAAGACAAAATAACCAAAAAGAGGGAAAAAGAAATGGATATCTAATGCTTTTTCTTGAGCATCAACAAAGATGCAAATCAGAGAACCCGAGAAAGAATGAACCGAACTATATTTGGTAAATCTCTGACACATAGTATGTTCTCTTTATATATACTGTGGTCCATACATGAGTCCACAGATCCATGACACATCTTTGTTGTGGTTTTGTCAAAAGGTTTTATATTATGGAACCTTTTCTTTTAGAAAAGTAGAGAGGTATTTTTTTTTTCCAATCCTATGATTACTTCTCAATTACTAAAAGTTATAAATATGGCAGTGTGTAAATTTTATGTCCATTCTTATATTTGTTACTAAATTAGAGGGATAATATTTTCCAATTTATTTTACATGGATAATTAAGTCAAATTAGCTTTAGTATAGCTAGTAAGATGGAGTATATGATTGCTCTGATTGAACATCATGTTTCACTTTTCATGTTGGAATTTACGGTAAGAATCCTAACTCCAATCACGTAACTATATTAATTCTCTCTAGCTTTAAATTTGTACCATATCGCTGCATGTCTTTTGGAATCTAAATTCATGTGTATTCCGTATTTTCACCGTAAGTCCCTCAGCTTTATTCTACTTCTCATTCAAATTCTACATCTTTCAATTCATATAATTTAGTCTCACATCTTTCATCACGTGTGCAATTTTACTCCTTCTACACAAAAAGTAGGCCAATCTCTAAAAATTTTGATGATGCAGTAATTTTTGTTATGTTTTTTCCTCTTTATAGACTTTACATGCTTAATATGTAGAATATTTTTTTAAAATAACTCATTAAAGAATAATTACAAAAATAACCTCCACCTTGAAGTAAAACCGCCACATCTACGACAAGCATGCCGTGGATGCAACCAATATGCACATTTGCACTAAAAATAAATTATATTTTGTACCTTCATTTGGATAAATTTTGTTCGGTCTATAACTCTAATTGATGTTTTGATGATCTATTTAAATCAGTAGACTTGTGAAATCAAAACATCATATCGATACAAACAAATCATCAATAGGAGTTCACAAGCCCACTGGTTTAAATGAAGTGCTAATCGGAATTATAAATCATAAGATGTTGATATCAAAAAAATTATGAATTTTTATTATAATATACAATTTCAGCTTAGCTTTGACGTGAGCATGCTTGTTACGACTTGGAGTTGCAATATGCATGTGTTGTGTGTGGGCAACGACTTGTCGTTGTTCCAAGGTGTGACATGCGATCATAACAAGTCATGTTCGCAAAAAATTCAAATTGTGGCTTACTCTTGAAATTATTTTTTTAATTGGGTTAGTAAAAAATATTTCCAACATGTACCTTGATATTCAAGGCATGAAGCTTCTAGTGAGGTTGTTCTAACTTTAAAATTCTCCAACTTGCATTTTTGACTAATATGGTAATTACAAGAAATAGTTAATACATGGAAATGCATTGAGAATTTAGAATGGGATAGGTGAGCTTGTATTGATTAACATGAACATTGCACTTCATAGAATGTGTAAGTATAAAGAATTTGGAAAAGGATGAATGTCACTCTCTACATACCTTTTTCTTTTACAAAACCTGCTAATCCACTTTATCAATGACGAAATAGCCACATTAGCTATTTTTTTTTAGATTGGACAATATTATAAACAGAAAGATTAAAATTGCAGATGAAATAAAAAATGTGAAACTCAATTACATAATTTAAAAGATGTGGTATGAGAAGTGGAGAAAAGATAGGGGACTTACGATGAAAATTCCTCTTTTCATATATCTCCATGCCATAATATGGAAACCGACACAAATAGAAACTACAAGAAACAAAATAACCGAAAAAAACATAAAAGAGAAGTATAACAAAATACCCCCTTCGTTCACAAAAATCTATCGTCTTTAAGTAGTCTCCAATGGACAAGTTTAACATTAATTTCTATTATAATATCTTACTAAAAATGATAACCATAAAATATTATAAAAGTATTTTTGAGAACAAATTTATCCATATAATTTTTATGTGGCTAATTTAGCTATTTATAAATATATTAATATCTAAAGTAAAATAAATTTAACTGTACATATGCTATAGTGACATATTTTTATAGACAGGAGTATCTTATAGAAAAGAAAAATTAGTTTTATACCACTCAAAGATAATCATTTTAACACATATCATTCAAATGTTTCGCTCAATAAAATACCATCCAAAATTTACATTACTTATTTTTCTTTACTATTTTCAGGTTAGAAAAGTTAATTTGGACATTTTTATTCCTCTTCTTTCTCCAAGATATTGCACAATGGTTAGTCGGCAATGGTTGCAATGGCCAGTGGGGCAACGGTGTTGAGTAGAGGAGCTCATCATCGCTGACTTTTCACCCCAAAAATCCTCACAGAACCATGTGTTACCCTCACAGTAACTTGTGCTATCTCATGGAAGTTGGTCTCATAGCATCAAAATCCACACGATTGGCATGCCCTTTATTCCCAAATTTGATAAGCAAAAAGATAGGGTGGTTTGCCGCATCAACCACAAGTCGATGAGACGGCACAATTCATGGTAAACACACGACTATCATCAAATCCATCAAAAAAAATCTTATTTGGCCAAAAAACTCACATGATTCAGTAGTAACTTCTTTGAAGATAGTATACCAACAAAGCAAAATCTTTTTTCACAACTTAACCGTCGACTATAACCCCCTAATTATGTAGTGAGGAAGAGGTTGTCAGTGACTGTGGTGGCAAGTAAGGAGGAGGTCGTAGGCGGTGGTGGCTGCAGAGATCTTAATGTGGTGTAGTTTGTGGAGGATGGCTGATAACATGTCCCATGATAATTTTGCTTAGTCCCTCATCTTTTTTTGCAAGTGGTCGAGGAAAGAGAAAAGAAGAGGAGGATGCAATGATGATAAAGTTAGAATTTTTAGAAACTTTAAACAAAAACTCTAACAGAATTAACGGAAGTGATAAAAATATTAATATTACAATTTTTAAGTGATATTTTGATGACTTATAGCATTGAGTGATATTTTGTTAAAATTTATTAATTTTATAGTAAACTATGTTTCCTTATAAAAAACCACTACTTAGGAGCAAGTGAGCCATCAGAAAACCAGTATAAGTGTGACCGTGTAAGCAAAGGCACCCAGAGCGAAACAACAGCAACATACACCTCCTCGATGACCCCGAGGAGTCCTCCTCCTGCCCGAATCCTCCGCTCCTAGATGCCCCCAAATCCCACCTCCGAGCTCGCCTCTTCCGCCTGAAACAATGGGGGCCGCCTCAGAGGACGCCGTAAAGCAGCTCAGCTTCCTCATGGACCAAGGCGCGTGCTTTTCAGTGAACTTTAAGCCGTTTCTTGGGTGATTCTTTCTGAATTTTTTTGTGGTTCTTTTTGGGGGTGTTGATCTAACGTGTGTTCTTTTGGTCTGATCTTGCAGTGGAGGCGCCGCTGAAGAGGACGTTCCAGGTATGGATCTCGGTGGCCAAGCTTGGATCTTGGTGATGTTGCTTGTCGAGTTCTTTCAGTATCCGTGGTTGGATCACCCTATCACAGTGTTGCTTAATTCGGTTCGGTGATTTGTTGAAATGATCTGATTTAGTGTAGGAGTGTGAGCTACTTAGTGTTTTGGTTATTGCTTAGGATCTGCTGGATCTTTAGTTCTAAATGGAGCACTTATGGTTACCTCTGACTGGCTCTGAACTGTTCTTGGTTCATAGTTTCATGGTCCATGCTAGAGCTACAGTGATTTAGTCATGCACTAGGCAACTGGGTGTGTTTTGGAGGGTGTCACTTGATCTCACGACTAATGCGAATGCGTGGTATGGAAAGTTGGCACATTGTCAATGGGGTGGCGTGGGAATTGTTTTGCTTGTTAAAATCTAGTAGTTGCTTTACATATTTTAGGAAGCGTGTGATAATTGAATGGTTCGGAATTCAGTGGGGGCGCTTCGTGAATTGTAGTATCCGATGGACTGGAGGCAGTGTGCCGATCTCAAGTCCACTAAGTCACCTAGCTAGATTTGGACGTTTTTGGCACTCAACGTGCTGTGTGATTATCATGGCAGTTACATATTCTGTAGGAACTTTTCAAGTGCTCTGGTGTTATTGTGTTTATTCAAGTTGCACTTCTAGTCTCATTTTGAAGGCACATGAGTAAGCATGCAACAACTATCAATTGCCTTTTACGTAGTCAGTTTATGAAATCTTCTCTAGAAGTTAAGAGGTGATGTTTCTGCATCCTGAACTAAGAGATGTCAACTTATTCCGAATTGGAATCTCTTGGTTAGTGGAGTGAGAATAATGATGCATAGTACTACTTTAGCAGAACTGCAGAATGAATTGCATCCGTTACTGTACCTTGGGAGTTGGGATGAGAAAGCCACGTGGAACTGGTGATGGCTGGGATTGGGCAAACCGGAGCCAAAATCTTGCAGACATCAACTGAGTTATGACTAATCGACACTGAATTGGTTTATGAATTTAAAGAAAATACTTAAGCATACAACCATTGTAGTTTTTGGAATATTCTCTGAAAGATAAGGGGTCATGTGTTACATGTGTTTAGCATCCTGAAGTAAGAGATGCCAACTTATTCCAAAGTTGGAATATCTTGGTTAGTGGGGTGAGAATTATGATGGACAGTTCTAGGTCAGCAGAACTGCGGAACCATTGCATCTGTTACTGTACACAGGGACGAGAAAACTACATAGAACTGGTGAGGGTTGGGATTGAGCTAACCAGAGCCAAAATCTCACTGACTTCGACTGAGTTATGATTAATTTGTACTGATTCTTTCTGCTTTTGTAGGTTTTCGTTCAGGAAATCACATTATTTCACCATCTTATTCAGAAAAAGAAAATGAAAGAAGATTCATAACTCAATGTTTCAGATTGTTTTTTTGCAAAACCAAGAACAGATATTTTTTTAGAAAAAACCTTTGACTGTACCTATAATTATGAGCCTGTCATCAGGGAATATAAAAGTAGAATAGAGGACTATCTTTTCTTTCTTTTCCCTTTTTAGTGAACAAACATTCCTAAATATATCTTGTTTATTTTCAGAATGTGCACCAGGGCTATCCAAAAGAAACACTGTCACGTTTCCTAAAGGCTAGAGAGTGGAATGTATCTAAGGCTCAAAAAATGGTAATACTTCATATTAGCTCATCAAATACTGATTTTTTTTTTGGAAATTAGTGATTGCTTCATTGGTTAAGAATATTTTGTTTTTATAGCTTGTAGACTCTTTGAATTGGAGGATTCAAAATGAAATTGATACTATACTGGAGGTGAGTAATCCTTCTAGAATATATCTTGCTAGTTGTTGAATGCATGTTGCCATAAAGCTGTGGTGGTTCTCATGCTAATTATCATTTCAATTTACTGTTGATCCACTCACAATTGATGATCTTAGTGTTTCCTATTTAGTGTATTTGGTTAATAACCAGATTATATGTCACCTTCAGTGGTTTACCCGTATTCCTTTGCTTGTCTTACATATTTCTTTATACTTCTGATCACTATTTGCTTTGGGAAAATGCAGAGACCTATAATCCCAGTAGATATATATAGATCAATTCGTGAGTCTCAACTGGTTGGATTGTCAGGATACAGCAAGGAGGTATGGCTATCCAGTTTCAGTCGCCCATAATCTATTCTTGTTCTATCATTAAGTTATGCTTGTCTCTTTATCTCCCCCAGGGCTGTTGAAACAACTATGCTAACAATACAATGTGCTTCTTAGCTTGCATGAATTTGTTGATGCAACTATTTGTGTTCTGTCAGAATTAGGCATACCTTTTCTATGATTGGCTTAAGACCACCATTTGCTTGTCTCCATCTCTAGGTGCATCTCTGATGGTAAAGCAAAGTATTTTAATTGACACTAGAAAAGCCAAGTATATTGAACAAAGGTATGACATGAGGGTTAAAGTTTTAACTTCTGTTGATCAGTGATCTTTCATGGAATGATGTCCCAATGAGGCAATGTTGTGAGCAACCTTTTAAGTGCTGAACATAGTGGAAGGCTAGGGAAAGTGGCTAGTGCTCATCCTAAGGTGGCGATCTGAGTGACTGAAGCAAGATATGACCTAAGCTGAGAGGAATTACAAAGTAAAGTATGACCTTTTAAAATATGGAATATTCACCTTCTTCAAAATTGTGATATTTGCAGTTGACTTCATCGGTCTTTATATTGCTAAAATATGTGGGGTTTTATAAAAAAATCTTTCACTTATTGTTTTGCCTTTTTGAGTTTGTCCACCTAATGTCCTTAATCTTCTGGTGCAATGTCAAGGCATCAATGGCTGGTCCATTCATTACAACCTCTCTGTAACATTTCCATATTTTGGTCTTCGCCAACCTCCTTGGACTCTTAGTGTCATTAGTCTAGTACGCCTAGTTGTTAATTAAATGTAATATAAAAAACTTAATAATTAATATTCTATTTTCTTTTCTTTTTCTTTGGCAGGGCCACCCAGTTTTTGCCATTGGTGTTGGACTGAGCACGTATGACAAAGCTTCGGTAATTGCTCCAATGCTTCTTGTTTGTTGAGTAGACTACAGTGAAAATTATGGAGGATGCTTTCGCTTTCTGCTGTCTATATAAATATTTTTCTGATGTTAATGGACTTTTTGTGACATTGTGTCACCATCAGTTAGTGACTGAGTAATCATCTTGTGTGAACAACATGTGACATTTTTGAAAATATACTTCATTCTACTAAATTGAACACATATGACGACAAAATTTCACCATTCTGCTCTATGTATATTAAAAATTAATATATTACCTATTCAGGTCCACTACTATGTGCAATCTCATATTCAGATTAATGAGTACCGCGATCGCATTGTTCTGGTGAGTAGCCAAATAAATACTCCTGGTGTCAAGGATGATTCTGAAAGCACAGTTTTGCTTATATTTTACTTTTATCTCATTTAGCCAATGCTGATGAAAAAGTTTGGCCGGCCTATCACCACATGTATAAAAGTTCTGGATATGACTGGTCTGATGTTGTCAGCACTGAACCAAATAAAGGTATGCCCTATACTCTATAAGGGTTGTTTCCTGAAGTTTGTGTTTTTTCTTTACTAAATTTGCAAGTTAGAATTGTTTCTTTTATATTATACATGTAATGAATGTTTTTAGTGCTAAATATGACTGGATAAGAAGATGACTCTAATTAGTTACTAAATTAGGGATAAGTACCATACTTCTTGACCTTTGGAATCAGGTTCACCCTAACCCACTTTTTGAACATGAACTCAAATTTTAATTATTCATATGTTCATTGAAAAGCTGAGGACCCAAACTGAGCCTAACACCAAGGTTCAGGGACTAATTTGTGACCTATCCAATAAATAATGAGGAGTGCATTTATTACTCCATCAAAAGAAAAATAAAATTTCACAAATCCAAAAACACCTGTGGTTTAGCTATGGGTTGGTGCAGATCACACTACTGGCAGATTCAGTAACACATTTTCTTGGTAATATGGATTGCAGATATTGACTTCAATATCTACCATTGATGATCTGAATTACCCTGAAAAGACAGAGACCTATTATGTGGTTAATGTCCCATATATATTTTCTGCATGTTGGAAGGTACTATGATATTCTCATTTAAGTTCAGACCAAAGATTGTAGTAGTAAATTTTGTCTCTGAGGCTGACAACATCGAGCATGCTGGTAGGTTGTGAAGCCCCTGTTGCAGGAGAGGACAAGAAAGAAGGTCAAAGTTTTGCATGGTTGTGGGAGAGATGAACTTCTAAAGGTAAAATAAAATTACTTAGATTATTTTCCTTTTAGTTGGCATTGCTGTGTTTATGTTGATACTTCACTGCTGAGTGCAATGTTATCACTCTTCAATGAACACAAGTACGAGAGAATCAGAATGGACTTTACATTATTATTAATGATTGCATTGCTTGAATTATGTAGATTATGGACTATTCATCCCTTCCCCATTTCTGTCGACGGGAGGGTTCTGGCTCGTCTAATCATTCGGCTAGCGGTGACGATGATTGCTTCTCCCTCAACCATCCTTTTCATCAAGATCTCTACAATCACATTAATGAGCAATCATCAAACCAGGAACTCATCAAGCAAGGATCATTACATGTAAACATTCCTGAGCAGGACCCAGATGACGCCAAGATTGTTGAGGTTATCCAGGCTGAGCTGCATAAGATCCGCGAGCAGAATGGGTCCACCAATGGCCATAAGGTTTAGCATGCACCGAAGACGACCATCTTTGGAATATCTTACCCGGTGCTGGCGACTTGAAATGGAATTGATGAGTCTTTTTGATGTTGGTATATTAGCTTAACAACCCGAGTGTTGCTGGGGTAATATAGTAGCTAAGCCTTGCATTTCCATGATGCAAATGGTCATGCAAGCCTAAGGTAAACTAGTAACTGTATATTAGATGGAGATAAACACCTTCATGTAATGTAACCTAAACCTAAAATATGTTAAGCTGCTATAGGGAAATCCATTGAAGTACCTTCCGTACAGTTTTTCGCCATATTTATATGAGTATTAATGTTTATTGATATATCATATGAATGGTGATTTAGTTTCATAGTTACAACAAAAAATGATTTGGGACCAATCAAGAAGCAGCTGCAAGAAGAGTCTTCTGGCAGTTGCAGCAATGCCTGTCTGGTAAGCTGTCACCCAGTTGCTTCGTCGCCTTGCTCTCCAGGTACTTGCCGGCAAACATGTCGAAGAGTATCCCTGCACCCACGCCGACGGCCACATCGATCGTGTAATGACCCCTCGACGCGAGCAGCCTGAATCCCTGCAGCAGGTTGAGCGTGTCGTACAGCCACGCCAGCCCGTGCCGCCTGACACGTCGCATGTCTGTGGACGCGATCACCGCGCCTGCCACATGCCCGGAGAAGAACAGGAAGAACGAGACGTTGCCGACCGGGAAATCCATCCCAGAGCCCAGGAAGCCCTGGTGCATTGCAGCAACCAATCTTGTCATGACCGAGTGCCAAGCTGATGACAACACAGCATGAAACTAGTGAAACTATTGCGTACCTCGGGCAACGGCAGCTGCGTTGAGCAGCCAAGCACGCCGCGGCAGGTGAACATCATGAGCGCGGCGATGGCCGCCCGCGGTCGTCCCTCGACGAGGATCGCCCATAGGATATATGCGGCCTGCATTGCGACGAACACCTACACATGCGCCCACACAATGCAGAGGTTAGTTGGTAGGTGACCAGTGTAAGCCATGCGGCTCAGATCCATGAACCATGGATTCTTGAATCATCTGAGGAAATGTGATAGAAATCACAAACTTTTTTGGTGCTCCTGGTGACTAAACACCATCAGTTCTTGTCTCTATCATGGCCCAAGCAAATCATGACAAAATCTCTAGCACTTACCGTATTTAGCGCGGCAAGAAACGAGTTGAGACCAGGCCGGGCGGCGAGCTCGGCGTGCAGCGGCGCGGTGACCGCGAACCCCAGATCCAGCGGCGGTGCGGCGGGCGGGACCATGGGGATCGTGTACTCCACCCCCATGAAGAAGAGAAGCCCGCAGCCGCACAGCGCCGGCACCGGGTGCCGGCGCAGGATGCCGGCCGCGGCCGCCACTGACCACCACTCCGGCATACCCCTCGTCTTCCCGACCTTCCAGCCCATGTTATTACCAATGCCATTCTGATGAAGCTGGTCTGGTTGGACGTCCTTGCCCACGCGTCGGCGCGTATTTGAGTGGCCGTTCGCACCCGCGGCGGCGTCGGGTGGAGCTAGGCTGAGCGGCATGGGCGCGCCCTGAGGCTGCGGGACGCGCGCCGGGTGGCTTTCGGGGGGCGCCCTGAAGCAGGGGACGCGTGCCGAATGGCTTTCGGAGCGCGCCCTGAGGCCGAGGGCGCGTGCGTTGCGCTGGAAGGTGGTTGCTGTATTGTGTGCGTTTCTTTGCTTTCGGATTGGTTTTTATGTTAGGTTGGTACGCGGTACTACGGGCGGAGATCGCGAGATGTGGTGGTAGTGTCGTGGATTTAATATTGTCTTTATATTGGGTTTACTTTATGTAATAGATTAATAGTGTTATTGATATATAGTATTTATAGTCTGGTGAAATTTGAGGATCTGTATGTCATTGAATGTTCGTAAATTTTTTTTAACATGTTGTTTGCACGCAAAGTTATTCCATTATCTAGAGTTATTTTTGGTTATTTGTTAGTGATAGTTCTATTATTCTGTTACTTATATTTCTGTGGATGATTTGTTTAGTGTCTTTTTCATTAAAAAGATATGAGTAAGGACTATAAGCGCAATTTCTTTTCATACTAGGATTCATATGCAAAATTGAGT
This sequence comes from Pharus latifolius, assembly GCA_019359835.1. Classification (NCBI taxonomy): domain Eukaryota; kingdom Viridiplantae; phylum Streptophyta; class Magnoliopsida; order Poales; family Poaceae; genus Pharus; species Pharus latifolius. Next base: position 7,542,492 of record CM033320.1, read on the forward strand.
TAATATATAGAAATATTGATCGAGATGAACAAATGCTTCGGTCTTTATGATGTGTTTTATTTATTTATACATTTCTAGAAACCACTTCAACAAAATTTTAATTTATAATTCTAAAAAACTATCTTCCTTTTGGTGATAACTTTGTAGATCAGTGCAATTGTTATATACAAATATGCACTGTGTTAATGGCGAAGCAGCATTGAGAAATTAATTTCTATAAGATTTTTCTAGAGGAAAACTTTTTGGAATGGTTTTGATGACGTGTATGGTATGAACTATGAAGTAATGACCTAACAACTTTTTAGCACAAGGGGATTAAGAGGCTTGAGCTCTACACTTAAGATGAACCTTTTTAGTTAACTGTTTAATCATAATATGTTTAACCTGTATTACGATTTAATGGTCCTTACCTGAGAGAAAATAAAAAAAGGGTTTCCGGAGAAGTAGACTGACACTTAATAATGTAGTTGCTAGTGCACAAAAAATTAGTTGATTGACGTGCTAGCTAATAAATAGGTAAACTGCAAGCATCTACATCAATTAATTGTGTTATAGCTTTCTTTTCTAATGATCGTGCAAACTGCTTTTTTTTAATGCCTACACTCTTAAGAGGTAGAAAAAGAAATTTTACTGCTAATTTTTTTATACAACAGTTGACGAGAAATCGCATAACTTTCCCTAAGTTAGAAGCCATGATAATTCTGAAACATGTCATACAAGAATTGTCGTACAAGAATTTTTGAATTACTCACCCCTTACAAATATCGTTGTGTTTTAAAAGGGTCCTCTCGTCAGTTGACTGTCAAGTTAATGATGAAATGATCAACAAAGTTAAGATGTGGGGGCCGAATGTCAGTCTAAACAGAAAGAAAAAGAAGAAACAGCTGTAAAAATACCGATATTGGCATCTGATTTGAGAAAACCCGCCATTGACGTGCTCTTATTAGAAGAGCAGAACATCTTAAATGGTCTTCAAAGGTTGGCAGACACCCAATGCCGAACTCTTTCTCATCTATAAATGATGTTTTTTGCCCCTTTATTAATTCTTTTGTAGGAGTACTAAATAAATCAATAAAAATTATTGTCGAGCTGTTAAAAACTAGCGCATCTGGTGTAGTGGTATCATAGTACCCTCCCACGGTACTGACCGGGGTTCGATTCCCCGGATGCGCAAATGCAAATTTTTTTTTCCATCTTTTTATTTTTTCCAGTTTTATGTGTTGTATGACATGTACATGTTGACCAAAGTATATTTAGTTTCGGATTGGGTTTATATTTCGGCCAACAAAAATTCCCTATTACATTGAGTCGATTAGAGCTCAACTAATTTAATCCAATAAATATATCAAGCCAACTGAGTTTAAACTGAGTGGATTTTAATTGTCATATTAAAAAATTAGAGCCTGATCAAAGTTAGACTCGAGTTGTGTTTTTTGAATTTTGGAGGATTTACAGGTAAGGTTGTTAAGATCATAGGATCTTACGACTTTATGATCCTACAAGACCCATTCAATTTGAGTTGCTAATAGGTTCGGAATCTGGGAGGATTATGATTTGGTTCTTAGGTTCGCTAGTATCTTGATCCTGTTCTGATCCTATCCGATTCTAAATTTTGATGGTTTATTTTATTTCTCATCACTTTCATCACATGAATAGTTAAAAGAATTACTATAATTTTTGTTCGTGGTCATTATATTTTACTATTTGCAACATAAATTATCATAACATGTCAAAATTCTCACTAAAATACAAATAACTCATTCATCTGTAGTATAAAATTTAACCCACAAGATCATAACTGATAAGTAGTAGAATTTGAATCTTAGTCTCTGTCGAAGCAACCGGATGCCTCGCTAGATAGGCTATTAACGAATTTTTATTTAGAAATAACCTATTAAATTTTTTTTTTTCAAAACTAACCCAAAACTTTAAAAAATTGCAAAACTAACGTTCAGTCGCGAGCGGCATCACGCGACTGAACTTCAGTCGCTAGCTAGCGCACCGCTGGCTCAGTTCACCCGCCACGTCAGGTTTTAGTCGCTAGCCCAGCTAGTGACTGAAACCAGTACATATTGCACTGCCAGCAGGAAACAGTCGTTTTCGCAGTTACTTTTTCACAGTTTTTCAAAAAAAAACATAAGAGAAGAGAAGAAAAGTAGTTTTCGACAATTTGTTTAATTGAGGTATATTTTTTTCACTCGTAGATATTATGTACATTTAAATATTTGTTTAATATTATTTAAGGGTTTAGAAATATAATTATTCTAGGGTTTCTGAGTTTTAGGGTTTAGAAATTGAGTTGTCCGTTTTAGGGTTTTAGGGTTTCAGGGTTTTAGGTTTTAGAAATTGAATTGTTTGATTCAATTAGGTATAAAAATTTAAATTTCTGCTTCACCTTAAGACAGGTATTCTAAGATTTCTAGGTTTTAGGGTTTTAATGTTTTAGGGTTAAGAAATTAAATTGTTCGCTTCACCCTATGTATAAAAATTTAAATTTGTGTTTCACCGCTTCACCTTAGGACAGGTATTGTAGGGTTTCAGGGTTTTAGGGTTTCAGCGTTTTAAGGTTTAGAAATTAAATTGTTCGCTTCATCCTATGTATAAAAATTTAAATTTGTGCTTCATCGCTTCACCCTAGGATCGGTATTGTAGGGTTTCCACGTTTTAGGGTTTCAGCGTTTTAGGGTTTAGAAATTAAATTATTCGCTTTACCCTATGTATAAAAATTTCAATTTCTACTTCACTGCTTCACTCTATGTATAAAAATTTCAATTTTTGCTTCATCGTTTCACCCTAGAACATGTGTTCTAGGGTTTCAGTGTTTTAGGGTTTCTGGGATTCAGAGTTTAGAAATTAAATTATTGCTTCACCCTATGTATAAAATTTAAATCACCGTAGGACAGGTACTCTAGGGTTTCAGTGTTTTAGGGTTTTCGGGTGTTAGGGTTTAGAAATTGAATTGTTCGCTTGACTCTAAGTATAAAAATTTAAATTTCTGCTTCATCCTAAGTATAAAAATGTAAATTTAAATTGAATTGTTCGTTTCACCCTAACACATAATTGTTGCATCTAGGCCCATATTATTGTGGATTTTGATTATTGATGACATTAAGTGTTTTTGATCTAATCATGTCTTTGAGTTATATGTATGCAGAGATCTAAGAGCTATTTTATCTAAGGTTGCAGTATTGCCAAAGTCGCAAGCACAAGGTCGGCAAGTAGAAAGCCGCAGAGACCTAAGCTTGTTGAATCTTGAGCCCTGATTAGGGTTTCGGTGATTAATGACATTCGTAATATATGCGACTAACCTTTGTATTTGAAACTCAGGTTAAAAAGAGGAGAAAGCATCACAAAAGTGCAAATCAAGATTATTAAGACCCAGGAAGCAAGAATGACGAAAAACTCCGACAAAAGTACAAGTATCTAAACCTAGCGTTTTTACTTTTGAAAATTTCTAGTGTAGATGGTCGTACTATTAAGAGGGGTTTTAGCACAAGTCATTTGATCAACCTTGAAGGCTTTGGAAACATATTTGCATATGCATTTAGTTCCTAATTGAATTTGGGTAAAAATTCAGAAACTCTGTTTTCTTTTTGAACTGGCCGGACAGTGTCTGAAATGGCCGGACAATGTCCGGCCAATACAAACTTCTTCTGAAAATTGCAAAAACGAAAACCAGAGACAAATAAACTTGTCCGGAGCAACTGTCCGATTTAGGCCGGACATTGTCCGAAATGGTACATTTCTTATGGCATGTTTATTTGAAAACAACAGAGACAAATGAATCCGTCCGAGGGCTTTTGTCCGGGATGCATCGGACATTGTCTGAAGTCACCAGACAATGTCCATCCTATATAATTTCTGAGAAGTTGAAAACTTGAGTGTTAACATAGACGTATGGATTTGTCCGGACATCCGGACAAATCACATTCGTCTGGCCTGTACATGTGCTGTTAAACATAAGTGTTAACAGAGACATATACATTTGTCCAGACAAATCCTATCCGTCCGGCCTTCACAAATAATTTCAAACGGGTACTGACACTCGAAAATCTCGTGAGCAACGGTCACTTTATTTGTACTGACCGGACATTATTCGAAATGGCCGGACAATGTCCGGCCAGTACAACCTTCGCCCAATTTTCTTGAAAACGACCGTTTTTCTGAAACTATAAATACCCTACTGTTTGGAGAAGCTGTACACACACGAATTTCATCTCCTAAGCTTAGTGAAACAGCTTGCAAAGCCTCTCATACTCATTCTCTTGCATTTGAAGTCAATTCTTTAGCAAAGTGTTGAGAGCTAGTTAAGAAAGTTTGAGATTGAGCCATTTGCATTTGCATACTTGTTCTTCAAGCTTTGAGGTTGATCAAGCAAGGTGCTAGGCTCATTACTCTTGGTGATTGCCGTCACCTAGACGACCCGGGAGGTCCGGCGATCTCTCCATCGACGGTGTGTGTGTCGGAGAGGCCCGGCGGTTGGTTGTAAAGGCTCGGAGCTCGCCTATCCGGAGAGGAGAAGGGCTACCCCTAGTGGAATCGAAGCAAAAGCTCTAGTGAAGAGTGCTTCAACGAGGATTAGTGGAAATCGGCAAATTTCCAAGACCTCAGGAAAAATTCGATCTCTTTCGGTTACTTCTATTACTTGCTTTATACTTCTAGAAATCGATTATTGCTCTTGTCTCTTTAGTAATTGCAAAACTTACTTTGTGCCATCATCTATATCATTTGTGTATTGATATTGCAATTTAGGTTGTTAACCACTCAATTAAAAGTAAAATTTAAAAAACCGCCTATTCACCCCCCTCTAGTCGGCATCCTTCGATCAACAAAGCTATCTGGAGGATTAACGAGTCGCAAGCACAAGGTCGCCAGCCGAGGATGAAAGCATAAGGTCGCAGTGTCGTCAGACGTTGCAAGTCCAAGGTCACCAAGATTGAAGATGCAAAGGACTTAAGGTAAAATAAGTTTTTATTTTGTACCGGTCTCGGTGTTTGGAGATTGATCAGTTTATAGAAGATTTTATTTTTAGATTTAACCGTACTATAAAGAGGGGTTGCAAGTCCTCTCTACATTTTCAACATAAACCGAGAAACTTAGGTCATTGCATTGCATTCATTTCGGATGGATTTAATTTGAATTTGCTTTGAAAGATTTGGATTTTTAGTTATGTTTTTGACAACATAAGAGTTTTTTGCTTTTTCTAGAAAGAACTAGGCAGATCTGCTTTTGCTTCTGTTGACAAAAATGTATCCCTTTAAATTATCTTTCAAACGATCTATTAAACTCTCAATTTGGATTTCTGGATCAAAAGTTATGGATGTTTTTAACTGACTATCAGTTATTTGGTTTTTCAGTTGAGTTTTTGACAACAGAAGAGTTTTTGTATTTTCTGGAAAGATCTAGGCAGATCTGGCTTTTTCTTCTATTGACAAAAAGATAGCCCTTTAAAATATCTTTCAAACGAGCTATTAAAAACTTCAATCGGATCTATGGATTAAACTTTATAGCTGTTTTTATCCATACTGACTGTTAGTTTGCTAAACTGACTGTCAGTTTTGTTAACTGACAATTGTCCAGAGAGGTTGTTTTTTGAGCCAAATATTTTTGTACTAAACTGACTGTCAGTATGGCCATGCTGACTGTCAGTTTGTGTTTCGACCGCAGTTGGTTTTATCTGTGTTTCTATTCGATCTGATCGATGTTTTGGTCGAACTGACTGTTGTTGGATCTAGGTCGATCTAAGTATCTAAGTTTTGATGATTAATGATGATTTGGATAAATCCAGAATGATTAATACTGATTTGGATAATGACATTTTTGATGATTAAATGACAACTTAGATAAATCCTGATTTAGCACAAGTGAATTGAGTTGACTATTGATAAACCCTGAAATGGATATCTACTTAGTTGTGGGTTTAATATTGATGCATATGTAGAGGAGGAGCTCGGTGGTTGCATCAAGCTTGTGCTAATTGATTGATCAAGATGTTATATGTTAAATCTTGAGGTTGATGACTCCAGTTGTGGATTTGATATCGATACATATGTTGAGGAGGAGCTCATCACTTTGGTTATCTGATTTGATTACTATCATGACATGAGTAGTATAGATCGTATGCGTATGTCTTTATTATCTATGATCTATATGATTGTATTTTATCTCATACTCATTTGTTCTTTATTATCTATGATCGATATGATTGTATTTTATCTCATACTCATTTGCTAGTTGTTGAATATGGTGTTGTCATTTCACTGGAAAGAGAAATTGTTGAGCTAACTCCTGTGTGGAGTAGTTTCTCTGATGGTGATTAATGACGACCTATATATGAGACTAATGTTGTGCATTGAGTATACGTGTTGTAGTCTCAGATTGATTGCAGGATAAAAACGAGCAAGGGTGTGAAGAGGATGAAGTCGATATGAGACATCTCGAGCGAGGTCAAGCTTAGCAAGGTCGAGCTTTGCGAGGACAAGTTTCGAGCGGTCGAGTTTCGCGACGTCAAGCTTAGCGAGGTCGAGTTTTGCGGGGAAAAGCGTCGAGCGGTCGAGCTTCACGAGGTCGAACTTCACCTGAGGTAAAATCCAAGATTAAGGATTGTTTTTTTAGGATTTTACCGGTCTCGGTGTTTGGAGGCAGATCGGGTTGATAGGATTTTTTTTACTAGTTTGACCCTACTATTAAGAGAGGTCGGAAACTAGTAGCTTGAATCTATCTAGTGCGGAAGCTCAAATGCATTTATATCATTTTGCACTAGTGTTTTATCGCCTCTTGCGTTGCTAGAGAGTCTAAGTGTAGTTTGTGGTGCATTAGAGAATGTTTTGAAAACTGTACTTAGTCTTGATCGCCAGCTATTTAAATTAGTTTATTATCTAGAGCTGGTTGTGGATGTATTTGCACATTCTGATCGTATCCGTGCTTGATATGTGGTGGTGTCGCTAGTTTTGCGGCTTTCTGTTTAGGGTTTGGGCATGGTCGTAGGAGCTCGAGCTGGTCGTTCCAGTCTTCGGCTCGCTTGCGTACGTTCGACCAAACTCTCTCGACCACCTGTTTTCAATCGGATATCAGACCTGTGTGGTCGTGGTCGTCGCTGAGTGTCAGCTGAGATATCCGCGAGAAAACAACAAATCCGTATGTGCAAATACCCTAAATTGCATTTGAGATGATTTTTGTGTTGGACATTTTGGTAATAGGAAAGTTTTTGAGTTTTCTAGAAATATCTAGGCATTTCTAGGTCTTTCTCCTGTTGACAAAATTGTAGTGCTCTGAGTTATCTTTCTAACAAGTTAAAAATCACCTCCATTGAATCTCTAGATCAAAAATTATACTTATTTTACTGTCAGTGTGCAGTGGCCGGACATTGTCCGACTTGTACAAATTTTTTCAGCCTTATGCAAATGAAACCAGAGACGTTTGCATCCGTCCGGGCTTTTGTCCGGGAAGGCCAGATTTTATATGAAATGGGCGGACATTATCTGGCCTGTACAAGTTGTTTGAGCCGAGAGTTAACAGAGACATATTCTTTTGTCCGGGGTTTTTGTCCGGACAAATAGTATCTGTTCGGCCTTTACAAATTTCCTTGAAGCGGTAACTGACAAGGTTGCCGTTGATCCGGGAGGATCTCCAAGTTCTGATTGTTGCATCTAGGCCTTTCATGCCTAACCCTGATGTGTTTTGATGGTTGATGATAATAAGTATTTTTGGACTAACTATGTGTTTGAGTTAGTATTACAGATTTCAGACAACCGCACAAAAAGCGAGGGCTGGTGATCAAAATGTTGAAGTTCAATTTAAGTCGTTCAAAAGCATAAGAAGACGCAAAAAGAAATTGTTTTTGCTGGACTAAACTGATGCATCGAGGTATGTTGTAGTTCTAGGTTTACCGATCTCAGGGTGCATGAAGATCGATCGGTTTAAGGATTTTATTCTTAGTTTAAACCGTACTATAAAGAGGGGACGCAAGTTCTCTCTACATCTCCAATTATACCGAGAAAAATCTAGGTCAATGCACGCATATCATTATCTGTGGTTTTTCGACAATTTGTTTTGATATATTGAATTTTGTCAACAGTTGAGGTTTTTACTTCTTGAGAAAGATCTGAAAAGATCTAATTGTTGTTGCTGTTGTCAAAAATGTTCTTCTCGAAAATATCTTCAAAACAAAACTGAAATCATTTGAATCAGATCTCTGGATTTTGAGCTTTCTCTGTTTTTTTTATCCAGACTGACTGTCAGTGTTGATAACTGACTGTCAGTATGAATGTCAGTTTAATAAACTGACTAATCTCCAGAGAGTATGTTTTTGTTGAGCTGATTTTTCTTTGCTATACTGACTGTCAGTGTTGGTAACTGACTGTCAGTATTAATGTCAGTTAGTGCAAACTGACAAATCTCCAGAGAGCATGTTTTTCTGTCTCAGATTTTTTGTACTAAACTGACTGTCAGTATGAGTATACTGACTGTCAGTGTGGGTTTCGACCACAGAGAGTTTTTGAGTTGGTTTTTATTCTGTTTTTCTCTGTTACTGAAACTGAGACTGACTGTCAGTTTGACACACTGACTGTCAGTTTGGGCAGTAAATTTTTGCTGTTATCTGCTTCAACGGTTATAAAGTTTTTAGCCGTTGCTTTTCACTGTTGATTTTGTGGACACTGACTGTCAGTCTTTGTAACTGACTGTCAGTATGGACTGTTTCTTTTTACCGTTTTAGTCCACAACGTTCGAGCTGTTTTGATCCTATTTTTACTCTTTCTGGTGATACACTAGACTGACTGTCAGTTTGTGAAACTGACTGTCAGTCTTGGTTACTAATTTTCAGCTCGAGCACAAACGGCTCTTTTGACCACGAAGGCTATAAATAGAGATGTTGAGCTGCTGTTTCAACACAAGCAAATACAACAACATAGCCTTTCATACTTTCTCACTAGTGCTTTTTCGTTTTACTTAAAACTTGATCTTTTGATCGAGTCGTGAGAGTATTAGCCACATCGAGCATATTGTTCTTGCATTCCCATTTCTAGATATTTTCTCGGTGTGCATTGGAGGCCTAGAGTAGACCTTGCTTCTTATTACTCTTGGTGAGCGCCCTCACCTAGACGGTTCGGAGGCGGAAATCGCTGATCTCTCCAAATCGGAGATTGTCGGAGAGACGCGATAACTTGTAAAAGGCTTGGTGCTCGCCTTTCCGGAGGGGACAAGGAGCAACCTTAGTAGATAGTGTCCTGTGTGGATACTGAAGCTATACTCAAGGACTGAGTGCTTCAACGAGGACTAGTGGAGACTGGGCGTGTCTCCGATACCTCGGGATATATCGGTTTCAATCTCTTATCTTTTACTATTACTTGCTTTACCTTAATTTGGATTTTCATTTGCAAAAACAAATTTTAAAAGTCTCCTATTCACCCCCTCCCCCTCTTGTCGACATCCTGATCCAACACTGATCGCATACGGATTCGCGACCAAGTCCTGATCGCATACGGCTTTGCGACCTTAACCGTGTTCGGAAAGGTTTCACGACCATGGATTGGTTCGCGACCAGGAAAAGAAATTCGTTCCCTGTTCGAAATTGTAATCCTATATATAACTAAGCTTATCTGTTTAGGATTAGTTAAGTTAGTTATATGAGTCTAATACGTTTAGGATTACTAAGTCTGATACGTACTCATACGATTGGACTATAAATACCTTGTAATAGGTCTAGTTTAGATCATCGAAGAGTCATAGAACTTATTTGAGTTTTAGACATTTATAGTTCCTTCGACGTAGGCAAGTGTGCCTAACGTTCGACGTGTAAAGCCCTCTTTGAAATAAAGAGTTGTGCAATTACTTTGAGCTGTGTATTCGATCAACCTTTGGGTTTCGGTATTTCCGAGTAAGATTCCGTTATTCCGCATATTAGGATCTGGGCGAGCCTAGTGCGAAAACCAAGGCTAGGTCTCAAACGGATCAAGTTGGTATCAGAGCAACTTTCTTATCCTGTGGATGGTGAAGACTCGCCAGGGTTACAAAACTTCCGGCGAAATTCCAGGCGATCAATCGACGGTTCCTACAGCCGCGTCTCCGACAATGTCTGACGATACCTCCGTTCAAGCTAACCTAGCCGAAAAAGTGGCTAAGCTCTCCACCGACATGGAAACCGTGCTTGCTTGGATTAAGCAGCAGGCCATGATTGTACCTCCTGAAGTAGAGAAGGTTATGGGTGAGAAGACTGGTGAAGACTTGCGCAGGGCAGACGAAGATGAAGACGAAGGCGACCACAAGACCGATAACCTCGCCAACATCTCCTTAGCTGTCGGATCTTTTAAAGTCGACGCTAAGATTGATATACCCATATATGATGGGGTGATCGATGCCGAGAAGCTGGATTCTTGGATCGACCAACTTGAGACCTACTTTGACCTGAGAAGGTTTAGTAGCGCTCAAAAGGTCAAATTTGCACCTTTGAAGATGAAGGACCACGCCAAGACATGGTGGAAGGCCCTTGTCGCCAGTGGTGAAGCTGACGACCTTGCGTGGGGTCAATTCAAACGGCTTCTGCGACAAGAATTCTATCCGATGGGTTACCTTGAGGAGAGATGGGAGCGTTGGCACAGATTGTACCAACGACGCGACCAGACCGTCCAAGACGATACGACAGAGTTTCGGCGACAAGCAATGGTCATTGGCATCTCACTATCCGACCCTCAGGTATTTCGGAAGTACACATCTGGACTTCAGAAATCGATCAGTACTGAGCTAAGTCTGTTCGGTGTCCAAGACATTGCAACCGCGAGCACAACTGCTATGGCGATCGAGAAGAAGAATAAATCCCGCAGCGACAAAAGCACGAAGGAAAATGCGACCTCGACAAAGAAAAAGCCGAGTCCGAAGAAGAACGCTTCAAAATCAGGCACAGGTGCCTTTTGCGAAAATTGTCAAGTCGCGGGGCATACCAAGGACAAATGTTACAAGCTTCATCCTGAACTTCGACCAAAGAAAAACGGACCAGGGAAAAGAACAGCCACGGCTACTGCGACTTCACCCGACGAAGAAGTTGTCCGAGTGAATTCGGTTAATGAGGCGGATACGACATTGTCTCTGATGGAAATGCCGAAGGAGAAGGGTTCCGATCCACCGAACGACCATCACCCAACGGAGGACTTGTTCACCATCAACATCCAGGTGAAGCACGAAGTGGTCGCAGCGATATTCGATCCAGGAAGTCAGAAGAATCTGGTCTCCGCTGGACTGGTTCGGCGACTTGGTTTGAAGACGACCACACACCCGCGACCATATCCGCTGGGTTGGTTTACATCCGACGTGAACCAACAGATTACGAGTCAGTGTGTGTTGAAGTTTGCGATCTCTGCACGATATATCGATGAGGTGCAGTGCGATGTTGTCCCTATCGATATCTGTCAGGTGATCTTTGGGAGTCCGTATCTGTATGATTGAGACGCTCACTTCCATCGGCGAGCGCAAGAGTACGACCTCACCAAAGACGGAGTTAAGTTCGTGATCAGTAGAGACATTCACGTCAACACTTCGAACTTGATTACCGCAAATCAAGCCAAACGAATTGTTAATGCATGTCACAAGTATGTGCTTGTCATGATTCGACCCATTGATCAAGGTGAGGGTACTCGACCAGCATTGTCGCTGGCGTGCCGAGAGGATTCTGGTCGTTTGTCGGGGCTGCTGGAGAAATACAGTGATCTGTTCGAGACTACTCAGGGTCGTCCGCCGAAACGTCCAGTCGAGCACGAAATTCAGCTTGTTTCCGATGCGACACTGCCCAATCTGAGTATGTATCGCAACTCAGTATTGGAGAATGAAGAGATCAAGAGACAACTTGGTGAGTTGCTGAACAATGGTGTCATTCAACCGAGTAGTTCACCTTGTGGATCTCCTGTGGTGTTAGTACCAAAGAAAGATGGGACTTGGCGTATGTGCATCGACTATCGAGCACTGAACAAGATCACCATCAAGAACCGGTACCCCTTTCCTCGTATTGATGACCTGCTAGACCAATTGAAGCATGCTGTTGTCTTCTCCAAATTGGATCTTAAGTCAGGATATCATCAAGTCAGCATCCGAGAGGAGGATACATGGAAGACCGCGTTCAAAACACGGCAAGGTCTGTTCGAATGGCTGGTCATGCCGTTTGGTCTCTGCAACGCCCCGGCAACTTTCATGCGTCTTATGAATGACGTATTGAGACCGTTCATCAACGACTTTGTGATCGTGTATCTCGACGACATATTGGTTTATAGTCGTTCGTGGGATGAGCACCTTATTCATGTCGAAAAGGTGTTCGAACAGTTTTGGCAACATCGACTTCGCCTCAACCGTAAGAAGTGCGAGTTCGGTCAGCAAACTCTACTTTACCTCGGATTCATAATCGGCAATGGTACGTTGCAAATCGACCCGGATAAGGTCAAAGTGATTCGCGAATGGCCGCGACCGCGAACAGTTACGGATGTGCTTAGTTTTGTGGGAGCATGCCAATACCTTCGGAAGTTCATCCGACACTTCTCGATTATGGCTCCTCCGTTGCATGCATTAACCAGGATCGATCAGAAGTTCGAGTGGACAGGGAAACATAAGGACACGTTTCTCTTGCTGAAAAGGAAGATCAGCGAGGCGCCTGTGTTAGCTTTGCCGAATCTCCAGAAACCGTTCGAGCTAGAAACCGATGCCTCAGGTTATGCGATGGGCGCAGTGCTCATGCAAGAAGGTCGACCAGTGGCATATCACTCCGAGTTATTCCAGGGAGCTCAGAAGAACTACCCGACTTATGATAAGGAGTTATGCGCACTACATCAGGCCGTGAAATATTGGCGGTGTTATCTCTTGGGGAAAGAGACGGTTGTCCACACCGACCATCAACCATTGCAATATTTGCAAACTTAGTCCAAACTACAGCAAGCTCGGCACATGAAGTGGATGTCGTATCTACAGCAGTTTAATCTGGTGATTAAGTACAAGAAGGACGTACACAACAAATTGGCGGATATGTTGTCGCGACCACCAGTTACAACCCTCTGTTTATCAGCGTTCATGCAGATCGAGCCATCATGTCATGATGACTATGTCACTATGTACAGTGAAGACCCTGATTTTCAAACAGCACTGACTGAGGTTGAAACAGGGAACCCTACAGAGTTCGTTCGTCGAGAAGGACTCTTGTACAAGGGCAATTTACTTTGCATACCTCGTGGAGCACCTCGAACTCAATGGATGCGAGAAGCGCACACATCGAAGGTAGCTGGTCACTTTGGGGTTACAAAGACGTTGCAAAATCTTCACCGACATGTGTTCTGGCCGCGTATGCAGCAAGATGTGGCTAGGTTTGTTCGAGGCTGCGGTCTCTACAGCATCTCGAAACCAGCAAACCGAAAATTAGGTTTGTACACTCCTTTGCCAGTTCCATCACGACCATGGGAGAGCATATCCATGGATTTCTTGGGAGGATTGCCTAAGACCCGACGTGGCAACGACTATCTATTCGTGGTCGTTGATCGGTTCTCCAAAATGATTGTTCTTATACCTTGTCGGAAGATTATCACGGGAGAAGAGGCAGCTCGGGTATTCTTTCAACACGTTTGGACACACTTCGGACTGCCGACTTCTATTGTGTCTGATCGCGATAACCGGCTCCTTAGTCACTTTTGGCGATCGCTCTGGAAGATGATGGACACCAAGCTAAAGAGGAGTACTGCTTTTCATCCGCAAACTGATGGTCAAACTGAAGTGGTTAATCGCACAGTCATTCATCTCTTGAGAGGATATAACTCGAAGCACCCGAAGACCTGGGATGAAAGCATACTGTACCTACAGTTTGCTTTTAATCGAGCAGTGCATGGTTCGACTGGAAAGTCACCGTTTGAGGTCTGTTTAGGATTTCTACCACAGAGTCCATTCGATATGGAGTTTGTGATCCCTACCTCAGCACAGAACAGCAAGGAAGCATCTGATCAGGATCGAGCACAAAAGTTCCTGGAAGGTATTCAACGACTCCATCGTGAGGTTGAACAGAACTTGCTGAAAGTCCAACTCAAGTACAAGGCGCGACATGATCGGCACCGAGTTGATGCGCAATTTCAAGAAGGTGATATGGTATGGTTACATTTGAGTAAGGAGAGACTTAAAGGTGAAGGTAAGAAGCTCAAACCCATTCGTTATGGTCCTTTTCGGATTTTGCGAAAAGTGGGTAATAATGCTTGTCAGCTTGAGTTACCTCTATACATGGATATTTACTCGGTTGTCAATGTTGAGCACCTCAAACTCTTCAAGCCTTCAATGTTGGATGATGAGCCAGATACCATAGTACCATCTGTTGAAGACTTGGTCTATCAACGAGGCGAACCTTTACGTGAAGATGTGATTCTGGCGAGGAAGGTGACTACCACCCGCAGTGGCACAAAGGAGACTTTTCGAATCGGTCGGAAAGATCAACGAGCACGTGCGGCAAAGTGGTACACAAAAGAAGATGGACAAGCCCTATTTCCACATCTCCAGTTTGATCGAGAGGTCGCAACGAGGGTTGGCTCCTTCTCAACAAGGGAGTCATGATCCGGGAGGATCTCCAAGTTCTGATCGCATACGGATTCGCGACCAAGTCCTGATCGCATACGGCTTTGCGACCTTAACCGTGTTCGGAAAGGTTTCGCGACCATGGATTGGTTCGCGACCAGGAAAAGAAATTCGTTCCCTGTTCGGAATTGTAATCCTATATATATAACTAAGCTTATCTGTTTAGGATTAGTTAAGTTAGTTATATGAGTCTAATACGTTTAGGATTACTAAGTCTGATACGTACTCATACGATTGGACTATAAATATCTTGTAATAGGTCTAATTTAGATCATCGAAGAGTCATAGAACTTATTTGAGTTTTAGACACTTATAGTTCCTTCGATGTAGGCAAGTGTGCCTAACGTTCGACGTGTAAAGCCCTCTTTGAAATAAAGAGTTGTGCAATTACTTTGAGCTGTGTATTCGATCAACCTTTGGGTTTTGGTATTTCCGAGTAAGATTCCGTTATTCCGCATATTAGGATCTGGGCGAGCCTAGTGCGAAAACCAAGGCTAGGTCTCAAACGGATCAGCCGTTGTGAGTAACGGTCACTATT
Source organism: Pharus latifolius (assembly GCA_019359835.1). Taxonomy (NCBI): domain Eukaryota; kingdom Viridiplantae; phylum Streptophyta; class Magnoliopsida; order Poales; family Poaceae; genus Pharus; species Pharus latifolius. The sequence goes on from CM033320.1 coordinate 7,557,610, forward strand.
GGGTTGTACTGACCGACATTGTCTGAAATGGCCGGACAATGTCCGGCCTGTACAATTTTGGCCCGGTTTCTTGCAAACGACTAGTTTTGTTTGAGGGCTGTATATATGTCGTGTTTGGCTCCGTTTGTTGCTGCTCAAAGAGTTCATAATTCAGCTGAAAACCTAGTCAAGTCCTTTGCCTTTGCTATTTTGCATCTAGAGGCTAGATTTGAGCCCAAATCTTGAGTAGATTTTAGAGAGCGCATTTGTGTGAGGTTAATAGTGCTTAGTGCACTTCAATCACTATTTGCATGCTAGTGCTAGAGTGTTGAGTATCTCATTTGCATCTTTGAGCTTTTAGCACGAGATTCGTTCAAGCGAAAGCGCATCCGACTTGTTACTCTTGGCGATTGCCTTCGCCTAGACGGTGTCGAAGGAGAGTCGCGATCTCTCCGTTGAAGTTTGTCGGAGAGGCCGGCAAGAACTTGTGAAAGGTGTGGTGCTCGCCTGTCCGGTGTGGAGAAGGAGCAACCCTAGTGAGATATCCTTCGTGGATATAGAAGCGAGGCTCACGAGTGAGCGCTTCAACTAGGAGTAGGGGAGACCGGACGAGTCTCCGAGACCTCGGTAAAAATATTGTGTCAAATTGCGTATTTCATATTTGCTTTACATTTATCTTGACACAATTGCTATATTTACCATTGTTGCATGTCTTATTGAGTAGTTTATTTGATTGAATGCAACTACTTGATTAAATTGCTTTTAAGCCTCATTGTATAATTTAGGTCTCTCAATTATTCTTTAAAATTACTTAATTGAAAAGAAATTTTAAAAGCCTCCTATTCACCCCCCCTCTAGTCGGCATTCTTGATCCTACAACTATCAATTTGCACAACTGACTGTCAGTTTGAGGTTTCAGTTTCCATATACGACCACAAACGGCTAGCTATTTTTTATCCGTCGGCCGTTGTGTATGGAACTGACTGTCAGTTTGAGTTGCTGATTTTCAGCCTTAGCTCCAACGGTTCCTTTGATCCTTGAGGCTATAAATAGAGGCTTTGAACTCGTATTTTACACAACAACTAGCCTCCTCTCATACACATACTTGAAGCTTTAGTTTCTTATACAAAATCTTGATCTTCTAATCAAGTCGAGTGCTTTCAGACCAACCGAGTGCTTTCTGTTTGTATCATTTGCATCCTATTAGTTTCTCGGTGATTGTTAGAGGTCTAGAGAAGACCTTGATGCCTATTACTCTTGGTGAGCGCCCTCGCCTAGATGATTTGGTGGCGTGGTCGTAGATCTCTCCAGTTCGGAGATTGTCGGAGAGACTTGGCGCATTTGTACAAGGCATCGGTGCTCGCCTTTCCGGAGTGGACAAGGAGCAACCATTAGTAGATAATATCCTTTGTGAATATTGGAGTAAGACTCAATTTACTTGAGTGCTTCAACGAGGATTAGGGGAGACTGGGCGAGTCTTTAAGACCTCGGTAAAAATCGTTGTGTTCGTTCTCTCTTCCTCTTTCTCATATTATTATTTATACTTGATTTCTTTGTTTGCAAATATTTGTTTTAATTTAAAGTTTTTTAAAAGCCTCCTATTCACCCCCTTCTAGTCGGCATCCTGGATCCTATAATAATGACAAACTGTTTAGACTATGGAGCAACCTAGTATGTTTGCGTTTATTACGGAGCTGGTATAATCTGTAATGGATCAAATGGTGATGATCTGGGTGCGTGTATGCATATTTATGGTCAAATGGCACAACCGCAATCAATGTCTTTCAAGATGTGGTTAGTCGATTTGTTACAACTCAATCCTACGACAGATACTCTTAGGGTTGAAGACATGGTGTCGGAGGGAAATAAATGGGAGCTTAAGAGATTGAAAGGTGACAAATCCTGGGGTTCGTTTGGACGATTTGTGACAAATCCAGGTTATGGCGGCGGATTGATCATACTTTATGTTGAAATCTTAAGCGCAAATAGTTCGGTAGGAAGTCATTCCGTGGGAATCGGAGGTGGCATCGCTAGTCTCAGTACTTAAGGTGGTACTGGCAGTGCCGCTGGTAGTACCACTGCCAGTGTACCTACGCGAATAGCAAGAGTCGCGCCTACAACTCAGTTTGGCGACCATCAAGTAGATGCAGCTGATGAACTGCCTGAATTGGAGGAGAATTTAAATGAGGAGAAGTACATTAATGCGTCAGATATGTATGAATCTCCCGAGGAACCCACGGAACAATAGAATCCTATAAATGAATGGACTGAGCCATCATTTTTGATTTCCATTGTGGTTCTTGATGAGTTGAATTCGCGATGGTCCTATAATGAAACAACTGTCCAGTTTGGACAGCTATTTCGGAGTAAGAAAGATGCGAAACAAGCCATCAGTGCGTGGGCTGTTTCACTGAATAGGCCATTCCGGGTGGATAGATCAACTCCGAGCTTGTGGACTGTGAGGTGCTTGGTCGAGAATTGTCCGTGGTACATATGTGTCACACGCCCACAAGACGAGCCTTTCTTTCATTCGACTAGAGTCGCAGACCACAGATGTCTGCGGAGGGCATGGTGCAGCATCATAAAAATATCACCTCCAGTTTTATTGCCAGCCTTATACTATCAGTAGTAAAGGAAAATATGACAATGACACTGAAAGTAATTATTACACGTGTTGCGGAGAAGTACGAATACAAGATCAAGTACGAGAAAGCATGGAGAGCTAAACAGAGGACATTGGAGGAGCTTTTCGGGACATATGTTGAGGCATACAACTTCGTACCAAGGCTATTGCGGCGCATATGCGAAGAAAATCAAGGTACAATCACTGAAATTGTTGATACGCCGGCAATCGGCTCAGAGGGTGCTGTCATTCCTGGATGTATGGTACTACGACGATTTTTCTGGGCATTCCAGCAGTGCGTTTCATCTTTTAGGTACATGAGACCCGTGCTCTGCATTGACGGAACATGTCTACGGCACATTGAGAGCAGGTCGGGTCCACGAATGCCAAATTATAAATGCAGATGTCTAATGTAAATGCAACAAGCCTCAGCTGCTGCACATTCCTTGCTCGCATGTTATCGCCGGTTGATCCGTTCCTGGGATCGATCCAGCACAGTATATCTCAACTTATTATAGTCTGCAGTACCTGTGGAAAACTAGGGAGGGTGTCTTCCATGGGTTTGCGGTGAGGGGAAACTATCGGGAGTTATCGCCGGAAGATGCCATCACGTGGATCCTAGACAAGAGGCTCCTTGTGAACCATGCGGCCGACGTCGAGCTAGGAGGATACACAATGATATGGATGCCGCGGAGCTTGAGGACGACCTACGTAGATGCACCGCTTGCAGGCAGCCTAGGCACACACGAAACCGGTGCCCGCAGGTGGCAGGCACGTCAACTACTCCGACAAATTGAAGTAATTCACTTTTTTTTGTATGGGTTGTTGTGAATTTTCTTAAATAAACCTATAATGTTCCAATGCATTGTTGTTAATTAAATATAATATTTCACTTTATCGACCAATATGTCATAACTACAGGTACGGCAGACGATCAACAACTTCTCGAGCTATTTGCACAGCACCATCAGGAGCGTCACCGTGCTCGACACCTTCTACAGGGTATCATTCTGCCAGCTCTGTGCATGAGGACACTGCGGGAGATGTGGCCCCTGGATGAGCGGTTCACGCCCTATTTGCTCGAGGCCGAACTGCTGCCGTTCGCCCGTATGGTAGATCGGGCTCGGCGATTCCCCTTCGATCGAGCCCTGATTAGTGCGCTCTTGGACTGATGGAGGCCCGAGACGCACACCTTCCACTTCAGTTTCGGCGAGTTCACCGTCACGCTACAGGACGTCAGCATGCTGCTCGGTATGCCTATTCGCGGGGACATATATGTCCCCGCGGCCATTGACAGAACTGCATGGCGCCTGGATTTCTTGAAGCGCTTCGAGGGCGTAGGGCCAGCGGGGGGGTTTTGAGCAGACTGCGGGAGTTCCCCAGAGCTATTTGCGCGCCGTCCAGGATGCTCCGCTACCCTTGGCCGTTCCAGATAAGGATTTCAGGCTCTACTTTGAGGCGTACTTGCTGTACCTGTTTGGGTAGTTGTTTTTCCCTGGCACCCATAGAGACATCTGCAAGCGGCAGTACGTTCAGCTCGCCAGGAGTATTGTCGAGTCTGACTTGGGGAACGTGCCGCGGTTCAGTTTCGGATCTGCCGTGCTCTGCCACACCTACAGGGGATTGTGCGACGCCATGAGCAGAGACCAGGTGAGTTCTCTTTTCGCTGGGTGCACCGTACTCTTGTAGATGTGGTCGTACGAGCATTTCCCCGTCGGCCGACCGCTGGTGCCGCGGGATCAGTTCGCGTTGGCTGGTGATGTGAGGGACGGCCCTGTGATGGGATGAAGGTAGGCAAGGCTGAGTTTGAGGTGGTCCACAGATTAGGCACACCTCTACTATCCTTCGTATGTCATGAGCTTCGATCTACTCCTCGACGACAGCGTCATCTGGGATCCGTGGACTACCTCAAACTTGCAGTTCGTCACACCAGTTGGCCTTTCTTCTCTTTGTACGCAGGATGCTATTCACTGGCGTACCCAGGTTCTTCTGGTTTTCTCGCACATGGTTGAGGGGTACTCGCCTGAGCAAGTTATGCGTCAGTTCAGCCTACGCCAGCATGTCCTAGTGCCGCCTCCTCGACAGATCCCGCACCATATTCATGAGTACGTCAAATATGCATTACGTTCGCATGTGACTTTATAAATGATTTCTGTCACTAACTAATTTCTTTTGTCTGCAGACAATCGAGGAAGGGTCGAGTGAGGGACGATTTCGTTCTTCGGCAGCGACCCTATGTGGAGGAGTGGATCAATTAGGCCCACACACGCACGGTGGAGGAGAACAGGCCATATAGTTACGACATCCATTTTTCGTACCTGACCTGGTACCGACCTTGCACAATCTACCGATTGTCGGGTGGTCCACCAGCCGCGCCTGATGAGTCCATCCCTCCTACCACCATCGATGAGCGCTTTGACCGACGCCTTCCAGGGCGAATCCACTCTTCTGTAAGTTCCTAAGCTTTCTGCAACCTTACTTTCACATGGATTGTCAATCTATAATTGCATTAATTCGTGTGCGCAACTAGACACCCTCGCGCCATCTTTGCCGGTGCACGGGACATGATGCTCAGGTCCCGCACCGCACCAACCATGCCCAATGACGATGTGTACGCATATTGTGCAGAGGTCGAGCGGCAGGTCGATCAGATTCTGGTCGACTTCAGAGTGCTGTTGCCACCTCATATGACCGTGATTCCCCCATCATCACCGTCGGCGCCGGGTCCTTCGTTGCATGTGCTGCCTTAGGATCGCCCCTCGTCGTCACGCCCTCCACCTCCACAGCCGCATTTCATGCCTGCCGACAGTTCTTCAGATGAAGAGCTCGATATTCCTGTGTGGCACCAGTCTCTCGGCCAGACACAGCAACATCCTACACAGTCTGACTTTCTTGTCAATGCTCCACCACCTACACAGCTGACACAGTCTTCCCAGGCTCCGCCATCTGCGTAGACACCACCGGCGAGGAGACGACGCGTTAGAGATCGTCATCCCCCCTCTCGCTACACACCACAGAGTATCAGGGCCAGCCATAGAGGGGGAGAAAGCATTAGTTTTATCGTGCTTCCAGTTTTCTGTGTGCATCTTTCATACTTTTGAACTTTTCTACTTATTGTTTAGGATATTTTGATTAATTAGCATCGAGAAAGTACAAAATCTGTTATTTAGGTTTACAATGGTATCTCAAATATTTCTAGTTTTACAACGATAATTGCCAAATACATGTGTTTTGCGATGGATGGATATTTTGATTAATTAGCATCGAGGAGGTACGAAATCTATTATTTTAGGTTTACAATGGTATCTCAAATATTTCTAGTTTTACAAGAATAATTTTCAAATACATGTGTTTTGCGATGGATGCAAGTTAATACATATGTCAAATACAAGGATAAATATTAAATACATATATCTTCCATGACTGTTCTCAAGAAGAAGTATTAATATTTATAACTAGCATAACTTTTAAAAATATATCCTAACCTAACTATTTGAACCCTCCAACTTTACCCTTTGATCTGGGTTTGAATCCCACTCCCACCCTATTATCTTGCACTGGTTTCAATCGTTAGCCGGGCTACCGACTGAAGGGCTGCGGGTTTCAGTCGCGCGATGCCGCTCGCGACTGAACGTTAGTTTACAATTTTTTAAAGTTTTGGATTAGTTTTAAAATTTCTATTTTTTAATAGGTTATTTTAAATCAAATTCGCTATTAACAGGCTGGCTCCTTTTCTCTGGTCACAACCATAGAGCTGCTGTTACAGGATGCAAGAGGCTTTGCACCCAAACTGAATTCAATTTATCTGATTAATGAGATGGTGTTTCCAAGATCCTCACACCCAAATTAAGTTTCCACCCAAAAAAATACATCAAAAATTAAATACAGTTAAAAGTTCTCGCAATTTAAAAATGGAATACAATTTATTGCAACGTGCAGCCAGCAGCAACTAGAAAGATCACAGATGATACCTCGCATGACACGTGTGTGTGTATATATATATATCTCCAAAAAGAAAATAAAAAAGTTAAAATACTTTCAACTTTTCACCCTTCTTGTTCTAATTGAGATCCACAACTTTCTTCAAAGATCAAAAAGTGCAATAAAAAAAAATTAAAATAGAGATCACCAAATCACTATGATGGTAAACGTTCATGAGAAGATTGTTATAAATTAATTGCTCTGCAACAATTGCAGCTAACATCGTAGATCTGAAAGATTAAGAAGAATTCAGTGAAACGATGGCGAAGATGCTGTGACATTTGCTTTTGCAGGAACTCTTTTCTTTACACAAAAGAATGGATGGTGAGTTACAAGAATATATACTCCAACAGCTTTTGTCATTGGATTCGCACCATTCAGCACAAGCATTGCAAGGCATCACAAAATAATATGATTTGATATTTGACACATCAACATTTGTATGTTCAGAAATTTATGTAATGAACAATGATCACCTTAAACTCTGTAGTAAGCAGAAGATAATAGGAAGGATTAGCAAGTAATCCTTAACTTGCAATTGTATGCAATTAGATGCCTTGAGTACCATATCTCAAGATGGTAAAGTGATTATACACTGCTTAATAAGGAAGAAAAGAACCCTTATTGCATTTCATGTGGTAAAGAATAGTGAAATTCTGGTTTGAAAGAAACATATTTAAGTTTCAGTAGTAAAAGAAGGTCAGGATTGAGACAACCATTAGGAAATGCATCTAATAATTAATCACTGTAAGAAAGAAAACTGATGTAGAGAGAACAATTATTTGCATTTACAGCCACAATTTCTAGGAATTTTTCATCCAAAGAAATTGTGTTGAACACCGTATAAGTCCAGCCCAGGGCACCACCAGAATCCAGTTCAGGATGCATGGATGGCAGCATTGTCAGGCTCGACTCATCGTTGTAATTATAATACAGAAATGCTATTCTGTATTCAGTTTTATAAAGCTAAAAGAATGAATATACATGAAAGAAGTGTAGCCGAATAATGTACAACCCAACCCTCGGCTCGAATTTTCTGCAACACAATTAGGAACAAGAGCAAGTCAGCTCACACATGATAATGATGCTTGATATCAGAAACTGAACAAAAGCAAGAAACAGATAGGATCAAGGGTACCAGAACAAATTAACCCTACAAAGAAGACACAATGCCAAAATTGGGAAACAGCTTGGAACCATGCTTTTTGGCATGAAACTTTGAAATGCCAAAATTAAACATGATTTTCACAGAAAAGCAATGATCAGTTGTTATAAAACCCAATGAGCCTCTTTTGATATTGTTGTCATCTTAATCTCTTCAACAGCTCTAAGGCTAAAAGAACTAAGAACATGAACTAAGAAGAATAGCAATTTTATTAACAGTCTGTTCTTCATATGTGAAATTGAAATGAAAACTAACAATAAAGATATCAACACCAGGCATATTAGCCGAAACATGAACAGGTAGGTTGCAATAATGTCATGGATATCCAACATCTGTTAGTTGCTCCAACACGGAATAACATATGAATCTACGATAATTCTAAGGTATTCAATTTCAGCATTGCAACATTGTACAACTTAAAGAACTTAATTAAGTACAATATATCATATCAACAAGAAATTAAGTACAAAAACCAACAAATAAACAGCAATGATCCATGAGAAACTAAAAAGAAAAAAAGAGAGAAGAACAAGAAGCAAATATGTACCTTGAATGACAACAGAGATGAAGATGCAGACGAAGATAATAGGCCTTTGAAACCAAGATCATATGAGATGCTCCCATCGGCCTTGAACAGTCCATAGTGCCTCTCGGAGCTCGGCCCAGGCTTCAAATTCTCATTAAACAAGGCAAAGATGTATGCTTTGGCCACCCTCTTTGGCCTGAAAGGAGTTCCCTTCCTTAGAAATAGCCGCTTACGCAGGTTGAGATTGTAAGTCCGGGCGTTCTGAACTGAAGCTCCAGCTTCAGTTGGATCTCCACTAGAAGCCCAGCCAGTTTCTGATACGCGAACCTCCATGTCCTTGTACCCGGCTGTTTCTAGGGCAGCATACGCAGCGTCAATCTGAGCCTCAAACATGTTGTCATAATGCAACTTAGTCTTCGCATCGTAAATTCCGGAGTTCTGCTTGAAGAGAGCATAATTGATGTCAATGTGCTCTGGATCACTCATGTAAGCCAAGAAAGGATATGCATTGACGTAGAAGGGAGAACCGATCTTTGAAAAGAAGTCCAGCAATGGCTTTATATACACCATGAGATCTTCCTTGAAAACACATGCAGAAGGAGGATAAGAATTAGCAAAAACAGCTTCCGAATGAGGTGAGGAAAGCTCGATCTTGTCGGCTAAATGGAGCATCTTGAGCCCATTGTACACATTCACAACAGCTCCAAGAAGGGCCTCGGCCAAGCCAAGATCCTGTCCTCCCAACACTTCATTCCCCACAGCGATTCCGATGATGCGCGTCTGAGGAAGATATGGCTGAACATTTTCATTCAGCCAGTCCATCGCCTTGCTGGGATTCGCGGCCATATCTTTTATATACCCATTGGGAATTGAAATGACCAGGTTAAGCCCGGACCCCTGGAAGGCACCAAGAACACTATGATCGGCATCGTATATCTTCACATTCTTAATCTTTGCATCCTTCAGAAGCATCACCACCTTATCCGGGGGAGGAAGGTTGTTTGCAATTCTCCCATAGTTCACTCCATAAGTCCCCACAAATCCATGAGCAGCTACAGAACCTCACAATTAAAAAAAAACACCAATCAGAACTAAATTCTTACTTCTTATCACATAATTCTCATCTAAAAATCCCTATAATTCTAGCAATTATGCACCAAAGAAATGAAAGATTCAATCTTGCACTACGATCACCAAGAACAATTCTCTGTAGAGAAAGAGAGAGAAGGAAAAGGTTCAGCACCATGGCAAGGGAAGGAGAGGAGGCAGCAGCAGAAGAGCAGCAAGAAAAGCCGGTGGTAATCCCGCCGCCGCCGTCGCCGCATCACCATCGCCATCTCCCACCCCAGCGAAGTAAACGTCCGCAACAGCAGTAAGAGGCTTTCACCACCAAGACCAGAATTAGAGGCGAGCCGCCGCGGCGCCGTGTCGCGCACTTTGCTTCGGGTGCTGGACATGGCGGCACGGGAAGTACTGCCATAGAGCAAGAAGGCTACAGGGCAGTCTGGGTATCCACGGTTACTTGTCCCTCTCCTCCAGGAAACCTCAGTTGCTTGCCCCCGACATGGGGGTGAGGAAGGAAGCCAAGAATTCTTGGAGAAAAGAAAGGAATGGAATCCGATCTCTTGCGTTTCTTTGGCTTAAGTAGCACACGCACTCCACTGCTCCTCCTACTGTTCAAGAACACAAGAATCTTTGGCCTCTCTCTCTCTGTTCTTGCTCTGGGCATCCAAGAAACAGGGGATAGCAATAGCAAGTGCGCGCAAAGGTGTGAGCTTTTTGGGGAGGGGAGCTTGCTTGGTGGGGAGGAGATGGGTGGAAGGAGAAAGCGAAGAAGGAAGTGGATGAATGGAATGATGAAGACGGTGGCGATCCACTCAGCCGGCGGCGGTGGAAAATGGCAGCCGGACCGCCGGGAGAAACCGTCGACTGCTGTTGAGTGTGTGTGTGTTGTGCCTTTGTGCGGGAAGGCTCTTTCAGCGGGACCCTCTCTCTTCTCAGACCCACATCAGAACCATTATATCGTGTATGGATAATATGTTAAATAGACAATATTATTTAAGAATTAGTGCCATAAAATCATATGGGACTCATTTTTATAACCACTGAATCATATAATTTCTGATTAAAATCTAATTAGGACTACCTGATATGAATCACACATTACATAATATAAATCATACCTTCACAATTACAACTCAATCACTTATTCATACAATCTAAGTAACAAGAGGATTTTCTGTTTCTTATGATTAAATCTTATAAAATTTGTCTCATGTTAGATATAGAACAAATTTTTGCGATCGTAGAATTAGACTGAGACTTGTATATTTTTTTTATGTCGTTTTGTGCCCCTTCTAAATGATCAGTAGACTTTTGTAAACAAGTCTTTTATTAGAAGTTGATCAGCTGCATGATTCCCATGAAACTATGATAAAAATTAGTGATGAACATGGATGCTTTTAGATTATATTTGCATGTTCTATTAAGTATATGTTATTTAATTGTTAATATGAACTATAATTAAGATATGCTAATTCTTTGCACTGATACAATGATGAGATATTTATTTGGTAGAAATGATAAAATCCAAAAGTTCAAATTATTTTACTCTATTCAGTTATAGATATTTTTAAACCAAATATACTATATAATAAATTCTGTTGATATTAAAAGTATTATATTAATTATGAACTATATAGATAATATTATAAATTTTCAAATAAATTTAAAAAAGAAAAAATACAAGAAATTTCCACAGTAGTTGGTAAAAAAGATCTATTCCATTTATTATATTTATAACAGTATAGATTCATAATTTAAAAAATTGTATCCAAAACTAACTCTATTTTTATTATAATTTAGATTTATATGAAAAATCGTATTCAAAACTAGCACTATCTCTATTATATAATATTAAAAGAGAACATATCTCGATGAAATGTAGAAAATTTTAAAGGTATGACTAAGATACTTACAACATTTACATATAAAAAATTTTCTTAAAAAAGTGATCACTTAAAATATGAAAATGCAACAACCTAAAATAAGTACGACAACCTAAAAAATATACAACTATCTAAAATGAGAAAAATGCAATAATCAAAAAATTATAATAACTTAAAATAATAAAATGCGACAATCTAAAAAATGACAACATAAATAAGAAAATGTGAAAAATATAAAAAAATGTGACAACCTAAAAAAATACGACAACCTAAAAACAAAAGAATGCAACAACCAAACAAATATGACAACAAAAATAATACAACAACCTAAAGTTCATTGAATCAGTTGAATATCATTGGATAAAAATCTATTGGTTGACATCAAAAATAGATGCAAATAAGCTAAAAAAACACTTTTTGTATAGCCATTTCAAAATTTTAAATAATGTAGAGACTAACAACGCAATTATTTGAAAAATTGACTACTTTTGATTAAAAAAAATCAAATTAGCTACACCAAATATAAAAATAAACCAAATACCTACTAGTTTTGTAAGAATATTTCTAAAGGAATTAAATCTGAGAGGCTAATTGCATAATTTCGCATTGTACAATGGCCATATTGGCATATGGTTCTCTCTTCTTTTTTCTTTATAGCACTTAGCCTTTTGAATTTGGTATAGTTTGATCTTTGAGTAACTTGCTTATATCTCAACTTTCTTTTTAAATTTTTTATGGAAGTTTTTTTTTGAAAGGCTTAAATCTCAACTTTCTACTCAAAGTGGTCCCTAAACATTTTAAGATTTGGCTTTTTGGCTAACAAATGACAAGTATTATTTCGCTATATATTTTCGAGAAAAAAAATTGTACATATTTATTTTGGTATGCTATAATTTATCTAATTATAATGTACTAAGGACTGGTTCGGAGATTTTTCTCAATATTTTCATAACTCGTGAATGAAAAATACTATTTGATATTTAATTAAATCACTTTATAATCACAATATCTGTATTTATAATATATTTCAATAAATTTTTTAATATATTCAAATTAAACATATTTTCAATTCATCACGTTCTACCTCTATTGGATTCTACAAACTATTATGAGCCGCCACAAATATTGGGTGCCTTGTATTTAAAAAAAAACAAAATTAAAACAGCTAGTCTATTGAAAGAAAAGATTCCCATAACTTTATGTGAGGATAAGATATAGACAGACAAGTAGATGTTTGATGAAAAAGCATTGATTTGATATGTTGCGAGTGTGTGGCTTCCATGTTTCTTTTCAATGTGTTTTTTCTGTGTTTTTTTTTTTTTTTTGTGTCAAATATTTTGATCAATATAATATAGAGCATAGTCTAGACAAACACATAATAGACATAAGTAACTTACTAAATTGTATTAGTTATGAGAATGATTTTTATGTGAGATCCCATTTTGCAGTGAGATCAAGTATATCAAAATCAAAAGTTTAAGAACTTAAGACTGTCTCCAGTGCATCGGTGTTTCATGAGGCGCTTCAACGGAATATTCTTCAGTATATTCTGTGTCACATGTGCGAAGTATCACCCGAAACATCTCCCTACTCCAATGCATCAGCGCTTCGCGAGGCACTTCGTGAGGCACATTCTCAAGCGCCAACAACTTCAATGCAAAGGCGCTTCGCGAGACGCTTCGTGTGGACCCCGTGTATATAATATCTATTAAAGATTAACAAATCGCTAAAATGAAATCCGGATAATTCGAATATAACAAAATAAAGATAATAATTCTAAATAACATAAAAAAATAAATTTTTTAAAATTTTCCTTGAATAATAAATGGGACATGGAAAAAACATGACAAATACTAATTAAAATTCGAATACATTCGGCCGTTAACGACTTCACAAACAACTACTCCGAAACGCTGCCAAATGTGCTCGACGAGATCCCGTTTCATTTGCTGATGCATTGGGTGAGCACGGATCGCATCATTTCGAGCTAGCATTTGTTGAAAGATTGGTGGAGCACTGCCGTGGATAGTCGGCGGTGTTACGGTAGATGTCCCCTGACTATCATAGGACGCATTGATCGGCTCATGAGAGTGCCGCTCATCCTCGATTATCATGTTGTCGAGGACGACATACGCTTTCATAATATTGGCAAAGGTTGACCGTCAATGAAAAGGGGGATTGGTTCAGCACGTTGATGTCGTTGTTAGATCCGGCAACACCAAACAAGGCATGCCACATCCAAAGGTCTTTGGACAGGACCGCTTCAAGAATCATTGTAGGGACTCCTTGATCACCATGAGTAAATTGACCCTTCCATGCAACTGGGCAATTGTGCCATCCCCAGTACATGCAATTGATGCTTCCCAGCATCTCTGGGGAACCCCGATCCTCTCCTTGCTGGAGCAGACGCCGAAGGTCGTCGACAGTAGGTTTACCGAGATATTCCTCCCCGACCGATCGATGATTCCTTCAGCAAAATGCTCTAGGCACTCGACGGTCGTCAACTCTCCGATGCGTACGTACTCGTCGACGGCATCAGCTGGGGAGCCGTAGCACAACATCTGCAATGCCGCAGTGCACTTCTGCAAAGGAGATAGCCTTTTTCGAAGGATGACATTTCTCCTCTTAGTGAAGTACGGGGACCACTCCCCAAGAGCTTCGACGATTCGCAGAAAGAGAGGTCTTCCCATTCAGAACCATCTGCGAAACAAGTACCCAGAGTAGACAGGCACGTCAGCGAAGTAGTCCGCAACTAGACGGTTATGACCGCCTTCGCGATCTCTGTCGATGTTGCGGCGACCTGGCATACCACCCACGTGGTAGTACGCCCGATCTTTGAACATTTCCCGAATAAAGTTATATTATCCGACAAATGTTTGTTACAGAGTAGCAAAGCAGAAACATGGTTTAATATAACAAGGTGCTTGATTACAATTACATACATATGTCTATTCCTCAAAGGAATAGTTCCTAGATGGTCGCAACAGCCACTCTCCATCACCAATGCTGAAGTAGGTGGAATCGAAATATGGTTGCCTTCCTCTGGATAAACCTCCTCGCTGCACCGGTCGGCATCACATCGTCGAAGGAGTACTTAAGGTCTAACAAAGATATACATATAGCAAAGATGAGTGCCGAGGCACTCAGCAAGTAATTTGAGATTATAAATGCGTCATGCATACTTAAACTATTCTAAAGATATTGTTATATTATATCACTTAAACCTGAATAAATTTTCCATTCCAAATTCATTTGTGATTGTAAAAGACTCCATTTTAAGCAAACTCTACTGAACACTTGTACCACAGGGTGAGACCACATGTAGGTCTCCTTTCCTGCTGCGACGCACTTCCAACCTGAAAGTAAGGAGTGAATATCCACGTTTTACTCTGCAGAGAGGTATCACTTTACCCACAGAATCTCTTGATTACCATGTCGGTGTTTGTCAACAGTGCTCCGCATTTCTGATAATGTGTGACATCATCAAGAGAACAAAGTCTTTTTCAAACCCTTCCACTAGTTCTCTCCACTAGTATGGTACTCCCATACCTGTGTAGTCGGACGCATCTATTACACCCACCAGTTGAGCCTATAGCTCCAAGCCCGCCTTGGGTCATTCTTTCATTATAATACATATACATATACGTTCCCATTGTGGAGGTGTGCTAGCTTCTGGATAAGATACTTGACTAGGCCCGTCTCATACCAGGTCTGTGGTTGATACGGGTATTACGGCACTGGGTAGAAATGACAGTTGGTTATGTCCTTAACTTTATAATCATACTTTGTACAAGATTCGAGCCCTCCTTCGGCTCTCCTCAAGATTACTCAATTCTATCTATAATATTTTCATCAAGTTATTCAACTTCCATTCTCAAAACTTTTATCATGATTTCTCAAATCTATTTACAACACCTTTATCAGGACCAACCTTTATCTTTTTATAAAATATTCTTTTTATGCAAGATGGTAAAACTATATAGATTGTCAAATAGGGGATAACAACATAAAATTAACCAAACATGTTTGATATGGTCAAGAATAATACTTGCCTTGTTTTCGTAAAATCTAGTTGAAGGAGCTACCAGGGTATTGACGTTCTTGTGCTCGCCTCGCTTGGTATCTAGTTCGACGTCAATCAATAAGCAAGCAAAAATAATAATTAGTATATTTGTTTATATAAATATATATTTAGGTTTGATAGGGTTCAAGTGGTCGAATACTGAGATAAGATTAAAGAATGGTCGAAAGGGAATTGATAAGTTTGGTCTAAGCTGGATTAACTTATAGAATAAGGAAACTTTATCTGGGGTTTGGATGGACGATCAGATTATATATATGAGGTTGAAGACAAGGCGGATAAAGCGACGCGAATAGATTTTCAATCTGAGATTCCTAAGGTTGCAAATGATATAGGCATTGAATGTGAACTGATAAGGCATAGGTTGACATGCTAAGGTTTCCTTCGAGGCTGGGGTCGATAAATAAGTGGAACATGACTGGGGCCTTAGTTGGATGGTCGAAATATTAGCACAAACTTGATTTCTAGATTGGACGCGAACGTGGCGACGTTTGGACATCGACGGACGACATAGATGAACATAAGTCAAGATGGAGTTTTCTCGTAGAGGGATAGTAGAAGAAAATGTAGAACATGAGATCATGAACTTGGTAGACAGAGTGGATTTCAATTTTCATTCACGAAAGTGGCTAAACAAGGCTAATGCCACAGGCTGACATTGGCTGGCTTGCATTGACATTGGCTGGTATGGTTTGGCATTGTTCGACCTAAGTTTCAGTGTCTAAATGGCTGTGGACGCACACTGGCATTGTTTGGCATTGCCTGGGTATGGGTTTTGACAAGGCTGGACGTGGGCTGACATTGCACGGCAATGTCTGGACAAAGCCGGTGCACGGCTGAGTTCTAGGGCAAGATCGTTTGAATGCATGAGACTTCGATCGCTACGCCAATTATGTCTAGGAGGTAGGCGAGGATGGAAGGAACTCAATGAGGGTGGTTTCGAGTGCTGGGGTGGACGGTCGGTGACGAACGGCGGCGAGGAAGGACAGTGGCGACGATGTATATTTTGGTCGACATAGCCAAAAATGGGTTAGGATGACAGGTTCTTACTAAATGATTGTTGAATGAAACGTGTAGAAGGTAGTTACGAACTTAGTTGACAAGCCGGTTTAGGGTTTCGAGTTCATGTGGGGTTATACAGGGCATATGTCAGTGACTGACATAGCCTAGACGCGAGCAGCATTGTCTTGGCATTGTCCTGGCAATGTCGGCCGAAGACATCGACGACGGAGACGGTGTTTCAGTGGCCGGAGTTAAGTAATGTTTGCGTCATTTGATAGGAGGAGATGAGACAAACCTATCGGACAAGGTCTCGGGGTTTGGAACGACCGGAGACGGTGAGACGGCGACGAAGAAGGAAGGTGGCGACACGGCGAGGCTACTGCCACTGGACAGATCTTGGCATCGGCTTTGGTGTTGTTTTCTTGTGGTACCAGGGAGTGATGAAGAAGGGAATATATTCAGCGATTTAATGCGCACTTGTGGGACAAGGTGGCACAATCAAGGACAGCAGGCGGCGACGGCGCGGCACGGCGGCAGCACGGCAAGGAAAGGGGTAAATTACCCAATCTAGATTTGAGCTGAGATTCTTGAGGTTGAAGTGTCTTAGGGCTGGCTAAAGCCATAAGCTATGTTTAGGAGCACTCGATTTGGTCGGAGGCAGTTCGACGGCGAACGGCGGTGAGGTACGCCGGAGAAGAATGGCGCAACCAACGGCTTCAACGATGCTGAGGTAATTGGATGATCTAATCCCAAAATCAAGGGCATTGGCAGGTTTCTATGTGGGTCCAGATGGTGATGTCGAGGGGAATTGGATCATGGCGGCACCAAGGAGGAGTTCATCGATGTGGCCGGAGAAGAAGAGGTGAGATTTGGGCGTTTCAATATGGGTCTTTGAGGTTCAATTCAAAGCAGTGGGAGCAACAGGGAGGCAAGGTAAAGCTATTGGTGCTACTAGTTTGGCCGGAGATGGGACGGTGTGGGCTGGTGACGTGAGACAGTCACGGCCGTGCATGAGGAACAGGAAGAGCTTCAATTCAAGCTCCAATTTGAAAACTGGCTTTACAGGCTTGCCCAAAATTTGGAGAGGGTTGATTTTTTCTACAGAAAGGATTATCGAAAGTGGCTGGAGAGAGTTCAATTTCAGGAACAGGGCATTTGGCCTTTCACAGCAATCGCCGGTGATGGGGCTCACCGGAGGTCGATTGCTTGCTCAGACACAAAGAAACAAGAATAGGGAACTTACTGGTAAAGTTAAATTGGAGTTTGGTGGAGCGGAGGGCTCTGGCGACGGTTGCCTCAACGGTGACTCGCCAGGGAAGAAGAAGAACAAGAAGAAGGGGTGAGTGAAAATGGCTAAGTCAATTGCACATGGATTAAATAGGTTACTGGGAATTTTAAATAGGCGGGACAACGGAGGTTGCTCCGGCGATGACACGTACACACATGCAAGTTGAATTCCTTTGCGGGCACGTGCGCTGCTGCCACGCTGGTCGCGGCTGCCACGGCGATGATCCAGGCGAAGACACATGCGCACATGCACGACCAAAAGGGTACGAGTACGGGCGACGGGGGATCTAGCCGGCGGCGAAGAAACCTCGGCGAAGAAGCACGGCAAGGCGGGCTCTGGTCGACGGCGTTGCCGGCGCTGCTGGTCGAAAAGGGATGAGGGACCCAATTGCAATTACTGAAAATTGGCTTGGACTGATCTGTAAAACCCGGGATTTGGATGGTTTGGACTGATTTTGACTTCAAATCTCTCGAAAACTTTATTCAGTAGATAATTTGGCAAAGGTAATTGATAAAATCTGGAACATTTGAGTAGTTTTCGAACGAAACGAAAAATAGGGTAATTTAGGGTCTTTAGAATCTGAGTTTTGTCGAAACTGAAATTCTGGAATTTAGGATAAAATTTTGAGATCCTCACAGAAGAAGATTTTGTATTGAATAGCATTTGGGAGGTATTCCCTGAATTAGATTTGGATTTGGAGCTGATTTGAGGTTTTTAGCCTTTTTAGGTTTCTGGAAAATCAAGAAAAGGACTAATCTACGATACTTTTTGGACTGTTTGTGAAAATGGTCTTAATGGTAAAATCTGGCTGCTAACTTTTTGGATTAAAGTATTGGCATACCCTTGATCATAATCCAAAAATAATCTGGTCTGGATTAGGTGTATGAGTATCTGTGTGTATATGTATCAGTCTTGTGTGGTTTGAATATATACACAACTGTGGGGTTAAGAAGATATGTGTATGTGTTTGCATATGCATCTGTGTTGTGTGTATTGTATTATGTGTGTGTGTGTGTGTGTGTGTGTATATATGCTATGGCTGGGTGTGTGCACATCTATGTACATGTAGGTGTGTAAGGCAAGGCTTGAAGGAGAAATGGATTCTGAAGTCTAAGTATTAAATTGGACTGACTAAAGAATCTGCAAAGAGGATTTAATTGTAAATATGGAAGCTGATTGGACTAAATTGCAACATTCACAATCTGAAAGCAAGTTTGAATTTAGTCCAATAGAAATAGTTCACACGAGAGGTAGTTTAAAAAAATCCAGAGTACGTAAAAATGAGACTGAATCGAAGACGAAAACGAAAATAAAATTAGGGTAATAGTGAATAGTATTTTTACTGAAAATGGCTAAAAACACGAATAGCTGAGTTTCGGGGCTAAATCTGAACTTGTTGCAGAAGGGAAACTTGTATAAAATAGCAAAGGGAATATAGTTGTTCAGTTGGATTGGAGTTTGGAGGTGATTCAAAGATTTTGGCCTGTTTTGATTCTTCGAGAGCTAAAAAAGACTGATTCGCGAAAAGTGGTCAAATGATCTTGTTTGACTGAGAAGTTTTAGGATTGGTATGCAAGAGTACTAAGCTTTAGGATTCCAGAGGAATTCAGGAGAAAACTACTCTGGAATTGGTGGAACTGAAATCTGAAAAGATCAAATAGGGTGATTAGAGTAATTAAGAATTTAGTTTTCAAAAACAGAACTGGGATTAGTTTTTGGGCTTTAGGATCTGAGTTTGGTCTTGCAGCTGAAGAAAAATTGGTGTAAGATAGGTACGAAGTCCTATCTGTTCAGGTTGATTGAAATGTTGAGCTATCTGGGGGAATTTGGCTGATTCTGTGTTTGAAGGGACTGAACTGCGATTAAGAGAATCAGGAGGTTGGACTAGTTTATAATTATTTTGAAATAACTTAAAAATCTAGCTTTTTCGCTAAAATATATTTAAGGTAAAGAAGTATTGTAGGCTATTTACAAATTAGGGCTTAGTTTATAACTAATTAGAGTTTTTGAATCATAGTAGAACTATTTCTTAAAAGAAATAATTGTACACTTAGATGTCATAAATAATTATCATTAGATGATAATGGCATTTTACAAGAAATAGAAAATAGTGTTTTTAGTGAAATAGGTACACATGCATACAGACACATGGCTGTGCACGTATGCACAAGTACTTTTAAGGAAAATATCTTGAACTAGTTGCAAATTCATTTATATTTTAGTTAAAACTTCTTAGAGAGTACTCTTAAAAGTAGCTTTGCAGTTAAAATAAAAATGAAATTTTCAGGTTCAGGTTTTTGTAAAGTAAAATTTTCAGGCCCTATTTTCAGGGTGTTACAGATGTACCTTCTGCTGCCACGGCGGTGGTGTGAGGTACCAGCATCTGTGCTAGCTTGAAGAGCGTCAAGAGCACGACGGTGAAGAGGTTGGACCGTCAACCCGCTCCGTATGAACCCCACCACGAACTCCTCGATTTTCTCGATGGCTTTGCCTTCAGTACTACTTGTGCTTGAGCTAGACAACTTTTTTTTTGGACAAGGCAAGATCTCTGGGTGCTGGAAGAACAAAGGCTTCAGTTGTGTAGATGAGATTACTGAGTTGTGAATATGAGGGCATGAGGGCTTCGAATATTTAGGGGGAGAAGCGCATTGATCACATGCGTCACTTCCAACAGTTAAATGCAAAGGCATCCATCACATGCGCTGATTCCAATGGTTAAAATCCAAAAGCATCTCGCAGATGTCTCAGTTCCAACGGCTAAAATCCAAAAGTATCGATCACACGCGCCGGTTCCAACTAGTTAAAATAAGATTTTAACCATTGGAATCAGCGCATGTGATGGATGCTTTTGGATTTTAGCCGTTGGAACTGAGACATCTGTGAGAAGCTTTTGGATTTTAACCATTGGAACCAGCGCATGTGATGGATGCCCTTGGATTTTAGCCGTTGGAACTAAGACATCTGCGAGAACTGAGCGGAATTCATGACGTGTTTCATGTATCTCAGCTGAAGAAATGCTTGAGAAAACCAACAGAACAGATATCTCCTACAGAGAATGAGATTCAACCAGACTTATCTTGTTAAGAATACCCTATTAGAATTCTGGAAACCAGAGAGAAAGTACTGAAGTCAAGAACCCTCCGATTCTGCAGAGTCCAGTGGAATAATCACTCAGAGGAGGAGTCAACGTGGGAAAAAGAAGAAGATCTCCGACGAGAATTTCCCTTCCTATTCTCTGACCTGCCCTAATCTCGAGGACGAGATTGTTTCTAAGGTGGGTAGATTTGTAACACCCCTGATTTTGCTAAACCCTAAAATAGCCAAAATCCACATCCGGACCCCAAAACCTAATCTGCTTCAGCCATTCCCTTCTAAATGCTGTTCAGAACATTTTTCCCTTCGGGACCATCTCCAAAATCTCACCCTAAAGCTGAGTTTCAAGCCTTGCCATTTTAAAACCCTAATTACCCTAAACCGTTTTCCCCAATTTTGTCGAAACCCTTCAGATCATGCCTGATCTTACCAAACTTTGGTCGGATAAGTTCTAATAATCTTTTGCAACTTAGTTGCGAAATCAGAATTCAGATCGGACCCTCAGATCTCCAAATTTGCAAACAGGCCCAAGTCCTATTCAATTTATCCTCACAGAACAGCCCCTGGAACAAGTTTTAGAAATTTCAAATCGGCCCAAACATTCTTTTCAGGCCCTTTCGACCAGCCCTGGTCGTTGCTTTCGACCAGTGCCCGAGCCACCGTTGCCGCGCCGCGTTCTCGCCGCGTTTGCTCGCCGCCGGCCACCATTTCTTGTCGCCTGCATAGTGAACAACCGAGCCACCTCCCGCGCACGTGCCAGCACAGTTGCATCGCCTCGCCCAGCGGATAAACGGCCGCGCTCCCGAGCCTCGTTTTCGCGCGCGCTCCCGTTGCCGTGGCAGTTGCATGGCGTTACGTGTCATTGCCGGAGCTACATTGTCGCCTCCGCATCTGCGCCATCACTGGTGAAGTCCCAAGGCAACTGGAAAAGCTGCAGCACCGCCTGAAGCGCGATCACGTCGCCGTCGCCGTCGTTGCGCCTGCGCCCGACAAGTTTCTCCCCGGCGCAAGCAACCGCTGTCGCGTTTCCCTCGCAAGCTCCGTCCCCGTGCCTATTTAAACCCCCCCCCCTCAACGCTGTGAAGAAGAACAAGCTCAGGACTTAGCCAAATTTCCAGTTTCTCGCCGTTTTCACTTTCTTCTCCGGCGAGCCAGTGAGTGAGCTCACGGTGCTAGCCCTTTCCACAGCCCCTCTCTTCAATCCAGGTTCACCAGTGAGTTCCCCTCGTTCCCCTCTCTGTGTCATAGCAACCAATTGCACCAGATCGATCCCCATCGCCGGTGATCGCCGGATTCCCGATTTGCCCTGTTCCCCCAATGCCGTTCGATTCAGCCCAAATTAACCCTCAATCCTGTAGAAGAAGTTGATCAGTAAGCCTAGTAGAGCAAGCCTGTAGAACCAGAATCCCCAATTAAGCTCAAATCGAAGAAATCCCAAATTTGAACCTCGGCCGTTCGCCGAACTTCGGCGCCAAGCTTCTCCGGCCGATATCCAATGAAATTAACCTCCCCAGTAGCTTTGTTGTGCCCTAGAGATCATCCCCAAGCTTGGAATTGAGCTCTTTCGCCCTGTATCAAAAATACCCAAGCTCCAGTGTCGTCTTCTCCAGCGCCGGTCGCCGGAATTTGTTCCCGGCCGATCCAGCACCTGAAACCTTGTCCCTTAGATAGATTCCAGTACCCTGAGCAATATTGTCCACTAGCTCGACACCTGGATCTGCCTAGATTGTGAGTTAAGCCTATGCCAAGATTACTGTCCAGTAGCTCAGTTCATGTCCAGGCCACCGTGGTTCATCGCCGGATTTGGCCACCCTCCGGCCACTTTCAGCCCTTGTGCCTGTTGAGTATATTGTTCCTGTTAGTAATGCCTACCTCCCAAACAAAGTGGTGCATCAATTGGAGCCCTGGATCAAAAGTTAAGCCATGCCCTAGTTTCTGACCATGTCCAGCACTATGTCAGTGCATGTCAGCCACTGGCATTAGCCTTGTTTAACCCCTTCTGGTTGAGCAATTGAAATGCCACCTTGTCCCCTAGATTCCTGGAGTTGTGTTCTACAACTTTCTCTTCTGTCACTTCTCCAGAAAACCATCCTAAGACTAGTTTCCAGTTATGTCAAAGCCATGAACTGAATGTCGACCCTTCGACGTTCAATCCTTTTTAGCCGTTTCTTCGACCAGAGCCCTTGTGACCTTACCCTAACTTTTTCCCCTGCATGCATGACTTATTTACTTAATACTTTCTATAGAAACTATTTTCAGTATGCTTATGTGGTATGTGTTTGTGTGTTGTCTGATTGCCGCAGAGTCAGAAGCTGAAGGAGCGGAAGAAGTCCTTGAAGATCCGTCTGAGTTTTTAGACCCCACATTGCAAGGCAAGCCTCATTCCTTTGATCATGTCTCACCCAATATTTTCATATGAAGTATATTCACTGTTCTTACTATGCATGTTTAGTTGAAATACAATTATGTTTGAATGACATGAGTAGATATTCCCTAATGAATCATGAAACCCTTTTTGTTATTGAACCTTCTTATGTATGCTTTTGTCACCCTAGGACTCATATACTAGATATCCACATTAAACTTGAAATGGTCAAATGCATGAGAAGTTATAATGAAAACCGTTTTGACAAGAAAACTGATAAAAGGGATCAGTAGTGAGGATTGGATTGTATGGAGAGGGTGCGGTGCGCACCAGGGTATGTGAATGTTCCTCACTATTGGTTCATAAGGACAAGAACCTTGTGCTGTGTCTCTATACGAATTGTAAACGTACCAACCACTTGCCTGGTATGGGACAGGCACAACTCAGTAGCTTTTTGGTATTAGCAGTTCCCTGCATGGTTTGACGATCTGGTTTCTCGCGTGGAAACTGGAAGGCCAAGGTTTGGCCATGAGTGATGTGAGTCAGAAAAATGATGAGAGAAAAAGGCGTAAATGAAGGAAGGCGCCCTAGACCTGATTAAGCCGTGAGCGGCTGTAATCTTAAATGGTCGTATGTCTCGCGTGGACATAGACCAAGGCTATGTGTCCTGCGGGAACATAGACCAGAGAGGCTAGGAAGTAAGGCAGTGGGGAAGACCCACAACGGTACTTGAGACTTAATTGTCTATTTACCGGGCAGGGATACTGTTAATACTGAACTGTAAAGCGTTGTGTGATCTCGGCCTTGTCACATGTGTATAAGTCACATGAAGCTGATCCGACTTGAAAGCCGAGTGAACCAGTGGATTTAAAAAGAGGTACACCTTTGCAAAGTGTAAAAGAAGTATCAGATACTCTGTACTCCCAGGTTCAGGAGTCTTTTCGTAGTGGATGTTATCCATGGGTTATAGCACAAGTAATGTTTTGGAATGTTTTCATAATGCGGTTAACAAAGTAGTGACTCATGGGAGACCACTACATCTAATGTTTTTATTGAAAATCTGTTTAATGTTTAAAGTACTATTTTCATGACAAAGTACTGTTTCGTTAAATAAATAACTTGGAAATCTATATATCTCTATCCATATGAAACTAAAACCCTTGAATCATATGTTTCACCCTCATATAAGTACAATTACTATAATCCCCGGAATGAGTGTTGCTGAGCACCAAGTGCTCACCCTTGCATTTACTTCCAACTGTAGAAGAGGGATTTGAGGATCCCGATTCCTTCAGTTATGAGTTCCCGGCAGAAGATGGAAGTGCCCCGGACGAGCCCACGTTCTAGAAGGATTGCGCACCAAGTCAAGTCAGATGTGGGAGGAGCCACTCCAACCCCGCTGCGGATTGAAGTCAAGCTTTTCGTTGTTGCCTTGTGCTTTATGCTGTGTGTGCGGTACTTGGATACCGATTCTAGTTCTGACAAACTTGTTATTTTCTTAGCAACTCTACTCAGCGCCATTTTTGGTGCTTTGGGTATGTAATATTGGCCATGCTGGCCTGCTACTTGTTTAATGCTATTACTATGCTTGTCTGGTTTGGAGCTCATGTGTCATCCTGCTGTGTGTAACCTACCTGGGCGGTTACCAAGGTGATCCTCAAATGGGGGTCTCACACGCATGCGCCACCTTACGGGCATCGGAGAAATGGGATGTGTCCCCCATAATCAGTTTCGTCAACGACTTTAAAAATGTGGCCTTCTCTTTGCTTTTGGTCATCCCTTGCAAATTTTCGGCTGCAGCGACGGCTTTATCGGCCACTCTATCGAGGTCGGCGTTGGCTTTGCCGATACGCTCTAGGGCCTCCTCGCACGCCGATGATGTTTCGCCCAGTTTGCTCTTACCCCTCCGCTTCTGCTTTGTGTTAGATCAGGATGTCGACTAGAGGGGGAGGGGGTGAATAGGAGACTTTGAAAATTTGTTTTTGCAAATGAAAAATCCAAATTAAGGTAAAGCAAGTAATAGTAAAAGATAAGAGATTGAAACCGATATATCCCGAGGTATCGGAGACACGCCCAGTCTCCACTAGTCCTCGTTGAAGCACTCAGTCCTTGAGTATAGCTTCAGTATCCACACAGGACACTATCTACTAAGGTTGCTCCTTGTCCCCTCCGGAAAGGCGAGCACCAAGCCTTTTACAAGTTATCGCGTCTCTCCGACAATCTCCGATTTGGAGAGATCAGCGATTTCCGCCTCCGAACCGTCTAGGTGAGGGCGCTCACCAAGAGAAATAAGAAGCAAGGTCTACTCTAGGCCTCCAATGCACACCGAGAAAATATCTAGAAATGGGATTGCAAGAACAATATGCTCGATGTGACTAATACTCTCACGACTTGATCAAAAGATCAAGTTTTAAGTAAAACGAAGAATCACTAGTGAGAAAGTATGAAAGGCTATGTTGCTGTATTTTCTTATATTAAAACAGCAGCTCAACACCTCTATTTATAGCCTTCGTGGTCAAAAGAGCCGTTTGTGCTCGAGCTGAAAATTAGTTACCAAGACTGACAGTCAGTTTCACAAACTGACAGTCAGTCTAGTGTATCACCAGAAAGAGTAAAAACAGGATCAAAACAGCTCGAACGTTGTGGACTAAAACGGTAAAAAGAAACAGTCCATACTAACAGTCAGTTACAAAGACTGACAGTCAGTGTCCACAAAATCAACAGTGAAAAGCAACGGCTAAAAACTTTATAACCGTTGAAGCAGATAACAGCAAAAAATTTACTGCCCAAACTGACAGTCAGTGTGTCAAACTGACAGTCAGTCTCAGTTTCAGTAACACAGAGAAAAACAGAATAAAAACCAACTCAAAAACTCTCTGTGGTCGAAACCCACACTGACAGTCAGTATACTCATACTGACAGTCAGTTTAGTACAAAAAATCTGAGACAAGAAAACATGCTCTCTGGAGATTTGTCAGTTTGCACTAACTGACATTAATACTGACAGTCAGTTACCAACACTGACAGTCAGTCTGGATAAAAACAGAGAAAGCTCAAAATCCAGAGATCTGATTCAAATGATTTTAGTTTTGTTTTGAAGATATTTTCGAGAAGAACATTTTTGACAACAGCAACAAAAATTAGATCTTTTCCGATCTTTCTCAAGAAGTAAAAACCTCAACTGTTGACAAAATTCAATATATCAAAACAAATTGTCGAAAAACCACAGATAATGATATGCGTGCATTGACCTAGATTTTTCTCGGTATAATTGGAGATGTAGAGAGAACTTGCGTCCCCTCTTTATAGTACGGTTTAAACTAAGAATAAAATCCTTAAACCGATCGATCTTCATGCACCCTGAGATCGATAAACCTAGAACTACAACATACCTCGATGCATCAGTTTAGTCCAGCAAAAACAATTTCTTTTTGCTTCTTCTTATGCTTTTGAACGACTTAAATTGAACTTCAACATTTTGATCACCAGCCCTCGCTTTTTGTGCGGTTGTCTGAAATCTGTAACACTAACTCAAACACATAGTTAGTCCAAAAATACTTATTATCATCAGCCATCAAAAACACATCAGGGTTAGGCATGAAAGGCCTAGATGCAACACTTTGCCGCGTCCCGCCCTTTCGGTCATGGAAGCTCGACGGGGTCATCGTCGTTGGTCGACGATGACGTGTGGGCACCTTCTTCGCTGAGGTGAGTTCTTTTGGAAGAATCCAAGTAGCTTCGGCACCACTTCGGTTGTCTACGTACGGCACTCCACTAGTGCTCCAGGATGAAGACCTGACCCACCTCCTGCCTGCACATGTCGCGGGCTTGCAACATCAACTGGTCGTCCGAGTGACCACTGGCGTAGGCATCGCGCAACCTGCAGTAGATACCATTGAACTGAACAATTTTTTTATTGCTCTTTTGCCAATGGTCTTTGCAATGCCTGAGGTTTCGTCTGCGATCGGGCGGACTGCTCGCGTTGTACGACGCAGCGACCTTCACCCAGTACTGGTCGAATTTTTTATTGTTCCCATCGACCGGGTCGAGGGAGTTATTCGACCATGCACTGATCTGCAGCTCGAAAAATCCAAATTTAATAACAAAGTTGGCGATAACAGAATTTACTATTTAGATGAGCACTCACAAGTCGCATGTCGTCATGTTGGGACCAGAGCATTCGTTTGCGCCGTGCTCCAGTAGTTCCATCGACTTGTTTCGCCGAAAAGATCTCTCTTCCGGGAAATTGGCCCCCTTTTTTGTGGTGCGGGCGTACCAGTATACATAAGTATACAAATAAAGGAGTAGAGAATGCACAATCTTAGGAAACACTGTACTTTATTAATTCTAAAAAGAATTACAAGTTACAAGTCCCTTTGGGATTTACAATATCTCAATGCGCCAAAGGAAAGTACATCTTTGCTTCAGGAGATTGCATGGTTCATGGTTCCTCAGGTCTTTTGAAAAGCTCCTGGTTAATTACATCTGCAGAAAAAGTCTACAGAAGACCTCTGATTAAGCTGTGCTGATGGTCGTCGTCTTCAAGCTTCAAAATTACTTTGCCCTTGAAGGAATGAATGCAATGCGTATGCCCATGCATGCAAGTAT
This sequence comes from Pharus latifolius, assembly GCA_019359835.1. Taxonomy (NCBI): domain Eukaryota; kingdom Viridiplantae; phylum Streptophyta; class Magnoliopsida; order Poales; family Poaceae; genus Pharus; species Pharus latifolius. The sequence goes on from CM033320.1 coordinate 7,585,269, forward strand.
GCAAATCCATAGCCTCGTCAGTCTATGGTGTTATCACAAGATGTGGCCTTCGCCTCGTCGGTGCCCGGCCAGGGAGTTGTTCGGCCTCGTCGGTCGCTAACAAATGAATGCCTTCGCCTCATCAGTACCCGGCATGAATGGTGTCCGGCTTCGTCAATCACGGACAAAAAGTATGTTGCCTTTGCTTCATCAGTACCCAGCAACATGTAAATTATGGATGGATGACTTGTGATAACATCTTTGACTTCCTTAGCTTCAGGAAAAGTATGTTGCATGATAGACAACCCATTGGAATATCCATCAAGGACTTAGTAAGATTTCAACTTGATTTGAATCTTTGCACACAATTAGTCATTAGCTCTCATTCTACTACTTGGATGAGAGCTTTTCTGACTTATGATAGGCTTAAAACTTGAAAGAATAGTTTCTGGACGAATTCTCGATTGTTCCTCAAAATTTGAGATCAATCAGACCATCGGATTAGAAACTATCTTCATTGCATTGCTTGTACGTCAAGCAGGAATTCAGCGAGACAGAGCTTTTTTGCAATGGTTTTGATGATATTTTGAACATTTTATCAAGGTGAAACTTGAAGAAATAGTTTCAGTATGAAACTACTATTCTCCATAAAAATTTGGGGTTGATCGGACTTCTGGATCTGAAGTTATCATCGATCTTCTCCCGTGGGACAAAATGAATAAGTTCCTAAACAGAGCATCTCCTTTGGCCAAATTGAACCTTAGAGATCCTTGATTGACTTTAAAATTGGTGGAAAGGTTTCTCATAGAGTCCTCTATTCACCATAAAAATTTGGGGTTGATCGGACTTCTGAATTAGAAGTTATAATCGATCTTCTCCCATGAGGGTAAGCTGGAATAACTTCTGGACAGAGCCTCTCTTCTGATCAAATTTGACCTTAGAAATCTCTGATGGACATGAAATTTTGTGGATAGGTTTCTCATAGAGTCCTCTATTCACCATAAACATTTTGGGTTGATCGGACTTTTGGATTAAAAGTGATCATCGATCTTCTCCCATGAGGGCAAGCTAGAATGACTTCTGGACAGAGCCTCCCTTCTGGTCAAATTTGACTTTAGAGATCTTTGATGGACATGAAATTTGGTGGAGAAGTTTCTCATAGAGTCTTCTATTCATCATAAAAATTTGGCTTCGATCAGATTTCTGGATGAGAAGTTATCGTTGATCTACTCCCATGAGAGTAAGGTCAATCAGATTGCTGTTTTCAAATCTTTGCCTGAAAAATACTCAGTTCCTTCCGCAAACACACCTGATTTCGATCAAGTGATGTTATTTTGGTTGCTGGACAGAGTATTTATCGATTTTGACCAAAAACGCAATTGAAGACTAGATCGAATGCTAATCAGATCTACTGCTCGAACTGGGTTCGAGGAACTTCGATCGAAAAGCAATTCAGCAATGACATCGATTTACTCCCATAAGAGCAAGGTCAATCAGATTGCTGTTTTCAAATCTTTGCCTGAAAAATACTCAGTTCCTACCGCAAACACACCTGATTTCGATCAAGTGATGTTATTTTGGTCGCTGACCAGAGTATTTATCGGTTTTGACCTAAAACGCAATAGAAGACTAGATCGAATGCTAATCAGATCTATTGCTCGAACTGGGTTCGAGGAACTTCGATCAAAAAGCAATTCAGAAATGACATCGATCTACTCCCATAAGAGCAAGGTCAATCAGATTGCTGTTTTCAAATCTTTGCTTGAAAAATACTCAGTTCCTACAGCAAACACACCTGATTTCGATCGAGTGATGTTATTTTGGTCGCTGGCCAGAGTATTTATCGGTTTTGACCGAAAACACAATTGAAGACTAGATCGAATGCTAATCAGATCTACTGCTCGAACTGAGTTCGAGGCACTTCGATCGAAAAGCAATTCAGAAGTCATCACAGTCGGGCTTGGGTAGGCACCAATGGATAGGCCTCCACCTCTGATATGATGAATGTTATGCTTATGATAAGCACTCACCCATGATCATCTTCAAAGGGGACAAGGAGAATAGCTTCTGGTCTTCACGTCGTCTTCTGGCCTGCTTGCACCTCTGTCCTGCAACTGCTTCTGTCTTGCTCCTCACGTGCCTGTGCCCGTCTTGCCTCTCCCTTGCCTGTGAAAAAGGTTAGCACCCCCTCTCAATTTATAGGGGCTCCAGGTTGGTTACAACCATCCAACAACCAGAGATTTTCAATGGATTTGAATTCGAGTAGGAGATATACTTTGTTATTTAAATAAAAAAAAGGATAAAGGGAGGGATTATCTCCTTTTTGAATTTGAATAAGAGATATATTTTGTTACAACATGATAAAGAGAGAGATTATCTCTTTTTTTTAATTTGAAAATGAGATATACTTTTGTTATTTAAATTAGAGATAAATCCAACTCAAACTCGGTCTGCATGTCAGTTTGACCATGTTGTTGATCAGGTTTGACCAGCGTTGACCAAGTTGACCACGTTTGACCAGCGTTGACCAATGTTGACCAAGTTGACCACGTTTGACCAGCGTTGACCAGTGTTGACTAGGTTTGACCAATCCAATTTTGGCCATTTTTCTGACAAGTGGAATTTTTTTTGTCCTGGTTTTTTTATCATCATTTTTTTACAACCTAAGTATATATATTTTATTTTAGCCCATTTGGCCATATGGGACTTTTCTAATGAATTTTTATTACAAAAATTCATCAAACGCGACTTTGCCAGCGTTGTCGTCATCCTCGATCACGACCGGGGTCGTGCTATGCGGACTCCCGGTATCCGATACGGATGTGGAGTGGGAATTTTTGCTCAATGGCTGGGGAGGCTGAAAGGGATTTAGGATATCGACTAGAGGGGGGTGAATAGGCGATTTTAACAAATTATCAATAAAACAAACAATTAATAGTAAATGAGAGCAAATAAACAACACAAGATGAACAATGAACAATTTCAACACAAGGATATATCCCGTGGTCTGGTGATTTGCCGATCACCCCTAATCCACGTTGAGGCAAACCCAAATCTCTAACCGCTCCTCTATCTAGTCAACCTTCTCTCGAGAAGTGACCTAGATCTTGAGCCGGATTAGTGTGATGAGTTATCCAAACCTCGATTTCACTAAGGATGCACTTTACCGCTCCGGCAAGGCGTGCTCAACCCTTCACAAGACGTTTTGAGGCTTCTTCACAATCTTCCTTGAAGAGCTCACCAAAACCTTTCTCCTAGCCGTCTAGGAGCCGGCAAACTCCAAGAGTAACAAGCCGGTGATGATCACTTAGCCTTCTTCTAGTGCCACAAGATTGATTTAATGATCTAAATGCAATGCACTAGAAGATCTCAAATGCATACTCTCACAAATTCGAGAATTTGAACCCTAGAGTGTATGAAACTTGCTTAAGTTCTCAAGGATGATGACAATGCTCAAAATTATGCCAAAAGTTCTGAATAGGGCCGTGCATCGGAGTATATATACCCCCCACAATAAATATAGCCGTTACAGGCCGTTGGGAGAAAAAGATCACTTTGCGGTCAGACCGCAGGTATATGCCCGGTCAGACCGCCGCAATTGCAACGGCATAAAACAGGCGCAATAAATGCTCAACTGCCCTTGTCAGGCACACACACAGTCGGACCGGAGTAAATTTCGGTCAGACCGTGAAACTGTCCAGAGACGACATAGTTTCTGGACACGTTATACGGTCAGGCCGATAAATACGGACAGACCGGCCATACGGTCAGACCGTAGTTCAAAAGCACGGTCAGACCAATTTCTCAGTCAGACCGGTCTAACGAATGGTCAGACCGTCATAGCACAAAACAACAGAAAGATAAATCAAGAAGTTCCAGGAGACTGACCTAGGACTAAACTACGGACAGACCGACCTTTTTAAGGAATAAACTACACTTAGACATAACGTCGGTCAGTCCGAGATCCTATTCGGTCAATCCGTGTATTCGGTCAGACCGGTCTAACAAACGGTTAGACCGACTGAGATAGTGCTGAGCAGAAATGAGCTGGAACAAGCATTTTCAAAGCATATGACCTTCTAGTATGCAATGCAAGTTGATTTTATGATTTGTGGCACATAGATGAAGTATTTCGTGATACACCACATGCTACTCTTAATAGTACGGCAACTATCCTAAAATCCGGTCAAAATTCTTCTCTAATCACCTTAGACCGGTAAAAATAGAAAAGACCCTATTTCGTACCTTTGCCTTTTTGATCAATGCCCTTTCTTCATCATGAGGCTCTTTCTTTGCCTTTCATTAACCTGTCTTTTAAGTTTCTTCTTGACACAACTTAGCAGGTATCGTTAGTATAGCATTTGTAGTTGTCATTAATTACTAAAACACTCTCTAGAGGCCTAGAAGCTACAGAGGCGATATTTCTGCAGACATGGTCGGAGCTCCGAGGAAATGAGGATTTTTGGCATAAGGATGTGGTTGGCCGTATGGAGGGGGTGGAGCGAACGGTGGATAGCAGATCGGGTATGGTGGGGGCGGGGACTGAAAACTAGGAGGATTTTGATTGTTTGGTGTTTGGGAGTTCTCCTCATATAAATTTGGTTCGCCAAACCAATTAATATAACTGCCGAGGGGATTTTGTCCATCGGAAAATTTTCTGGAAAATACTGGATGAACAAGAGAGGGCAAAGTGTGTGGTTTTTCTTTTTGATTTAGTGCAGATGAGCTGAAACATGGCCATATTTATAGGAAGGGGATCACACAATTTTGCAGTAATTTTCTATATATTTTTTTGAATTTTTATGAATTTTTAACCCCAGAAATGAATAAAATAACTCCAACAGCTAATTTTAAACGACTAGATTTTCAATGGCTTTTTTTTTTCACTGACAAGTGGGACCGGGGGCAAAAAAACATGCAACGGCTATTTTTTTCAACTCAAACTCGTATATGCCACTTACATGCGAGCCCTATTTCCTCTTGGGCCCACCTATTAGAGACACGACGACACACGCCCCGGGTGCACGCGGCACACGCACGAAACACATTTACACCGTTTCACGAGTTTTGTGGGTCCCACCGCGCCTCATCCCGCACGTCCACACCAGCTACCCACTCACTGTCAAGTGGCCCACAACTGATTTTGGGCCCACCTGTCAGTACGTTTTAACGCGCGAGTACGAGCTCACCGTTCGTCGCGAGGTGGGGCCCACAAACCGCGTGACGAGGCGTCCCGCACGCTCCAACGCTGCCGCTTAGACCAATCAGGCGTTGCGGGGCCCGCATGTCAGACCTTCGCTCGGGGTGTCTCGTGTGGCGTCGTCTCTCTCCTCGAGCGATTTGTTTAATATGTTTTTCCCGTGGGCCCCGCCTGTCAGCGCGTCCATGCGCCGGTGTCGGAGATATCCTAACAAGAGATTTTGAGACTAGAGTGATACTCTTAGACGCTTACCTTCTTATTGGAGATCAATTGGCTAGTGGATGTAAATGTAATTAGTTATTCAAATCCCTCTTTAGACGTTTGCATGATGATGACGATGCACAAGTTACACTGGTGTAGTTGAGTTGCGACTTTGGTTGGTTCGCATTCATGTCAATCTATTTAGTTTTTAAATATGTCTAAAATTTACCAAAAATTTTTAGAATTTTTCTTGGCCTCGTATGTATGGAGGATTTTTTGGATGGTGACAGAAAGACACTGGATTTTTGAGTTTAGGGACCTCCAGACATTCCTCATTAAGACGCATTTTTGGACAAGGCTCCAGGATTGACTCATCTAAGTACGATAAAAATATGAATCAAATAATTTATAAGCAAATTTTAAATAGATTCTAAAATCAAATATTTTATTTTTATAAAGACAAGTATCAAACAATGTTAGAGCCAGGTGTGATCTAGACACCATGATGGCCCGATGCATAATGTAGGTGTAGTATAATTTTATTCATTCAAGTTCATTCAAGGAGAAAAATAATCGGATCGTTTATGGTTATATCAATCATCACACTATATAACACACTTTAACATGCCAAAGTCATCCTATCACCACAAGAAAGACCTTGTTTTATTTGTGGCAATAATTTGTACACAAGTTACCGTTAATCTGTTATAATTATGGAAAAAATAATTTGCATGCCTATAGTTCTTAGAAGAAAAAAAAAGAGGATTCGATTTTAATCCATCAACTTTGGATTATTATAACCGAATCTTCTATTTAGTTTTTGTGACTGGGTGAAGTATTATAAACAATTCTTTTTTATGACAAACACCATAAAATAAACACAGCAACCATTACTTGAAGTTTTCTACTAGGTAATTAATTTTTATCAAAAATTCTAAATAAAACCTCGAGCAATATTTCTTTAATGAAAAAGCCGAGTTTTGATTCAAGACTAGTGCCCACATTAAGATTATGGAACTAACGACAGAAGCTGTGGTATTACTTCTAGGAGCTCGATGCATTCGGATACCATATTAGACACTGTAGTAAACTAAATGCATTGCTGAAAAATGTTTGGACGTGCCCATTTCAAAAAAAAATTAATTGAAATAAATGTGAAATAAAAAATTCCCAAAAATTGCATCAAATAATTGGAAAAAGACAATTTCTTTCATAATATAACAAAAAAAATTATATGCAATCAATCATTGCATTGTGAGCAACAACTGTAAAATACATAAATAAAGCAGCACAATTATTTTTAGAAAAAAAAAAATTGTGCTACAACGAATTAATACTGCTTGTTATCATGTGAGAGATTAAAGATTCAAAGCTTCAACGGGATGAGTTGAGTTAAAGATGTTTTCTGACATAAGTTAACCCTATTAGTGGTTGAATTGTTTGTTATTGTGTGAGAGGTTAAAGATTCAAATATTTATTCAGTTGAGTTGAGTTATTCTTTGGGAGAGCTAATTCTAGCAGTCTAACTCAAAAATTTTTAAAAATTATATGAAAAAACCAACCAACAAACAAAAAATGCAAAAAAAAAAGCAGAAAAAGACAGCAAAGCCACAATTTAGAAATTAGTAGCCACCCTCTCTCTCTCTCTCTCTCTCTCTCTCTCTCTCTCACACACACACACACACACACACACCACTCTCTCCTCGGCAGTTCCCCGTGGGACCCGTCCGCCGTCTCCGCCGCACTCCACCACCGCATCCATCCTTCCCAATCTCTGTTCCGGCGAGGTAAAGAAACCACCTTTTCGTCTTTCCACCCCTCCAGCTTCGAAGAAGTCACCGCCATTTCTTCCCCCGTTGCTCCACTAGATCTGCACGAGTTTAGGGATTGTTAGGTGTAGATCTCACCGCACCTTGTTACCAAGATTCAATAGGGGCGTGGATCCGGGATTTGTGCGGTTCACTTTGCATTGTGGGTGTAAAAGCCCACATTTTTGGTTTCTTGGATCATTGGAATGCGTGCTATGGATTGATGCTTGTTTATTGACAAATGCGCTGATTTGTAGGTAGCTATGCAGCATTTGGTTTGTGAAGGTTTAAATATTCGTATGGTTTAACTTGTTGGAACTGCTATGTTTGTGTGAAGCATACATTTCTGAATTCTGAGTAGTTCTTTACAGTGGCATTGTGCTTTGTTCTTAGAGGATTGCAGGGGGGTAGAGCATGATCTGGTGGCAAGATTGAAAGCTGGTGGGATATATCCACGAGGGCGTGTGGGGAGTGGTGTTGAGGAAGGGGTTTCAATAAATTAAGCGGGAGGCGTGTGGGTGGTGGTGTGATTTGGCTAAGATGGAAGCGGTTGCTGAGGTTGCCGATGCTATGGGTGTGGCAGTTGCCGAGAATGGTGTCAATGAGAAGTCGCCATTGCCTGATGATGGTTTAGGGGATCATGGAGAAGAGCATGAGACGCAGGCTAATGGGGCACATTCGGGGGAGAGCGAGGTGATCAACCCTCCTGAAGAGGCCGGCGGGGAAGCCACCTCAAACCCAGAGAGCAGAAAGCCTCGTGCTTCCAAGGTGAGTTAGTAGCAATTATGATCTGGAGTGGTTCAGTGACAATGGTGTGCTCATTAGCATTGTTCATGTGTGTCCAGGGCAACCAGAGCCATTCTCCTAAAGTTGCTAAATCTCGGAGCCCAAGGAGTGGAGATGATGCTCAAGCAAGGAGAAGTGCTCCAAATTCCTCTGTCCCTAAGGTACCCAATGCACGGGTATCACATCAAGATTCAGCTACCGGCTCTCAGACCAATGGTGATGGCACTGTCAGTAGGAATGTAAGTTATTTTCCATTATGCTACACATCTTTGCTCTTTGTGTTTAAATTTGTAAGTCTTGCTAGCTACATTATCAGGGATCATTTTCATGTCCAATGCAGTTGGATCTTACATGATTTGTTTGGTAATGCTTTTACCAGAAAGCTGAGAAGAACGACTTCCGCCAAGCTGCCAAGGAGACAGCATCACTCGAGGACTCAAAGTATGCAACTTCTTTTTCGTCTATGCATGCTTTGTTTCCTATCTGTATCTACCTGTTGAAGCTAGACCAAATTTAGTTATCTACATTTCTAAGTGAACTAGGTTTTGTAAATCATCCCAAAGGCTTGTTCTAAGTGAACTAGAAAAATTATATGCTCACCAGCTCACCTCCAATTCAATGGGACAAAGGCTTACTTGAGTTCCTTTTTCATCTGCCTTGGTCAAACTAATTTTTATAGTCTTCAATGTTACTTCAGTACTTGTGATCAATGCTTGCCTGTTGCTTATTTGCCACCACCAAGATTTCAGCATAGGAAGTTATTTCATCCTATGCACCAACGTTTTGAGACCACCTCTGTAGGAAGTACCTATTACGATCTGATCTTGAGAACTAGCTGTTCCTTAGTGCGCTCTGTTAGCCTTTTGCAACCATGGTCAACCTCACACAGTTCAAAATTGATGCTTCTTGTTAGCTTTAGAGTTAGAAAGGCTTCTTGCATCTCATATTCAATGATTTTTTTTTCGTATGCTTATCTAGTGCAGTCGATATTGAAGAGTTAATTACATTGTTATATTCACTCTTCATATCCAGGGAAAAGAGGAAAACTCAGAAGTTATCCAGCCAACATTCTTCCAACAACAAAGATGAAGAAGAGCCAGATTGCGAAAGTACAAAACCTCGAAGGGTTGGCGGTACTCCTTCTTATGGCTTTACCTTCAAGTGTGATGAGAGAGCTGAAAAAAGAAAAGAGGTTATTCATTGTCATATCACTTCTTTGTTGATCATGTTTTGAATGAACATATGGATTTAGTTATCTTTTTTACCCAATTCTGCAATGGGATAGTTCTATTCAAAGCTTGAGGAGAAGATTCATGCGAAAGAGTTGGAAAAAAGCAATTTGCAGGCAAAATCAAAGGTTACACTCCTGTTTCTCTGGGAATGGTATTCTCCAACATCATAACATATATTTGTTTGCTGATTTTCGTTTCCTAAATGCTCAGGAGACTGAAGAAGCTGAACTCAAAATGCTTAGGAAGAGTTTGAATTTCAAGGCAACACCAATGCCCAGCTTCTATCAGGAACCACCACCTCCCAAGGTTGAGTTGAAAAAGGTAATCTACTAGCCATGGTTAATGGCTATTGCTAGCCATCTGGCTTTCTTCTTTTTCCCTCAAGTGAGCATTCATGCATAGTGTATTTACTGTCTAAGCACATAGTATTGTCTAGCACAATCACTCATTAGATGAAAAGTCTGCCGGTCATGGTCACATCCGGAAGTATTCTTTTTTTAATATTCATGATCACACCCAGAATACTGTAATTGTTAAATTCAACCTTCCATTTAGTGTGAAGCAGAATCCATAGTTTTGCTAGAATACTCTTCAACATGTTAGGGGTAATAATATTTGGATAAAATTGTCACTGTTGGTGACTACAATGAAAAAACTTGCAGAGCCTTGATATATACATCATGAACATTCTACTCGAATCTAACCAAGCTAACTTCAAGATAACCACAGAGGCTTGATAGTGTTATGTGCAATTTTTGGATGTTCAGACATGCCTATACCATTATTCAAGGTATTTAGAGGACTTAGGCCCCATTTGGGTGGGATTTAGCTTCAGCTTAAAGTTGTCAGAAGTTTAATCCTCTCCCAAACAGGGTGCAGCAGGAGGGACTTCTCAAGGAAGCTTAAACCCATTTCGAACTAAGAAGTACTGAGAAGTTTAAATCTCTCTCGCCCAACTTTTTTGAGAAGCCTTCAAAAGCCTTTTGTGGCAGAAACTTAAGCCCTCCCAAACGGTGTCTTAGTGTGTCAGGATAGCCACTTACTTTTAATGGTTACATAATCATTTCCTGTAGATACTTCAGTTTACTTGAGTTGCAACTAGTCAATGGACGTCTGCTTACTTTGCCTATTAGGGATTTGAACTTCGCTTGTTGAATGATGTTATTATCATTTTTGTTGATCTTATGCATGTATTTTCTCCAGTTATGGCAATTGACATTATGTGATGACGCGCTTAGTTAAGCAAATAACTTTGATTTTCTCTATCCAATTTTGCGTTCATTTGTGCACACTGTTCCATTCTACATAAGGGATGGCATTTTATCTAGTGCACAATGCTTGTAGCGCCTCTTTAAGGTTTCTGTATAGGTATTGCTTCATTTGGGAATATACAAACAGGAATAGAAAAAAGAAATTATTTATGCGGCAAAGTACTGTGGTTCAAAGAGCAAAATTTGAAGTTATTACCTGTAACAAGATGTTCTATAATTATCGGTGGCCTTTTATTAGATGTTAAGGAATTTCTCCATTCCATTCTGTCATTGTTTATTCCTATTGATAACTAAATGAATATCTCTATCATAACACACTTAGAAAGTTGGCAACTCAAATGTCACTACACCTCTTTGATATGAATTGGTGTATGTTGCACTCGAGAACTTTTGGAAAAGGGCATAGTTGACAACTTTCTGAAAAGGGATAAGGCCCCAGTTTCCTTGGAAACAAAGGTATGATGCAAGAAGTTATGAGACCTTCAGGTCTGATGAGAAACGAGAGCTTAAGCATTCTGGGCATCTCCTCTTCTTTCCACCATTTTGTCCCTTTCTTAGCAAACCTCTTTCTTAGAAACCTAGACTTAGTCTAGATTTTATTTTTCATGTGAATTAACATTATAAAGATATGGAATGAATCTTAACCATAGAGTTCTAAAACGTACTTTCTGTGTTGTGGAGTGGAACAAATGTTGTTGCTGCAAGTGCCTTAGTGGTATTTTGCTTGTGTTTCATGATATCTATTAAACTGGTACCATACATCAAATGCAAGGTATGAAATGCTTATTTACTTCCCTTCATAGACTCCCATTATTACAAGTTTATGTTTGATTTACAATGTCTCGCATCTTTTTTTGGTGAATTTCAGCCATATTGTTGCTGGGCATACTTGTTTTTATTGATGATGTTTATGATTGAAAAAAGTGGAGCTTATATTTTCCCAAATGAACTTTGATGTGTACCATTATGATAGGATAATACTTGCTGATTTGCTGTTATTGATGATAGATCCCTCCTACCAGAGCTAAATCACCAAAGCTTGGCCGTTCCAAGAACAAACCTGCAGCTGAGACTGAAGGAAACACCGATCCTCTGAGTCGTCCAGTTCGACTAAGCCTTGATGAAAAGATCTCCCAAAATGGTGCCAAGAAAGCACCCGCTGCAAATGCTGTGAAGAAGCCCCAGAGGAAGTCACTCCCCAAATTGCCATCAGAGGAAACAGGTTCACTTAATGCTGCAGTGGGCCCATCACCTGCAAAGCCGCTACAGAACACCGAATCAAACATGAACATTGTTCAGGAGCCCGGATCGCCTGCAGAGCAGCTACAGAACACCAAATCAAACATGGTTATTGTTCAGGAGCCAGTACAGGCTGAAGTTACTCCTGATGAACAATAACTCAAAGGAGCAGAAACCCATCAAGCAGGAGCTCAGGAATCAAATCCTTCAATATGCGAAGGAAGGTGTGACTCAGCTTCGCTCTATATTACGCTTGGCTATTTCAATGGTAAACTAGGTATTTTGTAATGGATTCTGTCTCATCATCATCATCCCTGGAGTTTAGCCGCTGTATTCCTTATCTTGATAGTTTTTGTTCATAATCTCTAAGAGAGGCTCCTGTTGTCCTTTGCAGTCTGTGACCACTACTGCAAATGATTATCTCCTACCTATTTTCAAGTGCTTTTTATGTTCTAGATGAACCTTGTGGCCCTTCTTTACTATCATGTATAAGCGATTGATGAGAATTTTGCTGCAAAATATCATGTAGATCGTTTCCATTGGAAGAGAACATTTGTGAATTTTTGCTCATGCTCGAGTCATGCCCCTATAGTTGTGCATGAGATTGCCATCAAAGGCAAGTGTTATAACTATCTTGTGAGGACCTTCTCATCCATTCTTGAATCATGCTCTGCAATGATCCTACGGTAGAGGAGTGGATCCTCACAAAAGTACTTTCCACTTGCAGGTCGCAACAGGTTAACATCTCATTGAGCCAACAGAGAGGTCGAAGTATCCTAATTGTAAGGCTGGAAACTTTGACTTTGGTGGAGAAACTTCAAATGCTAAAGGGATACAAAAGTTTCTAATTCGTCAGAATTAAGGACATACAGCTTGAAATTTAAGCACATTTTCTTGAGAGCAGCAGCATCTTCATAGGATCACTTCACCTACATAACATTGACAGGCATTGAATCCAAGGCGGCACATCATTTGCCGAGCTGAAAACACAAATTTTATTTATTTTGAGAAGATTACAGTCTTCAACCATCTGCCTGCAAAACCAGGAATCTGGTTAAAAAACAACCATAGAAGGTTGTCAAGGCAAGGCTCTAGTATGCGCCTTGCCATGGCCAGATCCCCATGAACACCAGGCATTCCCAACAGACTGTAAAAAACGCAACAGATGCGTAACACACTACAGATCACAATACCATAAGACTGAATAGACTCAAGACTCACCAACCAAACACACTGGACGAGCATGCAGACACTAGGCATCATCAGCCTGGAGCAAAGCATACAGCACCAGCAATGCCGGTGGTTGAGTTCGGCGATATTCCAGAAGAGCGACTAATGGTGGTTGGTGCCTGCAACTCTTACCAGGAAGCAGTGAAAAAGGACAAAACACTATGACAACCTAAAAAACCTTCATGGTGTTACAACTATAATAGCAAGGACCAATGCATGGAAGGAGGGGCAAGCCGCCACTTGACGGCAGCTGAAGGCTCAAAAATCAGATCACCTCCTGAGAGGTGACCTGCAGAAAAAGAGCTCAGCCAAAAAACACCCCCCACAAACAACCGGTCCTCGAACAAATATGAAAGCCCACCACGACTCAATATACGAGCCAAAACGCCAACTACCATGGAGATTGACTGGCCGCGCTACTTCTACGACTGTATATTTGCATCTGAAGGCTGACCCAGAAGACATGAGCTCCTCCAGCAATGAGAACCAGCTTCTTGTTTGCCTACGCGAGAATGTCGCACCACCAGAGCTTCTTCCCCAATGATGCGATGTTGTGGTTACCAATCATGTTGCAGAACTGAAGATTGAGGCCCTCCAAAGACTGCCCCATGTTGCCCAAGAATGGCACACTCTTCTGAGTGACCTTCGAGCAGCCAGACAGTGAGAGGACACGAAGTTTGAGCTGCTTTGCAGATGCCAGGATCGCAACACCATAATCACTAACCATGCAATTCGAAAGATCAAGCTCATCAAGCTGAGTGCAGAACTCAGCGATGGTGAACAGGCTCGCATCTGTTATCTTGCTGCAACCCTCAACATTAAGTTGCTTGAGAGATTTTCCATGTGCCCTCACCAGGGAAGAAACAGCCACATCTGTAAGGTTCTTGCAACCACTCAAGTCAAACTTCACCAAACCACCTTCAGAACTCTTGATCAAAGGAAGAAGCCCATTGTCAGTTACTTCACTAAGACCACTCAAGTCGACATGCTCCAACTGAGGACAAATCTTTCCCACTACGGCCAAGCTTGCATCGGTGAAACCTGGGCAATCCTTGATGGTTAGGAAACGAAGCGATCTGCAGAGAGGAAGTTGTGCAGGAGTGGAGCAAGTATCCTTGATTCCCATGCATTTCACCAGAGACAGAACCCTGAACTTCTGGTCGCAGTTGAGGAGGAATGCAAGAATACCGACAAGAGTAACCCTGTTGCATTCTTCAAGCTGCAAGTTCTCCAAAACCTTTGCTGATTCTGTGAAAGCCTTTAAGCCGGTGTCTGACACATGTCCACACCTCTTGAGGCAAAGCTGCTTCAAGCTAGGACAGAACTTGGCAATGGAGGCGAGTGCAAGATCAGTGACTCCAGGGCAAGAGATGACATTCATGCACCTGAGCTTTTGCAAGCCAAGGGCATTGGCCATCACCCAAAACCCCCTCTCGCCGACTGCAGGGAGGCGAGCAAGTGTAAGGTCTGTGACAGCCTTGCCATAGTACCCAATGACAGCAAGCGAAGCATCACTAATGTTCAAACCCTGGAGCCGGATCTTGGCCAGGGAGGCAGTAGCCGAGCACACGAGGCTGGAGATGCCCTGGTCACTGACATGCGTGCAATTCTTGATGTTCACAGCCTGCAGCTTCGAGCAGCACTGGCCAATTGCCTTGAGGCCCTCGTTGCCAACACCAGAGCATGATTCTACAGTCAGAGCCACCAAGTTGGGGCACCCTTGCGCGACAGCAGCAAGGCCCTTTTCTGTGATAAGTGGGCAGCGAGTGATATCCAGACGCTCCAGCAAGGGGCATCCCGTAGCGATCTCCACAAGCCCAGCATCAGTCACAAGTGGCACATCCCACAGGGTGAGCGAGCGGAGAGACGGGCAGCCTCGGGCAACTGCAGAGAGTCCCTGGTCCGTGACACCACGCGTCTGGTGGCTCCCACGGATGGCGAGCTTCCCAAGACCGCCGCGGGAGTCAGCGACGACGGCCATCGCGGCAAGCCGGACGTCCGTGGCCTCCTTGCCCTCAAGGACTCTCTCGCCCTCGTCCGTACAGTCCTCTGCACAACCATCCATGACGAATTCCTGGTTCAGGTCAGGCAACACCAGCGCCTGTCCAATCTCCGAGGCCCGGATGCTGCCAAGTGTGGCGAGCCAGCGGCGGGAGACGCAGGCGGAGGCGCCCCGCTCGCGCCCGCCGGGGAGCCGGCGAAGAATCTCATACAGGCACTCGTCCGGGAGCGCATCCAGCGACGGCAGCGACCGCTGCCTCTGCTTCTTGGCCCTCACGCTCTCCGCCGAGGCAACAGCGGACGCCACCACAAGCGGCGCCGTGACGCGCGACCGCTTCCCACTGCGGAACAGCCCCGCCGGCTCCGCCGGCGACGACACGAGCAGCCCCCCTCCTTGGCACCCGCCATCTGATCCATCCAAGAAAAGAACCCAACACACCCATCAATCAATCAAACAAACTCCTTCCAAGAAACCCAACCCGGTAACGAAACTTCAAGATCCTTACCTCGGTAAGCCTGGAAGGCAGGCATGTCGGACCACCCAAGATCACCGGAGAAAAAGACCAAGAAACCGAAACCACCAAGAAAGAAACCAAGAACACAGCCAAGACCCCAAGAAACACCGGATCTGAAGAGCCGGAGAAGCCCTGACGCATCTACACCGAACCCTATCGCCTAGCGCGAGAGGGAAAAAAAGAACAACAATAGAGATCTGTGAATTGGAAGCAGAGATGAGAAGGAAGAGGAGATTAATAATTGGAGAGAGACGGGGAAATGGGAAGGGAAGGGAAAGGCGTAGGGTCTGTGTGTGCCTTTCTACTTATCTTCCTTTGGTGCTCCCAAGGGCCAACCTTTTCTCTCATGTTGCCAAGGAATTTTTTCTAATACCCAAAATAAAAAGCAAATTGGAAACTAACCCCGACTTGCATAAATTCGCATTTTTGACCCACCATATCAGTCTATTGTGCCTCTTAACCGTAACAAGACTGAAAATAATTGTCTTGTCATGGCTCCAATCCACGACAGATCGCAAGTCATGACTCGAAACCGTGACAAACTGACACAAGCCAAGTCGAGTTGAGTCAAATCCTAAGGCTAGCGAACCCAATGCACTCATGTGACTTTTACATGGCCGTCGCCCGCAAGGCTGATACACCACTCTATTCATCAATGAGATTGTGTAAAATTGAAACTTTGTATGTTTAGATCTATAATTGTAGTGGTTATTTGGGTGGATTTTGGATCTAACATTTTGACAGGTGATTTGATTTGAATCTAGAGTTTTGAAAAATAAAAGAAGAAAAGAGAGAAGGGATGCAATAGGAAAGAGAGGAGACTGCCGGTAGGTGTTGGCAAGTCGCCAGTGATAGCGATGCTAGCCCCCATGGGGTATCTAAGAGAATGTAGTTCAGATAGAGAAAGACCGCAGAGGGGAGTAGAAGGAGAGAGAAAGAACCGGGAGAAAGGGAGAGAGAATTGAGAAAAAATAATTAAAAAAAAGAATGGTGGCGACAATTTGTCTAGGCTTTGTGATAGCCATGGTGGCTCGGCTCAACTTATGGTTCATTTGTTGTGGTTTCGAATTGTGACAAACAGATCCAAACTATTTTCAGTTTTGTTACGATTTTGAGGTACAATAAACTAATGTGGCGAGTTAAAAGCACAAATTTCTGGAAAGTTCGAGTTAGTTTTGTAATTTTGTTTTTTTATTTGGGTTATTCAATAAAAACTCTGTTGCCAAGTTGGGGGGGAGTGTTTTTGGAAAATGGTCCTCTTGTTTTGATGGATTCGTTGAATCCTGCAATTTATTTATTTCCTAAGTTAAATGAATGCATCTAGTACCTTTTTTTTTCACTCATTTATTGGGTGGGTTGTTTCGCTGTATGTATGTGCGTTGTATCTAGCTGTTTGCGTGGATTTATTGTTGATGTGGGATTTAATGATTTTTTTTTTACTTCTTCCGGGTTCTATGAATTGTGGCAGATGGGTGGGTGAGACATATGACAGTGAACTTTAGAAGTCTTTTTACTAGCAACTGTTCATAATGACTATGCAGGAACAAATCGGGGTGTTTAGAATAGAGAAAAAATAGAGAAGTTTGTAGGTATTTGAATCCTAAGGAAATTTTATTTTGTGAGATGTTTGAAATAAAAGAATGATCACATAACATTCTCATGAAATTCTTTTGAAATAACTTCTTTCAAAGAAAAATAAAAAATGAGGTCCAACCACTTTGAAAATTTCCTTTGTTTCTTTGTTAAAAGTAAATTATACTCTTTTTTCCTTGATAATTCCTATATTATGCGTGTGATACATCGAAATATTATTTTTGAACAGTTCTTGTATTTAAATTTTTTTATGAATTTTATTGATAAAACTTTCAATTCTTATATTTTTCCTATCTTACATTTTTATTTCTTACATTCCAAAGTAGAGTCAGCAATGAATCCGTACTCATCTTCTGAGTATGTGAACCCAAGCAAATAAAAAAACTAACGTTTTTTCGGTAGAGAAAACTAAATTTCAACCCATAATCTCTTATAGGGTCTCAAATTTATAAATTCTCTACTACTGGAGTCGTTCTATAGTATGAGTGTAATGTTTTCTTCTCATAATATAGGGTAGTGTCATCACGCATAGGGTTAAAAAATGTAGAACAACAAATTAGAAGCAATGTGGAAAAAAATCACTATCAAACCAAAGCATTTTGGAGTATTATTTATCATTCTTTTCTAAATATGTGTTTCACACCATGGAACCAAATATATCTTTTAAATACAATTTTTTTTCTAAAACAAGAAGAAAAAAATAGAGACGCTAACTTTTCAGTATATACTCAACATTAAGCATTATAAAAAAATGGAGAACTATTGCAAAATACGAGAAAAGAAAAGGGCCCTTTTGCATATAGACGATTCCATGTAGCAACGTAAAGTGACCGATAGAATAAATAAATTATTTTATGATATTTTTCCCGCGTCCATGCATGTCTCATGCGTGTTTATGTTTAGTCACTTTTTTTTGGGTGCGTGCAGAGAACCTGGCTGCCTCGGTGGAGTGGGGCCCACACACCCACCCACCCACCGTATAAAGCCAGATGCATTGCATGGAGCCACCACTAATTAATTCCTTCCTTTTTTAAAAAAAAAATGATTTTGAGTTTGTTTAGTTAATCCTCCTTTCTTCTTCTCTAATCTAAATCTTTGGTCAATACTATGACACCTATTGTTACTATCCACACGGTTTTCACAAGTTTTTATTTTTTATTTTTATGAAAGATGCTGTTTATGTTTGGTTTGTCTGGGTCCCTCAGTCAACCATTCGTGTATTTTGCGGTATACTTATTGATATCTGCCTTTTATATATATATATATATATATATTTAATAGGAGTTCTTGTGTTAATCAGAAAATCAATAAATTCTCATATTGTTCGAGAAAAAAAAATCTGACATCCATCTTGTGTGCCTGAGTTATAATATTCTGGATTATAGAAAAAACCTTTTAACTAATAGATATCTTTGTGAAAAACACAATTTTAATCTATATAAACAATCAACTTTTCATGACAAACACAGTTATTATATATATAAATTGATGTAATCCATTAATTTAGTGGGAAATGATTTTGTCAACCATGCATGTCAAATTTTCGATTATAAGAGTCATATTTACATACTACATCATCACATAATTTGAAAAGAGTTAGGCGGAAGGATTTTATAAATAACTCACGTCAACAAACAAAAAGTTGTTACATACGGAAACTTCTATAATTATTACAGATTAAATAGGTTAGTGGTCTTGCAATAGAAAAAATTCTTTTAAAAAAGGTTCTCTTTTGCGTCGTCTCTCTCTTTATGTATTGAGATCTACCACATACACAATGTCATTGCAAATTTGTTCTTATGTTTGCTTCTTTGATGAGAAATTCTCACACTAATTGTGAAAAAAAAATCTATTCCACTCAGTTTATATATAACAATGCAAATACGCCAACTGAAAAATAGTACTTAAAACTTAATATAGACTCTTTAGTCAGTGAAAGTTGTAATCAAAATTAATTTTATCTATATTAAAGTATAAAGGAGAACTTATCTCTATAAAATATGAGTAAATTTTTAAATTTTAAATTATATTCACAATAGCGGCGCCATTGCGAGAGAAGGCTAGAAATTATCACGTTGAGCGTGAAAGGAATAAGATTTGGCCATCTATCTGATCCCAGTTACGGCAGCTCAAATTTCAGATCTCCTTTGATTAAGAGAAAAAGAAGAAGATCTAAGCTACCATGCAGTGGTCCTAATTATAAAGGATTAGATTTCAAATATTCTTTAGGAGAGAAAAAATATCTAATCCATCCATATGGTGTCATATGTCTTGAGTTATAATGGTTGGTAAGTTTTTTTTTCCCAAAAATATACTTTGAAATAAATTTGGAATTAAAAATAAAATAAGAATTCAGAATTATAAAATAGGAAGAAATAAAAAATTATATCCATAATTATACTTTGATGCCATTTTGGTATAAATTAAATTAAATTAAATTCAATATCCTTTGGTAAAGTCTTTTCCAAAAATATACTTTGAAATAAATTCGGAATTAAATAAAATAAAAATTAGGAATTATAAAATAGGAATAAATAAAAAATTCTTTCCAGCAATATATTTTGATATAAATTAGGAATTAAAAAATAAATGTAAATATTTTTTGGTAAGGTCTTTTCCAAAATTATACTTTGAAATAAATTCAGAATTAAAAACTAAAATAATAGTCTGAATTATAGAGTAGGAAGAAATAAAAAAATTATTTTCAAAGTATACTTCGATACAAATTCTAAATTTAAAATAAATTAAAAATATGGATTAGAAATAGGAAGAAATAAAAATTATTTCGAGAAATATACTATGATATAAATTTGGAATTAAAAATTAGGAAGAAATAAAAAAATGTTTCAAAAAAATACTTTGATATGAATTGGGAATAAAAATAAAATAAAAAGTGGTAATAAAAATAGGAATAAAAAATAAAAAAAATCGGGAATCCAAATAAATATGGAAGCCTATATGGTTAGTGAGAATCTCTATCCGGAAGGTATATAAGAAAAGAATGATATCTTGAAGAATCGGGATCAAAATCAGGAAGGAGATATGATTTCCGATCAGTCTTTGAGAAGACTGGGTGAGGACTGAGGAGATAAAAGAATGCCTCCGGTCAAGAAGCAGTAGCTTCGCCGTACATGCATCCTGTCGTTACACGCCACATGGTTATGTATTTTTTTCTCTCCATTTTGCTGCTAATTAAACTTTTTTTTTTTTGCTCCTATTACAAATAGGAGTCTCTAAACTGTACATTTATACCTGTATTTTTCAAAAAAAAACTCATACCATTTATATTTTTTATTTTTTAAAAAAGAATTAGATAAAAAAAAGATTGATCTAATCATGACAAAAAATGTTTGTAACATTACATACTTTATTTTTTCTTTTGATAAACCCCAATTATAACTGTTCAAAATTTCAAATTGATTTTCTTCCTATGCGTCTTTTGTCACGAGCGATTAGAACTTTTATGTAGTCTCGCTGTATTTTGGTTACGAATGGCAAGAACGCGGCGTCGACGCGGTTTAACCATCAGAGATAATCAACAACTATATCTTATCTAAAACGAAATACGTAATAAAATACATAGATTTTGGTTTTAGGTTCACAGATATTTACCTGAGTTCTACGAAAAGACTGTAAAATTTTTTTGTTGAAGTCACTAGTCTGTGCACTTACATACATTGATGATTACTTATATAGTAAATTTTAATAATATTAGAAACCCTATATTATTTTTTCCCAATATTAAAAATACTCAAAATCCCACATTGATAATAATAATAAAATTACTAGAAATTCCACATTAATTGAAAAAATAAAAGATATATTCCATTTGTTATTTATAACAACACAGATTCATTATCTTAGAAATCATATCTAAAAATTAATTTTATCTCTATCATAATACTGATTCATTTGAAAAATCATATGTATAACCTCCTCTTTATTTTTTTCTCTAAATACCCTCATTTGATTAACTATTTTATAATTTAAAAATTAATAAAATATTTACAAACTAACTATCCAATGTGTTAGATTATAATCTAATAACTAATACGAGTGTATCCATCTTTTATAATTACATTGGATGCTCTTAATAGCAATGACTATTTACAACTCAACCATCAGCTATCCATTTGCAACAAACTGATATTTTCAACAAAATGATAAGATTTGTGGCAAAAGAAAAAAAGAATTCTTCCAACAATAGATTTTAACACAAAATTCATTGTGGCAACAAAACAAATGACAACAACAGAAAAAAGGTTCCGAAATCTTTCCAATAAATAGAGCAAGTTTTCTTGAGAGAAAAAACACATGTGTTATGTGTGTATATATCCAACAAACAATAGAAGATTTGAAGTAATTGAGCTTTGCTCCTCCTTGATCCTCTCATCAGCAGCACGAGCTGGCCGATTCCCCAGCACTATCTTGTGTGAGATCTCCATTGCAACCATCCTCCTCGTACACACAAAGGAACTTCTAACACAGAGGAAATTCAATTCAATTTGTTCCAGCTACACACAAGAGTAAATATTAAAGGGTAAGTAAACTTACAATTTTTTCCGTCTAAGAAGCATAAATGGCGCAATGTTTTGTCAATTTGGCCTGTACATCGACGATAGTGTCGTGGCTCATGCTGCGGCTACACAAGAGAGGCAAGAGAGAGCGGAGGGCAAGGGCTCCATGGGGCGGCGTCTTGCCAGTTTGGCTGTGCATCGGTGATGGCGTCATCCCGATTCATGCGCATCAGGAAAAGAGAGATGAGAGAAAGTGGAGGGCAACCAAGGGGGTGGCGCAATGGTGCTTGAGGGCTACGACCGATGGGCCAATAGGGTGCAAGTGGTTGTATCGCGTCCCGTTGAGGCGGTGGCTTACTGATTCAGCCATGCACTGGCAGTGGCGCTGCCTTCACTGTGGTAGCAAGAGCAAGAATCTAGGACGAGAGATAGAAAGGGAGAAGGGGGTGGACCTCGTGAGGGAGCTTAGCCACCATTGGTCGCCACCGCTATTGTACCGCTACGCACAAGAGGGAGTGAGAAAAAGAGAGAAGGTGAGAGAGATGAGGGCTGGAGAGAGAGAGAGAGCCCTTGAGGGTTGTGTCCCACCACCTAGGTTGGTGTTGCGGTGGCGCCGTAGCATGATTCATGCCGCGCATAAGAGAGAGAGAAATTAAGAGGGGGAGAGAGAAAGTTGTTGATCGAAGGATGCCGACTAGAGGGGGTGAATAGGCGGTTTTTCTAATTTTAATTTTGTTTGAATAACTTGAATCCTAGATTGCAATATCAACTCACAAATAACCTAGATGATGACACAAATTAAGTTTTGCAATTCTAGAGTGACAAACACAATATCACAATTTCTAGAAATATGAAGCAAGTAATAGAAATAACCGAACGAGATCGAATTTTCCCCGAGGTATCAGAAATTTGTCGATTTCTACTAATCCTCGTTGAAGTACTCTACACAAGAGCTTTTACTTCGATTCCACTAGAGGTAGCCCTTCCCCTCTCTGGATAGGCGAGCTCCGAGTCTTTACACCCAACCGTCGGGCCTCTCTGACACACACCGTCGATGAAGAGATCGCCGGACCTTTTGGGTCGTCTAGATGACGGTAATCACCAACAGTAATAAACCTAGCACTTCACTTGATCAAACACAAAGCTTGAAAAACAAGGATGCAAGTGCAAATGGCTCAAATGCAACGCTACTCAATTTGCTCTTAACAATTTACTCAAAGATTTTACTCCAAAAGCAAGAGAGTAAGTGTGAGAGGTTAGGCAAGCTTTTGCACAGAGTTTTTGAGATGTATGAATTGCCAAAATGTTGTCTAAGGTCGAAGAATATATATATAGCTCTCAAGGAAACTAGCCGTTTGCAAGAAACAGGGCGAAAATTGTACAGGCCGGACATTGTCCGGCCATTTCGGACAATGTCCGATAAGTTCATTTCAATAGTAACCATAACTCACAACGGCAACCTTGTCAGTTACCGTTTCAACAAATTTTGTGAAGGCCGGACAAAAGCCTCTTGTTCAGACGAAAACCCCGGACATATGAATATGCCTCTATTTACATGTTCAATTTAAAGCTCACGAGATTTACACAGGCCGGACAATGTTCGGCCCGTCCCAAACAAAAGCCTTTGGACGGTTTCAAATGTCTCCGATTCATTTTAAATCAAAACTCACGAGATATGTACTTGCCGGACATTGTCCGGCCATCACGGACAATGTCCAGCCTATACCGGATAGATTTATCTGTCTCTGGTTTCGTTTTGCAAGTGCTGGGAGAATTTTGTATTAGCCGGACATTGTCCGACCATCACAGACAATGTCCGGCCTGTGCAAAACGAAAACACGACTTCACAATTTTACTCAAAATTGATTTGTGTCTAGATGCAAATGCAATTTTGTTTCCAAAACACTAAGTTTGATCAAGTGACTTGTGCTGAGATTCCTCTTAATAGTACGACCATCTAAACTATAAATTTTCAAAAGAAAACGCGCGTATTACTCAATATTTTGCCCTTATGCTGAGTTGCGTCGTCGATCACGCTTCGAGAGGTCTTGACAACCTTCATTTTTCACTTTTGTGTCGTTTCCACCACGCCTTAACCTAAATCTCAATTGCAAAGATTAGTTGCGTGTACTCCGAATGTCATTAATCACTAAAACCCTAATTATGGCTCAATCAACAAAAGTAAGGAAGAGGGAGGAGGCCATGGAGTGGCGGATTGTCCCTTTGATCGGTGCGCTGGCGGTAGGGCGGCGGCTCACCAGTCCGACTCGCGGGTCAATGGCACTAACAACCAATTCGGGCTGTGTGAGGGGGTGAGAGAAGTAAGAGGGAGTGAGGGGTTTTGGGGGAGGATTTGATCCCCTCCCCCTGTGGCGGTTAGGGTTAAGAAGGACACATGGTCGTGGGCTGACCCGACTTGCTTTTTTTTTCCTATATTTTCTCTTTTCTCTTTATTAGACGACGACGACAATAATAATAATAATAATGTTATGAACGTGCAAAAAAATAAGGACATTATATATTTACAGTTTCGATTGAATTTGTCTTTTATATTGTTACGTTTTATATTATGAACATGCGATAAACGTGCATCCACTTATTAGTAGTATTAAAAGAGGACATCTATATAAAATGTACACAAAATTTTAACTCATGTAAAGATTAGATGTGCAATTGTATGAGATTTTGGCTAGTTTCAGTAACGCGTTGATCTTTTAATTAGAAAGTGATGTAGAAGATAGGGCAAAAAAGAAGCAAACAAGGTGGGAAATAGTTTATTTTAGTTATAATTTATTGTGTATTAAGATTTGTTCTGACTGATTCTGCACTTGATATAGTGCAAAAATCCAGTACCTAAACTCTGTCTATTTTGATATACTAGTATTTGACAAAATGGAGTAGGTGGCTTCGAGAGTATGCACTCCGTACTGTCTATCTATATTACTTTATAATTCATTTTGCACGACTAACCGCTTCTGAATGTAGGGAAATCAGCAGCGAACTGCATATAGTCGCGTTGGGATTTTGGATTATCCTGTAGTAATTAGCGGTATAGATCTAATTTTTGTTAAGTAATAGTAATTTTATACTCAAGTTAGGTTTAAATAGACCGGAAGTGATCAGGATGCAACAATTTTTTCTTAATAAATTTCTATCTAGTACCCAGATAAATTGCATTTGGTCATAATAGCTTCAACAAGTTGCCTGTCTAAATTAAGATTCTAAATAAAATAAAATAAAATAAAAGGTTGTCCACATGAAGAGTATTCGACAATGGTATTATGTGTTTCTAGTACGTTGTCCAGATGAACCATATTAATTACTTGTAGTTTCTGATTTTTTTTTCATCACAAAATTACTCGGGAGAGAGATGCAGCTACCAAATCATGGGAAAAATACACTCGTAATAGATCTAATATATGGTTGCTAGGATTCCAACATTGCTATTTGTAGCGGCGAAGAGAGGGAATAGACCGCAATAGTAGATATATCACTTTTATGATGCATAAATTTTTATCATATAAAATATAAATTCATTTGGCCCTTCATTATTTATCTTTTACTATTTTACGCACTCACATAAATTTTTCTAATTTTATCTTTACAGACAATCTAAATACGGCGCCAATTAGACTAATTACTTGTTGACAAGTCAAATTAATTAATCTGATTCATAAGATCTAAAAAAATATATCTTGGTTTGACCAAACTATACACTATAGTTACCATAATAGTGTATCTACAAAAACCTCAATATCCTAGTAACGTACAATTCACACATTGAGAGCATCGGCGCATAGGGCAATGCACCTGGACATCCATCGAACAAAACTATGGTACTACTCACTCCAACTAAAAAATTAATTTTGTTGTATTTGATTTTTCACCGTTTTCAATAAACACTTTTGGTTAATAACTTTGGTACAGTAATTAGTAAATAAATGCTTCATATAATTCTCACATCTTTCACATAACTAGCAGTCACATGGTGCATCAAGTTATGTAAATGTGTGACAGTTTTGTAGTATATTGTGGGGATAAATTGATTTTTTAATATATTCCTCGGTATTAAATATCACAAAGAATCAAAGAGTTGTGGAAGAACATGAACAATTAAGATGGAAGTGCAATAAAAAACAATAAGATATATCATATGAGTAATATGAGATTATAAAATATTAAATATGTTTTCATTCTACCAACGTGAATTTCAATACATCTTTTTGTGACATGTGAACGATGATTTCCTATTATTCCGCGTATAAAAAATGACAAAGAGAAACCAATTAAAACAATTTCAATGAAAAGTGAGTTAATCGGTAAAATTGAAAAAAAAAATCTAGTTGTATAAAATATTAGAATATTGAGAGACAAGAAGTGAATAGGTACGTGTCCATGTAGCAACCTATGAGATGCAACGTGTCCAAATTTCGATGCATTCTTGAACCTATCTCATCACATACTTATCCTTTTCTTTTTTTAAATTCATTAATTCATTCATGTAAAATTCCAAAGTCAATTCTTGTAAAAGCGCATGCTCAAATTTCACAATCGGTGCTCTTTTCTTTTTGTTTTTCTTATGCTTTTTAAAAGTTTTTTTGGCGATGTCTCTTTCTTGCCAAGTGCATTGCAACATGAATTTCACGTAATTTCTGAGTTGATTAAATGTCACCGTTGAAGGTGTCATGGTCGATGTCTACTAGTAGGATGCACATTCTCTGGATTTATCTTCGCCTATGTCGGGATAGATTCCGTCTAATCTTAATCGTGCACTTAAAAATTTAAATGTTTTCTCTCAAAGGCGAATTTTTACTTTTAACCTTTAGGTATCTCTTAACCGTTGGATTTCAAAATAGACTATTTCAATATAAATCCATCAAACAAATTTAGGAGAATTTT
The DNA here is from genome assembly GCA_019359835.1 of Pharus latifolius. Classification (NCBI taxonomy): domain Eukaryota; kingdom Viridiplantae; phylum Streptophyta; class Magnoliopsida; order Poales; family Poaceae; genus Pharus; species Pharus latifolius. The sequence goes on from CM033320.1 coordinate 7,611,740, forward strand.
TTTTAAAACAATATTAGAACAATTGGTTAATATAGCTAATTTAAGAATTATAAGTAGATATCATGAGATCATGCTAAGCAAAAACTTCAATCAATAATATATAAGTGCTAAGATTTAAGTCTTATTTTTCACAGGATATCCTGATACCTTAACAATTGGATTACAACCGCTTAATAAAACAAGAGAACTCGAACTCATTACAATCCATAGAATTCACTCACATTTTCAATTATAGAGAAACCAAGACTCGGAAATGTATAGCCATTCAAAGGAGCCAAGAAAATTTTATCCTGTGAATATTTACATGTTTTAAGCATTTAGTTCATTTAACATTTTGTAACGAAGGCCTCTTTTATACTTTCCTTAGAGCATTGTTTTTTTACTTCTCTGTCATCCACCTATCTCATACAATTTCTCATATAATCAATTAAACATAATTAATATTCAATTTATTATACTAAATACAATTAATCAAATAATATCACTCTACATCTCCACAACATGTCTCAACCAATTTGAGTCTAGCCCAATGGGCCAGGTTTGCTTTGCACAAGAAATCAATCATTCCCTAAGGTATCAAAGTGGGTTCTGGGATGCTATTCTCATCTGTCTATTGGCACATTTTAACTTAGAGAGGTTTAACTCTGTTGCATGATAAAAATTAGATTGGTAAATATGATTGAGTATTTTATTGATATATAAGATTAAACTCCTTTTATCGATCTTCCATTTAGTGATATTTGACTAAATATTTTTATAATAGCGTGGAACTAGTTTTTACTTTAACTAAAGTAATACTAAAGATTAACTAAATATACAAACGTTTTTTAAAAGATAGCATGCGTTGCTTTTCATTGAAGGGGATTTTGGTTGCAGTGGAATATAACAAATTTTATCTTTTGTTCAATCGAGTATTACATAAATTTTGTCACATCATTTTCCTATGTTCTTTTTTTTTTTCCTTTTTCTAAATAAGCGGCTAATGCAAAAGCTACACCAAATAAGCCGAGAAAGGAATCCGTCGTAGCATAGAGAAGGTTGCATGTGAATTTCTCCTCAAATCAACCAATTTTAAGATCACACCCGAATGAGAAATTAAAATGTCAATTTTGAACCCTCTCACTCCAAAAGGTTGCATGTGAATTTCTCCTCATACCAACCAATTTTAAGATCACAATCGAATTATAAATTAAAATGTCAACTTCGAACACTCTCACTGCAAATCCGAGCTAGACCTTTCACTTTGAGATTAGAAATCTCATACGAGTGAGCAATGTACGAACACTATGCATTGTCTCCTCCACTACCAGAGGTCCCCATTTGCATTAAATTAGGGTTTTATTCCTACTTGGGGTGCCAATTTATAGTTCCAATCTCTTGATTTGGACCTTGTAGGTGAGGAACCAAGGAGTAGTACTAGTACTTTGCTATGTGATGACACTGCATGTATCTTGTCCAATCAATCCGTGGTCCACAAAACCTCTGTTAGAAAACGTCAGGCACAAAAATAAGAAGTAGATCAAACAAGAACACGAGACAATCAATTTAACGTGGAAAACCCTTGCGGGAAAAAACCACGGGCGCCGGCCGGCAAAACTTCGCTATTTTTCGGAAGAGTTACAAAACACAGGAGATTACAATGAGATGTCTCTCTGTGCAGTTTACAAGAGATATTTATAGATGGTGGTGACCTAGAGTCCAATTAGGATACAAATCCTAACAACTAACCAATTAGGATACAAATCCTAATAACTAACCAATTAGGATACAAATCCTAACAATCTGAATTTGGATCATATTCAACAAACTCCACCTTGAGACAAATTTCATCTTGTAGTATCTAGATTTGGATCATATATCAACAAACTCCACCTTGAGACAAATTCCATCTTGTAACAATATCAAAGTAAACATCTTCCTGGAACAACAAAGAAAGAACCGGCGGCACCAACAGCCACTAGGGCTCAAACTGTAACACCAACTAAGCTTGAGCAAAGCTCAAACTTAGTAGCAGGAACTGATTTTGTCATCATGTCAGCAGGATTATCATGTGTACTGATCTTGCATATCTTGATGTGACCTCGAGCAATAACATCACGAACATAATGATATCTGACATCAATGTGCTTAGTTCTCTCATGAAACATCTGATCCTTGGTAAGGCATATAGCACTTTGACTGTCACAAAATATAGTAATGTAAGACGTGACTTCACAAAGCTCAGCATACAAACCTCTCAGCCAAATAGCTTCTTTACATGCTTCAGAAATAGCCATATACTCAGCTTCAGTGGTGGATAAAGCAACAGTAGCTTGCAGACTTGCTTTCCAGCTAACAGCACAACCACCAATGGTGAAAACATAACCTGTGAGGGATCTTCTCTTGTCCAAGTCACCAGCATAATCAGAGTCAACATAACCAATAAGTCCATCGCCAGACCTCCCAAACTGCAAGCAAGCATTAGAAGTACCACGCATGTATCTGAAAAGCCATTGAACAGCCTTCCAATGTTCCTTGCCAGGATTAGCCATGTATCTACTAACAACACTCATTGCATGAGATAAATCAGGGCGAGAGCAAACCATGGCATACATAAGCGAACCAACTGCACTGGAATAGGGAACTCTAGACATATACTCAATATCTTCATCGGACTCAGGACATAGAGAAGAAGACAATCTGAAATGAGCAGCTAGAGGAGTACTCACTGGTTTGGCTTCATGCATATTAAAGCGACGAAGGACTTTCTCAATGTAACGTTGCTGGCTAAGATACAACAAACCAGACTTTCTGTCCCTGGTAATTTCCATACCAAGGATCTTCTTTGCTGCACCTAAATCCTTCATGTCAAATTCATTACTTAACTGTGCTTTTAAATTGGCTATCGCTGACTTATCTTTTGCAGCAATTAACATGTCATCAACATAAAGAAGCAAATATATAGCTGACCCATTAACAAATTTCATATAAACACAGCTATCAAAATCAGACCTCTTAAAACTGTGTGAGAGCATAAATGAGTCAAACCTTTTGTACCATTGCCTTGGAGACTGCTTCAAGCCATAAAGAGACTTCTTTAATCTGCAGACAAAGTTCTCTTTTCCAGGAACAGTAAAACCCTCAAGTTGGTCCATATAGATGTCTTCCTCCAATTCTCCATGTAAGAATGCAGTCTTAACATCTAATTGCTCAAGTTCATAATTATTCATAGCAACAATACTGAGAAGAGTGCGAATGGAACTATGCTTCACAACAGGGGAAAACACATCATTATAGTCAATACCTGAGATCTGACTGAAGCCTTTTGCAACTAGCCTTGCCTTGAACCTTGCCGGTTCAGTAGGAGACACTCCTTCCTTTCTTTTGAAGATCCATTTACAGCGGACATTTTTCTTATCTTTAGGCAATTTTACTAAATCCCAAGTACCATTCTTTTCGAGTGACTCCATCTCATTTTGTATAGCAGTCATCCAACTGTTGCGATCAATAGAAGTAGTAGCCTCAACATAATTAGAAGGTTCTGCATGACCTTCAATTTCTTCTGCAACACTTAAAGCATACGAAACAATATTGCATTCTTCAATTAACCTTTTAGGTGGATTAATAGACCTTCTAGGCCTAGCAACTGCAATAGAATGTTGTGGAGGCTGTACAACTGGAGAAGAATGCTCAACAATAGGTGAATTTTCAGCTATAGGGGTAGCTTGGACAGCAGCGATATCATTATCTGGTGTATGTCTATATCAAGAAAATGCTCCACCTGCACACTTGATTTCTGTTGTGGCTCTATAGAAGCATTAGTAGCCAGATTATCATGTAACATAGCAGATTCATGAAAAAGAACATTCCTACTTAACACCACCTTGTTAGTTTGAGGATTCCACAATTTATAACCTTTAACACCAGATTTATAACCAAGAAAAAATGCATTTAATAGCTCTAGGTTCCAATTTACCAGTATCAACGTGGGCATAAGCAGTGCAACCAAAAACTCTCAATTGTGAATAATCAGTTGGAGAACCAGAACCATACCTCAATTGGAGTTTTCTTATCAATAGCAATGGAGGGTGTCCGATTTATAAGATAGCAAGCAGTGGAAGCGGCTTCAGCCCAAAAATGCTTAGGCAAACCAGCATTAGACAGCATGCAGCGGGTCTTAGAGATGATAGTTCTGTTCATACGCTCAGCTACACCGTTTTGTTGTGGAGTATGAGGGACGGTGTAGTGTCGAACAATGCCTTCGGACTTACAATATGCATTAAACTCATCAGAACAGAATTCCATCCCATTATCAGTGCGAAGCTTTTTGATCTTCTTTTCAGTTTGCCTTTCAACCATAACTTTCCACTCTTTAAATGCTGAAAATGTTTCTGATTTATGCTTCAAGAAATAAGACCAAACTTTTCTAGAATAATCATCAATAATTGTCAACATATAACGAGCACCACCTAGTGAAGGCACGCGAGATGGTCCCCATAAATCAGAATGCACATAATCAAAAATACCTTTCGTAGTATGAACAGAAGTGTTGAATTTCACTCTTTTATGCTTCCCAAAGACACAATGCTCACAAAAATTCAGCTTGCCAATGCTATGGCCATCAAGAAGTCCTCTCTTACTCAATTCTGCCAAACCAAGTTCACTTATATGCCCAAGACGCATATGCCAAAGATTAGTACTATCAGAATCAGATAATGAATGGGAAGTTACAGCAACATCACCTGTAATTGTTGTGCCTCGAAGACGATATAAATTTGCAGATTTTAAAACGCCTTGCATTACAATAAGAGAACCTTTTAACACCTTCAAAACTCCATCTCCACCAGAGTACTTATATCCTTTGTTATCAAGAGTACTCAAAGAAATTAGGTTCCGAGTCATCCCTGGAACGTGCCTCACATCTGTCAAAGTTCTAACCATACCATCATGCATTTTTATCTGAATGGATCCAATTCCAACAATCGGACGTGGTGAGTTATCACCCATCCTAACAGAACCAGCACCTTGAACAGATTCATAAGTGATGAACCAATCTCTATTAGTGCATATATGAAATGATGCGGCAGAGTCAATAATCCATTCATCACCACTACTTGCACATCCAGCCAAAGCAACAAGAACCTCACTATCAGAAATACTATCAATAGCAGCAACTGAAACTTTACCTTCTTCATCTGATGTACCTTTCGGCTTGTATGTGCCGCTTCTCTTTTCCTTGTTCTTCAGCTTGTAACATTCAGAGATGTCATGATTGTCTTTCTTGCAATATCTGCAGAATTTTTCTTTGTCTCTGGACTTAGAACGGCCCCTGTAACCGTTTGAACTCTTTCCTTGGTAATCATTATTGGATTTCTTCTCTTTTGTTCTGCCGCGAACAATTGAAACTTCGCCATGCGAAGTAGAACTTTCAGTGGACACCATCTGTTTCATCTTTTCTTTAGCATGCAAAGCTTCATAAACTTCATTCAGGGTAAGAGTATCACGACTGTATAATATGGTATCTCTGAAGTTTGCAAAAGAACTAGGCAGTGAACACAAAAGAATAAGACCTAAGTGCTCATCATCATATTTTACCTCCATAGACTGTAGGTCAGCAACAATCTCCTTAAAGACCGAAAGATGGTTAAGCATGGAACTACCTTCTTGCAACTTGTGTGTGTATAACTTCATCTTCATATGCATCTTGCTGGTAAGATCTTTGGACATGCAAATTGATTCCAGCTTTAACCATAGGCCAGCAGCAGTTTTCTCCTGCAAAACTTCCTGCAAAATATTGTTGGATAGATGAAGATGAATTTGAGACAAGGCCTTACGATCTTTTCTCTTTTTGTCGCCTGACCAGTCCTTTGAATCTTTCTTCCCGAAACTGTCAAGCGCATCATCCAGATCAGTATGCGCCAGCACCGCCCGCATCTTGACTTGCCACAGAAAGAATCGCGTGTTCAGATCCAGCAGCGGAAGATCATACTTCATTGACGCCATGTCGACAGAAACCCTAGATTGAACGAGTGAAGAACGTGGCTCTGATACCACTTGTTAGAAAACGTCAGGCACAAAAATAAGAAGTAGATCAAACAAGAACACGAGACAATCAATTTAACGTGGAAAACCCTTGCGGGAAAAAACCACGGGCGCCGGCCGGCAAAACTTCACTATTTTTCGGAAGAGTTACAAAACACAGGAGATTACAATGAGATGTCTCTCTGTGCAGTTTACAAGAGATATTTATAGATGGTGGCGACCTAGAGTCCAATTAGGATACAAATCCTAACAACTAACCAATTAGGATACAAATCCTAATAACTAACCAATTAGGATACAAATCGATAACAATCTGAATTTGAATCATATTCAACAACCTCCAATAACTACCAACCAATATGACATGCAGATTATTGGACTAGATATCAGGATTACATATTGTCTTAACGTATCTTTGGATAATTGCAATGACCAAGTGGGTATGGATGTCCACAATTGCGCGTCATTTTGCTTTTGTTTTGTAGGAGAAGCAGGATATTTACACTAGCAATTTCTCATCATCTTTGCTTTTGACTCGGAGTGTTGATGTTTGATTGATCGACCACACATATGTCTACAATTGTAATGGCTAAGTGAAATGATTGTAGTAATCGGATATAAGAGAAAATCTCCAAATCCTGTGTAGGAGGGGGTTGCAATGTTCAAAGAAATCTGAGGGCATATTTTTAAAAGGTTAAATAATGCTACAAAGAAAGTTAAAATGAAATGATATCAGCTGGGGATTCAGATGGACTTGAGCATAGCCCAAGACAGAAAGAAGCTCATTTAACGGGTCCAACCGTGAATCGGGCCCAATGCTACCACATTTGAAGGAATGCAAAAGCTTCGCTATTTTTAAGAGTAGGAGAAGTCGGGCAGATTGAAACAGGCGAGAAGTTCTGAAAGCTCTAATTTCGCCCTATGATCGCTCATACATATTGATTTCTGATCAATCAGATCATAAACAAGCTATATCCTTGTGGGACGGCAAAGGGGTATATACTCACACCAGCTATGGCCTCTTCTATTCACATTAATAAGTAACGATATGATTTATTGTCGCATAATTGTACGAGGCAATTAATCATTTATATATGTAAGTAACAAGATGGAAGACCACTATGAAGTCATATACCACCTTAATTCGTATATTGAATGATTGATGGCAAAAGTCCAGTACAATATCCTAACACGATACGATTAACTTGCAACTTCTTTCTTTTACCGCAAATCAAATCATGTCTATCATGAGCTGCACCAGAAACACTTTAAACCGGTCCTGATTTACACCCTTCAATCTTAGTTAGCATATCAAGAGGTATATGACATACAATTTTTATATAAAGATAACACGTCTCTTTATTTATTAATTAATTGTATCTATCTTTTTTTTCAAGTTGAAAGATGTGTGATGATGTAAGGCGAGCAGAACTTGGATTTCTCGGTGGCGACCAAGGTTCCAAATACCCGGTTCATGAGGAAATCTTGGAATTTATCAGTGTGCTAGAAATGAGACGGTTTCGATTGTTTGCTAGAAATTAGATAATTTTTTTTTGTGTTTTCTATACTTTATATCATTATTAATTCCTCAATTTCCTTTCCTACTTATTATATACTAGTTATTTACACAGTTTTAAGAAGTGATGTAAGGTAATAATTTTTTATACTTGTAATTTATATGACAGGTGTATTATTTACTTATAAATAATTAATTATCAAGTGGAACAATAACTAAGAGTCATTTAAGAAGTTATGATCATATCTCATCTCAAAACATAAAATGTAGTTTTTTTTTTGTATAAATTCTTCCTCCAACAGGAGCAAGTAAAAAACAACTGACGAAGAAACTTTTACATGGCTTAGAAAAGAGTTGGCAAAAGAAAAGAAAATTGATGACCCATCAGCACATAAGATTTGGAGGAAACGAAAAAGAAAAAAAAAACCACACGCACACACACAAGAAAAGGGAAGGTGTGCATGGTACAAATGACTGTGGCTACCACCACAAGCATTATGCAAATGGAGAGAACACAAGAAGAGGAGTAGTTTTGCCTCCTCATTTTTTCCTCACTTCTATTTGTGTTTTTTGGGCTCCTTTACTTCAATTTGTTCTGTTGTAATCTTTTAAGATTTCATAGCCCCCATCTCCACTGGTAAGTCGATGATATTTGGCTTTGCATGATGTTTAGTCCAATTGTGGGCCATCCTCTTTTTTTTTTTTATTTTATGCAAGTGGACCATCCCCTTCTGGAAAATTTGCACCAAAATTTATAAAAATCTAAAAATTTAAAAGATTTGACTTGCTATAATATGAAAAATTTGAAGATAATTTTCAGGTGTTATAATTGATCCTATCGGCAACAAATCCTGGTTTGGTTAGTGGACTCTTATCTCCGGTGATAGAGTAGGACTTGTATTATTTGTGATTTTTATTAATTGGTCCGTTCTGGAAGCGTACCAACTGTTAAAGTCCACTGTATTTTTAACCCAAGAAATTGTTATCAAAAAGTGATAATATGTCTCTTTTTCACCATGTTGATTAAAAAAAAGAGTTATTCTAAAAAAAATTAAAAAATTTAACAAAATGGGCTCAAGTACAGAGCCAATTCTGATAGGTTGATTAACACAAAAATTGATTTGTTACCTACGAACCAAACATTTCAGTGTATGTTTGATAAAATAACATGTCGGTATATTGCCAACTAGTTAGTTCTTGGAGAAGAAATTATAGGGAAGAAACAATTCTTTTCTCGAAGAAAGGATTAAATTAAAAGAATCTTACTATTTGGAATATTGTTAAAAATATTTGTCCATATGCATATTGGGATATAACCAATTGGTTTAACTCTAAACGGGAAGCTCCCTTGCAAACATGCCCTTAGAGTGGAGATGGACAACTCCCAACTCAAGACTGTGATGCAAACCATAGATGCAGCAATGCTAAAAAAACAGGATCATATAACTCAAAACTTCCAACTAAGAGATTAGGGATTAAAAAAGGAAAAAATATCCCACCAGCAACAAAAGTTACTAAATCATGTGCACGCAGTAGGGAATTGTAGCCCATAATCTATAAATGTTGATATTTGAACACTAATTAGCATCAATACATTTGAGTGCATCGACACTCGAGCTGCAATTGCTCGACTTTCCATACTCTCCTCTTAACCTCTTAACATGACAAGTCACTTTGTGCAAACCTGCTACACATCTTAGAATCTGCATTGGTCATTGCCACAGTAACACTACATCAAAACACGACATGTTTAGAACAATAGATAACATGTTTTTATATGGTGCTACAATGCCAAATTTTTGTCAAATATTGGCCTCCTCTTCCATGAGTTGCCGGGTCTGCCACTAAGCCAAAACTTGTTTCTAAACATTACCAAGGGGCACAAATAGCAGTGAAGTCACCGAACCTTCACTTCAGTAACACTTCTCTTCTTCTCAGGCATCCGAGGTATGGTAAGAGGGGGTTGCAATGACGGATTTAAAAAAAGGGGTTTAATACTGCTAAATTAAGTTTAAAAGAATGAAAAGATATCAATTGGGAATTCATATGCACTTGAGCACAACTAACCGGCCCAACCGCGAACCAGGCCCAATAATACCACCTTTAAGTTAATGCAAAAGCTTCACCATTTTTGAGAGCTGGAGAAGTTGGTGAAGATGGAAGTAGGCGACAAGTTCTCAGAACTCTAATTTCACTTTTGGATCGGTCTCTAGTATTGATTCCTGTCTAAATAGATCATAAGCAAATGAGATTCTGCTGAGATGACAAAAGGATTTATTATATACTACCCCCGGGCATGGCCTCTTTTGTTTACATCGGAAACAATTTACACCCTTCAATCTTCATTGAACCATAGGCTCCTAGCACATACGCATTACGCACAACAACTCTTACATAAAAACTCTCTATTTATTTAGGTCGTCGTGTATATAAGCCCTGGCTCTGGATTCTGTCACGGCAACATTTGCTATGGCACTGCAGGTGGATTTGGACATCTGTATATACCACCACATCCACCACGAGCATAAGGCGCACTCGGAATACTACTTGGAATACGACTTGGAACACTTATATATGGAACGGTCGATGCTGCCCTTCCTGTTACAACACGGAATTCCAGTGTGTGAATTCGTATTGGTCACCACTATGATGAAATTCTACCCATCAATTAAGGTAGCGTGTTCGATTAAAAATAAGTAATCTTTCTTGTTTAATTAGATCTGAATAGTTTTAATCATCTACTAAAAATAGTCATCTTCATCTTTCAAAAGACCAATTTAACTTTTCATTTTTACTCTTCGGTTTTCTTTAATCTACATCATTCACCTTTAATTTGATGATCAGAATTATAGTTCTTATTCTTATATTTTAAGACTAATTCCATCTATTAATTGTATCTACCAGTATTTCAAGTTAAAGATGTATGAAGATATACAAAGAGAAAATCCTTGGTAGTGAGCAGGGTTTCACATACCGACTCAGGGTGAAATCTCGGAATTTACCAGTATGCTAGAAATCCAAGGGTTTCCAGTTATTTTCTAGCCAGGTTGCTTTTTATCTCTTTTTTTATCTAGTCTATTATTTGTGTTTCTGAACTTAGTATAATTATTACTCTCTCTGTTTTTTTATATCTCGTTTTAGTTTTCTGTATATTTTCTGAGAAGTGATGTAAGGTTATGGCACTTAATGTTTTTAATTAATATGATAGGTGTATTGTTTGTATATAAGTAATTAACTATTAAGGTACATAGGCGCTTCGCGAAACGTTTCAACAGAATATTCTCAGCATATTCTGTGTCACGTGTGTGAAACACCACCTGAAGCACTTTCTACTCTAATACAAAGGCGTTTTGTCAGACGCTTCATACAGACCCACGAATAAATTAAATATTTATTAGAATTTAGGTGATTTTAATAAAACATCAATAACTTTTAATTTAAAAATCGAATATACGTGATATTTCGTCTCTATATGAAGATAATTTAAAGATCTATAACTTTTTCAATATAATCAAAATCTAATTTGAATTAAATTAATCATAAATCAAAAAACAAAAATTATATATAATTTGATCACACGTAAACCGAGACAAAAAAATAAAAAATTTCGGGCGTCGCGACACCAGGCGAAGTGTTTCTCTCTCCTGATTGCGATTGGAAAAATTGTTTTTTTATTGCTGGCGCCGGTTGTGGTGTCAGCATTGGACATAGTTTAAGTGGAGTAATAATTATGAGAATATTTTAAAAAGATAATATCATATTACAAGTAAGAAAAATAAAGGACAGACGAATTTTTACATGCCTTGGAAAGAGTTGGCCAAAGAAAATTGATGACGCATCAACACACAACCAACTTCAGAAAACTAGATTTGGAATGTATACTGGCATAAATATGTAAAATTGCTCCAGTGTTGTGATTCAGATCTAGTTTAAATTTAGTCCAAACCTGACGTTCATATGATCAAGTCGAGCTTTAAATTAAAACTTGATGAGTAAATCGAACTAGACCTGGTCTAACTCAATGGCCTAACATAATGTAAAATACACTAACCCACCCAGAGTACAATCTGACCCGATATGAGTTCGGCCCAATTTCCTATAGAACTAGACTTGAGCAGAACAAACCCGACCGAGTAAAACCGGGATTTCCAGAACTAGTACTTGAACCCTACTAGTTTCGCTGAACTAGCCAAGAAGAGCCCAATTCTTGAACTTTTCTTGGAATCATGAATCAGTCAGACTCAGTTGCATCGATCTAACTTAGATTAAATTGGTAATTAATTAGCATAAATTGGACTAAATTGATCATAACCTAAAATTAAAATTAACCAAGATACCTCGTTAGTTTGACTAGTTACAACCGATAAGTTTTAAACCGTGCATACAACTGCACAAGACTGAAGTAGAGCACAAGAAAAGAGTTGGGATTGCATTATATACCTCCGTCTACAGAGACGGTGTGCATGGCACAGATAACTGTGGCTACCACCGCAAGCGTTATGCAATTGGCTCTTCGTCAGGTTTATAAATTATAGCCCATGTGTGGGCCATGCTCTGGAAAATCTACATGAAAATCTATGGAATTCTTATGAAGGAATTGATCTACTGTAATATTAAGAATTTAAATGAAAATATCCTAGAGTTATAATTGACCCCACAAACAACGGTTAATCCGCCACGGTTGGAAGGCACCGAGTAGAAATATTACGGGAAGAATCCATCTGATCGACGTGATATGGCTCAAGACAAATCACATAAAAGACTGAATATTACAGTTCACAACCAAAAAAGACCCTACCAGCTCCGAACTCGGCAAGACTTGTCTTATTTGAGATTTTTATTAATCGGTCCATTCTGGGAGCTTTATACGTTAATCAAGTCTATTGCATCTTTTCACCCCAGGGAACTTGTTACTGAGAAGAGATAATGTCTCTTTTTCACCATGTTGATAAAAAAATTATTATTATTTTTTTTAAAAAAGCAAATAGGCTCAGGTCCAGAGTCAATTCTGATAGGCTAATTAACACCAAAATTGATTATTTGTTGCCTATCAACCAGTGTATATTTGATGAAATAACATATCGGTATATTGCACATTCTTGAAGAAGGAATTATATGGAAGAAACAAATTATTTTTTCTTGGAAGACCCACTTCGGATTCTTTTCTTAAAGAAAGGATTAAAGAAAAAAAAATGGACTATTTGGAAAATTCAGAACTAATTTCTTTTCCATACGTGTATATTTGGGACATAACTCATTGGTGAGTACAAATAGATGTGCAAGGATAATTTCGATGAGGTTGCTTTCCTTTAATTCCTCGTTTTTTTTTATTCCCATCTCCCCGTTTGGACATGGGGGCAAAATGGGGTTATTTTAATCCTTCTCACGTTATAAAACTACAGTGCGTAGCAACCGCCTCTCAATTCAATTCTCCAATTAGATGGACATTAGGTTTCTACTTTCATTTCTTACTCCTCGTTTAACATAACAACTCTCTTTTTGAGAAAGATTTCAAATTGCAAACCACATCAACACAAAAACATGTTTAAAACTACATATAACATATTTGTTTATGACACCATAACACTAAAAGAAATAATTAATTTGGTACCACTGCAAAAATAATGTTTTAATAAAAATACCATTGACTATGAATATGAATATGGTATATAAAATTTGAGTGTATATGTCAACAAAATACTAAATTACATTTTGTGAAATTTATTTGATAGTGATATAAAATTAGTTGTCTCCTAAATCAAATATTTGCCTCCTCTTCTGCAATCCGCCGGTGCACTATAAGTGGTTTATATTAGCTAAAGACAAAGTCACTGAACCTTCACTTCCTTGATACTTCTCTTCTTCTCAGCCGTCCGAGGTATGGTCACATACAACACGCCGTCCTTCACCTCGGCCGTGACGCTGTCGACCTTGGCATCGTCCGGGAGCAGCAGGCTGGTGTGGTAGTAGCCGTAAGAGCTGGCGGACCACCAGCCGTCGTCGTCGTCGCCGTCCTCCTTCTTCTCCCCCTGGATCACCAGGACGCTGTCCTGGACGGTGACCCTCACGTCGTCCTTCCCCAGCCCCGGCACCTCGAACCGCAGCCGGTATCGCTGCTCGTCCTCCTTCATCAACCCGAGCAGCCTCGACGGCGCCAGCTTCTCCAGCGGCCGGCTCAGGTTCTCTGTTACGTGCGACAATGCATTGCCCAGCCCTACATGCATGCATGACACAAGTGTTTATATATAGCAATGCTATTCTTAAGTAAAAGTGATATATAATATATAATATGTATATACAGAGTGAATGCTATATGCTGCAGATCAAGTCAGGATTTGCTTATGGTGCAGACACACAGTCCTGGTGTCTTTTGTAAAAGCACGAAGTGCTGCAGAAAGGAGCTTACCGTCGACAAGGCGGAAAGGGACGAAGTCCCGGAGGTCTCTCCAGGCCCAGCGGCCGCCGCGGCGGGGGTGGTCGTTCACGGTGACATCCCGGCGGTTTGCCTCGCCTTCCGATGAAGCTCTAGCAGTATTATCGGCTGCTGTTGACGAGAACAAACAATGGGAGCTCAGGAGTGCAGGAGAGTTGGCCGTGGCCACGGCGTACACCGGCCTTGCTAGAGCGGGCGCACGGCCGGCGGTGAGAGCCTTGTTGAGGCACAGGGAAGCTAAAGCCATGTTTGGCTGATGATTCTAGTGCTTGGCTTACTTGCTGTTTCACTTTGTTTGGAGATTGACATGGAGATGGTTGGAATATAAATAAGAAACACCGTTATTGGAGCATAGAGAAGGCTGGAGAGGCATCCCGAAAGAAGAGGATGCACTTCCAAAACCTTCTGGGAGCACCTGAGAAAAGCATGAAATAGACTTGAAAGAAAGTAAAATATAGGAATATAGGATGCTCTAGTTGTTGCTAGCGCTATCGTCAGTAGAAACAACAAATAATTGTCATTCCTGAAAAGTTTGAACTCTTAACTCGAGAAATCAGAAGAAACGGCATAAACATGCCACTGTGCCCGAACTTCTCACACTATTCAAGGATTTGTTTGGATGAGTGTGTAGATTTGAGTCTTATTCGTATGATAAATAAAATAAGTTATAGAGATGTAATAAGATAATATTTGATTGCATGTATGATGTAAACAAAAAACATGTAGAGTGAAAAAAATATTATCAAAACTAATAATATATAATATTTTATTATAATAATCATCATTATATCTTAATAATTATTAATTAATCTTAAACTATACTAAAAAATTATTAATATATGTTAATTATTCTCTAATTATACAATTAGACAAATTTGACTTGATATACCCTCAAAGTTTGCGTTTCCGAGTCTCAATAAAGAATCTTATATCCCGCAAGTCTGACTCCTTTCTGCATACAAACAATCAAAGTAATTAAACAATTGAAACGGAAGCTTCACTATTGATGCTACAGGCCATACGTTAAAAGAGAACCAAGCCTACAAATATATGATTCATTTCTGGGCAGGGCCCAGAGAAGAAGATAATAGAATTGTTGTGAACACAATTTATAGGGAATATATTACAATTGCCAAGAGAGGGACTGCATTGTTTGAGTCGTTTCTTGAGGATACATACGCATTCATCTGCCCATGAGCTCGTGGCAACCTAAAGTTCTGAATTACATTTAAGCAAGCAATTCATGTGATCTCAAACAATACCCCTTTTCCACACTAATCATATAGGCCTTCCTGCTCCCAGACGTCCACAAGGAAATCCACCATTTCCTGCACATAGAAATCAAATGCCTAAGTAAATGTGGTACGAGAATTGAGAAATGATTTTTAGCTGTGCGTGAGATCTTACACCAAGAGGGATAGGTTGCGGAAATGGCTTGTTGCTTCCTAGCAGGCTCTCATATGTGGCATTCCAACTGCAATCACCAGGGCACAAACATGAGAAAGGGGGCACCATAGTGAAATTCAAGCATCACACCATGAAAGTTCCCGTCCAAAAATTGTCCTAACACAAAGTATTATACAACATTCTGCACTCCTGGAATGTCACTACACAGCCAAATCTGACTGGCGATACATATAACACATAATTTGACAAAATGCTTATGACATGTCATATGGTACTCATCTCATCTTATAAGTATTATACAAGATGCTGCAGTCCAGAAATGTCACTACTGCAGGTAACTTTTGATCCCTCAAGCAACTAATATACTATAGCATACCAGGAGTTTATTTTTGGTTCCTGTGAAAATTGAAAAAATCCAGATTTTTCAGGTGCCATTAGAAAATACTGTGGCAATTTACCTTAATTTTTGTTCTTCAGGCTGTCGACGCTGAGAATTGGACCTTCTATTTCCAACCCACTGGTGTCTAGTCTGGTTCCATAGTAGAAGACCTAGAATAATGCAAAAAGAAAATTCAAGCTTCATCAGTGAATAAGTCATCACCTGTAAAAAAAAAAAATGCCACAGATCTGATAATTAGAAAGTGGAGAAAAAAATAAAAAGAGAAAGCTTGCTAATTAGAAGAGAATGCTCATAAATCAATATAACCATGATATTGTATTTTGTGTATTACACAACCAAGGCAGCAAACCTAAGAGAATGGAGAAGATGATAAGCTACTAGTGGTTTTCATTGATGTATCTTATCACCAAATGAGTTAATATGCAGGATCCCCACTCCAGCCACCTCTCTCCTTTCAGCTACTACTTTAAGCAATTTACATCAGCTAACTTTCTAGACTACGAAACGTAGCTCAAGAGCAGGTCCCATATCAATGGGAGTAGCATCATTAATAAATTGAAACCCATACAGCATACGGCAATGTAAGCTACCTTTCTGCAAGTGTCTACGGCATATACATCTTGTCAAATTGTCATAGTTCTCAATAAACACTATAAACACCAGAGCACAAACAACCCATGCTCATACACCATTTATGTGGGTATGACTAATGGAACTTGAATCAACTATTGACTTACATGGGGGATGAACAAACCAAAAGATGAAATAAATAATTTGTTTGGGTGCAAACAATGATCCGAACTTGAATCAACTATTGACTTACATGGGGGATGAACAAACCAAAAGATGAAATAAAAAACTTGTTTGGGTGCAAACAATGATCTGAAATGCTTTTACCTTGATTTACAAACTCATTTGGGTTGCTGCTACTTCCAGCTCCATGCTGATCACTGGATTGCGCTGCCGTACTCATTGAAGACATGCTCCTTTGGGATTGCATGGCACTATTCTCCATCTCATAAGTGCTTGTACTCCAGAAGTCCTCAGATATATTAGGCTTTTTAATTGAGCGGCCTTGAATTCTTAAACCTTTTGAAGGCTCGTCAACAGCTATTATTGGAGTAGGGTTGGTACAGCATCCAATACAACCTCTGCTCTGTTGCAAACCAGGATTCGCCAGTAAATGATTAGTACCAAGCTTTTGAGAGGAGTTACATTGAAAAACAAGAAAGACCTAACAAATCAATATGAAAGACCTAACATAGGCTTATTTATTAAAGCACAAAAAAAGACGTAGTTCCTGTTTTTACACCCCTATGTCCAACCGGTTAACATAAATCTACTTGCAATTACATAACATTGAGCCTAAAATATTCTTAATTTTAAAGTCACTTAAGAACACCGAACAATTTGCACAAATGGGTAATTGGTCAGTTACCCTCAGTATTTGGAACACTACTTCAGTTACGAAGGAACATACACACCAGTTAGTAAAGACTGTATACACAGAACCATATTCTAGACACAGGCCAGGTACTACTGTAAGTGGTTTTCCCAGAAAAACCAATGCAGACCAGCAACTCCTTAAATACATTTAAAACTAAGAGTGCATAAACACATTTTATTTAACTACAAATAAATCTATAATACAAAATCGGAGTACGTGTCTCTCTCTCTTTTATATTAACTAATTGGAGTATAATCCCAGAAGTAGGAGCTATCATCTCTCTCTCTATTTCATTTTCCTTAGTCAAGAGTTTGTCTTTTCTATTTCTACAAGTAATCTATATTAACCGACTGGCACAATCATTGAAGTATGGATGCTCTTTTCATTTTAGTGGGTTCACTCTTTTGGGAGGTTGTTGCATGAACATTTCCTGGAAGTATGAAAAAGACAGGAAATGAAGAGAAACCAGGGCGTAATTTGCTGCAGGGTAGTAACCAGCATGACGGTGGCAACCAACAGTCACTTTTCAGACAGCCACCCAGCATGAAAAAATTAGCATACTATTTCAAATTATAATGCAGATCAGCTATCGACCAGTTCTTCAGTTCTTACCACAAGCCAGAACCGGCCAACTAGTCAAAAACATTTTTAGACTAGGCATAGTTGTGCTATCATGTAGGACTCGCTTACAAGGTGAACAGAGATTATGATGTAACAAGAATCTCTAAGGCTAAGTCCACTCCAGACACTTCAACCGGCCCCGCTGATACGTCAGACTTACGTGGGCGAGCAAGTTGTACGGCGACGCATGGTGAAACATTTGCCGCTTGAAGCTCTAATAGGTGGGTCTCCCCGGTGCCCGGGTACACTTAGCAGCAACGTTGGACAAATTGATGACGCCTAACGACACGTTTTGTGGGCCTCACCTTTCGCGCACTGTGCCTGGCGAACCTGCCCCGAAAAGCGCACTGATAGGTGGGACCAGATAATTAGTGGGCCTGCAAGTCAGTGGGTGTGTACCCTATAAAAGCGTGCTGCGTGCGAAGCAATGCGGCAGAGGTGGGCCCCACAAAATGCATGAATGTTGTGTGGGCGCACTCGCCTCGCGTGCCGCGTGCACCACACAAGAAACGAGTCAACTTCACTAACAGGTGGGCCCAAATAGATATTGGGGCCATATGTCAGGTGAAGATTTGTTTTTTTTTTTTGTGGCCGTTAAAGTTTAATTGAATTTTTTTATTTACAACTCGGTTTTGAAGAACTTTGTGGATGACAGTGGGCCCAAACATGAGCTGGACCCGCATGTCAGAGAGTCATGTTGTGTGAGGGTTAAAAATAGATGTTATTTCGTGGGTCCCACTTGTCAGTGTCTCAAAAAAATTACCGTTGCAATTATCTTAATGATTTCTGGGGCAAAAAAATATTAAAAATTTGCTAAAAATCAGAAAAAATTAGGAAAATTTGCAAAAAATTATACCATCCTCTTCCTATAAATATGAGCATGTTTGAGTTCATTTTCTCTCATAGTTACTCACAAATCTCACACTATTCATTCTCATCCTTCAAAAATTTCCAAAAAATTATCATATAGACAATAATCCCTTCCGCGGTTTTGTTAATTGGTTTAGCGAATCTAATTTTGATGAAGACAACACCAAAGGGGCCAATAGTCAAAATCCACCCAAGTTTCATCCTCTCCCATATCCGATGTGTTATCCACCGTACATACCGCCCCCTCTATATAGGCAACCACATCCGTATGCATAGCCCCCTTACGGCCCATACGGCCAAAATTTTCATTTCATCGGGATGCCGACCAACCCTGCACAATTTTCGCCTCCAAAAGCACCTACCAAAAATTCCCGCTCCGCGACGGTATCAAATAGCGACACTCCATGAACCGAGCCCTAGGTTGTCATCGACGATGTCGGTGGCAATGACGAAGGAACCACTGGAGCTTGGTCTAAACGATTGCTTTGGTTGCAGCAAGATGACATTTGACTTATGAGTGTTAATTTAAATATGAAATTTTTTGGCCCAGAAAATTTGCCGGCTTTTGCTGCAAAATTTGTGAACAAATTTATTTTTGGTCTTCCAGATTAGTGCATGGTTGAATACTCTCTCGACCTAATCGACGAGAACAACAAAAAATTCGACATGCATGAGGGGAAGTTGCTGCGAAGTACAACGCGAACAGTCCGAGTAGTCGCAGAAAAGACGTAAAGCACTGTAAAAACCATTGACAAAAAACTAACAAGAAAATTGTTTGGTTTAATGGTATTTACTGCAGGTAGAGGGATTTCTACGCTAGTGGTCGTTCGGACGACCAATTGATGGCCTAGACACGCGAAATGTAAAGAAAGGAGGTGGGTCATCCCTTCATTCTGGAGCACTGGTGGAATGCCATCCGGGGTCAACCGAAGTACTGCAGAAGCTACTTTGATGCCAACAAAAGAGCAAGACTAAATGAAGAAGGTGCCCACACGTCGTCATCGAACACAGACAGTCCTTGCCGAGCTTACACGGCCGGAAGGGCGGGATGCGCCAAAGGAGAAGCGGAAGGGGAAAAGCAAACTTCAGGAAACGTCGACGGTTGTCAAGGAAAGCATAGAGAGCATCGACAAGGCAAACGCCGATCTCGCTAAGGTGGCTGAACAAGCTATTGTTGTGTCATCAAAATTGCAGGACATGACTAAAAGCAAAGAAAAGGCCACATTTATGAAGTCGTTAACAAAACTGGTGATAATCGAGACATCCAATTTCTCAGGTGCGCAAAAGGCGGCGCATGCGGCCGCATTAGAGTATGTAAACGACATAATTAACGAAATAAGGAATAAGTAGTAGGTTAAACCATATAATTATTTATTTCAAGAAATATACTTTTACTTTTGTTTTAATTTCTTTTGGATTTAGCCGTTTGAGCTAATGCTTGGAATATGTTCTTTTGGATTTAGCCGTTGGAACTGAGGCATGGAATCGATGCTTTTAGATTTAGCCGTTGGAACTGAGACATGGAATCGATACTTTTGGATTTAGCCGTCGGAACTGAGGCATTCAATTCTTTTCTTCTCTCCCTATATATTCGAATCCCTCATCCTTATCTTCACAACCCAATCCTCTTTTCTTAAAGCACCAAAACCCTATTTTACTACTCCCTACAAAAATATCGTCTAGCTCAAACTTAAGCACAAGTAGTGCGGAGAAGGAAACCATCAATCAAATTGAAGATTTCGTGATGGGATTTGTAGAGAGCGGGCTGACCTTACAACTGTTACACCATCGCATTCTCACTGATATTTAAGCCAGCATAGACGCTGGTACCTCGTACTGCCGCCGCCGAGGTACTAGAAGGTACATCAACAGAGATCGCGAAGGCGTTCATAACCGTCTAATTGCAGACTACTCCGACGCTTCGATCTACTCCACCTATTTGTCTCGCACAAGGTTCCGAATGGGGAGACCACTCTTTCTTCGAATCGTCAAAGCTCTGGGGAAATGGTTTCCCTATTTCAGAGAGGAAAGATGCTCTCCATCATAAGGGGCTATCTCCTTTGCAGAAGTACACTTCGACAATGCGTATATTGTCGTAAGACTCCCCCGCCAATGCCGTCGACGAATACGTACGTATAGGCATGTCCACGGCAATCCAATGCTTGGAGCTTTTCGTCGACGGAATCATCGACAAGTTTGCGGGAGAATATCTCCGTAAACCTACTGTCGACGATATGCAACATCTACTCCAGCAAGGAGAGGCTCATGGTTTCCAAGGGATGCTAGGAAATATCGATTGCACGCATTGGGAATGGCGCTATTGCCCAGTTGTATGAAAGGGACAATTCACCCACAATGATCATAGAGTCCCTACCATAATACTTGAAATGGTCGCCACTCAAGACCTATGGATATGATATGCCTTCTTTGGTGTCGCCGGATCCAACAACGACATCAACGTGCTGAAATCAATTCCCCCTTTTAACTGATGTGTTGAGGGGCCAAGTTCCTAATGTTTAGTACTCCGTGAATATGACAGAATACAATATGGGGTATTACCTGGCTGACGGTATTTACCTTGCCAAGTTCCTAATGTTTAGTACTCCGTGAATAGGACAGAATACAATATGGGGTATTACCTGGCTGACGGTATTTACCTCAAATAAGTTGTCTTCGTAAAAACCATACCCTTGCTCTAAATGGAGGAATTCAGGTTGTTCGCACAACAACAAGAAGATGCAAGAAAAGATATAGAGTGAGCCTTTGGGGTCTTGCAATCTCGATTTGCTATTCTCCACGGCCTCAATCGATTTTGGCAACGATCAACCCTTACTAAAATTATGCTAGCATCTGTCATCCTCCATAACATGATAATCGAGGATGAGCAAAACAATAATGACTCACTCATTGTTTCGTATGAGTTAAGGGACATCTACTGTAGCACCACCTACTTTTCACAGTGTTGTTCTGCTATTTTTGCCAATATACTCGCTCGAAATGACGCGATCTGTGCTCATACATCGCATATGCAACTCAAACGGGATTTTATTGAGCACATTTGACAGCATTTTGGAAACAACAATACCGAGTAGAAGTTAAATTAAAATTTAATTAGTAAGTGTATCCAAATTTTAATTAGTATGTTTAATGTTATTTTCAATGTGCGATTTAAATAAGAAAATTTATAATTTTTATCTTATATCTTATATTTTGTTTTTGTTGTATTCGAATTATTCAAAATATTTTAACAATTAATAATCATATATTGCAATATATTATCATATAAATATTTTGTATGCAGACCCTGCACGAAGTGCCCCCAAACACCAATGCATTGGAGTGTTTGACGCTTGAGAAGGTGTTTTGCACATGGGTTTGTGCCAGAAGTCTTTAGAAGATTTTGTATTGGAGTGGTGGGTATTTCGAACGAGGATTAGCAAGTGGTTCAGAATATTTGTTGGGAAGCCTGCTTGGACACAGCCTAACAAAGCCAGCGGCAAATCAACCAACAAGGTTTGCCTAGCTTACACTTTGCAACATTACCAACTCAATAACCTACATAACTTCCGCTAAAACACCAATCAAGCTACCTAAAATCTCACCCAGCATCAAACCGGATAATCCGCCCGCAACCATCAATAATCACCACAACCGATAATTTTTTTCTCATAATTACACACACTCTAATCTAGCAGCGCGACAAATCACACTTGCAATACATCATCACCTCACCTCACCTCCGCAGCACGCAATTAACCAGCATGAACCAAATTAAGCGAGGTAAGAGGGATTAAGCAGAGCTCATACCCCATGCAGCCCACGAGGCGGCGGACCCACGAGGACAGCGACCTGCAGCTCAGCAGCATAGCATCCCACTCGCCGGCGGAGGAGACGAAGGGAAGTTCCGAACCCGCTGCAACCGCGACGCCTCGGGAAGGCCGAAAAGCCCAAACCCTAACCCTAGAAAGAATCAAAGGAATGGAATCGGAGGTTGCGGGAGCAGCGGGAGAAGGGATTGGATTTGGAAAAGATTAGAATTGGAAAATTCTTTAGGATTAGAATTGGATTTGGGGAACAGCGCAGGAGGAAGTGGGAGAGGAAGCGAGAGAATTTTTTTTTTTTTTTTGCGTCCCCAAAAAATTCCTCTGCTTAGCTAATGAAATGTGCCTGGAAAGGGCCCACTTGTTTATTTTTTTATTTTTCCACCACTTAAAAAAAAAGTTTATATAGTATGTCACAAATATATTTGTATATAAAATGCAATGAAATGTCAATTTTTTTCATCCTTTTTAGCAATCCATCCATTTCACGGAATAACCCTAGTTATTACATGTATAAGGATTAAAGTGACATAAAATAAGAGGAAAAATATTATACTACTATGTAGACATTTATATCTCTATTAAATAAATTTGGAGGAATATAGGAAAAAATATTAATAAAGAGGGTGAGAAAGTATATTAGGGAAGGTAAAATTGCAAATATTTTTATTAATGATGTATTGAGATTATGTGTAGATTTATATTGTGAAACATAATAATAAAAAAGAATGTGGGTTCATATTGTGAAAATAAAATGAAGTAGATTGTAAGGTTGTTTGGTTCACACTCTCGTCAAAAAATACATAGCATGAAACATTCAATCTAATTTGTTTGGTTCACGTCTACATTGTGTTTGAACTTAACAACAGAATTTGTCTAAAAATTTCAAATATTCAAAATGAAGTACTTAAGAAAACTATACGTGTCTAGTAAGCTCAAGTTTCAACCATAATCGGACAAATCAATAATATATATATCTCATAAAGCAAAAAATTCTCAAATAATTTAGACAGGTCTTCAACATATTTTAAAAACTGGATATATTAATAAAGATACAAATTAAACAATCTCTAGCATGAATAATCTACAGATGAATTTAGGTGACCAATATATAAAAAATTATTGAATTTTAGCAACTAACCTCCACCTAATTGGCGGACAACCACCGGATTAGATATAAAACTTGGTCAACAAAACTTATAAAAGATGAGTAAATTGCACCATAAATAATAAATTTGTTAAGTTGTGTTACATTAGTCATTAAATTTTTTTTAATCTAGTAAGTCATCAAATTGCTACTATTAATTACTTAAGTCATAATTATTGTTAGTCTAACAGAATTTGATTAAGTGGCACCAATAATTGATGACTGTGAATGTTACAGCTGATATGGAATTGAAAGAGAACCATCCTGGATGTGTTTTTAGAAAAAAAAAATGTGCAAAGAAGCCCCTATATAATATAAAATTAATTATTTTAGAATTCGAGGAAACACCTGGGAAAAAAATCCTATCTAAAACAAAAGAAAATTTTTGTTTACTGATGTTGACGAAAAAGCAAAGAATCCAGCAATCACAAAGGGGCTCGATGGCATATTGGAGAAATCTGGGTTAGTGTTAAACTGTGATAAACACCATGTCGAACAACCATGAAATAAGTGCAATTAGGCTTTGCTCTATCTCGTGCTTAGCAATAACTAGTTCAACTTTTCTAATGAGCCTGCAAATTCGAGTGCAAGTGTAAATTACTTCTACCTTTAGCTTAACAACAACAAGATCAAAAACTGCAAATTCTTGTATCTGTTGTTTTTTTAATTAACAGAGCACTTGACAAGCAAGATGGTTTCATCTCCATCGTGTTTTTTCTCCAACTCAACACTATGCATAGTTCAAAATTTACCAAGAACTTGTTCTTGCATTTTTATATAATGGGTGCTATTTCCACTTTTCTAAATATTTTTTTCCGTTGTGTTTTGGGGGAAAAAAATAATGTAGAAGGAAATCTGCCTCGTAGTTAGTACCATTCTGTTGGTAGCCAGAATGCCCCAAACTATCATGTTCTTCGTTTGGTATGTTGGAATCAAAGTACGACTTAATATTTGTCAATTATGTCACCTCAAATTTACCAAGAACTGTTCGTGGTGCTAGTGTACTGAGATTTTTTATGTAAAGGCTTTGTTGCAATTTTTCTTTTCTTCTGAAAATAGACAAATGGTTTTCCTTCGGTTTCATTTCGGCTATAACATGCAAAGTCACCAACTATTAGTATCATCTAATCAAATTTTGTTAGTTTAATGAAAATTATGATTTTGGTGAGTACTTATAGCAAATTTGATGACCTGGTAGATCAAAAAGAGACTTTAATGATTAAACTGACACAAATTAACAAATTCAGTGACTTATAATGCACTTTACTCTAAAATGATGTTCGATGTAGACATATGCAAAATAAGCCTAGCTCGAAGACTCGACTAGACCCGATTCTAGCTTAGTGGTTTTCTGCAATATAAACTACACTGGACCAATCCAGCCCAACATTAGGTCAAGCCACTGTGTCCAAAAGACTATATATGAGTAGAACCACCTGTCCTAAATGGCCCAAGGTTATTTTTGGTTTGACCTAAACACAATCTTGCCCACATTTTGTTAAAGTCTAGTTGGATGATATAATTGTTAGATGAAATTTGATAACAAAATTTGTCATGTGTTTATGCTATGTGAGTCCTATTCGATCAAAAGCTAAAATACAAAATCTCTGTATATCAGTCTGCGGAAGCAAATAAATATAAATTTGTATTCTATTAGTCAATATGAAAACAACAATATATAATATGCCCCCTTAATCTGTATTGATGGTATACTATCTTTTGTCCTATTTAGTATGTCGACTTAGCCGGAACTCCACACACCAACACAGTCATACCACACGGTCAATCCAGTTGAGTGTTATGACTAATCTTGATGTTAGTATGTCCTCATGGATCAGCTCAAGCTATGAGAAATTTAAGAAAAGTATATAAATCGATGAATAGTCGATCCTGCTACAAAGGATCTATTCGTAAAAAACTCTTAACTTTTTGTTATTTGTTGGAATAAGGTGTTCTTTGTCATTTTAGAAACCTTATGACATGACAGATATATTCAATATAAGGTTGCAATATGAATCGCACAAAACACAGAAAGTCCACTTTGGTCAAACAGATGCAAAGACTTAAATGTAAATCAAACATAATTTTTGGGTCTTTTAACAAAATGAGTGGTTCTATGATTTTTTGGAATACTCTAAAGATCATAAACCTAAACGATGTGCTATTGTGGTTCGAATAGTACATTTGAAGGTTTGCAATTTGTTTACACGGGCAAAAACATAAATGTGACAATAACTTTTATCCCGTGGTTCAAATTAGGCAAATAAATATATTTATTGTGTTCTTCTGGCCGAGACGAATGCAACCATATATAATTTGGCTATATAATTTTACCTGAGCAGAGTTCATATTTTTCAGGACCTAAATAACATGTCAGGTCAGTCTATATTCAATTCAAACACACTTTTTTGTGTACAACTAGATGTAGAATGAAAATATTGAATAAGTGGGTCTAAAATATTTAATAAATTAGTCCAAAATAATAAAATAATAAAAAAAAGATAAAAACTTACTTATCTATTCCTTAATATATTTTTCTCAGGAAATTCAAATCTCTAAATCCTTTCGTCAATATTAGGGATTTGAATCTCTTTTATCCTCTATAAAGAGAAAAGTTCTCCAAAAAGGGTTCCATAATTCTACTCACCGTGCATAAGAGACGGGCTCTCTCTTCTTCTGTTCATCTACGAGACCCGAGTCCATGGAAGCAACTATCAATGGTGAGTTTCTCTTATTGGCATAGCATATATTCTCATGGCATGGAGACAATATGCAAAAGTTCTCATATGAAATATCATGAGAGATGCAACATTCATGATAGCATACAAGCTCTCATCCAACCAAGCAAAGAGAAGTCTGATCTATTGTGCCTAGAGATCGGATTTGGAGAATGCGCAAGCATAATGCGTCGCTCCAGATCCATGATGGAATCAATTTTATCATTCTACCAGGAAGTAGAGGAGCATCAATCCATCATCTTATGCACTATCTTATCCACCATCTTGAAGGACAGCACAACAAATTCAATGGAGCTTGAGGTGGAACCGTGCCCGCATATGGCGGCGCAATCTTAAATTGCCCTTCCTCTTTTCATCTTGTCACCGGTAGTTCATATCAACATAAAGGCTAGTTTGATCCATTGTGCCTAAGGGTTGGATCTGGAGAATGCACGATAACAACACATCACTCCAGATCCATGTTGAAATAGCGGGGGTGTTCTATTAAATTTCAGCCTAATATATCGGCGGTGCATCAATAATAACTTTTGATCCAGAACTTCGATTGACCTCAAATTTTTTTTGTGAATAGTAAACTCATGAAGAGGTGTCTACACCAAGTTTCATCTCGATCAAAGGTCGGGAAGTTCTATAGAGGAGCATTGCAAACAGACCCTCCTACTAAATTCTAGCCTGGCGTGCTAATACTACGAGATCAACAACTTTTGATCCAGCGGCCCGATCAACATCAAACTTTTACAGAGGATAGAAGACTCATACAGGAATATGCCCAACAAATTTAATCTTCATCAGAGGTAAGAAACACAATCAAAAAAATTGTGAAACTTAGCCATCGTGCTGCCAAATTTCAGCCTGGTATATTGGCAAAAGATGGATGATGACTTTTGATCCAAAAGACTGATCGATCTCAAATTTGATGAGAAACAAAAAAACTTCTCTAGAAACATCTCGACAAAGTTTCACCTTGATCAAAGATCGAGACAATATTCAAGAAATTATTCAGATGAGTCACCCAGAAGTCCTCCAATACTGAGTTATTCACGTCCTATTCTGGGAGCGACATTTTGAGCACTAACGAACATCTTGATGTGCATTCATCTATGCTATGTCCATGCCATGACCACATATGGTGGTATCATAATTTCACCAACCTACCAACCATATATCGCGTTCGTCGGGCACTGACGAAGCAAAAGCAACTGTCCTGTCTGTGATTGATAAAATCGGACACCATCATTAATGCTGGGTACTGATGAGGCGAAGGCATCCACCCATTCTGTTTATGACCGACAATACCGAACAACACCATGCTCGGGCACCGACGACGCAAAAGCCGCACTTTATATGATAGCATTATAGATCGATGAGACTACGAAGTTGCATGTTTGCATATGAGCATATGCATTGTATATGCGGAGGACAGATTAGAAGTTTGAAGACGACGACCATCAGCAGCTTAATCAGAGGTATTTTGGAAAATCAAAGTTTGCATATGTAATTAACCAAGAGTTTTATGAAGTCTTGGGAATCAAGAGTTACGCGATCTTCTGTTGTCAAGATGTATTTTCATAGGCGCACCAACAATGAAAACATCTTAAAGGGGACTTGTTGTAATTCAAGATGAATTAATAAAGTGCATTTTTTTCTTTCATATTTATGTGTTTTTTACATTCTTTTATATATACTTATGTATACTAATACGCTTACAACTCAAAAATTTCACTCAAAACAGAATGAGTTTTTTCAATAAAACAATAATATTTAATAATCATTGGTGGAGGGAGGGGCAACCAGTGGAGCTCCGAGCTTCCTAAGCTATAAATACTTCTATGGACACACAAAAAAATTGCTACAAAAGTTAAAGAGGGTTATTATCTTGGGAAAGTTTTGTGAAAAATACTTGTTTTTGTATCTATCATTGAAAAATTTACTCTTCTCTATTTACAATTGAAACATGCATTGGTATTCTATATTGCCATTATCGTTTCATCAACTATTACTCAATAGAGAAAATGATATTTTTACTCATGTAGAGATATATTTATAGACAAAAATATATTTTTTTGATACAAAAGTATTACTTATTTGAAATATAAAACTTTTTTACAGTCTTTCATAAATGTATATTTGCTCCATTTACAGAGATAAAAAGTTTATCTGATAGGGGTAAATATATCATTTATTTTCTTGACTAGTGGTTGACTAAATGACGATAAAAAATACAAAATACTAATGTACATTTCAATGATAAATAAGAAAAAACTGATTTTTTTTTATAATAAACACAGAAATATACATTCTTTCAATGTTATGGGTAAAGTTTTCCCTATTCGTCTTTGGTTAGATAGGTCGCTGCTTAGCTGCTATAAAAATTTCCTAGACTCCGTCTCAGGTTGGAATTACATTGCTCTGAGGCGACAGGAACACGGATCCTCTTTCTTTTTGTTTATTTTTCTAAAATCGAGGTTTATGATCTTATCTGTTTTTGTCGTTTTCCTTAGAAAAATTCTGTTATAATTGTTGGGAAAATGGATAGGAATCATGGCCCACATCACATACAGTCCCTATCAAAAGTTGGCATGACACGCGGGAGCCCCACCGAAAGAAGAAAGGCATCGAGGCTGTTTGTCTGACGGTGGGTGGGTCCAGGCCACGTTAGATTCTATCTCACTTTTCAGAAAAGGAAAGGACGGCGGCCCAAATCGTTTCTATTCTTGTTTTGTTTTGTTGTCCTCTACATGGGCTTGGGCCCTCGGCTGTGGGCGCCTAGTTATGGCCTACCCAAGCAGTATGTTCTTATTTTTCCTTTTTTTTTTTCTGGAGAAATTTTCACGGTAAGTCGCTCCATTTTCATGGTTTCATTAGTCAGATGATTTGAATTAAGTCCCTCTTTTTCTCAATTTCAGATGTCATCCAGGAAGATTTGAATCAAGTCCCTTTAATCTAGACCTGAGTAAGATTTGGCCTACTCAAACTTCGCTGGGCTAGGATGGTCAGGCCTGGTCTTTGATTTCTGGGCCCCATTAGGGTCAGTGCTGGGCCGGGCCATGCAGCTTGTCCTTGATTTCTGGGGGGGAGATGCAGATATTGCAGCCTCACACACACCGCAAGAGATGTGGATGCCTGATGTCTGTACAAATATTTACACATAAAGCACACGGCACGAATTGGGTCGAAGTCAGGCTGTGGTCCGGGTCCGTGGTTCGGCTTCCTTCTACTTGGCCTGACCCGGCCTGGCCAACTATCTAGGTCCTGCACGAGTTTTTTATACTTGTCCTGAAACGGGTCGGGCTTTTTCAAGCCCAGAGCCGAAAATGCACAGATATATCATATGTGACGGTAAAAACTTGAGATAATCCTTTCCACCCTTGAGTTGATGCTTTGTAGTCAAGAAAAGAAAAATAACCACATCCCCTGTCACTCAGATAAACGGCATAGCTGTTTGATGAAATTCTGAATTCGTCAATTTTTTATTTCAAATTGGATTGTTAATTTTTGATCAAATAATCTTAAAATGAGACAACAGAGTTATAATGGATACAATTTTTACTGTACCACAATTTTCGCAGAACTTTCATAACACTCAATGAGAGGGGGACCTCTGATCTCCATTTTTTTACCCCAAACCCATCGGAAAGAGGTCGACATGCCATCGCTGGAGTGCCAGAGGAAACCAAGCTACGATTTGGAGGAAAGAAGCTGGAAAGAAAGCAGCAAAAAGAAGAAACAAAAGAAAACAACTGGCGAAAGAAAGAAAGAGTGAGGAAAAGAGAGCAAAGACAGCAACACGATATAAACGTCACGGTGCACAAGTTGCGTGCTTGCCCTAATGGACAATTGGCTTCGAGTTTGACCCGAGGACTCTTCTTCTTCTTGACGCCCAGGGGATCAAAGTTGGAATAGGAGTCTTTTGGCCATGCATTGATGCATAGGCTTTAAGTGATTTTGACATGATATATTTTTTTATGTAAGATTGTGCGTCGAGTTCTCAGCGTTTTGTGTCGGCATGTACGGCCTATGTTGTCTTCTTAAAAAAGAAATGTCTTTTTTTTTTCTTAGTCTTATCTGCTCAGTAATTCACTCAAAATTTTAATTAATCTACTTATATTTTACTATTCTCTCATGTTTAGACTTCACTGAGTCTACAACCTGGACTCAATTTGAATTAAAACTTAATTCACTTATACTTCAATATTCTCATGTCTAGATTTCATTAAAACTATAATCTAAACTCAAATTTGGATCATAATCTAATCCACTCGTGAGACTTTATTGGTCTCACTACTGAATCCTTCATTTTTTTTTATCATGTTTCGAACTCAATATTTCTAGATTCTGATTCCATATTAAGTTTTATGTGCTAACTAATTTACCCAAAAAGTTAAGCTGACGAGAAAATACATATTAGTTTTTGTAGTAACTATATTTTCAAGGTGTAGCAACTGTAAGTTTGTGTCAAACAATATCTCTTGAAAATAATCAAATGGTTTTGTAGTAATCTTGTTTTGATGATGTAACAATTATATATTGTTTATGTGTATTAATTTTTTTTAACAAAATTTACTTTCGTGATGGAGATTCCTACTACACTACATAACAAAATGGTAGTAATAGTAATAACAACTGTAGCAACATCATAAAAAACTACAACAATTGTACAATAATGATATAAATCATTTACAAACAAATTATAACAAATCAATAAAAAATGTTGCAATTAGCATGAAATATGTCGCAAGTATATATTCAAAATGTAGCAACTAATTCAGAGACGAAAAACACAATAGGAGATGGGTTGGTGCCAGACTGGAGACAGATTTAGAATGTGGACTGACATTAGTTAGTTACGCTATTTAATTTGATAGAGTTTTTAATATTATTTTAGGTGGTGGGTGATTATAGATAGATTTGGAATAGGATTATGCTCATCTAACGGTGGATTGGGTGGGATAAACTAGTAATTTTATAATTAGATTTAGAATATATATATGAAACATGGATGTAGTATCGTAATAATAGTAATAATAATCTATACAATGTATGACTTGTGGGATAATTTTGGCGGAGTATTCAACAGATACCAAACGAGTTAGGCTACGACATGACTTGATATGACTATGATATAGAAATCTGAATAGGTAAGACACTGGAACAGCGAAGTGTAAGGTGTTGTGCTGCCAAAAAAAAAAAAAAAAGCATTGAGAATCTGATGGGCTACCTACAAGTTGGATAAGAAAAACAAAATCCAAAGTCCTCTCCAACCCCCCAAAAGATTGGCTTGTCTTATTCAATAATTCTAGCCTTTGGTCTGTTCTGTGGCTCCTGACCTCTCTTAATCTGATCATGCCGTACCTTTGTCAGAGGACAGTAATGAAATAGTTTCGAGATGCATGTAATCTTTTGTTCTAGATTATATTTGGTCGTCGGTATGTATCTATTGGGAGAAACATCTTGATTGAGTATAAAACCGAGTTTGATTTGTCTAATAAGATGATCACAAGAGTTATTAAGGTATAGTTGGGATTATTAAAGTGGATGATGAGAAATTTAGATGGATTAAAAATTATTATAGTACTTACATTACCCATTTGGCCAACTAAATGTTATTTTCAACCAACTTTTTATTCATATGTTACAATCAATCAAGCATTCCTTCGATCTATCTTTGGTGAGTTTAATACATTGATCAATTCACTCAAAAACTTTTATTTCTGGTGAGTTTTATATAATTTACTTAAAAATTTAAACTATTAAAAAAAAAAAAAAAGACAACAAACCAATTTATAATCAACAGTCTCCACGAAATGATCTCGTGCCATCGAGCGAACCTAAAACTCATCTAGAGCCGAACACGAGCAAAGTGTGCATTCGATTAATTTATATATTAGTCATCAAATTTAGGATAAATATATAACAACTACCAAGTATTTTTGAGCTGAGAGAGCAGCATGCTCTTGCTGATTACTCCAAAACATCGCAAATTACTTTAAAAAAAACATATTAAAAAACAAAAATTTATTAATCATTGGGATGTACAGGAACAGGTACAGCAAGTCAAACGAACTGCTTGCTCACCCACGGAGCATGGTCATTCATTAATTACAATAACCTACCCAAACACACATCAAATATGAAATACCCACATCACAATTAATCCAAACAAAAACAAAAGAAAAGATCCAAGTTCTAAGCCTCTAATTAACCAGGGCTGCATCTAATTAAGCTAATTAAGTGTTAGTACGAGCACATCGCCCTCTGCATGGACCGGTCGCGAAGCATGCCGCGGTACAGCGCCTCCCGGTTCGCCGGCATCCTCTGCGCCGCCGCCGCCGCGCGGCCGGCGGCCTCATTGTCGACGACGTCCGCCGCGAACCGCACCCGCTTCGCGCCCTTCCCCCGCGACTTCCCCCTGCTTCCCCGCCACGAGAGGCAAGAGCGCAGAGGAGTGCACGGTGACGGGTCCGCCTCGTAGAGGCAGAGCTTGCCGCGGCAGAGGGAGAGGAGCACAAGCGTGCCGGAGAACGCCATGGCCGTCGCGGCGGCGACGGCCAGCGCGCCGTGGGAGCCGCCCATCGCAGACGAGGAGGAGGAGGACATGGCTTGGTGGTGCGGTGGGTTCTTGACT
The DNA here is from genome assembly GCA_019359835.1 of Pharus latifolius. Classification (NCBI taxonomy): domain Eukaryota; kingdom Viridiplantae; phylum Streptophyta; class Magnoliopsida; order Poales; family Poaceae; genus Pharus; species Pharus latifolius. Next base: position 7,644,786 of record CM033320.1, read on the forward strand.
TGAGGCGGAGGTGTAAGAAGAGGAGAAGACGAGGTTTTGTAATGGGAGCTGGGCTTATTTAATTTGGTTTCTCAGGAGTTGGGAGGTGGTTGGGTGGGGGAGGCCGCGGCGCAGCTTCTTATAGGTCAAACTAAGTTCCCTGCTCTGGACTCTGGAGTCCGCTTCTCCATCCTATACTCTGTTTTTAAATGTGTCATTTACTTCTCATACTGTCATTACTCACACAACCATTTTTTAATAACACAAACAAAAAATAAACCCATTGAATTCATGTGTAATTACACATACACTCAAGACACACAAATCTCAACCATCCAATTTAATAAAGTTAGTGTAGAAAGACTTGCTCAGAATTCATAAATTGACACTTATTTATAGAAAAAATATTTTAAAAAATAACACATATTTGAGAATAGAAACAGTAGAATAGTAGAAAACAAATTTTTTCTTTCTATAAATCATTAGATCAGAAATTAGCAATCCGGATTAAAGTGAGAGTGCAATTTACAATTTCTTGAGAAATGATTAATTATCTCAATTTTTTCTATATCAATATAAACTATCTGAATTATAATTGGATATTTAAAATTTTAAGAAAAGACACACTCTGACAATTTCTTAACATGTCTAATCATTTATAGTTATGTATATCTGACTTTCTGACATACTCAAAATTAAATGTCCAGTGACGTACTTATTCACTCTTAAGTACTTGGAAATCAAGACAATAATAATCTCATACATACTTCACTAGATAAAAACTCTTAATATTTTATATGACTTGAAGAACTAGATATATTATTCAAGACACCGACCAAATCAGAATCTTTTGTATCTTATGGCCGCTTGCTATTTTTTTTTAGAAATTTATGTTTTTGGAAAAGAAAATACTTCTCTTTTTTTTGAGAGGTTGATTGGGTCGTTATGCGGTCTACTTTTACTGGCAAAAGATTTTTCGTTTCCTACTTAATATTCCCCGCAGGTGCAACTTCAATCATTATATTTTGCTATAATATGTTTCTAAAATTATAATATTAAGAGATTTTCAAGATAAATATGATCATATAATTTTTTGATTTTCACTAACATATATGCATATATTTTTTCTTATTTTACATATATCTATTTTTACTGTTAAATCAAACCGCTCTCCTTAAATATAAGATTTTACCTACACTCATTATCTTCTTTGGAGGCTGCGGGGTGAGGTGGTGGGAGGTGATGGTCATGGAGAGAGAAGGAAGCGACGGCAGAGGAGAGAGGGAGACAGTGCAGCGAGACGTCGGTGGCAACGCTAGCCGTGGGTGGCGATGGTTGAAGGGATACAAGGAGAGGAGGAGATGGGGGAGGAAGGGGATCGGCGACAGACAGTGCGAGAGAGAGAGGAAGAGGAAGAAGATGAGGAGATATGTGAGGTGGAGATTGATTTTAGGTTTTAATTTTGTAGTGTAGATAGTGTAATTTTTTTTAAAAAAATTGTTACCTACACTCTAGACAATTCCTAATATTTTATAGCCAATATAAATATTTATAAATAGGATATGGCTAAGATACTCATAACTCTTATATAAAAAAAATTTAGGTGTGCTAAGATACTCACAACTCTTAAAAAAATTTGAGTGTGATTAAGATACTAACAAATCTTATGAACAAAAAAGTGAAAATACAGTAAAAATATTTGTACCGTTATAAATATATTAGCAATCACAATTAGACAAGTTTAATTGGCCAATTTGCAGCAAAATAAGATATTGGTATGGCCAAGAAAAAACGTGTTTTTTTTCTTCTTTGATTCTACCTTTTGATATCAATCAATAGATCTTAATTTATTAGTTATCAGCAATAGATTTTACAAGTGTCACATTTTTTAGATTGCCTCATTTTTATTTTAGTTTGTCACATTTTCTTATTTTAGGATATTTTTAGATTTGTTGTATTTTTTTTATTTTAAGTTGTGTTTTTTATATTGTAGTATTTTCTTATTTTAGACTATTGTAATTTTTTTATCATATTTTCTATTTTAGATCATCATATTATTTTAGATTTCGTATTTTTGTTATAAATTTTTTTTTTGTGTATAAAAGATGGAATAGTTTGGTCATGTCTATAAGATGTGCCTTCTGCAGTGCTTAGCTTGTTAGAAAAATTGGAGAAAGCTTCGGTTTCCTTGCACATGAGAGGTTCATTCTACGTATTAGGACGGCTTATGTTTCTATCAGTTTTAGGTGAAGCATAGAAATTTGATACAAAATTTTAGAAGAAAGAAAATATCTATTCTTATTAGATGTAAGGGTTTTTTTTTTTCAAAATTCATGTGAAATTCTTGTGTTTCATACATGTTCTTAAGTTGAAGTTAAAATTCTTCCAAACATAAAATTCAGTAGTCGAAAGTATCACTAATTTACGTTCTGATTAGTATGGAGAAAAAAAAACTACAGTAGTATTATTTTTGCTGGATACAGAGTAAATTAAACCGTGATGGTTGAGAGGGATGAATCTGGACAATACTGTATGTAGCTGGATTATTCTGGGCCTAGACTCTCTTGTGTTAATTTCTAATGATTAATAATAGCCACAGATTAATCGGACGGTGGTTGTTTGATCTGGCACGGCAACAAACGTGATTTCCCGACGTCGACACATGGAAATTACTCGCCGAGGTGCAATCACATGCCGCGCATGTATGGATTTCGATTTTTTTGCAGCTGATTTTATTTTTATTTTTGAATCTATGTAGAAATTATTTGTATTTTCGTAGGATTTTTTTTAAGGTTACAAGCTCATCGGTCAAAGTTGACTATGGCTCCTAGCACTTTAGCAGCTACTCTCCCCAGTAAAAAAAAAAAAATCAAATTTTTAATTATTCTCAAGGATGTAATTTTGATAATTAATTTTTAATATTATATGTAATAAAAATTTATAAATTTATAATATTATGAAAGTATTTTTTATGACAAATATGTTCATATAAACTTAAATATATTAGTATTCAAAGTGAGAAAAGATGCGCGTATAAAATGGCAACTTTTTTTAAGAGAGGGAGTAAAATCTAAACTGTAAGATCTGGTTTGGAGTATAGGAATTTTTGAGAAATTTTAAAAGGAAAAAATACATTCTAAATAGATATGAAATTGACATGTCTGGATATGAGTAGGAATTGTGAGGTGTCACTCATGCAGAGTATACCCAGTTCCACCTGTTTTTTCTCTTTCCAGAAAAAGCAGCTCCAACTGTTCTTCCCTTTCAACGCCACCTGCTTTTTTTATTTCCTCAAAGCGTACGGTCAAAACGACAAAAATTCTCAGTTCTACGAGATGCGAGTACTTGAATAGTATACTGAGTCGGTACACGCAACAACGCGACTCTACAATACTGTATGTATGCCTTCCGATGTATCGTCTTTTTATTTTTGTTGCTATCTGCTTATAGATGCCACGTTTTGGATCTATCCTCTCTACGTTTATGATATCTTTGTCGTTACTTTGCACAGGTTTACGTGGACACTACATAAGACATGGAGGAACTCGTATTGCAAATCTCTAAAAATTTTATTGTCAAATTCGAACATATGTAGAAAAAAACAAAGAAAAAAAAGATATATGACCATATAGTCGTGTTTATTCATAAACTTTTATGGCATTTCATAATATGATTCGTTTATGCCTTCTATTTCTTTTTCAGATGAGAATTTGAAAATATATGAACTCGTTATATATAATGCATATTACGTGTAGTATCAAATCTGCATATATTTTTTTGTTCAAATATCATCCATTATATAAAATCAGTCTCCAACTACTAAATGTTCTCTCTATTGTCAAAAAGAATGTCGCTTTTGTATGTGTGTTGATCAAAATTTTATAACTTTGACTATTTAAATATTTATTTGAATTAGTTATAAGAAAATTCTATGAGTATATTGATTGTAAGAAATACTTTCAAAGTATTATAATTTTATAAATTTTTATAAACATATGATAATAAAAATTAATGATCAAAATAAGATACTGATTTTAGACTGGAGGAACTAATTAATTATGATTTCAATCTACCGAACTTATTGTACGTCATTACCTAATTAATTAATTAACAATTCTCATGCGATACGATATTCCAAGTCAATTATGGAAAAGAATTGCGCCCGAGCGCGTACATAGGAAACAATATCCAGTTCTTTACCTGCCAAAACCATCGAGTTGCAATTTGACTCTTTTAGCTCATATAAATATAGTAGTAATTAAGAGCCGACCACGAATCATCAGGCTATAAGCTAATGCAAGAAGATGTCATTGCGTGGCCAAACTGACCTGCGTCACCAGCAACAAGGCGGAGTACTATACTCTCTCTTGTAAATTTTTTTTTTATAAAATTATAATATTATGAAAGTAATATTTATACTCGTACAATTTTTTTATATTCAATCTAAATATTTCTAAACATATTAATGGTCAAAGTTAAAATGGTTTGATTTTTTACAATCACAAAAGACATTCTTTTTGAACCGGAAAGAATAACCGAGGAATAAATCAGCTTTAGACCCTGAAGAGTAAAAGAAACCTTTGACACTAGACCTTGCTAATAATATAAACCGTTCTCTAATATCAATGTATTAGTTCAGACCCATAATCTAGACTACTAGTTATGTTTTATATATACGAGAAAAATATAATACATGTATAAAGAGAAAAATATAATACATGTATAAATAGAAAAATCTGTGATCCTAAACACCGTATGAAATCTTAGAATGATACTAAAATCGGATCCTTACAAACACTGCAAGACTTGGTCCCATTTCCTTCCTTCCAATGTCTATCCGTATAAAGAGAGAAAGTGATAGCTGAAGGTTCGACATAACTGCCTAGTTTGTCGAAACCATCAGATAGTTTGAGTGCACGAAACCTCATCAATTAATAAATGCAACAATTTGCTTGGTCCACCCGGTAAAAAAAAGAGGTAAGAGACCGTGCGTGGCGGACAACATGGCGACCACCTGAAGTAAGCAAATGGGAACAACCATTACCTTCTTATACCTCACACTGTGCCTCATAATCCTTGTCGTGTAGCTTTCTTCTATACTATGACAGTGTGATAAGATTGTTTGATTTACAATTCTTGAAAAAATAAAATAAAATAAAAATTCCTCCTTTGGAATTTATCTATATCCTGATTTTGATATTTGATTGGCTATTCCATAAATTCTAAGTGCTGAAACAAATCAATGTTATATGTACCTAATTGACAAGTCTATGACGTGTGTACAAATTAAGTATATCCATGAGGAACAATGTTCGGAGAGGCTTCGCTGTTTGGGACACTTGTCACCAGTGCAACGAGTTGGAAGTTGTGAGGGTGCCATTTGGGTCTCATCTTTGTTGAGCTCTAGAGTTCTTGCAAGTGTCCATGGCAAGAATGCAAAAGTCGGCAGGGGCTGGCCACCTGTCCCGCATCGTCACTGTCAACATGAGCAATTTTTTCTCAAAGTGCTACTGTCTCTGTTTACCAAATTCAAAAACATCAGTAAATATCCAAATAAAATAATGTTTGGTATAACTTAAATCTTGGCATTCATCTAGATAGCTTAATGGCAAAACAGTTAAAACCACTTTGTTGATGGGGCACTAAGCAATTTTTTTTCTCAACCAATCATAAAGAATGTAAAGTTTACATTATTCGGCCGTGAGTCATGACCTCAAAAGAGCTGATCAAATTCACTCTCGAATACAGTTGGTTTGTCCTCGAGTGGTTCTCGGTCAGTTTCACATTCTTCTAATGAATTAAAACTATGGTGGCGAGTACAAAGTATTCAGCAGACCAATTATAGTAAGATACATTTATATTTAGATAATAGATAAACATCATCGAAGATTCATAAAAGTATTTATAATAAACTAATGCATGAATTATCACCGTGGTGTAGTGGTTGCAGTAATTTAATCTGCTATTAACATTGATAGAAGTATACATCGTAATTAAATTTTCAAAGATGGATCTAATATTTCAGGTTAAAATGTCATTCGTAAAATTACTTCTGCCCAACTACATGATAAATTCATTAACCATGACATACCCTGATCAGAAGGTATGAAGTATTTAAATACATTCTTTACACTCTACAGATATGTATTTCTTTTCTCACAATTTATTTCGACTGCCACTATCAGCGCATATACATACAACAATACTGCATGTGACTGAGTCGAAGATTACATGCTTTTCTCATTGTCTTATAATAATTTTAGTTCTGCGCAACCAAGATTTTATCATACATCAAACAAAACATGTAGCCGTTGTAGCGAGCTATGCCCCTATCCAGGTCCCTTTTAAGTGCTGGTCTACGGTAGAGTCACTTCCCTTTGTCCAGCAATGAATTAATGGAAAGATCATATTCCATAATCACATTATTTCTACCCCTCACTATTCATACAGGACTAAATTAATATTCAACAAAGTTATTAAGTCATGTCTGTCTCATACCAGACTTGTGACTAGTACAGTAACATGCCACTCGAAGTAAGGCACAATGATTTAGGCCTTAGGTGTTTGGGTAAAGAACTGATTACATTACTCGTGTGTCTCATGCACCATCATCACTCCAATCTACTTCACCCAAACATTTTTCCTTTATAATTTAATGTTAACATGGCACACAATTCATTTTTGAATAAAATAATAATTTAATTACCATATAGTTGAACTGCATAATGGAATTGTTAAAACTCCTTATTAATTCCATGGTTTCATAGTGTTCAAAATCATTTTTATTTGTGGCGTGATTCTTATTCTGTCATTGTAATATAATAAATTAAATCTAGATGATAAGGTTTCGGCTATTTGCTCTTCAGCAGGGATGTCTCGGGCCCTAATTATAATCATAAATAAAATACATTATTAATTAAAATAGGATTATAATACTCAACACATAAAATAAGATGCATGTCGAAGATCTAATATGTTTATACTTAGGTTGACATAACGAGTGGATTAGATAAATTAAACCATGGTAAGTTTGAATGAAAATTGAAAACAGAACGAAAACGAAAATGGGGTAAAATAGTATTTTAGTACCTAAATGGCAAAAATGTAAATATCCCTAGTTTGGGTTTGAATTTAAACTTGTTACAAAAGGAAAATTTGTGTTAAATAGAGTAGGGAACACACTAATCAGTCTAATTTGAATTTGGGGGTCAATTAGGGAATCTAGTCATTTTTTGCCTTTAAATTCAAAAAAGGACTGATTTGAGATAAAATTGGACTAAATTGCGAAAAGTGATTGAATGAGCTAAATTATTTAAGAAACTTTAGAATTGGTATGCAAGTCTTAAAAGAGTTAGGGTTCTGAAAGAATCTAGGGAAAAATCGCTTAGGAACTAGGCTAACAACATTTTTCGAAAACAATACTTTGAGTAAAATAGGAATAGTATTTTCGAAAACAGCAAAAGGGATAATTAACAAGTCTTAGAGGTCGAATTGGATCTAGATAAAATAGATAAATAATTCTAAACATTCAAGTTAATTAGAATTCCTAGCTTCCTAGAGTGATTTAGCACTTTTAAGGTTTATAATTTAAATTGTAATATATTAAATTCAAATAGGGTTTCGACATTTTCACCATTTTTGGATTAACAGCTGATTTACATGAAATAAAAACTATATGGTTAGTTTCCAATTAGTGTAATAAACAAAATGACACCAACAGAATTGAATTTGGAGGCTCATAAGTGCTCAGTTGACTCAACTAGTGTTAGCAGCTGGCATTGACCATACAAAGGAGTGTCTTTGGCTAGCATTCAGAGCATGTCGTGGCATTGGGTGGCGACGCCTTCACCAGCGGCAATCTAGCTGGCGATTGGAGTTGGGCCTGGGGCCATGGCACCAGGGGGCCCACCAACCTCGACGGTGACGACCTTGACAGCTCCTGTTGGCTGGCGGTCAGATTTCAGCAGCAGCACCAGTGACTTAGTACGGTCAATGACGAAGACGATGACAACAAAGAAAAACAAGCTAAAAACTCATCGCGGAGCTTCTGTGCCATCCATGGAACACAACTATGGCGGCAATTTTGACGGTGACTTCACTGAGGCTTTTCTCCACGGGACGGCCACGGGAACAGGACTGTTTTTGGAATCTCACTGGTGCCGTTGAAGGAGAAGCAATGGATTTGCCATTGGGAACTTCGGCGATGTCGAGGATAACCTCAATTGGATGTACACGTCGGGGATTGGGCCGAAGTGATCAAATTTCCGATCCGATGCTCCGCCATCACCGAAGTCAAAATCCCTAAATTCCCCGGCATGTGGACATCGGACCTCATTGGATTTGGTGGGGATATAGCTATGGTGGTAATAAACACGATGGCACAACCCATTTGGCTGACAGTTAACTAAATCAACAAAGTGAAGTTCGATTCACTTGCGGCCATAGCTCATGCTTCCAGAGTTCATCGTCGGTGCGATCCTCACCGCGGTAGCTTGCCGACGGTAGTGCAAGGGAGTGCTAAGGGTCTCTGGCACCTAGCCCCGGGGTCCAATGCCACAATTGCTAAGAATTTAATGAAGAACATCCAATTTGACAAAAATTCGGCATGCTACAGTAGAGAGTAAACAAGTAAAACAAGAAAAATTAAAACACGGCCGTGGTGCTCGCCGTCGTTCTAGCCAAAGAACTCCCCGGAGGAGACTGAGGTTGGATTTACAGCTACTAAGGAACACAAAGATCAAACAATGTACAAGTTTGGGTCAGGAAATCCAAACTTGGAGCTGCTGTTGCTGTTGTTATCGAAGAACACAGGAGAAAGAGAGAGAGAAGTATCTGTTGCTGTACCGCGTGTATGTGTGTATTGTGTCTGTATAATCCATTGTATATGCATGTATTGCAGTAGGTTTCTTGAGGCTTCCAGTGTTAACACTACGTGGAGAAACTTCCCTTCCTCGTTTTACTGCGGTTCAAAACTTTTTGTTGCAATCTCTTCCTCCAGAAATTAAATAATATATTATACTATATATATGTATAGCTTTGTCCGGAAGACTCCTTAACTGGGTTTAAACATGTGTGTGTGCACGCGCGCACGCTTAGACTTGTTGTAAATTACAAAAATACCTAGTATATTTAAAACTAGTAGAAAAATTTTTAACAGGAGATTGGGATGTGACACACATAGAAAGTATGTCATGTACTGTATTTTATGAGGAATTTATTCCGGCTCTAGTTCCTGATTTTTAAGAAAAAACTAAATTGTCTGGTCAAATACCTCAACTTTAGTTTTGAACTTTTCTAGTGCTCAATAGAATTGAGCCAATTTCTATAGAAATTATAGAGTTCACTTTTCGTGGCCTCTCTGGTTCTAGAAGTCTAAATGTTATATTTTTCATATACTCATAATAATTTATATGGTTTATCATTAGTTGTAACAATCAATATTATATTCTATTATAAGGTTAAAAATGTCAAATAAAATTTTAAAGTAGAGAAATTAGAGTTGTAGATCAAACACTCTTCCGATTTTAATTTGTAGACTCCAAAGAATTAGAATTTTTTAACTTTAACTTCTATAATATAGAAATTAGAGTTGAAATCCAGTCAAACACCCTATTACTTTATGAACCTACCAATAACAACTAAACATATCGTCCAGATTGTATAATTTCGAAACACAAATTTAAGACATATGGCAACTCGTGATTGAGTTAATCCAAAACTTTTACAAATGTGGTGTGGTGGCAGTGAAGGAAATTAGTGAAGGATAGAGTGCCAACCGCCAAAGAAGCATGCATCAGTTGTCATCAATCCACACCACACCAACTTCAAAGAGAGAGAGTTGCCCTCTTACTCTCTTTGGCTCCTCCTTTGATGTGCCACTTTCAGGCCCTTTATCTTTCCGCTTTGAACTTCTAGAACAAGCAAAACGCTACAAAAAGATCGAGGTTGGACTCTTACCTTCCTGCCTGTCTCCAGCTCTCACCATTCGTGACTTCCAGCTCAGATCTTTTGAAGAAGCTTCTCCTGAGACACATAGACCACTGTCTGTCTAAAGTGACGACCACAACCTGGATTTCGGTTTCCAATGGTAACCGATCCTTTACCGGTTACCACTAATAACAAGAGAGCTCGGCCTAGATTCAGAAAAAAAAACTATACGGTGTTAGATTAGTCTTGTGCTATTTGTAAAGAATATGATAAATATAGATCATCCATGGTGGAGGAAACACAAAAACTTGCAAAAAAAAAAAATAATAATAAAGTCAACTGATAACTAGGTCTATGTAAACCTCAAACTAGGCCAACCATAAAAAAAAAATCCAGGTCCATTGAGGATGAGTAGGTTTTGTACAAATCTAGTCCTAAGTTTTAAGAGCAACTGAGCCGTGTTGAGTTGATACATTTTGTATCATAAAATACAATTAGACAAAAATCAAGTCAAACTCTACAGTCAGATGTAGCCCTTAACCATCAAATCTCAAATTTAAAAACCGATCAAGCCCTATGAACATCAGGCTTAGGGCTAAAATCAGGCCAGACCTAGACCAAATATAATTTGCTCATGTCTACAATAACCACAAGAGAATCAACCAGCTACCGGCCCCGAGCAGGAATTTCCCCGAAAATGGTTAACCTTTCCACAAGACCACAGCAACATTCAACACAAGTAGTCTTCCACGTAAATAATAGCACGGCGTTCACAACAAGAAAATACTGATAGAAACAACATTCTACCCTTTCACATATACTGATATACATCTACAAAAATACACGCAGCCTACAAAGCAAATAAAAAAATAAAAAATTTAAACACCCATGTAAAAAACGTCCAATAATTACACAGATAGGACTGATGTGAGTAAAAGTAATTACTAGGAAATAACAGCCATCCTTCCCTGAAACATGCATACACACAATATCACTCTTCCCCACCAGGCTACTACCAGGCTACCACAGGTTTATGCAATGACCAATTGTGTATGCTGAATTTGCTTATGAAACATAGACGCGCCACGATCCATGAGAACATTAGATAAACACATAAATACATAAACAGCGAGCATCCTTCTTTCAAATCTTTGTATTGATGCAAGGGTATCATCAGAAGGTGCCCAGATAAGTTATGCAGATAGATCATACTTACTACAGGTATATGTATATCTTAAGGCAAGTATTAATGCAAAATACATGTAGGTATAACCGGCACCCTTTCTGCAGGGCAATTGCCGGGTCAGTAAAGATCACAGCTCTTGTCAAGCACAGGAGCACAGGGAATTGGAGATTAGGCTTAACTGCTGACAGGAGCACAGGAAATTGGAGATTAGGCTTAACTTCCCTGTGTAATGATGGCAATTGCACTAACAAAATCGCCCCTTGGCTAGGAGCAGAACAAGCAAGTCTTCAGCAAATCGCACTCAACAGTCAACTCGGTGTGAGAGATGCCATTCAAAGCAAGCAAGTAGTGAGCTAGGGAAGAGAATTAGTGCAATGGATATGATTAATAATTTAAATAACAAGAGGTGGAAAGCACAGATAATGTCACCTTCCACTTTCCAGTGGTGTATGATCATTGAAGATATAAACATTTTTTATAGGCATATACAACAAGCAGAATCATGTTAGAAAGAATTTTACGTCAGAAACAATGTCTGCAATATTTTCTCCTTCCAGTTTGGGGCTCATGCCACAAAAAAAAAAAAAAAAAAAAAAGGAACAGAGAATGTTCCCATTGAAAGAATGAAATTACCACATGACAGTCAAATTTGATGGACCGTTATGCACCAATATTAGACCATCTAGCTGTTAGAAGCATTCTTAATTCTAAGCTTGCTAGAAAAGTTGTTAGCAATACTAAGCTTGTAAGTGCCCCATGCTGATAAGTGATAACCAGCTTTGATTACAAACCATGCTGCAGTTTACAAAACAACCTAGGCATTTTACAGGGAGAAACTTGTGCTAAGCATAAGGTTGACACGAAGTTGTGTAAGCAACGTGGACTAGAATATGCAAGAAAAAAAAAAGGCATATCAGTGAAATGGTGGTAATACAGCATAGCAAATAGTGAAAAGTACCTGTATATGTATTCCAGCATGGGGCCTTGATGTTCTCATGAGTATCAGCTTTTTTTTTTTTTTTAATAATTCTTCCAATGAGAATTGGGAGAAAAGTTGCTATCATGACTTTACTCTATCCTGAAGGCAAAATGCCATCTCTCACTTTAGGGGGGAAAATAATCACCTACTCAACCAGTAATGTTATGCCTCGTCATTCTCTCTACAATCAGCCATTGTCAACAATGATGACTGATACACAAAACTACACAAGAATTTAATCAAGAGTGAGACTTTTCTTCATTGTCTCATAAACTAGATAGGTAATACTTGCAGCTGGCACCACTTTGAGGAGATTTGGTACAAGTCCTTTGTAGAATCCGGAAATCCCCTCATGCTGTAGTGTTCTCCAAAACACTTCAGACATTCCCTTATATGCAGTCTCTGAATTCGCTCGTTGAGCTTGTAGTCTACAAGAACATAGAAATACAGTCAAATAAGAGGAGGGAGAAATCCTGGATGTACTACTAAACATTTCTATCAAATGTTACTGCTCACCTCGTTCTGATGACTTGCAAGGGGTAAACACATGTTGCTCCTAGAGCTCCTGAGACAGTCCCACAACCCAATTGTACTAGAGGGCCAGGATCTACAAAATCAAAATCACATTTGAGTGGTACCAATTGAAAAGTAGCAGGATATGAAGTGCAAACACATTCTGGTCAGGATTTTACCACTTTCCTTGAGGATATATGTCTTGGACATATCTTTCAGTGTCTCATAAAGAGTGAGATCAATTCCAGCATAAGGGACCATGCCAAGCAAAGATGGAACGAGGCCTCTGTAGAATGCTCGAGGGCCTTCCTGCATCCATATGTCCCTCGATAGTGCACCAAGGCTAGGAATTCTACCACCCTCGCAAGCATAAGTCTGTAGCCGGGTCTTTACTAAATCTATGGGATAAATTGCTGTTTGTGCCACTGCACCAGCCAAACCACCAGCCATGAGACGTCCAGAAGTACCAATGTCACTCTTATTTTCTACTTTACTTTTCATAATATATTCTTTTAGCATTTCATAGGCAAAAAATCTTATTGCACTCTCTGGAGCAACTTTTATCACATTCAACCCATTCCCTCTGAAAAATCCCAAGAGACTGCCCTCTCTCCATATATCTTTAATTGCATGTACAGCTGTAGTACGACTTGTTTGTACTTGCATGACCACTTTGAGGCGATCAAGTGGTGCAGTTGCTGTACGAGATGCTGCACCGGCTACCCCTCCTGCAATCAGATATCTGCTTGCACTTACATGTTTACTTATGTGCTCTGGTATAGCAGCCTGTTCACCTATATCTACTAGGCAGATTCTTTCCCAGTGATGATAAATGTTCTCAATGGTTGCCTCATGAGGGTAAAGCAAAAGAAAGTCCCTCCATTCTTCAAAAGTAATAATTCCATTGTTGTCCTTATCCACATGCTCAACAAATCGTGCAAGCTCCTCCTCATCAATTTCTATACCTGCAAAGACCGATCATGTGTAAGACTTATTAAATAGACTAACATTTTCAAACTGCTTTCTTAGGGCATAATTATTTAAAACTTCAGGCGAAGTACTGTCAAGAAACCAACTGTGCATGGTACCATTCGAAAACAAAACAATGTTCAGACAGGAGGAACTAAAAACTACTTTTATAATGGCAAGAGTTAGACCAACATATGTTTCCTAAAAGCTTGACATCCCTACAAACAACTTGTTCTTTGATTTAGTGATAGTGGAGGAGATACAACAGAACTCATCTGAATGCTAGAATGGAGTTAGGGGGTCTGCACTAAAAACTAAGCTGTAGGGTTTAAATTGATTGGTTACTAGGTTGAAACTTGAAACCAGTTTAAATAAAGCACTTCAGTATATACACTTGCCCACAGCAAAGGTGTGATCCAGAACATACTGCCTGTAAGAACACTGTTTGGATGTCTTTTCCTGTCCTTCCACAATTGTTCATCCTCTGAAATAATTTCTGTGAGGCATCGGCCAAACCATTTTGTAAACAAATTACTCAAATTTTTGTTCTGAAGTCAAAGCCCACAGATTGGTACAACTCACAAATATTTCTGATTGAATTCAATTAGACTGTAATAATAGCATATGGTATTGGAGGCTTCATGTCTATTCCCAATATCAATATTTTCTCACAATATCAGAAAAGAAAAAAAATCACTCATTGAATTAACGGACCACAATTACAATGGTTCATATTTCTCTCAGATATTTTTGTACCACATCAAAGGTTCAAGGGAAAATATTGTCCGTATCACTAGAAAAGTGCATATTTTTGTATCTACCTCTAAAATATCAGCTTTTTTATTTATCATTAAAATGTGCACTGATATTTTGTATGTGCCATCGCCGATAGCTCCATTACTTATTTCAACTGTTATAGACTGCTAAAGTTTGAAATTTGTGTTGACCTGATGAGTATATTGACAAAAAGGCAAAAATACTCTTATAACAACCAGTAGCAGAGGTAAATTACCCACATGGCATGCCATCTATGATGGTAGTAAAGTGTTGAACCGAGGTATTATAAAATGAGTAGGCTCTGGGAGTTCAATTGACGTCAGTGAGACAATTGGATCCTTTCAAACCCAGTTTGAAATCCTTGGTGCAATGTAATAATGATGAGATCAGAATGGTCAGCGACTTGATGGTGCAAGGGAGGCGCCAATAGAACAATGACCTAATTAGGTCATCTTTTACACCACTCAATGCTTAGCAATCCTGCGAATTCCAATTGGAATATGGCTGATGATCTGATAGCATGGGCCTTCAAAAAGAGTGGAATTTGTTATGTCAAATCTGCTTATCACCTTCTGTCAAGCGATCGACAGTCGCACGAAACCACAAGTGGAGGCTCCAACTTTTGAGATTGTGAGAATCCTATGTGGAGGAAAATCTGGAAAGTAAAGATGTGTTTGGTTGTACATCCAAGACCATCCCATGCAACATGGGAAGGATGTACATGTTTGGTTGTCTCCGTCTTCTACCATTCATCCTGAATGAGATGAATCGAAAAAAGGGAATATTCCCTCAGTGTACTGGACCAACTCATCCCTTATTTTCGTACTGGATCAACTCGTTCCACATTTGTTAATTAGGATGATTAGTGTTATGTTATAGTTGATTAATGTTAATTAGTGTTAGTTAGTGGTATTTAGTATTATGTTAGTGGTGATTAGTGTTTTGTTATGTTAACTAGTGTTATGTTAGTGGTGATTAGTGGTGATTAATGTAAAATTAGTACTAATTAGTTGTAGTTAATAGTGATCAGTGTCAAGTTAGTGGTAATTAATGTTATGTTACAGTGATTAGCGGTAATTAGCATTATTAATGGTAACTAATATTAATTCGTTACCATTTATCTTATTGTGGATTAATTCATCCTACCAACCAAACAAAATCGAAAACTATTTCATTCCACACCTCTTAGAACATTCCATGACACATCACTCATCACATCCATTTCCATCTCATCTAGAATGGTTGATCCAAGCAACCAAACACATCCTAAAAGTTCTCCTAAAGGTGTGTGTGTTCTGGTGGTGTTGGTAGGTTATACGTGATATTTTACCTTTGAAGTGTATGTTGCTCAAACGCCACATTGAAAATGAGTAAGCTTGTGAAGTTTGTAGGGCAGAGAGTGAAACCTTGCTACATATCTTTATGCACTACACCCAAGCAAAAATGTTCTGGCTTGCTGTTTGTAACGTCTTAGGAGTGAAGCTTCCCCCTTACACCCGGATACTTGGATACCTGGACATTGGACTTGGTAGAAGGTAACATTTGCTCTCTGCATATGTGGCATGTACTCACTCTGGTCATTGAGGAACAATAGACGGCACGATGGTGTGTCTTTGCAACCATACCAAACAACAAAGTGGGTTAGGGAGCTGGTAATGGAAACTTGCACCATGATCCCTACTTCAATCCAGGAGATATATAGAAAAAGCACACTGGAAGTTGCGACTAGCCAACTGCTTCACGGTGACTGGATGGCACCTTTGATGCTCTCTAGATGCATGGAGGCACTAGTGCAGTTATTCAAGATGACAAAGGTGCTTTCATTGCGGTGGAGGCTAAGTGGTATGGCAATATGAGCGGTGCCTTGATCGCTGAGACTCTCATGTGCTGGGACAGAGTACAGCTAGCAGTCAACTAGGGACTGCAAAGAGTGGTCGTTGAGTCGGATTGCCAGGCGATCATCAATCACTGGGACTCACGACTTATGCAACGATCGGAGATTGCTAGTGTACTTCACGACATTTAGGAGCTTTGGAGGAAATTTCTTGAGTTTAAGCTTTGTTGTGTTCCTAGGGAAGCTAATTTTTCGGCGCATCTTTGCACCAAACAGGTTTCACCTAGTAGTGTTTGGTACTCGTGGTTTAATGAGACTTCGGATATTATTTCAAGTTGTATTCATCATGATTGTATCGTTTCTCTAGATGAATAAAGGCTAAACTCCTCCGTGAGTCTAAAAAAAAAAAAACAAAAAAAACAAAACAAAACAAAATAAAAGAACAAAGAAAAACAAAGCCATGATTATGATTTTTCTTATAAGGTGTTTGACTGAACTTAGACTTATCAAATAAGCAAGTTTTGGGGCATATGGTCACTTATAAGCCCAAGAGTATGGCTAATGTGCTAATCCCATTAAGTTGTTTGGTTGGAGTTTGAGTTTATAAGTCAAAGAGAGGGGTATGAACGGTCAGGGAAGGGGATAAGCTCAATAAGCGGGGGGATTAGGGCTACAGCTTATCTCACCAAATAAGCTGGGTGTTTCACTAGGCTTTTTGGCTTATAAGCCCAATATGCCTAAGCTAAGCTTGGACAAACACTCCACTAAGATGAACTGGTTACATCTAAGATTGCAAGCTAATTAAAAATGCTTTAGATTCATACCTTTTCTTTGTTTACTAGAAATCATCAAATTGTCTTTGATATTCCATTTTCAGTTCTATTTTGCTGCCAGTTAGCCTAAAATCTTAATTCCATCACCAAACCATAGCACATGTCGGTGTTTTGTTTCACTTTGTCAGTAGTACCAATAACATGGTTTGCAAAAAAGGTTCCACGTCCAGTTCACACTAGGCAGCAGCTTTGGATTTCCAGCAGCAACCAGTCTAGAATAAATCCAAACAGTTATCTCCAAACAAAACCCAACCAGAAACATGCCAGTTTTGGCTGGTTTCCATGAAATCAGAATACTTCAATTAGTTACAAGCACCTCTCCTTTTTTTTTTTCTTTTCCTAAAAACCTATAATGAAATAATATGTTTACATAAAAGGACAATGCAAAATCCTCCAACAATGCATAAATAGTTTATAATTCGGTGTAAATAACTCCAGCTCGCCAACTTTCGCAACCCCACACAAGGCGGAATAAACCCAGGTAAAATTTCCTGTAACAAGCCGTTATTAGTTTTCCAAACACTAACCAACAACCACTATCAAAACTGGCTTCGTTGCAGAAAACTCCTCACATTTTCATGAAAGACACACTTATCATACATCCGTCTATTTCCTAAACTGAATAACCAACACACTCCAATCTCTGCACAGAACATCACCACAGCGAAACATCCAAAAACAATTAAACTACTGCTCCTTCAACAACACTTTGCATGGCACCAAGGGAAAGAAAAAACTTATATGAGGACCATCCTCATGTGAGGACCCTCTGCTCCATCTTTGGAGCAACGTGATCTGCACCGATCCAACAGTAGAGGAGCACGCCCTACCGTCCTCACCAAAGTAGCCTCCACATCCAAGAGAATGGACAAAAATTCAATTGGAAGTTTTTTATGGAGGAAGTAGTTGGGAAGCCTTCAAAAACCGTGTGATCAAATACAATGAATGGTTCAAATCTATCCAATCCATTTACACGATTCACGAGATATATATTTTGATTCATCCAAACCATTGAATTAAGATATAATGGCTCAGAAGACCTTATTTATGAAACTCAACCCAGGAAATTTCCTATTAAATTTTTATCCCAAGAGAACCACCCCTGTGCAATCAACAACATGCCAAAACCACCAAACTTTTACTGAGATTCACAAGAGTATCACAAAGCTCCTCAGGGAGGATCTAGCTCAAAAAAAAAAAAAAAAACTCATCATAATCACCCACAGGCATAGCATAGATACGTCCTACCTCAAGTAGGTCTTGCATCACATTTGGAACAGAGCTAATGTTGCCCCCGATACCCGCAGCAGCCAAAATTGAACCATCTACCTATCTTTACAGGAAAATCATAACCATCACCTTACCACATCTACATTTCGTGGCACATTATGAGAGAGCCAGGTGCCACTGCTTTTGGTAGAACAATGCTAGAATTGAACTATTTGGTAGAACAATGCTAGAATTGAACTAGGATACTAAAATTGCGCATCAATGCTTCCTTAATGAAAAAAACTTATTAATTGCCTCCCATGACCTACATTGCTTCCGCATCGCAATTCTAAGAGAGCCACTAACTACGTGTTCACTACTACTTTTAGGATTCAAACCGCAAAAGTAGCGACGTAAGTAGCATCAGAGTTACCAGCCTTGAGGAGGGCGCGCCAGAGCTCCTCGGGGAGGATGCAGCCGTTGTGCTCGACGTCGATGGCCTGGAAGATGCGGTAGAGCTCGAGCTCCTTGTCGTCCATGTACCAGCGGAAGTCCTCATACCCGACGCGGCCGTCGCGGTCGCGGTCGCACGCGCGGAGCAGCTCGCGCGCGTACCTGCTCCCCCCCGGCAAGCGCAGCGCCGACATCCCCGCCTCGATCTCTGCGCACCCCAGCTCCCCGCGCCCCGCCGCGTCGAAGAACCCGAACATGCCGCGGATCCGCGACTCCCGCTCCGCCTCCGTCTCGCGCAGCGCCGCCAGCACGTGCTCCATCGTCGCCTTCCTCGCTGCCGACGCCGAGGGAATCGCCGCGGCTGCGGCAGCAGCAGCCGCCGCGGGGCGGGGCTCCACCGCCTGGGCCGCCGCTCCGGACATGGCGTCACCGGCGGCCGGAGGCGCAGGTGGTGTATGTATGTATGTGTGTGTGGATTTGTGAGGGTTCGGTAATGGAATATGCGAGGAGCTTTGGAGAAGGCGATGCTACAAATAAATGGCTGATGCAAATACGTGGGATGTGTGCAAATTAATACTCCATTTGCTGTAAGTGTGTAATAAAAATTTGAAATTTTATATGTAGTAATTGATTCAAATTTCAAACCATGGTCAAAGTCAAGAAAAGGATGGTACGAGGCATTCTCTCATTGGTGTGTAGAATGTGCTAAACCCCTCAAAGAAGATTAAGATTAGTGAAAAAGGTAGGATAATATAGCAAAAGAGGAGTGCTGCTACCTGTATGAATGAAACAAGTTTTATATATGGGATATGAGATCTTAAGGATAAAAATTACATATTAAAGTTTCTTATTTTAGAAGAGACTTGAAAGGTGTTTATGATAACTAGATAGTTGACATGGACGGTTTGAAACAATCCAACCCAATAAAATAGGAAACATCCATGTAAATCATAATCATCCAATCGCCTAAATTAGTTTAAATGACTAGATCAAATTTTTTATTCTCTTTGAGATGTAAAGTTTTTTGTCCGAAATTTATATTTGAAAATTCAAGAAGCCACTTGTCAAAGAAAGTTACAAACTTCCTATAAGAAAAAGAAGTATGATGGTCACCATATGTTGAGCATTTTGACCAGGAAAAGAGGCCAAAGAAAGCGGGGATCGGGTGCAAAGATGGTCACCATTTGTTCCGAATGAAGACCAGACCAAGAAAGAATGAAATGTAATTGGCTTGTGACATTTTGAGAAGGGAATGTGCCAAGAATGCTCTCTCTCTCTCTCTCTCTCTCTCTCTCTCTCTCTCTCTCCTTTTTTTATTATTATTACAAACTTAACTTTGTTTAGTTGGATGCAGTGACAAAGTACCGACCTAGGATAGGGAGCCGGAAGGTTTCACTTAGGGCATGTTTGGGTGTTAAGAATAAAAATCCCGGTGAAAATAATATTCGATCAAGATTTTCTGTAATCCAAAAATATCTTAAGAAAAAGAATACTACTGATAAAATAATCTCGACTTGTGTTGGTTTGGGAAGGAATAAGATAAAAATTTTAGTCATCCAAAAAAATTCTTAAAAATAAGTAAAATTCTGAAAATTCAAAAAAATATATATTATTCATCAGAAAAGCATATCAATATTCATTACCATACTAAAATATACCATCAATCTCATCATACACAAAAATTCATGCAACTTGTAAGACCATCACTAGTGTCTACTGAAAAGTGAAAATCAGTTCAAACATGGTAATATAACCATTACTAATGATGGCCAGAGACTGCAACGCAAATAGAAAAATCTGACCAATCTCCATGCTCATCTCAACAACAACCAACACACCAACATCCCAACGACCAAATCATCAACAATCAAAACAATTTGCATCATCCACAGTATCCAATACCATCCTCACTGAATCATCTCCCAGTGAACAAAGTATAAACTTTTAACATTTCCTAGCTGCCATCCATAACACATGACACAACTAATAATCCACTAAGAATCGAAAACCATTAATAGCTTGTAGTTGCAAGCAGCAACAGCAACAACATTGCATCAACGAGCAAGTGGACACCTTCTTGTCCTTGATCTTGCTGGACTGGATCCAAGTCTTGATCTGATGATACAAGAGCAAAAAAAGAAAACCCTCATATCAAGGTGCTTAAATCTTCAAGAACTAATGGATTATCCATATCTTTGTGAAAACATAAATCAATAAATCAACATTAAAGCATATACATGAGATGAAAAAACTTTAAATCTCCAGCCCTAGCTCTCGCTAAGTGCAACTGTACAAACATATAGGTTTAGTTGTGCTTACTGTAAAGGCAACTTCCTCTATTGAAGGAGGGAGCAAGATGAAATGATGTGTTTGTCTAGTAATTAAGATGTGCGGTCAAAAGACTAAGCAAGATGCACAAATTATTTACTTAAAGAATAGCATGACCATACTACGACATGATAGCTAGTAAAGAACTAAAGATAAGCATAAATGCATTTGTGGAGTCACTTGCACTGTTGCACAAGTTTCAACAGTTTAAGCATATATCAAAACAAATATGCCAGGAGTTAATCAGATGAATTATTATACAATACAAGAAATGGTGTCTTACCAATTTAACTTGAGGCAAATTTTCTTAACTTTTTTCTTCAGCAACAACAATCTCAACTTTGACTCGAGGGAGAAAACATGACTTCTACATATTAATACAGCTAACGTTATATTATCAACTGACTAAAGTTAACTCATATAATATGTCAGTTGGAGCTAATCAAGGTCATATGTGCATGTGTTAGAATGATCCTTGACTTGATGCCTGACATGACCAGAAGAGATAAACATGAGGTGTTAATCGAGGATAAGACGAGGTAGAAGTGTAAAACTGGGTGAAGAAATGGATTGTACCCAGAAGACAGCTCCTACAGCCCTGGTATTCTATAAAAAGGAACACGCACGCAGTACACATGCATCGTACAAATGGAGACTGTATATGCTCCTTCAATTATCAATGCCAATCCTACATCCAAATTTAAACCGAACATCTTGGATGGATCCAAAGCTAATCCCAAACACCAAATGCATGCATGAACTAAATCAGATCAATCTCAATCTTTAGTTGCTCACAAGAGAAACTGGCATATTAATATATGTTGCGAGTGACATTAAGCTAACTCTAGTATCACTATAACAAACTGGCCCATTAATTTCTACAATTGTGAGGGAAAATAGCCAACCGATGCAATCAATAAACAACAAACAATGAACCAAACATAACTTTTTACAAAACAAACAAAATTTAATCAAAACCAACACAAGTTAAGTCTCGACAACTTAACTTAAACAAATACATCAATCTGCTAGTTAGGCTACATTTTACACTGATAAATACATTTTTTTGAAAGAAACAAAATTTATCAGAGAACTA
This sequence comes from Pharus latifolius, assembly GCA_019359835.1. Classification (NCBI taxonomy): domain Eukaryota; kingdom Viridiplantae; phylum Streptophyta; class Magnoliopsida; order Poales; family Poaceae; genus Pharus; species Pharus latifolius. The sequence goes on from CM033320.1 coordinate 7,666,869, forward strand.
AGCAGATTTCAGGTAGATTACAAACAAAATATATCAGCTATCAATCCAAAACTCTAAGCTATATTTATCATATTGCAAACAAAATATATAGTAGATTATCAGAGAAATGAAACAAACAATGAAAGAAAATGCAATCCAAAACTCTAAGCTATGAATATATCAGCTATCAATCCAACAGTTGCAAAGAAACAAAGAATTGAGCAAAAAGGAATTTCAGGTAGAAAAGTTCAAAGTGAAATCTGACATAGTTCAATATTTAGTTCTTAATATCACTAATCAATTCATCCATTTACAAGAACACATCATCTCATACATCAAAATTCAGTTCATTTCATCTGTGCTACAAAAACTTGGTTGAGAAAGAGAGAGAGAGAGAGTGATCACCAATTGTATTGTTGTAGCAAGTTGATGGCCACTGGACTTCACTGGAGGCTGATGAGAATTGTGACAGTCGATGAAAAAGGGTCGTTGGAGAAGTCAATGAAGAAGTCGTCACTCAGCTCGTCAGAAGTCGAGTGTTGCGTCAGTCGGTGCTACACCAACCTCTGCATCCACCCACACATACAATCCAATCAAACACACACACATACACAGAGATCTAGCCATCCAACCAAGAAACCGCATAGAGAGGAGATCTGATACATATACAAAGATGTAGATTTCTCGTCGTTGATGCTAGAGAGTTGGAGCTCGACTAGTGAAGAAGAATTGTGGAGATCGTTGATGTCGTGGCTGAGAAGGATGCCGTTGGAGGATTTTGGGATGAGAAGCAACAGGGGAAATCGAGGAAGAGAGAAGAAGAAGAAGAAGAGAGGAAGAGCGGCAGAGGTGGGAGCCGGTGGTGTAGATCTAGTCTTCGGCAACAACTGTGACTCGAGAGCGGAGGTGGTGCTCAGGCGCACCAGATCTGGTGGCGACGCACAGAGAGGGAGCAGAGTAGAGCATGTGGCATTAGAGCGCGACGAGGGTACAGGATGTGGGTGAGACTACGTGGGACAAAGAGAAGAGAGAGGAGAGAGGCGAAGAGGGAGGCGACGCACGGGACCGACAGCGAGATCTGCCCAACTCACCCCTCTACTGTCGCACACTTCTTCGCTAAATTTTCAAAGGCGACACTAAGAGGGCGGCAATGCAGGCGAGGACAACGACACAAAAAGACCAAGTTTCTTTTTTGGGCCTCCCACACAAATTTTCCAAACCCCCTAGATTGAACTTCCTGACCCGTTTAAATTTCCAGATCTTGACCCATCCAAACGACTTCCTATTTAGTTAAGATTCTAATTCCAGTCCATGAAATCCATCCAAAAAGGACTTCCAAACAGATCCTATCGAAGGGATAACTTTCCATGCATAGAAACTTACGTCCACAACACACACACACACACTCTTGTACCATCGTAAATGTACTTTAGAGCATCGTTAAGATAGTTATTACAACACAATAAAAAAAAGTGTGCTAACACCTGTCTAGTAATCACACACCGATGATATACATTAACAGAAAATCTATCTAAAACAAAATAACAAGCCAACACATTAAACTAGAGACTCAAATATGATGGCGAGGCTAAAAACAATCTTCAGCATGACAGGGTTTTGTCACTTGAACTGAGCTGGAGCTGAACCTACCTTTGTTCCATCAGTCTTCGTACAATGTACTTCAAGCTACATGCGGAACTCACCTTGTTAATCTAGTCGTCCGGTCCGGTCGGACTGTTTTGCGACAGCGCTGAACACTGAAACAAGCTCATATTGACGAGACTGCAAAAATCTTGTTAAAGCTCACGCACCATTGAGAGAGCCAGGCTCACGACCATGGACCCTGAAGCGATATATGCAAGTCAGTTTTGAGTTCCCATGGTTTGATGAGAAGTTAAGCCGAACCATGTTGACAACCAGTGAATTGGTTCTTTCTACTTGGAGAGTCTGGGCATTGCTCTTGTCAAGGTCATAGGAAAACTTCGCCAAAGCTGTCCTCGTAGGTGGTTCCTTATCTGGATCATCTTCAGGTCCTTGATACCATGCACTGACCTGGCAATCCTTCGGAGCACTAGATCGATCATAGGCTACACTCTGCACAGACAAGTCATAATGTTCAAAAGAAGTTAAGGAACATGATTGTTTTAGAATCGAAGTACAGCAACGTGAAAGGAAGAACCAGTCATGATAACTACAAGCCAACTGAGTGGCAAAGAAAAACTAAAAGCCAACTAGTTGATGCAGTTAAAATACTTTCAGAGGACACATTTTGTTTTTGCTATATTTTTTTTGAAATAATCTGAGTGGAATTTGCAGGCTAAACAAGATCATTGTTAGATAATGGAAAGAATACTGCATTTTTCATCCCAGGGAAGTAGGTTTCCTACAGGTTGCAGATTGCAGAATGAACAGGGCAGACATGCGCCATATACCAGAATGAGATCCATGTAACCCAAGCATATTGAGCGAGTAGTACTCAAACTTCAAGAATAGAATATAACAAATTTCCCAAGTAAAAAACTTTATTAAAAACAAAATACCATAGCAAATATGGACTAGTTAGAAGAAGCAGCATGGTAGCTTTGATCCATATATACTAAGTCAACATGAAACCTCCTCATTATCACTTACTCTCAAATAATGAACAAAAACTTTTCCAATTTGGAGTCCCGTTGAGATATATTCATGGCCGTATCATTAATCACATTTTACATTTGTAATTGACTTGCTTTGATCCTTGGCTGATGATTTCAATTAAAATGCCTCAATTTCTTTTAGAATATTTCATTATCACCATCCAATCCTGAGAGGCATCAAACTCTCTTGGCTTGTTAACACAACAGCTAATGTATGGTCAGCAATGATTTCAAAAGACAAATTTGTAATTCAACCTGAGAAAAAAGACAAAAAAGAAAAAAAAATGGGGGACATATTGTTAGCACATTCAAGTCTATCTGTGAGATCTGTATGGGTGTCAAAATGGTTCTGTTCCTACATTATCCTCCTCCTATTGAGCATATGCCGCAATTCTGCTTTATAATACATACGAAAAGAACACAATGCTCTGGAAGAAGATGAAAGATAGCTGACCACTACTCTATAAGATCCAAACCATGTCGGAGTACCACATCGTAAATCCTCCTCAATTTATTTCCCATTCTTACAAAATACAGATAGCCACCTATACCTTTTAATCTATATATATGACAAGGTTCACAATAAAGGTCGTCCAAATATGCAGCAAATTATTACACACTGACCATAGGAAAGTATTGAGGTATCTTGTAAAATAATTTTCCCATAGTAATTCTATAAGTAGCTCCCTCTTCGCCGCACCATAATCTTGTCTAGGAAAAAAAATGCTCCTAAAAAACAGAATAAATAGACAAAATTAATCTAACTGAAACGAACTTGACCTGACAAATGGTGAAGTGTCATACAATCCATCCACAGCATCAGTCGCATCATGAAATTTCCTTATTCACTACTTGAGCAAGCAAGAAATGATTTTTCAATAAGCATCCTTAGTCTTAAGATTCAACATGTGTTAAGCCCACCAGGCATTTTGCTTCTGAAATATTACATAATTCACATTTTCCAATTACAAATAGTGTAAACTGAATGTGAGAGGAATATAACTTTTTTTGGACCTATTTAATGCAATCTGATCTGCAATCAAGAATTTCTGTCGAGGCCAGAGTAGCAAGTCAACAAAAAGAAGCCTGGGACCAGAATCAAGCTGGTTTGGGTGGTTGAGGTTGGTTCAGGTTTGATGCTAGGGATGGGTTTCTCAGGACACGCTAGCATGGTGGCTCCTCCAATTTCCAAATGCATATTAACACATATATGCAGGTGTACTCTTTCTAGACCACCCATTTATCAGTGAAATGTGAACCTAGCTTGATAATCCCATAATCAGAAGCCATAACATGTCATAACATGCTCTTGTATCAGAAAGTCAATTATTCTTCATGCCAGATGTAGTGAGTAAACATTCATCTGTAAGATATCCAGTGAACTATACTGCTCAAAGCCTCAGACTTTTCAGGTGATGAACTGTGGTACATATCAATATGTATAGAATAAGGCAATAGAGAGTTATTGAAGTCTATGTGATAACAAATTTTCCACAATTTCTGTGATCCTAATTCAGATGCTGAAAACTCTATTCAAGAAATAGATATAGCGGGCAATTCTCTCCCACCCCCACCACCCCACCCCAATTCTGTTTATGATCCTCATTCAGATGCTGAAAAACCCTATTCGAGCAATATATATAGCAGGCAAGTCTCCCTATATCTCCTTTCCCCCTTTTTTGGCGCATGATGGTTTTTTTTCCATGCATAATATAATGGAACAATTAGTCTCAAGAAAGCATAATTGAAATAGGATAATAGATATGACAACCTTAAATTAAAAGCTCACCTGATCAACATGCTCTAGAGTGACTGCCTCAGGTATTATTCCTGTCCTTAGCTTGATATCCACAAATCCATTGCTCCCTTCAAGTGCAAAACACTCCCCTGGCTGCCCAAAACTTGGCTCCAGCATTTTCTGAGCTGTTGGATGCATGCCACCGCGACCGGGAAACCAGCTGTTACCCTTGGCAGAAAGGAAAGGCTCTGAATGCTTAACCACTTTTCCCCCACCAGATCCTAAAGCATAATCCACCATCCCAAGGCCATCCGCTGCATGTTTTGCTATCTCCATCTCAACTATTTCCTTGGCAAATTGCCTTATGTCATCCAAGCTTATGCCATTGTCACTGCCATCCAAACCCTTCTTTTTCTTCAACTGAGTCAGAAACTCCTCAGATTGTTTCTTAGAAACAAAACCCATGTCCCTCAGCTCAATGACTGACTTATCCAATTTGTCAGTCTTGCCCTGCAATGTCTTCATCTTTGCCTCCAACTTAGTACACTTGTCTTCAAATTGCTTTGTTATATCCTTTTTTGCTTTTTCAATCTCATTTCCTAGCTTTTTATCTAAAATATCCAGCTGGACCTGAAGCATCTTGGCTGTCTTCTTAAAGCCCTCCACCTTGGATAGCCTGCTCTCCATATCGAATGCTGTCAGTGACAAATCACCATCTTGCCATTTAAAAATCAACTGCCCCATCCAAAAGATAGCTGAAACAAGAAGGAAAAGCTTCATAAGCACACTTAAGGCAGTTTCCCACTTCGGTTTTTCTTGCTTAGCAGCACTTCTCTTTCGACGTTCAGCAGTAGCTGCAGAAGCAACCACATCTTTTCTTGCCTCAGGGGAATATTTTGGCTTATCAAGAATTGACTCCCCGCATATAGTGTGACTAAGATCCTTTCTGCTAACCATCTTATCATCTGAGACACCATTAAATCCTTCAGCAAGCACTTCAGATGTGGATATCTTCTTTGCAACAGCTGTTCTCCTCCTAACATCTTGGCTGGAATATGAGTCCAAACTTAATGCATGGTTTCCATTTGTAGTTGGAGTTGAGATTGCAGCAGTTGAAGCCGACATTGTTGTCCCTTAAAATACACTGGAACAAAACTAAATGCTGTAGTTGAAAAACTAATGTACCTTAAATGTAAGGAAACAACAAATTAGTGCCATTACACAGAAACATGGTCATCCATAAAGAGAATGAAGGATACAGCAAAAGAATTAATCTTCCAGTTCTAACTAAGTAAATCCCCAGTCCTTCCAAATTAGTTATAAAAATGAAATAACAGATGATTCAGCTGTCATGAAGTGTTGATACCACTAAAACAAAAGGCAATATTTATGCCCCATAAGCTGTACTGAAAACAGTTAAACATCCCAACAGCAGCAATACACAAATTCACCAGTACCAAATGAATACAAAAGAACTGATCCAAAGTTGGGGAAAAAATAACAAATGTCAGTTATGCAACCATATCAAGGTAAAGGACACACTGTAGGGTTAGTAGAGCTGAAGACCTCCAGAGTATTACTCAACTAATACCACAAGGGATCGCACAAACAAAGGCAAAATTGCACAGGAGGCCCCTCTAACTTTTGACCTACAACTGAAGCACACAAGTCCCTCTACTACTCAGACAGGTGCAATCGAGACCTTTGTCCAATTCTCCATCAATTCCATTAATATGTTGAGTCATTGACGTTGGGGCGCAGACTATTAGGACTGACATGTGGTGTATCCACATGTCAGTGACTACTACTTTAACAAAACTAACAGATAACTCGATAAAAGGGTCTGAATTCACAAGGGTGAATAGTTGAGGGACTTATATGCCTTCAATTTCAAGTGGGTGGGCCTGATTGTACAAAAAGTGATAGTATAATGCCTTTCTAAGTTCCTGTGCAATTTTGTCCAAAGAAAACTAACTAGTTAACAATGAGAAGACAAGGAGCAAGTGATGCTCATGTAAATAACTAGTTCAAAATTTTCAAAATGCCAAACAAGAAACAACAAAGAAGAATTCACCCAATTCCACCCAAACTAATGTGAGACTAGGATAAAAAGAAACATCTTAATACCCAATCACCACAGCAAGCAATAAAACTGTTAGCACTTACTGCATTAGCATTTGCCATAAAACTTTAAAAGAAAATTCAGTCAATATTTCTTCTTCTTCCATATCCTTTATTTTATTTTGACTTGCAGGCAAGCCTCCTGGGTGAGCCACATCATCAATAAAATTATAACCATTTGATTATCTATATATACCATCTAATTGCCCTCCCAATCATGCCCCTCTATCCTCTTAACCTCTTCTCATGGCACTTTTGAACTGCCGTGGATTCTCCCACGTGAGTTTTTTTTTAAAAAAAATTTATTCCCATTTGAGTTTTGCCTCTCTACAATTTGAGTTGTTTGATTATTCATCCAGCTAACTACTCCCCATTTTTCCTCTCTCTCTCTCTCAAAAAAAAAAAAAAAAAAACTCCCTATCCTCCCCAACTGCTTCACACACAACTCCATCGCATCCCCTTCCCTCCTTTCCTCCACGTTTCTATCTGTCAAAGACTCAAAATAAAAACAAATCATCTTACCATAGATTGTATTTTTCATGTCTCTTCGGATACATCCGATAGATTGTACTGCTCGACTCCAACAGGTGGCGAACTACACCATGCGAATCATGTCAATTTATGGGGAGAAGGACCATATAGGAGCAACCAAATCAAGATCATCGAAACCATCTACCTCAGTTTTTACTACCCTACTAAAACCAACCTTTCTACCTATGGATCCGAACAGAACAAATTAGCATGCAGATATATCAGCAGAAACACAGGCACGGATCTAAGAACAAAATAGATGCTTGGGGAAATTATCCAGGAGTGATCAAAAGAAGAAATGGAGAGAAGAATTGGAGATCACTATGTAACTGAATCCGTCCGCTTGTGTTCTTGTTCTCTCTGATCTGCTCCGATTTGAGATTACTACCCTGGCTACCCCTTCCCGTTGACCCAAGAAACGGCCAAGTGTGTAAGTCGGATTTGAGCCAGTGGCGGTTCCATTTAAGAAGAGGGTATAGTTTGTACCCAAAATTTTACATAATCCTGCTAGAATTGAATATATGCTGGCTTGGTTGGTTAGTTGTTGCGGGGAGGTTTCATTCACAAGAGTGAGGTAGGTTTGCTCTTTTTCTTCTAACGGCCTGTTTGGGTATTAGGGATAAAAATACCGATATGATTTTTATCCGACCAGAATTTTTGGTAATCCAAAAATCCCCCGAGAAAAAATACTACCGATGAAATAATCCCGGTCTGTGTTTGGAAGAAACAGGATAAAAATCCTAACCATCCAAAAAAATTCCCAAAAATAAACAAAATTATGAAAATTCGAAAAAAATATACCATTCATCTGAAAAGAAAAGCATGTCAATATTCATTACCATACTAAAATATATCATCAATCTCATCATACATAAAAATTGTATAACTATCATTACATACCCCGTGATAGAATTGCATAAACAATTGATGGCTTATAGAAGCATGAACTGCATGCACACACTAAAAATCTGGATATCAAGCAAGCATGTCCATTGTCAAGTTAAGAAGAATTTCTCATTGCTCACCCCAGCAAAAACAAGATTAGTACTCTTTCTAATCCTGTGTCAAGGTGAAATTGCTCAAGAGCAAAGAAAATCAAGTTGGTTCTTAGATATCTATATAAATCATTAGACAGCAAGCAAAACAAGCACAAGTTATATATAAAAAGTTAAGGCGCTTGCCTGATGACAACAAAGCAAGCATGCAAATGTCTTAAGTTCATGCTGTCACAAGCCAAAACAAAACAGTAGCAATCAAAAGTCTCAAGACAAGCAAATGTCTTGAAAACAGAATTCCAGGTTTGATAAACCACTTCGTCCAATCTTCAAAACAAAAATTGCAGCAATGCAAATTAATTCACTGTCTTCGGCTTGAAGTATCATCTCTCCCAGCGATTGTATACGTGTGCTCCTTCTCTAAATCATTTCCTTTGATCAACCTAACCAGTATGACATCAAAATGCTGAGATAACATTGAAGGTGGTTGGAGTTGTACAAAAAAATGGCAGAGATTTATAATTTATACTTTGCTCTGGAGATAACAAGATTCTCAAATAACTCTCACGGATTCTCCATAAGATCTTGATGAACTGCAAGTGTTTAATTTATTGTACAAAGGTCAAATGAGATATGGTTTTGGCCTCAATTCTAGTTTGGGTTTGAATTAGTAAGTAGATTCTTATCGAAATAGATATGTAATACTTAGTGCATTGTAATAGCAAATTGCATCATATGGCATGGCCACATGGAACACTTAGTGCATTGAAACAAGAATATAGTTAGTATGGGGTTTGCAAACTTGAGATATTTAACATAAGTTTACTGAACAAATAGATATGAACAATAAGAATGTGTCCCTGAAATCAGAAAAAGGATAAATAGATAATCCAAAGGAGGCCCATGATGTACCATAGACACACAAGAACACAATTCATTCGAAAACCATCAAGACCTTCCAGATTCAAAAGCTTTTGAATCTTTTGTAAGAAGTACATGTCTCTGTACTGCATGTTCTAGCAAGAGAGAACTTATGACTAGTAAGGTTCAAGATTCAAGATTCAAGATTCAAAAGCTTTTTGTACATGTCTCTCAGCTATTATTTAAGAATAGAAGAAGGCTTTAAAAAGATACATGGTTACTGAAGATTCCAATTAATGGAAATGCTAGATCACATTCAACCACTGAAGTCAAATGAATACAATGCACTAATGCTTCAACTGAACGGAGAGCAAGATTTAGGTCTCAATTCAATACAAGAATAAAACACTTGCAAGCACTTATATTTGAATTCTCTGAAATGAATTTGCACACACAGATAGAATAGAAGACCACTGAATTTAGATAACAATTGACTTCATCAACAAATAGTCACCAGATTTTAGATCATTAACTGAACAACAGCTCAAACAACAATCTATATTTCAACTCTAAACTAAGACAGCAAACAAGACAAGAGGTAGAACCAAAAATCAGGTCTTCAGTATCTCAATACAATCAAGACAGCAAATTAGAAGTTCTTCCAGGTCTTCAGTATCAACTTGAAAGGTGCATTTGAAAGTTTGCATAGTACAAAGTTCAATTTTGTAAAACTGGTAGTGGTGGTGTACTTACAACTGGTGTTCTTTTCGATTTTGATCTAAATTTGGGAGTGGCGGGCGATCTGGTGGCCGCTGAGATCGAAGGCCTTGAACTTGATCTTGCTGATGCTCAGCTCCTCCGACGTCGGGTGCTGCACCAACCACTGCATCCACCCACACATACAATCCAATCAAAAACACACACATACATACAGATCTAGCCATCCAACCAAGAAACCGCATAGAGAGGAGATCTGAGACATATACAAAGATATAGATACCTCGTCGTTGATGCTGGAGAGGTGGAGCTCGGTTGATGAAGAAGGATCGTGGAGATCGAATGCCGGAGATCGTGGAGATTGGGGGTGAGAAGCAAAAGGGGAGATCGAGGAGGAAGAGAGAAGAAGAAGAAGAGAGGGAGAGCGGCGGAGGCGGGAGCCGGGGGCGCAGATCTGGTCTACGGCGGCGACCGTGGCTCGAGAGCGGAAGCGGTGCTTGGGCGCACCAGATCCGGCGGATCTGGTGGCGACGCGCGAAGAGGGAGGTGGAGGGCGGCGACGCGGGTGAGGAGGTGGGGCGATATGGGCGAGGAGGACGACACGAGAATGCCCGGCTGATTTCCCGGCCTGTCAGCCAAATTTTCCAAAACCCCGTGTTGGGCTTCTTGTTCTGGTTAGATTAGATTTCCTAATCCTGTCCCATCCAGACGCAATCCTAATTCCAGCACATAAAATCCATCCGAAAACAGATAAAATCCTGGATTTTCCAACAGACCTTAAAAATTTTTGGACTAGTCAAGGCAGTGCAGTCCAGTATAGTAATAATCCATTTCAACGCGGCGGAAATTGGAACAAGAAGGAAGCGATTTTCTTTTAGAATTCTCTCAAACTTGATCCAGTATAAACTGTTAAATTATGAAATATCGTAAATATGTCCTGATTAAATGTTTTTTATGGCAGGTCTAACGTGAGGAAGAAGCGGAGGAGTACAATTTTGTTGTGCTAGTTTTTCGATTTTTTTTCTTGCTGAAATTGTACAATTAATTAACGTGTTTCCATACGACTAGTCGGGAAAAAAAAAAGACAAAAGCATGCCAGATAGGTCTGATTCCATATCACAAAGAAAAATTTATATTGACGGATTTAAAAAATATTTCTAATTACTTGTTCGTCGCAGTATACTAAGTTAAGGCATAGGCCTTAAAAATAATTAAGTAAGTGGGCTGAGGTTAAATTGGCCCAATTAAGGCCTTGATGTCACTCAGGTTGGGGCCAGGCCTGGCAAAAAGGGCCAAGTGGGCCGAGGTAGGGTTGATAGAGCTGTTAAAATGTAACACAACATGCTTACACGGTAGAAATGCACCGGATAACACCGACAATATCTTACTATAATTCTATGAACAGTCAAATACTCTACTTACCTTCATCCCTAAATAATTGATGTTTTGGCATGTATATAAAAATATCAAGGGGGGATACAAAATTTAAATTTTTGTATTTACAACTATGTTTGAGGCTAACATATAAGTTCATCTCACCTTCTAATCTTATCCTTCTCTGATTATATCGTTGGATCATGCATCGGGATTAGAATTTTATTGACGGTAGTAACTACTATAAACAGCTCCATTATCCCTAAAAAATAGGTACCCACGTCACGATTTGTTATAACCGTACACTATTCTAAAAAATAGGAACTGAAATTATATTAGTCAGTAAATTTACTGGTTGCGTAATATAAATTTATTGGTCGTATACTACATATTTACTAGACGGACCAGTAAATGTATAGTATATACTCAATAAATTTACTGGTCATATATTATAGATTATATTATAGATTTTTGTCAATAAATTTACTAATTGTATAGTATAAATTTACTAATTGTATAGTATAAATTTACTGGTCATATAATATAAATTTACTAGATGTGAACAAGACATGGAAGCGCAATGAAGAAGATGAAGAGACGGTTGGTGCAAATATCAATCAGTAATAATAAAATATTTCAAATATTTACTATCGTTATGGAATAAAACGACATTAAATTCTTTTAAATTGAGGATATCCGCTATCTCTATCCAACAATTGTATTTTATTCTAATAAATCAGATCGGACGATTTCTAAACAGGTATAGAATAGTTATGTTATGAGTTGGTGTAGAATAGGGTTTATATATATATATATATATATATATATATATATATATATATATATATATATATATGTGTGTGTGTGTGTGTGTGTGTGTGTGTGTGTGTGTGTGTGTGTGTGTGTGTGTGTGTGTGTGTGTGTGTGTGTGTGTGTGAGAGAGAGAGAGAGAGAGAGAGAGAGAGAGAGAAAATCAGAAGCAAATTTCCTTTTATGTAAAAACATTTTCTAACTGTCAGCACATGTAAATACAAAACCGCCTTAATTACTGTAACATTTCGCACACGGACGCATAGGAGGATGCACCGTAGCCCACGGATGCATCGGTAATATGCTTTATTGGGGAATGGGTGAGTACGTACTGTACACAGACGTGGACGACACATGCAAACAATCCTGCGTACAAGACCAACACGTATACGTACGTATGTACGTATTTAGTACACAAGCGAAAGGGATAACACCACGTATAATTAAAGCTTCACTAGGCCCATCTTTTCGTTTGATCAGCCAACGCAAGCCCAAACTACCCTGCGACAACCGCATTAATGTACCGTATACTTAGAGACCGTACGTACGTTTAGGTGAGAAGGACCCATCTTAAAAATAAAAAGAAAAAAAAATTGCAAAGGAGATGTCAACCGTTACGAAAAGAAAATCAGGCCCCTTCAATAAATATCCTGGAATACAAAGTTCGAAATTCGCAAATAACTTGGAGTCAGTTCGGTTTTAGTTCTGACCGCAGTTTGACTTGAGGAGGTTAGTGAGTCCAGTCGAGGTGAACCTCTTCATTAATTTTTGACATTTAATGGGTTGACCTAAGTCATCACAAGTTTATTCGAACTTAACTCATTTAAACTTTTTAATATTATTTTATAATTACTTAATTATATCATCAATCAAATCATAGCGGACAAGACACCATCATTCATCAAATTATTTATAGTTATTTTAATCTATTGATTCGTGAGTAATTTGGACTCAATTCAATTGTCTTAATGGGTTGAACCATGTCTCTTCTTCAATTCATAACTCTTATCAAACTCAGTCAATGTTTGCTCTAGTTTTTGTTGTTTTTATGTTTAAACGGTCTTTCTTTACCCGTGGGCAATGAGTTTCGACGTATTGGGTGTATCCGTTTTTATCGAAGCTTTCATTTTCGTGCTTATCCCAATTGTTAGTTTAGTTTATGTATGACGAAAAGGAGCATTGTAATGGTCTTAACTGAATATTCAGACAAAAAAAAAAGAAGGAAAAGATTCCATTGAGACAGTTATGAATTTGATTGAGTTTCTCTTAGTTGACCAAACAACTTCCAATTCCGTTATTTCAACTACACCAAAAGATCTTTCAAATTGGTCAGACAAGACTATCAAACTGAATCGGATGAGAATCACACTTACTCAAGTTCGACATATTAAGGTTGATAGTTTAGGGAAGCTATCCAGTGCTATAGTATATCATAATCAAAGAGACCTTGATCTTCTCTACGCCAGAGGCTCATTTAAAAAATGGTTCTCACAGGACAGATTCCATATCCATATGTGCCTTCACCTCATCTCTATTTCCCCTTAGCCTACTAGCTAAGTGAGGAGACTGTTATTGAACAAAAGCCATTCGTTGTACTGTTTGTTCGAATTGATTGCATGGAGAAGGTAAGAGATGCATCTATATGTATATATATTTATATGTATATATGTATGTATGTATGTATCACACATACCGTACGGGTTCAACAAATGAAGTGGTAATTGAGTGAGTGATATTGACCGAATACCAAGAAGACAAAACGACGCCGCCGGATTGGGAAACGTTGCATCGATCGATCGCGACGTTCTACACTACAAGATGCGATTAGGATCGTCGATGGAATCAATAAACCAAACGATACATAGGATCCTCTCTCTATCTACACACACACTGTGTCTCCTTGATTCCATGTTGGAGCGTTGAGGCTGACTAGTTAACCAAGCTTAACATCAGGGCGTACTTTTCCATAAAATTTTTTTCCATGCGAACCCATCACTAGAGTTCACATATGTCCCAACACATATCCCATCTCACCCCACCATCCACATCCACCCCCATATATCACCACCATACACGTCAATATAACACTCCAATCAAACGAGACGCATATAAAAGAAAGGATTGGAATTAATAGAAATTGAATTCTCGTCCCTCTTTTGTATGGGTATGCACTAACTATTCAAATGCATATGTGAGTACGATTTGAATGACATTGTTAAATATGTATAGTGTATTATATTCTTATACTCTTGAGTGCTAGCTCATGAACTTTTTTCTCAAAAAATACAACATAAAATTTCTACTAAACTCAATATTTTTCTGTTCTGCAACATAAGTAGGTATATTTCCTATTCACACGGGAATTAGGTGGCATCAAATGAAAGAAAAAATAATTGCAAGTAGACTATAGTGTCCTTAATAAATAAAATTTGGATAAATATAGGAGTAGAAGAAACAAAAGTAAAAAAAGAAAGTTGGATCAGAAATTTTATCGTATGATAGATTGATTTTATACCTAAATTCTCTCATTTTTTTTTCTAATATTTTACGACTATTTATATGGTATTTTGGGGGCACCCATATAGAAGAGATGCACTAGATATATACTCACCCGTTATTAATGTATGCAAGAGAGGCCTTGTGAGCCGTCTGATCCGGAAACAAACAAAAAGCCTAGGTTGAGCATACTAGCGATCAACCTTCCAAGTAACTCGAGTTAATCTAACCTAGAGATGTTAAATAAAAAAAAAACTTTTCCCTAGCATCTTGATCATTTTTACTTGGTGAATCATAAACAAAAAGGGTGTTTAATTTCCTGTCAGTCACATATGAGTTGACCTGTTGTCTATATTGTAATTCGCGAACCAATTTTTTTTACAAAATCTTTAAAGAAACTGATCCACATTTTTTATGTCATTTATGCATAACTATTCACATCGAAACATTCCAGTCAGATTTTGTAAAAGTTTGGCAAGTAATTTTCAGTAGGCATAGATAGCATTAGTCATAATTTAGGATGGTTTAATGAGAATGAAAGCCCGGTATTTGCGTGGAAGATTAGTAGTGGTGTTTGGTGCGTGTCCCATGCACGAGAAAGTTCCCTTGGATTAGTTCGAGTTAATAAGCACTTAAAGCTAGCTTTATTGCCTTGTCTCTAAATTTGACCCTTAATTATGGAAATGGAAATTTAGAAGAAACAAACATGGGAAAGTGGCACTATTCCATGATGGCAATACTAGTATAGATGAACTACCACTGTCTTCCTTCTTTTCTTCTCACCAAGCCACATTCTTGGCTTGGTTCACCCTAGTGGGGTTAGTTTGGAGTAAGAAAGTATCAGGGTTAACCATATTAAATTATATTAATAAATTTATCATTAAATTACTTCTATTTTCATTGTTGTTATCGTCGCTATTAGTAGTATACTGTAATAAAAATTAAAAATAACAAATAACAGAAAGCAGAAAGAGCCTTCTCTGTGATTTCAGTATATAAGCCTACTAGTCATATTCCACTAAATTATATGGATTTTTTTTAGGGAAATAAGGGCCACAACTTATTGAATAAGTTCAAATTTTCAAATATTAGTCACCTGATTAACCATGTCTTTAGTCTATTAGCACAAGTGAAGCTAAAATTGTATCAAAGAAATCCTTAGAGTGTAATTTTTATGTTTCCTCTTTTTGTTACCATCTATGTTCTTTTCTATATGAAATATGAGTCAATGTATTAACAATGTTTCCAACAACCCATATGTGAGACGGACATAATATACAAACCACAAGAGACTAAATAAAGATATGTTTTGTATAATTTACTCTTAAATTTTATATTAAATGTTCCTGTTTTGTAGCTTAGAGAAAAATGTGTTATACTATAGTGTGACAAATAACAAAAACTTCTTAGATTCTGTTTGAAACATAAGAATTAAGTAAGACTTTTAGAGGAAAAAGACATCCACTCTAGATGCGGAGTTTTTTTAAAAAACTCTTGTAAAATTCATATATTTCATATGTCCGATTGAAGCCACACTGTAAATGTACTGCATGCACTATTAATTTTCCATTAATTGTGTCGAC